>OU565272.1:12467641-13176821 GCA_913789895.3 Seladonia tumulorum
CCTACCGTTTTTATTGGTCAGTATGACTCATGAAGGGATATTTTTTATTCTTTGCACGACATACGATAAAATTTCATTTAAACATGAAATTTGCTTTTTCACATATATAAAAATACTTACTTTAATTGAAAATATCTGTTAACACATTTTTAGAAATTTATCTACACGTAGACATAACTAATTCTAATATTAAGTGATTCTTTACAAAAGTATAGAAGGAACTTCTAATACAGTGTCATTTCACACATTAATGCACATGGCATCTTTAGCAGAAGCTTTAAATTTTTATTTCATGACCGTTTCTCTAGATGTATGAAAATGAAAATCTAAATTACCGTTAACCGACACGATGGATGTGTTAAATGAATAAATAACTAACGGAGACGCGTCCATTTGAATACAATTGTACTTTAGCTGCACAACGAATAAGTTTCGTCAGAAGGAGAAAAGGATGTGTGAAGTCAGACAGGCGCTTTCTCCTCGCCAGCCTCAATTCCAGATCATTCATTGTATTCGACGAGCTATTTTAACAGGTTAATCATAAAGCAATCATATGGAATACTTGAGGTTTAGTAATGAATCGTTAGTAAGCTATATTTAATATTTTTTACTGTCCGTAACTATTATTCTCCACAACTTTAGCATGATTTTTAGCTGTTTCTAGATTGCGAATTTACGCTTCGCAGTTTTATAATCAAAATGCGAAACTGTGGTGAAATTTTACTTTAGACGTTAATTGCTTTCGATTAAAAAAGCACAAAGGATGGAAATTCTACTAGATATAAATAGTCAATATTTCTTTTCTTACAGGATCAATTGAAAGATATTTGATTTTTCGATTTACACGTCGCAAACCGACACCAATGGAACCAAACCATGACAAACGCAATAAAAATGAATAAAAATCGTAGTTACCGCCCAGCAGGAACGTTTATCATCGTTTTCGCGCGGTCAATCGAATTATTCTTGACCTCTCCACCACTGAAAAGAGGAAGCAGATGAAAGCAAAAAAAAAAACGGCTCGCTCGAGGGCAGCAGCGCAATATAGAGTGCAAAGTAGAAATTTGGAAAGGTGGGATGGTGGGGCGGGGGGAGTGGGGTAGAGAGATTCGAGCCGAGCGTTTAAAAGGAACAAATTACCGGCCGACGTGTTCCGCCATTAAAACATTAACCAAGGAAACGAGCTGAACGGTGCATCGCATGCGGCGGCTCTATGAAATCCGAAATTCTTTTTATTCGGCCGCTCGCGGAGGATCTTTTTCGGCCGCGGGCGCAATATCTGGACGTATTACGAATTACGTAGGAACCCGATGCCCAACTGGAGCTCCTCATGCCACTCCCACCGTATAATCAGGCTTCTTGGCCCGCCACCGCTGGATGATGGCTTGCGCTCCTCTCTGCCTTCATCCTCCTCTTTCCATCCTCCTCCTCCTCCTCCCCTCTCCTCCAGCTCTTGGCCCTCTTGTCCTCCCCGTTCTCCCTTCGCAACCCTGTTTTTCTTTACGTCGTTTCCTTTCCTTCGTTGCACCGGTTCTCTGTGTACATCTTCACGCGCGGTAACCAATAAAAGAGGTTTCGGTAATGAGCGGTTGCCTCGCATCCCAGGGCCCCAACTTCGGATGCCTTTCCGCCCCTGAACGATCCACCTTCGGGGCTCGCCGTACGCGATGCCTGCCGGTCCCGTCCAATAATTTCCGGCTCCCGAAAGTGAAATTTGCTGATCGGCTGCGTGCACGTATTGTCCTCTCTTTGGCGCGCATGACGCTCTCGACCTCCGTGATCAGACGTCAGGCTTCGGCCCGGAATCATGGGGGAAAAAGGAGGTCCCCTCGCTGTTTACCTTTCACTTTGCTCGCATTCTGAATCTTCAGATGATCGCCCTCCGAGGGGAGAAATTAGACTCTTCTGGTTCTCCGCTTGGCGAACCAGGGGGATTAGCGTTGTCTGCGGAAACACTGCCACTTTCTCGGAAATGAAATCTGGCCACCGAGTTTGGTCTTTCGTGGGCATAGTGCTCACGATTTTGATCTTGTTCCCCTTATGTTGTCAACTTCGACGTGAAAACTACGATTTGTGAATTAGCGAATGCTCGTAGACGGACAATGAATTGTGATGAAATTATTAGTAAATTATTCACTGTAGCAAGAAATTCATTTGTAATTCTAACTATTCAATCGTCCACTGGAATTTTGCGGTGTTTTTGGACAAAAGGAAGTACCGCTCTCACGTCAGTGATAGATACTTTTTCTTTATTCACGTTCCCAGTAAATAGCAGGATTTACAAGAAGATCTAATGGAATCTTATCAAGACGACAGTTTAAGTGGTTGCAACGATGATTAATAGTATTTGGGCTTCTTAATACTGCGACATTCTAGATCTAAGATATAGTTACCAGATTTTAGATTGGAGAATAATTGCTTTGAATTTTGACGAGTATTGCTAATTGCACAATTTTTATGCGCAAAAGTTTTCCACTTCGTTTTACTTACTCTTTATGTATAGCGCTTAGAGCACGTGTACTACAATATGCGCAAAGGCTAGTTTGTTTCTGAAAGTTTCGTAAGGAAGCTTGGCCGTAAAGTTTTCCCATATGCAGCTTAGAGATGAATTATGCGCTGTCAATTTTACGATACTATGCAAACGGGTGAAAGGAGAGCTGTGTATGAGTCCGGCAGCCACCGGTATCCATTCTTACCCGAAGAATGTCTGTGCAATATCTTGTGCTTTGCGTATATTACAAATCGATATACATATAATAAGAAATATTGTCTAGCGCACGCGTGCATGCATTAACTCTTAAATCACTACAATGTGTACACTTGCTACTTTTCTATCATAAAATTACCGTGAATATGTAATTGAGAAGTCAACCTCTACTTCAGTGTCCACCGCGGTGGCTGAAGTCGCGAAGAACAGTTAAGTGTCAATAATTTATAACGAACGCGAGGTAAATATTCTTCAATGTACTTTCTCTTTCGCGTTTGCGGCATGTTCCATGTAGATTGAACGGGGAACAGGTAGCACGGAGTTAGTAATGTTTTATTTGTACGTTCACTGCATTGTAACTACAATGAACTATTTCAGAGATCACTGTATTAAACGTCAGGCGGTGTCTGGAAACTGCAAAGTTTATGTAAAATCGCAAAATCTTTTATCGTGGCAATCACAAGTTACTTCTATGTGACACAGGCAGGTATAAATTAAGCAGTTCGTTTGAATTACGGAAAGTTTTCATGAAATATTCATAATTTGTTATCTTAAAGTACGTTAAATCTCAATCAAGCTAATAAATTTCGTATACGAATTAATTAGCGATTCTTTCATGTTTTTCATGAAAACACACTTCACACTTATTTTTTAATACACACCTTAGTGCACGGTTATTGTTATACAATTAAATTCACTGCACTATTGAAGTAACTAAATATCTATGTTTTAGTCCGAAAGAGCCACACGTAAAGGAGTTATAATGGCTCGTGTGTAGCTGAAATGTTCTTTTGACGTATGCAAACAAAGAAACATTTGTTTTTCGAACCTGTCGGAGAACACTCGCTCAACAGGGAAAAAATTCGATTGAAAGTGAAGATGGTATCAAGGGAAACATAGTTCGCATTGCTCGAGCAGATCCAGTGACGTCCGGGTTCGCTCGTGACTGGTCCGCGCGAGGACGAACAGCCCCTCGGAAGGAATATCGCGGGCGTATCACGATTCACGTATTATAGACGGAGTAATCCGATCCGGCCGGATTACCGGTGGAATCCGCCGGTGGACGAGGTTTGACGTATCGCACTCTACAAGGGAAAAGTATCGTCGTCCGCCTCCGCAGAGCCGGTATCGAATGCACCGGTGCGGCTGTCCCGAAACACCTTACGGTTCTCGAATTACCGCCCCTCTGGCCACCTTAAGTATCCCTGAATCGAGCTCGCGGAATGTCAATAAAAACAACGGACCCGCCGCGTCGCGCCGCGCCGCAAGAAATTTCGCCGGTGACTGTAACAAGACCGGGCCACAGTTCGTCACCGATCATCGAAATACATCCGTTTAAAAAAACGAACACCTTGGCTACGTCGACGAGCTACGTCAGTACCTTTCCCTTTACAACGACCCCCCACCCCCAAATTGATATACGAATTATTACTTCCATTGAAAACACTGAAATCGAGTAATGGCAAAGTGATGGTTAGACTGTGGATCTTTACGTAAAATAAAAATTGTACAGAACATGAGCCAAGTAGAAATTTCATTCTCCCGTTAATGATTTCGATCAGCTTGAACTAGCACATTGATATTTAAACATTTTTTTAATCTCTCCACTGCATTAAATCGCACTTACTTAGTCTAGCGATAATAATGAAAAATTTCGAAAAGTGTCCCTTACTGTGTCTCGTTACTAGATATAGGATTTTATCCATTTATGACGAAAATGAGTGGGTATAATTTGAAACGATACAAACATTCTGGTTCATTATTGTGTATTGCATATACTAAGAATGAAAATAAATTTCCATTTCACTCCAGTTTGTTGCAATTCAGGAAGAACATTTTTATTTTGCACAAGTATCCGCTGTCTGCTTGTTCACGGTTGACTCACCCTACGGCGGACGTTATCCAACATAAATAAATTGTATTAAACAGATCAGCTGACTGCATGCTCGATTAGTTGCGCATAAACGAAGGTATTCGATCCGTTGAACGTATCCCATCGATTTTCCCGGTCTCGGTCGGCTATTTCTCGCGGAAACAGTGGCGCGGATGGCCCGAAATGAATATCGGTGCGTGTCGTAGCGCCGTAACGCGTATTTAAACCGGGAAAGCAGTAAAGGGACGGAATATTCGAATCGAACGATTCACCGTAGTCCGCATTGGTTATATGCTAATCTAATCCTGATAGAAGCCACGAAGTTACTATCGTCCTACGCTCACCCCGGGTAGGTCATTGAATTCCGTGGTGTTCCTTCATTATCTCATTGAATACTAACAGCTTGACAGTGTTTCCTCATCGAGCGTTCTTCCGCCTCCTTTGCATACGCCGTAGACGATCCTACGGATCGTAATAGCCTCTCCGTATTTACTCGTTAATTCTTCGTATGCAAACGCAAGCCACACCCTGGAAAAATCGGGCAAAAGGTCGGCAACTGGCCCGCAACGGGCCGCAAGACGATTTTCCATCGGCGACCCGACCTGGAAATCACGGAAACAAGCATCTGCATACGCCACGCTCGTAAACAGGAACGAGAATGACCGATCTATGCAAATCCCCGAGCGGCGACGTGTCAGAAAAGTTTCTTCGACTGTTAACTCCGTATAATAAGCCGCGGAAAACAGAACTCGATGCGCGTACCGCATTGTTGGTCACCAAGCAACCTTCCTTTTTCAACCTGCTAACTAGAGCGCGGATCTTCGTGCAACGTAATTTCTGCAGCTATTGCACGAAACGGGAGCTGAAGAGAAATTTCTTTTCTTCCTTAATCATTATGATCGGTTGGAAATTGGTATATCCATACTTTTGAAATCCTTTAATCTTTTCACCGATTTAAATTTTATCAATTCATTTTCTATATAATTCTTCATACTATCCATATTTGTACGTATTATTCAATTATTTAACACGTTCACTGCCATGTCGATCATCTATGAGTGATACTATTTTTTGACTAGGTTTAGAAAGTAATTTTTTATAGCACATAGAAGAAAATCTCGAAACGAAAAATAAACTGCTATTTTTTGTAAGTCAAATTTTCATGACTGTGTACTGTGACTTTGCTAAATTAAACTGCACAATACAATAATTAAAATATAAGCATATATGTTGCACGTTTATTACACGAAGAATCATTATGGGCTTGATCCCATGGAGAAAAATTCAACACTTTATCAGCGTTATTAAATTAAACACTGAAATATTTGCTTAAAACTTGTTCAACATACGATATTATTGATGAGACAAATATGAACTGCGGAATGGATTCATTTGTCTGTAGAATGGTTTGGTTGACAGTTTATGTACACAGCCACCTGCAGGTTGGAGATGAATTTTTCAGGTGCTATTTATGGTAATAAATCTCGGAATAATCGATGAAGCCTTTACCTTGTACAAGGGTACAATGATAAGTTAACCGTCAGCTATGATAAATTAAATAATTAATTAACAACCGAGTTACTGATATCCAGAAAATTTCTTGTATGATGAATTCCATAGTAAATCAACGTCAAGCTTATATCGATGTACAAGAACGACATATTGAAATGTGAAATTACGCATGGTATGTTACATTGAGTGATTTCGTAAAAGGAACATCCTGTGCTGCATATTTCGAGATGAAAAATATTCTGTGAACGTCATAATGTCCTTTCCTAATTTTCACTTATAAATTATGATCGTTTAGGTACTCAGGAAAGGGGAAGTATGTATACTGTCTGGCAAAAGCTTTGAAGCGCCAGATAGATGCTAATCGTATACTTAATCATTATATTAAATTTTAGTTTAGTGTTACTTATCCATGTAAGGAACATACCAATATATAAATGACATATTCAGAATATAACTAACTGTAAGAATTATTTACCATTATTGTAATGCTATTCGTAAAGTGATATTTAGTATCTCCACGGTGGTTGGGAACTTTAATAATATCAACGAACATTTGTTTTTGAAACAGCAAAAATTTCTATTCCTACGGATTTTACAATTTGAGGCAATTTTTGTTTAAAATAGTCCTACGATTCAATTTTTAACTAAAAAGTCCCATGACTCTTCCGCTCTCTGGTTATAAGACATCGATACATGGAAAATATGCAAAAAATATCCATTTCACGCAACCTCCTACAATTACGCCCCATTAAAGATTGCAGAGCACATCTGGCCGTAAGGATGTTTTCCACGGAGTTTTTTTTTTGGCAACATGGACATCGAGAAAGCCATTATCCGTGCCCGGAGCCATAAGTGCATTACGCGAAATACCGACGAAGAACAGGGAATCGATCGGAAGCAGGTATCCCATTGACGTGCATGCAAAGCCGGCAGTAGTGGCCCTGGCCGTGCATGAATGAGTTCCCGGGAGCCTACAGTCACCTGAGAAACTATCGTCCCTCGCGTGCAGCCTAGTGCATCTCTCGGGTCGAATGCCGGTGCATCCTCTCTACATAGTTGTAACGGCCCACGTTGCAAGCCTATCGGGAGAGACCTTGTAACGGTCGGTCACGAATTACGCGAACACGTACGAAACACTCACGTGGCTCGGCGTGCTTCTTGCCACGCTCTACCACAATAGCCTGCACGGCGAAATGCCATTGTTCGAAAATTGGTTTCACAGTTTGTCCGGCGAAAACGACGCCAACAACCACGCTGCAGTTCGACTCTGCAGATCTTTATGCATAGAAATACGAAAAATGCGAATGTTAACCTATTGGCTGTGTGACTCATTTTTAAATATTTTGGTGATCATACTGATCACTGGACTGCAGATCTTTACTAACGTTCTGTTGTATCAATTGCATAAGAAAGAAATCAAACAAAACCTTCTTTTTTCCTTCAATAATTTTAATATGTATTGACACTTAAAAACCCAAGCCATGGGTGTCATGTATTGACATAAATACATGATATATTGAAATATAAATTGTTAAATCTACAACTCCACCTACGTAAGAATATACGCATATACAGGGTGTACTTTTTCTTCTAATAATATTCCAAGTTTTTACTAGACGTGATAAGCTTTTTGATAATGAAAACATAGAGCGAACATCCTTGTTCTTCGTGGCAAAAGTTCAAAATTATAAGAACGTTTTAGCGACTGCGTTTTTTACGAGGTCAGTGCCCCCTTCTTCTCCCCCTCCCCTCGCTCCAGATCGTTTTTGTCTGTACACGAGTTTCTAGAAAATCGATCTGGTTAGCGATTAAATCGCAAACGAAACATTACGAGACAAAAGGAATTAGACTAAACGCGGTAAGACCGACATTTACTGCCATGAAAGGGATCGGCAATAACCCTGCGTCTCCCATCTACCCTCAATTAATTTCCCGTGGCTTACGATTCTCGCCCGTGTACCCGTACTATCGCTTACACGATCCTTAAGGCGTATACGCACGCTCGCCGCTGCTTAAGGAAACTTGCGCGTGCCTCGTTCTTCTTCCCCTTCAATTAATGTCCACTCATTCTCAATTAATCCGCACTGTCTGTATCGATTATTGCATACCACTTGTCGCTACCCCGGATCAGTCCTTACTGTTAAGGCTTGTCTTAACGAACCACCGTTGTAAAAAGCCACGAGTTGACGTACCAATACGTCCGGCCGAAGTATAGATACCGACGGTTTCTTGCGGAGCGAGGCCATGTTCGACGAAACGGGGAACGGGGGACGATCCTATTCCCGCCTGGAAGTTCGCGAAATTCTACCGACGTTCCGCGTAGAAACGAGAGAACGAACCGCGATCATGTTTCACATGAAGAAAGTCCGCCGTATAAACGCGACAGCGAAATGATCTTTCGTCGAGGTAAACGCTTGTAAACACAACCGTCATGCCGCACATGAAACGCTTGTACGATTCGCTCGCTGTTACTAGTAATTACTAGCGGCCGGGGATCGATTTATTCGCGGCCGACCACCGGTAAACCAACCAGAAAGCAAATTCTTATTAATGTTCGCAGGCCAAATAACGATTGTAGCACTTGCACTTGCGCTAATTAAGAGGCTATACACGCATATTTCGAGGCATTTTCATCAATTCTTCGGCGAAAGACCATTCGTCATCATAAAACAGAGTTCTATTATAAAAATACTTCTTTCAAATTCATGCCAGAATACATACAGTATCGCTCTTCTTTGTGTCATACTACTAGACAAAGGGGTGGTTTGAGATCCAGAAAAGTAATCCAATTTTTATAGTAAATCTGTTTCAGATTGCTTCTGAGACTGCAATCATTAGAATTAAAACGAAAAGCTGATTTTTCTCGGGTGTAGAAACTAAGCTAATTCTAATTTAAAACTAAACTAATTCGAGCATTCGAACATGAAAAGTATTCTTGGAATAAAAATTAGTCTATTCTTATAGAGAATGATATTTTCTTTTAGGCAGTCGGGTGACGATAACTTGCTCGAAACTCACGATAACCCTTATACCTACCTCAAGAGTGAAAATTCGATCGCTTCCTGTTTCTAGATTTAGACCGGTCTTCTGCTTGTGTTGTGGGGTGTATTTCTATAAAAAAATATAGTTTATTTAGTTTATAGTATTTATTTAGAAGTGGAGTTGGTTGATATAGAGCGAGAGAGGGTTTATTATCATAGGACCTAGGATATGCTAACTACAGTAGACCCTCGCTCGTTGCAACCTCGTCAATTGCAGGGATTCCTCGTTCGTCGCATAGTAGCGATTGTGAGAAGTTCTGGAACTTGTGGCTATGATTGCAATGGCTCTATAATATCCGGAGCAGCTTAGGGTGTGGGATTAATTACTCGTTTCGTTGCACAACCTCGATTTTTGCACGTATTTTCGGTCCTACTGCGTGCAACGATCGAGGTTCTACCGTAATTATTTTTCGGAGACGCGGGAGGATTAAACGAAAATCTCGGGACCTCCAGATAACTGAATCATGAAAATTACGTAGCACGATCGATACATGGCTGATCGTGCCAGGAGGGGACCGCGACCGGTGGGAGGATCGACGTCGATCGATCGATCCGGGGGACGCGATAACTTTCGTTCGCGTCACTTCGGGCTACGTAAACAGCAGGTGACTGATTCGACGAATCGGCCGCTCGAATTTTTACGAAGCCGCCCGGCGACCTGACGAGCGAAATAATTCATCCCTGAAAAGGTTAATCGCAGCGGGACCGGAGCTTCTTTCGCTTCCGGCGAGGGGGTCCGCGAAGTGAACGAGGAAGAAAGGAGAAAGAGAGAGGGAGAGAGAGAGAGAGAAAAAAAAAATTGGCGAAACGAACCAGGCGGCCGGATCGTGAGCAGGAGGAAGAAGAAAGAAGAAGGAAGAAGATGAGGAGGAGGTGGAACAGAGAGTTCGAACTTTTCGGTATTTCGCTCACGCACGCTCGCACGCAACGAGCCACGCACGCACGCACGCACGCACTCGCTCGCTCACGCAACAAGAACGTTTCGCGAAAGCCACCACGGAATTGCTCTTATTCGGCATTAAGCACCGCGCCGACTTACACGGGAACCACGTACCGACCCAGTGCCTTTATTCTGGCTAGATTAGGTTTCCCATCTGGAGGATCTACGGATCGAAAGAGTTATGGAACTTTTTAATAGGTTCTACGAGATGACTGCAAAGTGTCGTGATCAGACGCATCAGCCGATTCCTTGTGAAGGGTAAAGGGAACTTATTTACATTAGGGACTTCCTCACCGATTTTGATGACCTTGAAATATGTCGTCAAGGTCATCATTCTGAACAACTTTTTCCTATACATGTTACCGCCGCTCAACTTTAGTTTCCGAGATATTCGCAAAAAAGTTTCAACATCTCAAAAAGTGATCGGAGTAGGTGTGGGTTAGATTTGAAGGTAAATATTTACATTAGAGGTCTTTACATTAGAGAAGACGTATCCATGGGGAATTATTCAACAAAATTATTTTTTTGGGTATATATTATTTAAAAAATTGATACAAATGTGGATAGACACGTTCTTGTTATTTTTGTAAAATAATGTTAAGTAGTCAGTTTTAGAGCTTTGTAAATCTAGTGTTAGAGGGACATTGAAGTTGCAAAATATGAAAGAAAACCTTGCATCCAATATTCTACATACGAATAATAAAATATAATACTAATGTACTAATGTTACACTATGTGTAATGTGTACTTACATCTGAATCTTCTGTACCTCCGTCGGATCTACAGCACACAATTATTGACTCACGAGAATAGGTCCGAACAATTGAACAACAATCACTAAACAACACACACACACTGCACACTTAACGAAATCGTGACAGCAGACGAGAACGTGGGAGTTCCCCTCCCACGGACGTGTGATACGAAAACAGGGAATTCCGGGAAATAGGGTCGGCGCCCCGCCATAATTTGTTTACCTTGGTTTTGTATCTAGTGTTTATAGACCCTCAGCGTCTAACCTGCCTAGGATAACCTGACCGTACCACCTCCGTGGAAGGGATTATTGTTAAAATCGCAGTATTATTTTGTTCGTGGTCGGAGTGACATCTTCTCGTTCGTTGTCACGATTTTATCAAATGTGTTGTGTGTGTTGTTCAATTATTCGGATCTATTCTCGTGAGTCAATAATTGTGTGCTGTGGATCCGACGGAGGTACAGAAGATTCAGAAGTAAGTACACTTTACATTAGTATTTTATAATGTGGGATTAGTATTCGTATGTGGAAGATTGGATACAAGGTTTTCTATCATATTTTGCAACGTATATTAACGATCATTAATGATTTGGTATATAGTATAATTTAATGTGGTTCAAATAAGATACTACTTTAAATCAAATATTTTTATTTTGATAACCAGATAGATAAAATGAACTATTTTTATTTTGTATTTCAAATATTTCCTTACAATGAAAATAAGTTGAGCATGTAGTTAATATTATAAATTATAATTTTTAACATGAGAAGCTATAATAGTTAGCAAAGTATTATTTGTAGTTTAATTACGAATATGTAACATGTTGATAAACAAACTACAATATCGTAATAACATTACAGGCAACAAAATATCGTAAAAACATAAGTTACTGTCAACTATTTGAAATACTATTTTACACAGTCCTACACACACCTACTCCGATCACTTTTTGAGATGTTGAAACTTTTTTGCGAATATCTCGGAAACTAAAGTTGAGCGGCGGTAACATGTATAGGAAAAAGTTGTTCAGAATGATGACCTTGACAACATATTTCAAGTGTCATCAAAATCGGTGAGGAAAAGCCCCTAATGTAAATACCTAATTACCGGGTAAAGTAAAAAAATATATTCCACGTTTACACTTGGAAGAATACTCCCTCTGTTCCATAATAATAGTAGCAAGTGAATATTTAAACGGAAATTATTGGCGAACACGGCGGTAAGTTATGTTGTAGCGGAAAACTGCGAAGCCTTCAATCAACATCAACTTCAATTGTTTTGACACATCTTTCAAGTTTTAGATTAACCTAATTATCACGAATTACAACTATTTTTCTAGTTTCATCCGAAATCAATTGTTTTGTGAAAATATTGTATCTGATGTCAGTACTTCATGTTTGAGTTCCTATTCCACATCAGGTATAGTTTATGCTTTCTTAGCATTAATAAAACAGTTAAGTTAGTGAAGAATATAAGACTGTTTTAGAACTAGGCGCGTATACATTTGAAAACCAAATGGTATTCCATATTTGATGAGTTCCCCCAAGGAGTTGATATAAATTCGTACAATATGTAGGACACTTGTAATCAGTCGCGAGACTTCATTTCACCGACCCGGACGTATTATTCATAGCGAAAGAATTCGATAATGTGTCAATAGAGGTTTTCGTTCTTTGCATGTGTGTATTCTAGACTTTACTAGTTTCGTATGATTAGTGGAGCGTGGGTGCCAGATAGCGGGTATACCGCAACCAGATAGCCTTGATACGTACGTTTCCTTGATTTGCGTCGAGTATTTGCGACTTTTTCCTCGGTAGTCGGTGGGTGTTGCATTTTTTTTTCGTTCGTATGATTTTTAGGTGGATAAGGCACGTATTGATAAACGATCTATTCGAGATTTATTTCTGGCTGGTTCGCGAGTGACGGGAAGTATTTAGATGCTTTGATAATTCGCTACCTTCTTTTTATAGTGGGACTGGTAATGTAATTTATGACAGTAGTAATGACATCTTTGCGTACGCAATTATTGAGACCGTGAATGAAAAGTAGGAGATACGCTGGTGATCGTAACCGATTACGTGCGATAATGAGAGCAATAGTGGCGCGAATGGGCGAGGTTAGGAAATGTTTTCCATTCTCTACCGTGAGCCTTGTCATTTTTCAAGCATGATACAGACAAAAAAAAATAAAAAAATTCCATGTGCAGCTTTCAGAAATATCATCGCAGTGAAAGAGTGCTCATATTCATATATATACTCTCGAAATATAATAATTTAAACAAAATTGTTTAAGGAAATACAGGAATGTTTGAGAAGTGTTATATGTCTTCAAAATAAATTGTATATATCTTCGCTAAAAATATAAGTGACAGGACGGAAGTGCCATTTTTCTGTAATTATATCGGGAAAATTGAATCAATTGTCACTAAATTTATCATCTTTATGAAAATTCGTTTCGAAGCAGAGGTAGAAAATGCAAAGATCTAGATTATAATAACAAGAGCAACAGAGCGCTCAGAAGTTTCGTTTCGTTTTATCGATCCATCAGGAGGAACGAATGAATAAGTTGCAATTAGACTTTTTCGCTCGCAACGCCGTGCAATTCGCAATACTTTTTTGGCGGTATCACCGTCGAAATTGGCGGATAGGGTAAAGCAAAAATGGCAGCTGCCATAAAGTAACCTTATGATCGCGATAACAGTGTATCGAAAGTCACGATGCCAAGCAAATTAGCCGGCAGATACTGGAACGGGGTAATTTAGATTAGGAGCGCCGCGAGTACGCGCAATTAAACATAAAATACCGGCGCTCGTTGGAATTTCTAACTAATAAGAGACGATAACGGGGGGGCCCGCTGGCCCGTACATCAGATCGAACCCACGCACCGCGGAGCAATTTCATTTCCAACGCGCGGCACGTACGCGCAGATTATCAGAATGTTCCGCGCAGCATCGCGGCCACGCTCTCCATGTGGTATTTCGCCGAGGATATCGTTTCGCGTGATACCGGGCCCGGAGGATCTCGAAATCGCGATCCCTCTGCGAGCTCACCTGTTGCGTCCGAGCTTAATCTATTTCGGAAATTGAAATCGCTACGTAGGAGTTATGTCGTCACGGTGGATCCCACCGTACTTTGCCAGAACTCAACGCGCCGTATTGCAGCATAAAATCTTCTTTAGTATAATCACGTCCGACTCGTGACGCAACGATGCAACCTGGAAGAAAAAGATTTCGATCGAGAGCATGTATCCGGAAGCGGAAGAAACCAAGTTTTGCATTTTTGAGGAAAATTTAGTAGTCGAACTTGGATTTTTAGTGATACACAGGTGCAGTATTTTTTATTGTATTTTTAAAAGACGAAATCGTTGTTCTTTGTTAAATACGTATTTTTGAAGTTCCACGAATGTTGAGAAAAATCCATACGTTTTTTCCAAAGACCTGCAACCTATTCATGACTAGACTGCGGATTTTATGCATTTATGACAAAAATGAGTAAGCACAATTTAAAGCAGTGGACATGTCTAAAACCTAAAAATCATTGCTAAAGCAATTAATTAGGAAACTCGCCTTTATTCATCTTTATTCTTAATAATAGTACGTCCTATTTTTCAAATCACAAATCCCGACATCATCGTTCCGTAACATAATAATTAATAGCATCAGATATCGGAACAGTGGAAACTCGAATAGTCATTAACGTCGTCGGGGGCGACCTCTCCCGATAAGCGGCGACTCCGCCTCTTATCAGGCTCATTTTCACATTTCAAAATTCAAATTAGATCTAAAGACGACCGTTAAGTCGATAGGATACAAATCCTCGGCGGTTAGGCTTGTTGCTCCATGCCGAGCCAATAATACCCAACAACTCACTTTCGGTTTATCGAGACCGACCAATAAACATAATTCAATGAACCAATTAACATAAATAACGAGTCGGAAACTAATTACTCGATTTCTTATGAATAAACAGCACTCAATAAAACGATTAACTCTCCTGATTCGTTCGCCGAAGCGACTCTACGGACATATTTCTTGAACGGGAAGTGGACGTTGCTACCATCAATTTATAACGATCCTTTACCGATCTACAGCGGCAGAAAAAAGCAACAATGTATCTTATCTAAAAATAATATCAGACGATCCACCTTCAATCAATCAATTCGATACCAAATTGATAACTTACGCATTTTACTCATTCCGTTCCTTAAGACGATAACGCGTTCTTGATTGCTGAATAAAACGTGTTTAATTACATTCGTGTTTCTAATCGGCTTAGTCAATATCCATTTTGGCGTTGTTAATGTACAGCTATTGAAGATCATATAGGCATACAGTAGATATAAATTTTCTTTTTTTTTTTTTAGAAAATTACGAATTACAAAGAACTTCTAATCACTGAAACCGTAAAATTAGTCGTAGTGCAAGGGGTTGGAGATGCATCTTATTGATTAGCCTGTTCGGTCCGCCGTCTGAGGGTTAAAGAGAATGCAGAACAAAATTGATTTTTTGAAAATGGAACAAGATAATACCCCCTTGAGAATCAAAACATTCTTTCTACAATAGCAAGGAAGTCACGCGCGCGTATCGCGAAGCCTTGAGTAAATAAAATTCGTGTAATCTCAGCAATTGAAAATCAGAGCTCTGCGGGTTGCAAGAATGTTGTACTGATCGAATGAATCGACCGTGGCCGGGATTAATCACAAAGAGAGAGAAGGGGGGGGGGCAGTCGTTCTCGATAAACGAGTCCTTGGATCAGACTCCCGCGTAGATCCGCGGTGCTATTGGCCGAAAAGTAAAGCAAACAAAAAATAAGTCCGACCCGCGATACGGGTTTAAGGGCACGGAGCACACTCGGTAGTCTCTCACCTGTTGCGGTGCCCGTGGTACCACAGGTGGGGCCGTGGGTGGGAGTGCTCCAGGTAAGAGACTGCAGTTTGATAAAGAGGAAGATACCCACCCTCCCGTGGCGTGTCTCTCCGGTTGTAGCAGAGGGGGCAGAGACAGAGGGGGAAGGAGAACGAAAGAAAGAGAGAGAGAGATAGAGAGAGAGAGTGAGAGAGGGAAAGGAGAGGCTCACTTTTACCAGCGAAAGAGGAACAGAGTCTGCGGAGGTTGCCAGGCTGGCTGGCACGCTACGTGAGCGGCATGCACGCACATGTTCTCTCTGTTCTCGTTCATCCTCTCTGGTCGGCTTTGCTCCCCACGTTTCGTGTTCCCGTCCCCTTTCTTTCTTCCCTCTCATCCCCTGTCTCTTCCTCTTCACTCCCTCGCGGTCTCGTGCTCGCCCTTTTTCAGCCTGTTCCCCCGCGATGGTAGTTTGGGTAGCGGAGAAAAACGAACGCTATCGGGGATTGAAGGAGAGTAATTAATTGCCAGGAGGTTAATGCGGAACGCTATCTCGATTGACCCGTCCCGGGCGGAGTAGTTCTCGAGCGTAGGAGGACTCGCGCCAAGTTGGAACGAACAAGGAGGATCCTCGAAGTCCCAGGAACTTCCGATTGGCACCGGATGAGTAGGGTAGGGAACGAACCGCGCGGAGGAGTAAACAATTGGCGGAGGTTAATTCGTTTCGCGATATCGCGATCGACCTGGCCGGGGTCGCGTGTGGGTGGATTGTGGATCCACCGTCGGTCCCGAACGCGTTCGCCGGTTTAATAATTCAATAACCGTAAAAATGATTGGTTCGACGGCGGATTCTCGAGACGCGCACAATGCCGCTTGTACACGAAATGAAATTCGATGGAATTAATAACATCTCGTGCGGTAACACGGCGCGGAATTTATTAGCGCTCACGGTCGTTGCTCGACCGCTCCGGCCCGAGATTACTAATAATAAAACTGCTAATGATATACTCACTGCGAGACAACCGGTACTTGTAGTCGGTCAAAGTACCACCGAACTTATAAACGGCACCGATCCATAACCATAAATAATATGTAAGGGCGGTTCGGTGTGTTCGTGCGATCACTGAAATAAATTGCGGGGCCGGGGCCGGGGCTGCGGGAGCGCTCACGAGAGAGCGCCTCGCAAAACACCGTGTGCAAGACGCGCCACCTGCACCTACGCGACCGGGCGATACTTTAGTGGCGCGTTTTTCATGGCCGCGGACCGACCGACGCAAGACCGAGCACACGACAAAGTAGATAAATCGAAATAAGGTGTATACGGTCACGAGATGCTGTACGTACCGGCCGCTAGCCGGGCTGCAACGCGGCAACCCGCGATTTAGCCTTGTCCAACCGCGATAAAAATGTCACCGCGACTCCTTGGCTACCCGGCCCGTCCGCGGAAAGTAGTATTTTGTAAGCCGATATTACCGCGGTCTTGAACTGTCGCTGCCGAGTACGAAAAATTAACGGAATTATGAACGGGAGCAGAAATCGTTCCGCGATATTGTGTTCTATCTTTCGGCTGGACGTCGCAGAAATTCAACTCCTTGCTTTATGATTTATTTTCGGGCAGATCTGCTTATCCATACTATCAGATTGGTTTACGAGATTGTTCGTATTTGAGTCGTACAGTGGGTGACCAAATTATTAAAGTCTCGGGACGAAATTATGTTGATTATTCATCTGACGAATAAAATTGTTTATAGCGTTGCTAAATGTACATTTGCAATTTCGAAACTTCAATGCTTCGTAAAGGAATAAGAGCAATTCAGGGTATTGGTTTAATGTAAAATCATTCATTTGTGCGGGTCGCTCTAACAATTGGATTATCCACTGTGCAGAATTATAATTATAACGACACTGTTAAATGCTTTTAATCTTTTGACTGTTTTTTATTTTACCTATCTATTTTTACCACAAATGCACAAAGTCCGCAGTCTAATCACAAGATATTATCCTAATATATTAACAATAAGGGCAGAGTTCATAAGTTCATATATTAGACTAAAATAATTAACGATGCAGGGACTCGATAGAAGAGTGAAATTATAACCTATTAACTGTTTGCTTCCACTTCAAGATTTTCATTTGTTTGTGTGATCATTATTTTTAAGCTAGCATTATATTTGTGCCTTTTTCATACTGCACCGCGCACACTCTTAAATTTTATTCAACAGCAAATGCAATTTCATTGTCTGCATGACGAGTGTACTCGTAATTGGACAAAAAAATGGCATCTTTTCGTGACGAGTGTACTCGACACGAACAGTTAACAGATTAAGCGCAACACATATATCGTTGTCGACACTATTCGCAAACGCGGTCGACGATATATCAATGTTCCACACGAAGAGGTTTTCACACGAAGGTTCCACACCAGCAGATTTCGAAAACCACCTCCTCCTCCTCCTCCCGAAATCCATCACCAAGAAAACCAATCACCGAGGCCACACTCGAAGAGCAAACATCTTCTCGGCCAATTACCTAGCATAAACACCGAATAGAAGCTCTCGTCCGCGCTTGCTTTCCGCTAATTACGCAAGCCAATCCCGTGTTCTATCACAGGTCGCGTCACGCCTTCCGTACTCATGATTACCGAGCAGGTATCCACGGGAAGCACGGCGCGGCTTCTAAGTTACCCGCGCGCAACCTGTGGCGCGGCGGATAAATCGGAAGAAATGACGACGTGGCTGGATGGTACGTCATAAGACCTCGGATGATGGGGTACACGAGGCCTGGATGCGCGGCGCCTAGCTCTGGTGGCTTGTCGGCCGGTTAATTAAAGTTTCATCGGATATATAGCGCGATCGATTCGTAACCATAAATAAGGCGTCCGGGGACGCGCGTGTCCGTGCGTCCTAACTAATTACAAGGAGCAGAGGCGCAAATCGTGGCCGACACCTGCGGCCGCATCTGCGCCCCGAGGGTGCCGTAACCTTCCTTTTAAAGGCCACGGGGACGAGTGACCGACAAAGTAGATAAATCGAGCGCGCGCACGACGACGGGGGCGATAAGTTTTCTTACCTCGTACCTACCGGCACACTCGCGGGATAGGGGATAGAGGAGTACACCTCTCCGTCCTCTCGCCGGCGAAGTAACACGCTGCGCTGTCGCGCGGTCTCCGCTCGCGCATTAAATGCGATACTTATGCCCGGCGAGCATGCCCCGCGGCGCTGGCACCCCACCGGCCACGGCGAATTAATTCGAGCCCTCGCGTCGATGTAATTAATAATTAGTCGAATGCTTAATTAGTAAGGGAGCATTCCGACCAATTAGGGCCGCGCGCCCGCAGCCCGAGATGAAGATGTGACTGTTCCGGCGCCCCGCTGGGAAAGAAGATCGCTGCCTGTCTCTCCCTTGCCTTGGTACGCCGCCCAAGGACCCGCCGTGTCCTTTCCGTTGCTCCTACCCCCCTCCCCCCTTCCTCCCTCTACCCGCTTGTTCAATCCCGACCCAACGTTTCGTGGCGTGTAATTGGTGCCTCTTAATTGCACTTCCGTATAACTCGAGATCCGCCCGACTGCCATCCCGCCACGAGATACCAGCCAAAGAGTAACGCGCGACCGGCCCGGACTCCATCATTCCCTGCGACCACGAGCGATACTTCCCGGATCTCGGCTATGAAACGATCCTAACTTTTCGTCGGGACTTTTTGCCTCTTTAATGGGGAACTCTTTGGTTGGGATACGTGGCCAATGGGAGGTGTACCGAACCCTTATGTTGGCAATTAAATGCACACGTTATTTAATTACTGAATTCCTGGAGACTAAATTGAACGAATATTAGAGGTGCACGAGAACCCAAAGATTCCGCGTACCCAATTCTTAGATGTTTTTTTAAATGGTTACCAAATTTCATATTCATTTATGACACAACGATGAGTAAGTGCAATTCAAAGCAGTGGACAGATTAATAAAATTGGGAAACATCAACGTGCTAGTTTTAGTTGATCGAAATTATTGAAGAATGAAAAAAATTGTATTTGGTGACTGTATTGTACGATGCATGCAGACCATTTTTATTTTCTACAAAGATTCGCTGTCTACTCGTTAACTACTGTACCAATCGAACTCAAATTTTGTGTACGTATTCGGAGCACGAACGGAACGTTTTCAATCGCATGGCACAGTAAAAATATACATAGTAGTATGTACAGTAAATTCTCGATATATGTCAATAACACGGGTCGTGCTGCCAGCGTCTTGTATCGTCCAGGAGACATACCTGAGCCGTGTTATGTTCATTATCTCTGGAGTCCGAGGCCTCTCGAGCTTCGTGGCTCCTAATTCCTTGTAGACCTTGAAATTGAGAAATCACTGTGCATAGTCCAATAGTAACATTTTCTTAAACAATTTCATTGAGAAGTATAAAACAACGTCGTCAACACTACTCATAGGCGGAGTGGAGTTTCAAGCTATAGTACAGTGAAACATACGATACAGTTAAAAACTAGAGTCACTTAACACTTTGACTGCCAATCTAGAAACCTGAAAAATTCCATGAAATCAAAGTAAGTTATTTAATGAAATAAAAATTGGAAAAAATTAAATGTATGATACTGAGTAGTCCTCCAACTTTCTTGAATTTTATCGATTCTAATCGAATTTGGTACAATGAATATATTAATGTAAAAATTCATTTTAAAACCTGGACAAATAATTCCGTCAGCCACATATGGGTAACATGGCAGTCAACGTGTTAATAATATAGTAGGGTAGAGTGGGGCTAAATGTTCCATGAACAAGCAAAGATATTGAAGTCGGGACTTCCAGCCTCGCTCTAGCTTATCGTTTCCTTAACTAACATCACTGAGAGGTATCAAACAATTACTTCAACGTTAGAAATTGATGGTGTGGAACGGTTCGCGAACGAATATAAACTCCGAAGAGTTCTCGCGATTCTCTCATCCTCCGGAGGAGTTTGAAAATGTTTCTGGAAACGATCGCATAAACTAACGGCGGCCAGGAGTCAATGGGAACGTAACAGGAGGTTCGAACGGGCGCGTTCGTCGGTGTTCAGTCATCCGTGAATAATAGCCGGCAAGGGTGACAAGAAAAGTCACCGACTGGAATTTATCGCGTCGCAGATCACGTAGAGTCGATGCAACTACCAGGCGGGAGCAACAGTTTGCCGAGAAGCCTCGTATCATAGACGTAGGCAGGCCCGGCGGGAACGGAGTAGCCGCCATAAGTTATGGTTTAATGCGGCGTATGCTAATCGAGATTGATAAAATGGCAGCCCGGGCGACCGTAAATCCCGGCCGCTGGACCTTTGCTCGCGATTGGCCCACGAGTCCTCTTACGAAAGCCTTGAAAGCCCTCGTATCTTGGCCTACCCAAGGCGTGCGTTGATACCGAGGAAACGGGTGGACCGTTTAAGAGGAAGATAGTTCGAGTAATGGTCTGCGACGCTATTTAAAATATGGGCCTAAATGTGCCCGGCGCGAGAAGATGGCTACCGGAAATCGCGTGGGCCTTTTCTCGCGTTGGCTCGAGATCGTTGTACCGATGATTGTTTATGGAACAGGTAGTAATCCACGAACAAACCGTCCGATGTTTATTAAAATTTCAACCGAAACGTGCCCAGCGCAAGAAGATGGCTACCGATAGATCGCGCGAGATAAGTCAGAAAGCGATCCTGGAAATCGCGTGGGCCGGTTTTCCTTGGTTGACTTGGGATCGTTGAACCGATGATTGTTTATTGTACAGGTTTGCAAGCCGGTAAGATTGATACAGAGCGAAGCGAATAAACTATTCGGTAACGTATTTATTAAAATTCCTTGTCGTTGGCAAATGACTTATCGCTCGAATTCCTTTCAACAGTTCTTTCGCCGATCGGTATTGTTCGTACGATCGTCGCGTGGGTCTGCGAAAGATCAATGACGCGAGCCACCGTCCACGGAAGGGGCTGTTTGAACGTTTCATTCCCGTTTTATGTTTCCCCTTGCTCCCCGCGCGGACACGAAATTGTATGACATAAATCTTGAACCATCTACGGCCGATACGTTTGACTTCGGTTGGCGCTAGCCGCTGAACGGACAGAAATGGCAGGTAATAGTCGGGGTCATAGGTTAGAAGCCATAGGAATGTGTGGTCGTAATTCTTCGATTTTTATCGACGCCTCTATCTGCTGCCGAATGTGCTGAATCCTAATGCGACCTTTTCTCGGCGATGCCGATGGCTTCTCAACGGTGCAGCTGCGTCCGTGTTAGCGAATTGGTTCTGCGGAAGATCGCAGGAACTGTCTTTCACTTGGACGATCTTTCCATGCGGTTCTACGTGCTATGATTCGCGGATTTTCAAACAGAACTTATTTTTAAATCATTCACCCCTTACACTACGATTTATTTTACTGTTTCAGTGATCAGAAGTTCTTTGTAATTCGTAATTTCCTAAAGAAAGAAGAAAATTTATATCTATTGGTATGCTTATATGTTCTTCAATAACTGTGCATTGACAACGCCAAAATAGAATTTTATTCGGTTTAAAGGAAATTAACAACATACATGTTTATTAGACTCTGTTCAGAATCTTCATCACGAGCATGACTCGATATTGTAGGGCAACGGGTATGTTTTATGATAATACTCGAAATGTAAATGATAATTTCGTTGGAAGTTTTTCTCTTGTGTCCCCATTTTGTATCGAATCGCTATTTTAGACACTAATTCATAAAAATTGGAATGTAAGTTTTAGGACACTCCTCAATTTTTTTCTCACTTTAGAACGGAGGGCAATTTGGGACAGTTGGGGATAATTTTGTTTCCTGCAGTTTATATATAAAAAAAAGTAATATGTTCATTTACATGTCACATGACACACAATGCTATAAATGCATAAACAACTGCAATTACATGTGATCATAAATATGTGGATATATAAACGCTGAACGCAAGCAATGAGTCTACTAATTTTATGAGTCTCATCGCATCGCTATCAAATTGTTCAATTACTCTTTTTATTCGTTGCAAAACTTTGTCCCACGGTTTTACATACGTCGCGTCGTCTTATTACTTTCTAACCTAATGCATATCACGATCAAATGCGATTATATAAATTCATTCAGTGTAGCAATTGGTCCCATGTTTTTTATATACGTAGTCTGACTTCTTCTTGACCTAATGCTTTCTTTCATGATCAAAAATTAAATTCTGCGTCTAACATATCCGTTTCAACGATTAACGAAGACTGCAAATTAAACCTACAATTATATCAATACCTTTACTCTATTTCACTCGGTTACAGCTCTACTAGCCGTTTAGCTTATGCTAAATCCTGCGTTCAGCAGCTATTACTCGACATTAGGTTGCCAGGCTGCATTTTACGATTTCCACAAAAGAAAAAACAGTCCAAAAGCTGTGAGCGCAAAATTCAGCAATCTCCAAAACAATACGTATCGAGGCCCAGTAAAACGCGAGGCATTACACGTCCATAGCAATCCCGGAGGGTTACTGCACCGCGAGGGAAAGCAGGACCGGACGTTGGTAGCCGAAGAGTAGCCCCTCTGGTAGCAGCGGAGTGGTAGCCCAAGGCTACTAGAAGATTGCCGGCAGACAGGTGGGTGAGGCGAAGGATGGCTGAGGTAAAAGGTAGAGAGGATGGTGTTGCGTACCCCTCCACCGTCGCCCTCTCTCCCTCTCTCTCTCTCTCACTCCCCGCTTCTCCCGTCCTCCTCTTCTTTGTCCTCGTCTTCTTCATCATCATCATCCTCTTCCTCTGCTTCTCCTTTCGGGGCTCCTTTTCTCGGGGTCCACTTAGCCGCACGCGAGCCTTCGAGTGTTCGGATAGAAGCCGCGTGTTCTCTCCCTCTCTCTCTCTCTCTCTCTCTCTCTCTCTCTCTCTTTCTCTCTGTTTCTCTTTCGCAAGGTCCTCTCAGCCACCGTTCGCTCCAGCCACCTTTTTCTTTCTCTCCACGTACTGGACTTCCAGCTCCCTGGGGGCGCGAGAAAGCTAAGGAGTAAAATGTGGCGGAGGAGAAAGAAGAAGCACGAGGAGGGAGAAGACGCCGATGAGCGAAGAAAGGGATTCGGGCGAGGGGGAAAGTGGGATGGTAGGCGACGGAGGAGCGGCGAGGAGGCATTAACCATGGATTTATTCGGACGGGAAGCTCCGAAATTGCCCGATTACGGTATTACACGTCGGGGCGCATAGGAAGAAAGAGAGGCACGCACGCGGTGAAACGCGGCGGAGCAAGGATCACCCGGTTCCTGGGAGAGGGAGAAAGAAAAATGTGTACGCGGTGGAAGCAAAACGAGAGGAGGGTACGGCAACGTGTGGAGGGAGGGAGGGGGGAGAAGCAGTGACGGGGCCCAGTTGTAAAACCGACGTTGCGAGACGTAGGCGATGCACCGAGCAATCGACCGACTCTCCCTTCGCTACCCCGGCATCGGAGAACCGGGGCCGTTCCTCTTTTGAGGGTGGCAATTTGCGGTAATATCGCCAACGACGAGGTAGCGCCCGTAATGGGGCCCCTGGGCCCCCACCGGTGGAACGTGTAACTCGGGCCTCGCCTGCCCCGCGGCGCTTCACTCTCTTCTTTTCCCGAGGGAACCTGCTTTTCGATGACAACCGATCAGGATCGCGTCCCGTCGCTCACATTGCGAAATCGCTCGGCCGATCCGATCACCACCGAGCGGCTACCGCGAAATAAAAGGGGGTGCATGCATTTTCATTAGAAAACGTGCCTTTAGTGCGCTTAATTGATAAGCGCGCTTTTATGCGACAGTGTCTCGTTGTGTTCGATAGTACGGACGCATTGATGACTGTTCGTACACCCTCGATACCTAGATTACAGATCTTCGAGCAGACTCCTCTTCCTCGATTTCCATAGTATGGTTTATGGAAGTTGGAGCGAGGAGAAAACGTTGCTTACAGTGATAATAGAAGAAATATTGATTTCAAATAACTATTTGCGCTGATCGAGTATATTTATTGATTTATTGTTTACGGAAATAATTACTCTATTTGGCATGAAATAATGATTTTTAGATATTATCAGTACCAATGTTTACTCGATATATGTTCACAACACGGGTCTACCCAGGGACATATATCGGCTAGAAGATACTATTCACATATATCGAGTAAAGACTGTAGCTGTATTTTCAACTAGGTGGAGGTTTTTTCATGACAATACAAGGTTGTCGTAGTTACTACGGTGAACCTTACATTGGACTTTATTTTGATATAGTAGTTTAAGAAAACCATGTAGAAAAACTTGATTTAAAAAAGGCGAACATGTTCTACGAAAGCGCAAATTTTATTTGCAAAAATACGATCTAGAAAAGGATAAATAAAACCTTAAATATTTTCAAACCTCGAAATATTATTTTCTGTAAGAAAGTAAGTACCATTGTTCGCCAGATAAAGAAATAATACACTCAATCTCTACAGAAAAAATATAAATATAAATAAATAAATATACTGGTCACAACTTGTAGAAAGATACAAGCTACGCTTGACGGACAGCGTAGAATAAAACGTTTCCATTCAAGGCTTACTGAACTCGGGCGACTTGTCTGAGCATGACTTACCGTTTCCCCTTAACGTACAATTTGCAGCCACGATTTTTTCGGAAACTGAGCCTCGAACAGAAAAAGTTACTCCACGCTTTCCGCCGATTTTTCCATAAGGAACCAACACCGCGCCACGCCCAATCGAACTTTCAGCCTGTACAGAATCTACAGTTGACGTTTCGCACAGAGTAGAAGTAATCTTATCGCTGAACATAGATCATGGCTTGACTTATAGTGGCGTGGTTGAATGGGCTTCGCAGACGCTCTAAGAAGATATCTGCGAACTTCGAGAGCCAGTATCCCCACCGGGTTGGCTCCTCTGTAGCACGAATGTAGCACGGGTGGACGTCCGTTTCCAAAGAAGAACGGCCGGCCGCGTTGTCGACGCGGGCATGATTCATTGTTTAAATAAGAAGCAACAACCCGGTGGAATTTTCATGCGGTGCCCCGGAGCCGAGCTCGAGCTCAAGCGGTTGCGAATAATCGCCACGCTTCAGAGAGCGCAAACAGTCGCCGGCAATTATCGGGGCTTCTCGCAGAGCGGTCTAATCGGTCGTATGCCGAGGCACGAGGTAAGGAATCGTTTGTTCTGCATCGCGGACTCCTGGAAGTCCCTCAACCTGTTCAGGTTAGACGGTATCGCGGCGCTGCCACGGCAGCCTTGCCCAGAGCTATACACGGTATATAAACTCTGGTTTCGAACGGGTTCTTCCCCTCGGTTACGGCTCTTCATCGGCCGGAGAAGTCTTACTCGCCGAGTCTGACCCGGACTATCCCCATCGAGGATCGTGCATCCTTCGCCTCATCAGCCTTCACCTTCATTCATGATCCTCGTTCCTACGCGTGTCATGATTTATACCTCGCCGAGTTGAAACGCGACGTCCTTCTCTCTTTTCTTTTCTTTAAGCTAACCCGCCCCACCTCCCTCATCTTCCTCTCGAGCCTCGTCTTACTCCTCGTCGTCCTCTTCTTCATCGTTTTCCTTCTCTTCCTTCTTATTTCTGTTGCAACACTCCCACATACGCACGCCTAGCCGTATCCACTTTTATTTCGCTCTGCGGGTGAGATTTGTTTTACTCGATATTACGTGCGCCGGATCGTTCTTAGTCGATCTTTTTTTCATCGACCGGTAACGAATGGAACGTCCGCTCTCGACTGGTAGCTCTGTTACGCTCGCATGCATGAATAAGATTGAAGACGAGGTCGTGAGCATACTTTCGCGGGCGTATCGCTTAACGAGCACTCTTTCGCAGGGTGCTGCGATCGGGATGCTCCCAGTCGTTGAATCCTCGTCATGGTACGTGAAAAAAACCTACCGGTTTTTCTGTACTGTCGCCCGTGTTTCAATTTTGCTGCGCGTTAATTCGTCCTAGAACTCTCGGGCATTGCCCGTTAAAAGTATTATGCCTATTATCTCTCGCTGTGAAAGATTTTGGCGTCACAGCTTTCTGTCTTTGTTAGGCTTCTCAACCGAACCTTTTTAGAAAAGATCGGCAAAAGTTGTTATCACAATCTTGGTTCCCATATCTTTATTCGTTTCCGGAAAATGGTCATCAATTTTTTTCCTTGGAAAATTATGAAATTCAGATAGTTGTAAGTTAACTGTGAAGGATAAGTATGCGTTCAATAGTTGCCACGAGTTAAGACGTTTTACTTATCTAAAATAGAAAAGCCCAATTGTTTCTGATTTAGTATACCTCTAGCTATGGTCGGTACCAACAAGGAAGAAGCATATTGAAAGTAAACAAATGACGGTTTCGATGCAGTGAAATTTTTAACACGTCCACTGCCATGTCACCCATATGTGGGTGACGGAATTATTTGTCCAGGTTTTAGAATGAATTTTTACGTTAATATATTCAATGTACCAAATTTGGAGGACTACTCAATATCATACATTTAACTTTTTTCAATATTTATTTCATTAAATAACTTGCTTTGATTTTATGAAATTTTTTAAGTTCCTAGTTTGGCAGTCAAAGTATTAACACATTTTGACACTTCTTCTATTGTTTTAAAATTTATATGAGAATTACTTCCTCAATTTACACAACGCTCTGTACACAGCATTTCGAAATCCTGAATCAGTAGAAAAACATTTACACCGAAAATAGCTCGGTAATGGATTCAATAGCAAGGTACCGAAATAATTGCTGTTCCTAATAGTTCCCATTAAAGCCGAAAACATAAACGTCTACATTTTTTCCTCATTTAAACAATAAACATCGATATTTAATGTATACTAATTCCGTTTTACTCCGCACATCGTCGTAAACTTTTTGTGAGGCAGAAATAAATTTTCCTTTGTTTCTATTAATTTTCTCTTTAATGTACGATGGAGATATTGGATGTGAAATTATATTACTTGTCTTATCTTACTGGTTCACTAGTTTTAATAGTTCCCATTAATTTAGTCTGCAGATGCTTAACCTAATTATGCATACTTGGCCGTTGCTATAGTGCGCCTTTTTGACGACACGGCCAGTAATAGTCGACTGTATGGTTCAAAGTATATTATAATTATTTTAAAAGTGTTTTTGTACTAAAATCTGTACTTTGTACAGAATACTGTACTTTGATATTTTGTCCACTAATTTACTAAGTCGAAATCAAGTTGAAATTATTAGTTTCTCTTATTGGTTACTTTTTACATTTCAACAAAATCATTTACTTTATTTACATTGATTGTGACTAGACTTTCGTTGAATCAGCTTCATTTGTCTCGAGTTACGTCTGCTTAATTATTCATGATTAAAAATCACTGACTTAAAAGCTTGATTAAGCTGCATTTCACAAGAATCAAATGAAGAGACACGAGGCGCGCAAACGTTTCTCGTCCTTACGAAAATTGCATGCCCTAATTAAAATTCGAGAAAAAGGTCCAGATATTTTGCGATCGTTATGACCGAGGTCGTCCATTTTCTCATGTTAATCACGGTGAAATCATTAACCCCAGGAAGGGCAGACATTGTCCGCGAAGCAATTCCTCTAGGAAGTCGGGCTTATCGTCGCGGTGTTCCCGAGCACGTCCCGTCGCTTTTAATTAGCCGGCAGCCAGCGTGCTAATTAAGAAATACACGATAGGTATTCCTTTTTTATAGATTGGGCGTTGCACGCCGATCAGAGGGAATCGTTTAGCCGCGTGTCGATAATTAGGTATCAAATCGACAGTTTCGTTTGATCGAGCCCGACGGAGCTCTTCCGTTGCAAAAAGAGCGGAGATGCAAATCAGCGTCGTCCGCCCGCGTCCGCTTCGACAAAAAGCAAGAAAAGCGGAGTCGTTGTAATTAGCAATAAATATTAGCCGATCTCCCGGAGACGTGGCGGTTTTTAGCCCGTCGTGTCACACAGCGAGCAATGAATAATGCCAGAGGCCGATTACGATTACACGGGGGTCGGCAAGAAGATGCCCTTAAAACTCGCCGTCCTTTGTACCTATTTAGTTAAGCCACGTTCGTGTAGGCGCCTGCTGAATCTCCTGTCCATCTTGTCGTTTTCACTTCTTACCCGCGGCTCGGACATCGTTGCCCCGTTTCCGACGTATAATTCCCTTTAATTGCTATTGATCAAGCGTCCCGCAGCTACCGACAAGTGAATCCCTGATCCAACAGAGGAATCCGTTTTCTTACTCGCACACCGTCTTCGACTTTGTTGAACACACTCTCAAACTACGAGTACGATCATTCTTCTTGATAGACCGTGGCTCTTCATGCAGAATTTTACGAAACCGAACGAACACCTACCAGCGAATCAACATTATTCGTATCAAACGAAAAAATAACTTTTACGATGCTCTCCTCGTGTTAAAATTTATACAGTATTGCAAGTTCACAGATATCTCGCTAAAGAGATTTTAGTTTTTTTCTTTTGTAACCCACGCGGTACTATGTTAATTTGTTTAGCAGTTGTTCGAACGACATACCGCGTATTCAAAGCGAGTATTATTATCGTGAGATCAGTAATTTCTATTTTGACAGATACTTTTACAGTCTAGTAGACACGAGCACACGCTGGGCCGACACAACTGATAGCAGAGCGATAATTACGCTTGCCTGACTATGACTGACCAACCACTGTGCGCGCGAAATCACGTGTACGTGACAGCGACTCCGAAAAATGCGTGTATTTTGATAAGCTTGTTTTACATTGTGTTTGATTTTTTATTTATAGCCAAAGGTTTGTACTGTAATAGATAGTCTATTGCCACAGTTCACGATTTACCTGTTTGGTTACCAGTATGAACCTGTGCTATAAATAATAATAATCATCATTTTATTCTGTTTAACACAGTAGACTTCAAAAAAACATATTAGAAATAAATAAAAGCATAACTATTTTGATGAACCATTGT
This sequence comes from Seladonia tumulorum, assembly GCA_913789895.3. Lineage (NCBI taxonomy): Eukaryota > Metazoa > Arthropoda > Insecta > Hymenoptera > Halictidae > Seladonia > Seladonia tumulorum. The sequence continues at coordinate 12,497,223 of OU565272.1, forward strand.
ACACAACACAATCTCGTTAATTTTCCAAGGCTAATTAAAACATTTGCTGGCATCCGGTTGCTTGAACTGTTCTATTACACATGATGATCAACATCAATTGTTTCCCAAGCTGGCGGATTTGCGTTAGACGTCACGTCTAAACCGTAATTTAATTCACTGTCCATCGAGTTCTGAGAGAACGAGAGGTTAATTAAAAGCGATTGAAAGAGGAATAGCAATGGAGAATAGGGAAGAAGGAAGAATTTCGGGGTCAAGGACATTCGGGGGAACGTTCCGGTGTGATGAAAGGTATCCTCGGGATATTGGTGGCCCCTGCTGGTCAGGGCCCTCGTGAAACCCCATACCACACGGAAGACCCGCCGGCGAAACATCTTGCTGAAGACATTACTTATGGCAGTAATCGGGCTCTCGGGCACTAAGAGGTGATAAATTCAACGGGTTACATCTGACTGGCTCGCGTGAACGTACGGCAAGCAATGGGTAACTTATGGGCGGATTCTCTGAGGAATGATTCGACCGACCTCTTCCCCTGTGCCCGTTGTCCCGTCCTCGTCGATTTGATCGTCGATTCCTACGTTTGTATACCTGATATACACGTTGTACATACCGAATCCCTCCGGTGATCTCCAAAATGACACATGTTCACCGAAAGATCTACGACGGAACCGTTACTGGCACTACAGTATTTAATATTGGCTGCATCGACGTGTGATCGACTCTATTCTTTCATCAAACGTCGTATCAGAGGTCTTTCGAAGTAACCATATTCTTTTCAAACATTTTAACCCTTTCCACTCGAAGTTATTTTATCTCCAAAACGAAATATTTCTTCCAACCTAGAATATTTCATTTGTATATATTTTTTTGTCATATAATACATACTAAAATTATATATATATATATATATATATATATATATATATATATATATATAAATAATATATATATTAGTGTTCGTAGCGCGAACATTTTGGCGCGACCCGGAGTTCACGCGTCTCATCTTCGCGTGTCGTGTTGTCGAATTGTCGAGTGCGCTGACAGTTTGACTCTGCGGAGACGCGGATCTGAATCGTTCGAGTCCTCAACAAAATCTGCCGGCCGATCTCGGGCCATCGTGGGCTTTGCCTCCCATTTTCCCGCACTCCGCAGAGTCACTCCGTCCACGTGCACGCATTCCAAAGGAGCCGAATTTGTTTGTCGCAGCCGCTCAAACGTTTCGGCCGTGCGTAATGGAAACCGATCCCAACTGTCGCGGCCGATCAAACGTCTCGGCCGCGCTACAATGTAAATACACGCGCGAGCACTCGGCAACCGACTCGGGCAACTTCCAACGGCAAATGCTTGACCTAAGAAAACGTGCTTAAATCTACGACATATATATATATATATATATATATATATATATATATATATATATATATATATATATAAAGTTGGACGATTTAATTATAATTATTGGGAAAGCTACCCGACTTGCTAGAGGATCAAGGATGAAGGTGCGCGACGGGTAATCGGCATCGGGTTCTTCTGCATCCTCGTGGCTCGCCACCCCCGCGTACCCGTGCATCCTAAAACGGGAGCTGTCCATCGTTGGTACGATTAATCTTCGCCGGTCGTAAGGCACAACCGTTATCGTGCATCCACCGAGCGACTGGTAGCTGGGAGGTGTTTCGTGCCGATCTGCCGGTAAGATACGGACCGAGCTGGCTAGACACGGGTGGATATCTGGTAGGCGTGATAGACCGGCTGTTATACTCGGTAGACGTTAGAGACGCTCGCTACCGGACAGTGCTTGTCCCTGACGAGCGTATGCTTCCGTGTTTAAAGTTCCCGGAAAAGAGCAGTTTATAGGCGTGATCCGGCGAGTTATTCCACGGCGAGGAAACCTGGCTACGACGATATCTAATTCTGCTTCCTCGAAGGAAACTCTGTTCGCTGACCGGCAAGGACTCCGGTGTACCACGGGACACTAAAACAGATTTACGAACGTCGCGATGAAACGCGAATGGTCGCTCGTGCCTTCAACGTTCGCTCCGTTGTTCTTGCGTCAGGAGCTCGTAGGCTTCTCTGTGATCGTTGCTCTCGTTGACTATCTAGATCAGGGGAGGCGACTGTTGCCGGCACTCGTTCGTATTATGTAAACAGTTCCCCTTTCGAGTTATTTTTTACTAGGTATATTTAGGATATTATATATTATATCCTAAATTATTATATCCTATATATTATTATATCCTAAATCCTATTATATATTATATTATATAGGATATTATTGTTATAGGTATTATAGGATATTAGGTAAGATTCGAGACAGACGCAGCTCGCAGCATCGGCTTAATAACTCGAATCAATGAAGCGGTCCAGTGAACTAAAGTCGCATGATCGATAAGGCCCGTGTACTCGTGAAGGATGGCGATCGGAAAAAAGCGACATAGGGAAACGAACTGAAAGAAGAGGAGCTTGCTGACGAGGCACAGAACAAGGTGAGCGTGTACTCGAATTGAACATGGGGTCTTATGGGAACAGGTAGCAGACAGCGGGTTGGCTCGGCGGTCGCGCGCGCGCGTATCGGGGCCCCTTTGTCATTGTCAATATTCCGAGGAGGTAAAGATTATCTGGTGACTGATGGTCCATTCGCGGACCCATTGGATCTATGGTGCACCCATGCGCACGGACGCGAACCGACGCAACGATCGATCGATGCCGTCTCCCTTCCGTCCCCCTCGGCCCCCCTTTTTAACCGTCGAGTGCCCTCTGTTTACCCTTTCTCTGTTTCCATTCCGCTTACCATCGACACTTTCCTCTTCCTGTTTCTGCGACTTTACTTTATCTGCATGATGATATCTTTCCTCGTACGATCTTTCGATACTCGCGGTCGTTTCTTCCTCCTCTAACGTGTCACCGTGGTCAAACTGGGCTTTCCAGCTGGACAAAACTATTTAAAAAATAATATTCTAATCTATTATATTTATATTATATTTATATTCTATACTATTCTATTTTCAAGAATATTTAATCGTTGGATGACGAGACTGACCGGCCATTTTGCGAGGTCCATTTTGCAGACCAGAGTTTCAAACACTCCGTCTAAACTCTAATTTTCAGACAAGTAATTTCAGAAGCTAGCAAAAGAAATTGCCATCCATGCGGGTTTCCTTGAGTTTATCTTAATTTATAAACGATGTTCGTCAAAAGTGAACATCGTCCCACAAATAATTGCAATTTATTTATATTTTATATAGGTGAAATAGTTAACAAAAATCAATATTTCTCATAATATAGTTGTTTAAGGTTCATTAAAATTCGTACGACCTACAATCAGGTTCAGAAGCGATCATGGTGATGAACTCTACGGTTTTCATTAGAATGACTAAATTACTTTGATTTTGTGGGACGTTTAATTATCAATTAATGTTCTATTTCTTTATAAGTGTTGTTGTTTCTTTGCACGTCGCCTTTCAAAAACGCGAAACGACATTCCCGTTCCTTATGAAACGACACAATATTTCCTTTATGTTTTCCATAATATGAACATATTCTGTAATATTGAAGCGATATGAATTTTCTGTACTTGATTTTCATCAAATAGATATGTATGCGCCTGTTTGAAATACTCTATTCAGTTCCATGGATGAAACGAAAATAGTTTCGTCCATCTAGCAAGCTCATTTTGACCAACGCGCTCAAACGATCCTTCATCTTTTCCTTGTACGTTTTTCTTGTACCAACGATACATACGTTTGTCTTCCTCTGTCTTCCTCCATCACCACCAACGTATTGTATTGTTTCGAGATTAAAGATAACGAGATGCCTTTCAAGTGGGCCCAGAGTTATGGTGATTGTCCGATGTAGCGGCCGCGCACGGAGCGGCCCTTTTATTTTCGATCGATACCCCGGTGCATGTGTATCGGGGACAGGTGGGGTGAGGTATAGGGGATGCATATATACGCATACATGCATAACAGGAAGGGAGCGTGAACGACCTCTCCGTAATCGGTGGCAACATATGATTGCATCTGCGGTATTGGATTCGAATAGCGATCCCCGCGTCTGAACGACGTTTACATCGCTCCGTGGTTCCTACACGCTGACGATAGAAAGTTTGACAGTGGTTGCGGGTCTCTTCAACAACGTATTTCGCGGAAGCGAGTACCCCCTTGCAATTTCTCTTCGAGCATACTCTTTGATCCAGTTGTCTGCGGTAAGATCCTTCAGGGTTACTTTGTATCTTTAGTTTGCTCCTTTACTGTGCTCCTCAAATATGTTCCCTCAGTTTGTTCCCCTGTTTTGTGCTTGTTCTTTGTTCCTTTAGTTTGTTTCGTTACTTTGTTTCTTCTCGCTTTACTGCTCACTCTATTTTGACAGTGTCACCGTACGCTGTACTTCATTTACAAACGCTGTCAAAATCGCTGTATCAAATTTTACAATGTGTGTCGCTTAAATCATTCTGAATTTAATATTCATCGTTTTGAACAAATTTTGTCATTTAAACATCTATTACAATTACAGGCGACCAAAATCTAAGTAAATTCAGTATTGTCATTTCTGTAAGGCAACGCATAGCAGTTGCTTTCAACCTCTTGTACTATAATGTCGGGTCAGATTCGTGATGGACAGAATTTTCTACATATGCATAATATTATAAATTCCATTCAAATTGAAATGAAATTCTATTTTATTGTAGCCATTACGTGGTTGTACAATAAATATAAGTTTTCTATTTTTCCTAGAAGATTATAGGCATCAAAGAAGTTCTAATCGTTGTAATCATAAAATAAATTGTAGTGCAAGGGGTTAATGTAGGTTTAAATTCGATTTCCTTAACGCAAATTAGAAAACATTCACACCCGTGTGTATAAAGTCTGCTACAATGAGATAATTAAAATCGGAAAAAATATTCTTAAATAGATTATTATTCGCATTGCCTCTCATTAACTGTACCGAAACGTTTATAATTCGTACAGAAATGATTCTTTTACAATCTGTCTCGATTCTACTTGTAAAAGAAATTTTCTTAGAGTGATCGCTTGAGCTATTTTGTCCAGGAACGATTTCTAATTCGATCGCAACAAACAGATCAATTTGCAGCGCGATTAGAAATTACAGAACATCGTGCTTTTCGTTCAATCATCCGGATCGTGAGGTTTTCTCTTCGTTACCGTTGTGATTCCACGGGAGGATCGATACGACCGTAATGTGACGCAGATCTCGCGATGGGAATATCATCGAGCCTACTAGAAATCGACGACGGTAATTCGAGAAGAATCGAACGAGAATCGTCGCTCAATAGCATCACGTAGAGTTCTCGCTGCCGATCTCGGGCTTTCGTTCGCGGCGATCCTCGAGAATCGATCGCTCGAGTAACGATTTGCAGCGTTCCAGTGATTGCGAGAAGGTCAGCGGAGATCGCGAACCCCCGATTTCGCGAACTATTACCACCTGGATATCCTTTGGCGAACGTGACAAAGATCGAATGCTGTTTCAGGATTTATGGACATTTCCCGGCGATGATACTAATACGCGGCTACGTTAGCGTCGCCTCGTATCCGTGTAGTCTCTCACATGGTCTCACATAGTCTTCAATACACTTTCTACAATAATTTAGCTGGCGCGCATTAAAAAGAACCAGAAATTAATGAGCAAGGTTTAGACAGATTCGAGACATTTTAATAAATGAAGGACAGGTGCGAATTAATATTATAGGTACTTCGAAGACGAGGTCATTTGAAAACGGCAAACTAGAATAAATTAGTATAAATTAGAAATCTCTAATGATTATACTGCGGATTTGATGTATTTATAACAAAACTGAATAAGTGAAATACAAAATTGCGAAGATACTCGATGAAATTAAGGATACTGTTCCAGTATTTTTGATGTATTGAAATGATCAAAAGAACAAAAAATTTTACTTTATAATTTATTTAAAAATTTTATCTTGTATACAGATCTTCTAGTTTCTTGTAATTGGTCAATTTACTTATCACGTCGTTAAATTAAGAAGAGTGTAGGGTGTTGCAAAACATCCACAATATCAGTGAGTCTATATAAGTGATCAAGGGTCTCAGAAATGGTTCCACTGACAGGTTTAAATAATTCATGTACAAGTGCTTTTTTCTGTACAAATTTTCAAATATTCGTTCAAAGTGGTTACAAAAAAATACCAGTTTAGATGACACATTTTTGATTCTGTATACCTAGACCCGTGGGTTAAAAATTATTTTTTAAAAATATTTAAAACAACGCTTTTTGTTGGTGCCAGGAAATATGTCTAAAAGTTTGAGGGAAATTGAATGGTAAATTACCTGGATGGTACCTGTACGGTCGATTTATCGCAAGAGTACGTTCAGGGTAGCCTGTTCACCGATCAAATACATTTTGGCCGGCCACACAGGGGTCAACCGCGAGCTACAAAAGAAGATATTGACGAACGTGGTCCTGGCTTATCCGATCGATCGTGATCGAACAAAAAGGATCGTTCGACGCCGGTGTTCCCCGGCGCAAGAACAGAAGGGAAAACATATCGTTCGGCGCGGGGGCCGGTTGGTGACGATGGGCCTTATGCAATGATGGAACGGCCGTCCGTCCGGCCGGTAGGTCCCACTGTCGAAATCGTCACGTCACTAACAGTTACCTGTGTTACCAGTGTTACTGGTTACCGATACGAATCTCTCTGTCTTTTCTCCGGTCGTTTCGCCCCCGCCCTTCCCTCACCAGCCCCCTTTGCCAGCCACCCTATCTTTCTTCTCCGCCGAACGACCGCCTCCGAGTTTCTGGCCTCCGTCGCATTCAGATCTCTCTCCCGGGTTCGCTCTCCTCCAGATCTGTGAGGCAGATAACATCTTGTACCGCATAATGGGCTACGTTAGGGGAATAAATTATGGGATACGGGACCCGCGCGTTCACCGCGGGACCCTGTTTACAAATATATTTGTCCACCGTGACTGATGCTCGTCAATTAAATGAGAGCTCGCGGTCAACTTCCTGCCCGTTACCGATCACGCTCGGCTACGTGTCCGTCCTCGATTAAGTCCTCGATCGATTCCCTCATAACGACCGACAACCGATGCCCTGCGATCCACCGAGTAATGGGACTCCTAATGTGACGAGATCCGCGAGTTCGGACACCCGATCTCGGAGAGGATTGATTGCAAACGACCGTCGTAAATAGTCTAATGATTTTTGCTGCAATGAATTTATTGCGGGCTTCAAAGCGCTGCGGATGACGAGTCCGATGTGTCTACAGCCCCTGACCAGCTTCTGGAAGTTAATCCTCCACCGGCAATATGGTCCTCGAAAAGGAGGTGGTTATATCATTCGATAAGTATGTATTTGCCTTTTCATTAACCCCTGCGATAGCTATTCCGTTCTCAAGCCTGAGTTTACTTCTTCTTCTGGGCTTTTATTAAATCCGAAGAAAATTCAGGGGTACTTATTGCAGTCCTTAATTTACAATGGATATTCTAGTGAAATATTTATACTTTTTAGCAGTACAGATCAAAATTTGACGGGAAGTTATGAAGGATTATCATGAAATTTTGCAGTCACATTCTTAAGAGTGTAAAGAGGATTTTTGATTCGTACATTTTTTCCTCTTTTTTAGAAAGGCAACAAAACAAATTGAAACTTTAGATTAGAAGGTGTTGCTGTAAAGCTATTCGAGTTCGAATAGCTGTGACTTCTTTAAAAATTTACATTTTCAAAACCAAGTTTGGCATGAACTAGCTGGTTCTGTCTAATTTATTGTGAAATTTTAAAAATGTGTATTATATGAACAAAGTCTTACCACAAATGGCTGCCACGTTCTTCTAGGCTAAGCTATTCAGCTAGTACTTTTCAGCAAGTGCTACTTAAACATCACATAATAGGATGTGCATATGAACTTTGTAAAGAAGCATAAGTTTATATAAAACAAACATTGTTGATTGACGTCCGTGTCTGAGAAAAGCAAATCGTCTCTAGGAGAGGTTGTCTTCCAGCGTCAGCTTCCACGCGAAGCGTGCGAATAAGACATCCCGGCGAGACAATGCAGAAGGGGAGGAAGAAAGACGTTACTGTTGTTTTGAAACGACTAAATTATTTCAAGGGTAGGAGGATCGCGCGCTACTTAAGCTGAGGAATGCAAAGAGACGCTCGGCGACGTTCTTTCAACGCTTCTCCCTGTTCCTTTGCGCGGCGTTTGGCGCCGGTTCAAGCCGCTCCAGCGACTTTGAACTTACGCTATTGTCCGTCGTCCTCGCGCGGTCCTCAAATTCATTGTCCGGCTCGTTTGTGTTGCCTCGCATCGAGATGACGGAGTTTTGACATACTGCGAGCGGAGATTATCCTCGCGCGCTTTGTCGCCGGTTTCGCTGGCTCTCCAGACGCTGTGTTAGCTGCCATCTTTGAGGAGTTAATTGCAAGATGGAAAACTGAAGAGCGGCTTAACCCTGAACTGGGACAGTGTGTCACTCGTCCGTTTCATTTACAACGCCGGCTATATCTTTCAGCTTTGTCCAAAATTGTGACTCCCTCGCACACAATGCTCGAGAAATACATGTGAACGATTAAATTAATTTTATTATACGAATCATATATTATATGACTTATAGTGTATTGATTCATTCTTCCAGTTGTATTATTGTGCATGTCATGTGACATACAGTACGCAGTTCTAGCATTAAAACTCTGAATAATTTCATTCTTCTCACTTTTATATGGCAACATGTGCATACCAGTCACTTTTAGGTAGGTTTAGTATTAAAATAAAAATATTGCTGAGAACCTACTAAGGTTGGGATTGTGTTATTTTCAGCTTTTAACTGCAATTGTTATTCTAGACATTCTCTACATTTGGAAATTGCTCAGGAAAGTGTTTTCGAGCCTTGAACTATTTCTTTTAATGAATTGGCACTTTAAGCATTACATAAATAATGAACTTACAAATGTGTTGCGGTAATATTAAGTCAAAATAGCACTAAAACTGGATTAAAAAAATTAAAAACAGTTTACACCACCGGGAACAATAATAATTCAATTATAATTGAAATAGAATTGCATCAAATATTCGAATAAACACGATTTTTCAGTTTCAACAGGCTACGTCTGATAAAAATGAAAAATTCTGTTTCCACTTCAGTACTGTTGAATGCAAATAATCGTTTGTTGAGTGACACAGTAAAACTAGGGTGCTCGATTCAATGCAGAAGATTTGATTAGATTCTCTCTTTTCTTCGATACCGTCGATACTTTATCTACTTATGATCGCTGAGGATGGTTGATGATCGCGTCTACAGCGAAATAAGAAGCCGCAAGCTTTTATTCACATGACGTTACAAATTCAGTTTCCAAGCTGATTTATCGTCAGCCTAAGTGATTCATCGTTCGGAGATCTGGCCGTTCACAACGTACGTTGTCTTTCGTTTCACTTGTTTTTCTACTACATTTTCAGATATTTTCTCTGTGTTCAAGATACAATCGGGCTGCGCATCATCGATATCGATCAATATACACGATCAGAGTATCATTTTCCAATGCTACTTTTGATATTTATCTCGGTTTTCTTTCAGTGAACCTCGTCGAAAAAATTATAACAAAATTGGTCATCCGTGTATTCCGGACCTTTATGCAAAATAAACATTTTTCGATAGCTTACAAGAAGTCCTTAAATTTTTCTGATAAGAATTGTCTCCTTGAGACACCTTATAATTTATATTTGATCCCTATGATCACTGACAAAATCCATAAAAACGTAATTCTTTTAATTGAATGCAAAGTAATACACTATACGAGCTTATCTTATAAACAACCGTGATGAATTTTCCTCACCGCAAAATTGTTACGAGCAAACGAAATCAAAATTCTACGCGTAAGAAGCGAGATTTAAGAAGCAAATTAATTTTCCCTCTTCGTGATTTTAATAAGTAAAAAACGATATAACACCACCCTTAAATATTTCTAACGTTCCTACTGTTTTGTACTTGACCCGTTAATTTTTCTCACAAAGTCTAGCCGTCTCTTCGACAATTAATAACAATGTTTCCTTCGCGAAGTTATTGTTCGATATCCGGCGAAAGAACAGTTACTCGGAGCACGGTGATAAGAAGCGAGCAGCTATTGAACGATTCCAAATCGCTGGATATCGAAGTTATCGCAGGATCGTCGGGTTTCCAAGATCACGGCAGATCCGTGGATCTACAGGCGCGATCTAGCCGGAAGAGAATCGGTAGCGAGATAAAAAGCGTATCGCGGCTGCGGAGGCTCTCTTGTAGTTTTGCGCCGACTGACGGCCGGACAATTGCCAGCAGGGAGGAAGATCCACGGGATTATAGAAGCCGAGATTACCGTGGATACAACCGATCTCGGCTACTTAATTGTAATTGCCGAGCACGGGCAAATGTGCCGCGAGTGCATCCACGATCGCGTCTCGATCTTCTTATATGCCGCCATTTTTCCGTGGCGTGTGCACGAAGAGCATTTATCCGACAAAAGTGAAAAGTATATTCGTACTGTCGAGTCTGAATTAAAAATAAAATTCTCCGTTACGAAGGAATCCATTTCTTCAATATTTTGCAAAAATTGGTACATCTGTTGTGCAGAGATCGCAAATTGCTGAGGGAACTAGAATTCTGACTGTACCTAATCTCCCCTGGGAAGCTTCATTACTAGATTGTTTATAAGAACACAATCATCTACTAGATTAGTTACAATAAAATATTAATACAGTCTGCATGTGCTTGTACAATTATTTAAAAAGTCTATCTACACTTGTACAATTATTTCAGAAAGACGAGGTTTTCGGATGATCGGTAAATGTTATTCAACTATTGGCTATTAGTCCTTATGTTTGAAAAGTCACGTCTCATTTCAAAAACATGCATCCTATAACGCTTTACCGCTTTGTAAGGGTCAATCAGGAAGAAATCAAAATATTTAGACAAAAATGAAAATATTTTACGGCATCCGAAAGACAAATTGAAGAAAGGCGTTCAGTTATCCTTTGGCATGAGGGTGAAATCAGCGAATTTTCGCGTTTTAAAGAAATGCATCGAACGTAGACAGAAGAAAAACGTGTTGCAGTCTCTAAAAGAAGAAAATGGCCGAATTGTCATGCAGAGGAACGTGCAGGGGTAAAAGCCGCGCGCAACGGCGGACGTGTATCGCGCGTCTAAACGCTCTAAAAGGCAACGGAGGAAGCATTTTAACGGTTTCTACACCCGTTTCGAATTCCCCTTGTAATCGCGGAACGTCGAAAGGTGGGGTGTGACGGGCTTGTTTATATTTAGTTGATCTTTCGATCCGCACCAGTAAACGTTGCGTGGACGGAATCGGGTTCCCTTTTTCTTCGGCGGCATTCTCTTCTGTTATTTTCGCCCTCGCAACCGCGGCGCATCTTCTAAAAGAGACCGGAGTCCGTGTACAGCGCTGTGGCATGAACGAGGAGGATAGATAGAAAAATGAATAAATCGTTCCGAACGCAGAAAGACAGAGCGTTGGGACATCGAGAAAAAGAATTAAACAGCGGCGAACAGTGCCTACGCCCTGCCAGAGACTCCCTCTATTGTGATAGTTCCTTCTTTGTCGTTCTTCTTCTTCTTCTTCTTCTCCTCCTCTTCCTTCTCCTCCTCTTCTTCTTCTTCTTCTTCTTCTTCTTCGTCGTGCACGCATGCCAGCCACTGACTAAGCACTCACTCCTTCTGACAATGAGTCAGTGCACTCACTGCACGCCCGACGAGGGAAGTGGAAAAAAACAAAAATGAACGGACCACGAGAGTCGGTGGATGAAGGAGGAGAAGAAGAGATAGAAGAAGAAGAAGAAGAAACCTCGCTGAAGGAATACGGGTCAACGACAGGATGCGATGCATCACTGTCGAGAATCGAGCTCGCTTGCGGGTCAAAGTTTACTGAATCGGAGGACATTTCTCGTTCGCGGGTCTGCGTGCCTCCTTTCCGCTTCGTCTGGACTTTTTTCCGAACTACCAGGCCTCATGCATCATCCCGAATCACCTCGACGAGGAACGCCGCGACGCCCCGGCTCTTCGCGGCTTCATTAACGTTTCCTTCTTCGTTTCATTCTTGATTGTCTCGAACCAATACGCGTGGATACGCTCTCTCATCAAACGACAATTTATACGAAGTTTGCTGCAGGCACTATGCACGATATTATTGGGTCGTGTGTATAAATGCGAAGTAAACGATTTGTACTATTGATTACCGAAGCAAATACTTGGTTCGTAATAATTGAAAAGGTTTTATTCCAATTTTTTCAAATAAAATTAAAGGACGAAAGCGTTGAACGTTTTAAGGACGTTCACTCGTGGTTTACTTGAAATTATATAGATTTAGGAAAATAGCAATATTTTTTACATTCCTTTATAAAAAGTGTACTTAAACCGAAGACATAAATGAAGTTTACTATTCTTTGATCCACGTCGAACGTAGAAAAGAACAATGAAGTTCTGATGTAGTTGTAACCGCGGTCCGTTGTCCGAGGGTTAAACACAAAAGATAATTGTTTATTCGATTCTGAAAAACGCAAATTCAATTCAAGTTATTCAAGAGTTATTACCGTGGTAATAAGTAACGGAAAATACGACAATTTTCCTAACTTCGCGACCACGTAGCCGATGGATTTCAATGAATACTGATGACAGGTGGGATGCTACCGGACGCGACCGCAACTTCGCTACCGTGTGCACCGCTCCATAAAGGGCAGCTTAAATCAAGGAATGAAAGAATACGGATCACAGAAGTATTACTTAGACGGGCCATTGTTCGCGTTCTCATTGACATTCATGGGGTGCCGTGGCCCGGGGTTCTATCACTACCATAATACGCGACGCTACTATGAGTTATCGCACTATTGTTTGCGCAGAAAGCGCGTCGGTCTGGGTCAAACCGCCTAATAGACTTATTCTGACGTCCTGTATTGAATGTTGCCAGCGATTAAATACAGGGTGTCTCGAAGCTTGCAAATTCTGCGAATCTACACGTGCAAACGTAAGAAACGAAAGTGTGACCTCACAGACCCAAAAAATCGACAAATATTCGGATATTTTATGCATTTATAGCACAAATATTGGTGTTATTTTGTCGATAGAGAAATTCCTTTTCAGCCATCGATGACAATGGCCCTTTCTGTCACTCGCAGACAGCTTTGCCAACAATCGAAAGAGCTTCGAACGCAATTTGCTTTCGTCCTCCGTAAGGGGCAAAGGTCGGTCTCCAAGCGAAACGAATTCGCCGTGCACGGGGTGGAAATAATAGGAAGCGAGCGGAAAAATGTCGGTCGTACGACGGACTTAACAACGCGGAAATTGCATGGAAAAGGAGCCAGGGAACTGTAGGAGGGGCCGGGCAGAAAGGGCTGTCGCATTATGCATAAGAATCTGTCGTTATCTCGGCGGAGAGGAGATCCGGCCAGGAAGGAGATAGAAGGGAAAAAAAGGTATAAAAGGATAGACTCGTAAATCGCAGCGAGACCGCGGCAACCGACACCGAGAGAGGGAGCAAGCCGGAAAAAATGGTCACGCACAGTGTTCGCGGCATGGCACACGCAACGCGTCTTCTTCTTGCGCCGCGGTTATACTTGCTTCCTATGCGTTTAATGCGTCCCTCTCGTCCGACTCCCCTGACTCCCGTAACACCGGGGACAATTGCGTTTGCGGCGTCTATCTGCATACACGGTGTAATACAATTTGCGACGCACCGGCCGCTGCACTGAACCGCGCCACGCCGCACGCATCCATGCATTTTCGTTCTGTCGCGACGCGTCGTTGCGGTTCGCCGGTTGATGGAAAATGCACTTTTACTATGACTCGAAGACACCTCCAGAAAAAGGGCCAGAAACCGGCAGGACTTTGATTGTCAATTACGAAGTTAATTGTATCTGTAGCAGTATTACTTGAAGTTAGTATAATATAATTTTTTTCAGATCGTTATCACTCATTTATAGTAGAATAATTATTTGGTTAATAATAATAATAATGATACCTGCCGGAAAAGGAATACAAACGGACAAGATTTGTATATTAATTAAGTCCTTGATCGTGTCTCAAACGCTTATGAAGTGAATTGTGTTGTTGTATCAGTATCACTCTTACAATTATTACAATATAATTTATTTTAGGCTGTTACTATTTATTTTTGACTATGTAAGTTTCTTTGGTAGGTGATAACTATACGGTTGATGGGTTTAGGAAAATGGCTGTAGACTTGTAACTCATTGAGAAATACTAGCTTGCCCTAAAAATTCATTTTGAAAAATCAGAATAGTTTTTAAACAGGCAGAGATACCTACCGACACAGCGTTAGGTACTATGCTTTATATTTTGTACAAATATTTAAAATACTAAAAATTATTTACACCAAAGCAAAGAGTAAATGGAAGTCTATTTCCACCCTTACCAGTCGTGATACGTGAAAAATAATAGGACACTGATTTTTCATTTTCTCTGACGTTTGTACCGTTTTAAATTCGAACGACTCATTTTCCGTATAAATGCACAAAATCCAGAGCCTAGTTACAATATTACAAGAAAGCCCGAAGAATTGCGAATTTTTCTGTCACGAAAATATTTCGTACGTGCGGGGTTGCGGAAGAGAATATTAATTTCGTCGATCTATAGGCAAACCATGGGGGTGAGCTGTCACACGATCGTCGTAAAAGCTTCATTAGATCTTCCTACGGATCCAGAAGGCGGCTGCCTACGATCGCACGTGTCGAAGACCCGGCGCGGATGTTCTCACGCAGCTACGTCGAACAAGGCGGAGATTTCTTCATCATGTCGCTGAATATGACACGAAGAATTTGTTGAATAATTTAGGTGTCGATGGGGAACACTTTGTTCGCACTGTTTGTCCCCTTTTGTGACCAACGCTCTTACGTAAGAAATTCCTTTACTGGATTAAATCTCACTTCTCTGCGCCACAACATCGCAGGCGTGTATACCATAACTCGCGTCTTCAATGAAATTAATTTCTTCTATCAAATACAGAAAATCAATTCTATACTATTTTTGAAAAATATACAGGGTGAATCACGAATCGTGATCAGTAGAAATTACTCTGTTATTAGCAGTCCGATCGAAAATATTTTGATCAGCTTTTGCCTGGTTTCAAGAGAGCTTTAATGTGATTGTAAAAAATTATTTGACAACTCCTTTTTTCTGTTATTATTAAACGATGCCAAGCTTCTGATGTCTGTTGTATACATCGCGATGAAAACACTTCAGCTATAAATCACGTTCGTTAAGGACATGGGATAGTGAATCATCAACTGATTTAAAACGTGAGTCTGTTAAACGATGTTACGGTAACTCAAACACACGATGATCAGATAGAACCGTATCAATATTAGAAGAATAGTGCAGCATTTCGCTGCAGCTTGAATCAAAATTGTCTGCATTAATTGCGAGATGAAGGAGCTTCATATATTTCTGTATTTCTTTTCTCAATACTTTTTATCCATTGACAGTGAGATAAAAATATTTTGAAATTCTTAGTCTCCGCAGTGATCGGATTAAGTAGCACAGCATGACCGAACGTTCATCGTAATAGATACCGTGACCCGGCTGTTTATCCGTCGAAGTTTTGAGCCGCTCAAGGTTCGCGCATCGTCGGCAGCGTTTTCTGTCCAATAAATCACGGCCGTTTGTAATATCCCGTCCGTGGTCCGAAGTGGGGAAATACCTTTTGTCTCGGGGTAATAAGTTAGAGAGACGTTGCGGTGCCGTCGAACCCGTGGCAGTAACTTTCTTCGCTTCTAATTTCGTTCTATACCGCTAAGAGCCGTGTCTTACGATCGTTTCGTCTTGCATCATTACCGGTGCCGGATAGCGCGGGGAATGCCTATCCTTTATTACCCACCCTTTTTCTTTATCTGGCTGCTTTACGTATCAATTTACTTATCTCGCGAATCGCTCTATCGGCCCGATCTATCACTGCCGGCTTCTGCTGCCCGGCGTAACTACTATGTAATAGGAAAAGTAGTGCCGCGCGGGTAATTCAGCTGCCAGGACGAAAAGTCACGCGCCGTTGCCGACGAGGATTTTTCTATGCGCGCAGAATCCTCCCGTCAGAGATGGAGGATCGATGCAAGTGAAATTGCTGTACCCTCGGGAAAACATGTTGCAGCCGCGCGGATCGTGCTTCTCACCTATCCAATGTTTATTTCAATCGGTGTACACTGAAATCACCGTGCCTCGGTACAGCGTTCTAAGAATCTTCGAGGACGAACGATATGTTACCGTTGTCAGAAATTATTCGTTACCGATGTCCGGTCATTTTCCAATGCAATGGCGGACTGGTCAGATGAAAAGCCACTAATTTTCCCAATGTTTTTAAATTATCGTCAGTATCTTTTTACTCACAGCGACCTTCTAATTGTGAAATATTCCATTTCCGCCAACCATCAAATGAAAAACACTTTTCAGAATGATTTTTGGTTTATAATTGAGACCTAGGGTGATCAGTTTGAACGTCATTTATGCAGAAAAAAATTGTCACAGACTATTCAAACATGGAACTGTTTATAACTTTGAAACAATGTCGAATACTTTTATATATCTTTTCTTAGCTGTTCCTGTGTTCCCGAGTGTCTCCTGTGTGCACGTATTGCGAAACACTCGGTATAAAGAGCATCGTAAGTGGTCCAGAGTTTGCGAGGAGGCTGCCGAACGTAGCAGATAAGTTTACGTAGGTGAGACAAGACTGTCCGATAAGTAGCCGTCGTTTAGCGAGCCGGGAAGAGTCACGGGAGGGTTCCGATGTAGCCGGATGGCATAAATCAATGGTACGTTAAGTGGCTCTCGTATTAATTAAGATAGCCACGCGGCGTACCACGCGACAGTTCGTGATCCACGAGAGGATCACGAGAAACGGAGGGACCGGAGGGAAGCCAGAAGAAGAAGAAGAAGCGAGCGCAAAAGGGGACGCGACGCGAAGCGGTGCGACGCGGATAAGGCGAGGCCGGTTCGCTCCTAGCCTGGACCCTATAAGCAGGATCCGCGAGGTGAAGTAAGAAGCTCTGGCATAATGGCGTAATTATCCAAGGACGAGACAAATTGCGTACACGCCTGGCCGCGACACGCCACGGTCCACATGCCCGGCCACCACCGCCACCGCCGCCGTGTACCGCGTGGGAGTCGAACTTCGCTCCTAAGGCGACTCCTTAAGCTCGTGTACACCCATGCGATTGTCTCGTTAAAGTCGCCGCGGGACGCCTCGCCGACGGCTGCGGATGCGGCTGACCCCCGTGTCCGCGTGGGCGTTCCGCACATCCGGATCCGAAATTAATCAGGGAATTACAAGAAAACATTCGTAGCTCTCGATACACCACCCTTTGTCACCTCCATCCTGTACTTAAGCACACACGGGTCGTCCAACACCCTTCGAGCCCATCATTTTCAAAAAGAACTGTGTGCCGGTACTGTCAATATCGGCTTACTCTTTAAATTTCATAAGTAGACAGCGCAGCTTTATAAGAAACAACAATTGTTTACTATACTCTACGTGGTGAGACTCCATAATGGAAGAGGGTACGAGTTTTCGTTCATGCTTGCTGCGCATGTCGGTTATATGTACTCTGGTTTTACGCACCCCCTACCAAAAGTATTACCAAAGAGGAATCCATAAATTAGGAATGTATAAAATCACCAGTCCTAACAGATTCATTATAAGTGTTACACACAGCGGAACAAGAAAACAACGAAGAACAGCATCTATCAACGTTTATCTCTGAGTCGGCGGTGTTTGGATTTATTTTGTCTCAGAGAATTAAAATTGCCATTTGACCGTTCAATTTCTGGTAAATACTTGGAATTGCCATGTCTTCCATTAAGAGGAATAGAAAGACTGACGTGTCTAGAAAGAGTACCTAGAGAAACATGTTTTAAAAAATTGACAAATAACGTTATAAATGCAGTGTTTACTATCTACCCCCACTGCCACGAGGTATACCCCGTGAGGAGCCATGAACTGAGCCCTCTGGAGCTTCGCTGTTCTTTTCTAAGTTCGGCGTAAATCAAGGAATAGTATCACCTGACCGATATATGTCTCTGGCCAGACTCGTGTTTTGGACATGTATCGAGTAAACACGTTTCGGGGTTTCTTGCATGTTCTATGAAACAACGTTCGTCGTGTTGTATATTAATATGAACAGTAAATTATTCTTATTTGAGAGCACTTAGGTCATGAGTTTGATAGTATCACCTTTTCGGTTCTCGAGTAACTCCGAGTAATTCATCCGCTACACAGGCAACGTTTTTAAAAATATTATCACTATTCGGGGGGAGGAGTATCTTCGGCAATATACGTTAAGGTCCAGGTCACCAGGCTCCGCCAAAACTAAATAATTACCCCGTTCAGAATCGATTCGACGCGTGTTTCTTACGATAGCGAAAAAATGCGTACCATATATCCTTCGCGCGAACGGGGTCCCACGCGAAGATATTGTGCGTCGGAGAGATACGAGAGGATAACGCGTGAACTCCGTGGCCGGTTTGCGGGATCAAAGGGACCGTGCGGGCTCAATGGACGTCTCATAACTCGCGATACCCTGGCACCATTAGGCGGCGATCGGTCATAATTTTACGAGGTGTTAAAACCGGGTGCAATCCGAGGAACCGAGTGTCCCGGGCCCCGGTGAGCGACGCACGACGATATGCCTCGCGACGATAATATGTAAACGTCGTCATAAAATCCGCTGCCGAGTCTAGAAGATAGAGTCGTATAAAACCGTGTAGAGACATCTTTATTAGGGGTTCCATGGGCCAGTTAGAGGCGTCTCCCGGCCACGCGCGATCGCCGAACACGTAAAATTCGAGAAACATCGCGATATCGATGTCCGGCTTAACGACGCCGGGCTGTTATGCCGCTTGTCCCCGGATTTGTTAACAAAACGCTGATATATACGTGTACGTTCTGTCGTTTACGAGCGCTTTTATCTACTCCAGTAAACCGATTTATTACGGTTTTCAATTCTACAGGACACCGTCCGATGCTTCGACCGTTCTACAAATATTCCGGGGGCACAAGATAAGCACAGATTATTCGAACTTTTGCAACTATCGACACCGCGATGCACCGAGGGATGCAGGAAATAACTGCCGTATGATTATTCAAATACATACTACAGTAGAACCACGGTAGTTGTATAAAACCGGACTGAAAAAGCCTGCAACGTATCGACGAAGTGCAATTGACAAGACTCTCATGAAAGTACCGAGAGTACAACTACCGAGGTTCTACTGTACTCATTCAATCATTGCTTATAGAATAATTTGCCGTGTTAGAGGCGCATTTTGGCAATAATTCTTTTACTTATACGACAATATTTTCTTTCTAGTATCTTTTGTTTGAGACTCTATTCCAATGCTTTTTCCAAAATGCTCTATTCCAAAGCAAACCAGCAAATGTTCGATGTCGACAATAAATTATGATACTGTTCGACGATATTCGTCACATCAAAGTTGAAGGCAATCAAACTTCTTATTAAATATTTGGGTTAGCGTGATGATGTCAACCTGATGTCCGATAGACGTTGATTCTAAACTGTTTGTTAACTTTAGTATTGCTTTGTAACGCGGACAATGTAAATATTTCGCTCTCCGTTCATTTTTCGAATGAACAGCTTACATTCGGACACGACTGTATATGAATAACGTTTCTTTCACGAAACGTAGGAAAGGTGAGCTCAGCGCAACACACTGAAGCTCCATTAACTTCCCGAAAACAAAGACGGGCGTAATTCATCGGAACGAGGTACAAGACTCTTTCGCGGTGATTGCCCACGCGTTCGATCGCCGGGGCCCGGTCGAAGATTGCAACAAGTTAATTGCGAACTGTCCGATTTCAGGTGAAAAAAAAAATCGCCGGGACCAATAAGTACCGTTTTTAGGCAACGCAATTACGCGGAAGAACAACGCGCGCGTCGCAGTTAATACCGGGCGGGAGCAGTTGCGCGGGCAGATTCGATGCGATACGTTATGGAATTAGGCGCGGTATCTCCTGTAATTAGGGATTACCACATTTCGCCAATTACCCTACCACGGTTAGGCACGACCTGTGTGGCGAACCACCCCGAGCGGCAAGTCCAGGCCGGCAGGATTTATGGTTCCCAGAGGACGTAGCGGTGCCGCGCCTGAAGAGGAACAAGCTTTCGGTGCGAGTACCTCCGCTGCGCGACCGAAACTCGCACACCGTGACAAGGCAGTCCGGACAGCCGCGACAGCATTCTTCTACGCTGATATTACACGCGTAACGTTACCCGCGGTGGCGTATTAAAAAGATGAATTTCACAGCCGGACCCGCGTGTCACGCTCGCCTTTGTGCGAGATTCTGGAGGAAGCGGTTTCTCGGATAGATAGCGGCCTGAGATATTGTGGCCGAGATACAAAGAAGCAAGGGGGCCACGGTTGCTGTCCCCTTTCGGGCCAGTCCACGTCTCGAGCGTGTTCAGTATTCGATGAGAACGAATGCTGTTGGCCGCCTTCAAATACTGAAATTTTTGCGCTCTCTGACCGGTGAAATACACGTTCAGAGGTGAAGATACCTTGAAGAATATTCACAGGGTTTCAAAAGTATATCTGCACAGTTTCGAAGTGGATTAGAAAAGAACCACTCTTCAAAACATTTGATTATCCTACTTACTCGTAAACTTTCTTCAAAAAACTCACTTCAGCTTCGAAAAATCGTTTATTGAAACCAATATTATTACATTACAAGCTTCCAATTGTGTTTGAATTACTCGAAATCCGAATAGCTGACTGGAATCACTGGTGATCAGTAACATACGATTATACTCGAATGTAATATATTTAAGTGTAGCAAGGTGTAACGAATTGACTGGAAATTGAAATTGTAGGAAAATTTCAAAAATTTCAAATATCAATATATTGTTTCTCATCTATTAAAATTAGCAAGTGAAGAAATAACATTCTACTTGGTTTCTATTACTTGTAATCCATGTAGACAATTTTTATTTTCCATGAAGATCCCCAGTCTAGCAATGAATAACGTTCCAACGAGAAAGTTTTTGTAACTTACTGAAAGGATCAGAGGATCTTTGTGGACCTTTGTCTGACGGCAATGAAACTTGAGTATACGTTCTTTATGAACGTTTGAAAAATGTAATGATTGTTTGTTAATTGAGATTTCTCTCTCTCTCTCTCTCAGAGCATGTAAAAATGAAACTTAGAGATCGGTATTATTTATCTAAGCAGCAAAGTATAAAGAAATTCTCCAGCAGGTTACCAAAAATCTGGGAAACTGACTACACGCGCTAGCCTTGGAAAGAGGTTAACGGTACTCGTGCGAAACCACGGTTTATCGGCATCGATGATTCCAAAGACACCGCCAATTAACAAAATTAACGCTTCCTCTGGTATCGCATTACTGTCTACGAAGTGCCACTGGCCGACCTCTTTAAGCGTTCAAGCTTCCGGCGACGGAGTAACCGCAAGATTTGGGATGTTCACCGAACTCAAAGTGAACAGAGACGGTAAAAAGGCGAATGTTATTAAACCGATAACGCGTAATGCGTTTACGATACCGTTTCCATTAAAACTCAAGGACAAGCTTTGTAGTATACTGACATCCTCTATTCAAAATCGCAAAGGGGGTACAAATTCTTATCGATAAAACGGAGAACTGGTTTTCACATTTCGTCGGCTCCTTTCTCTGTGTATTTAAAGTGCTTTCGGTGACTTTTATATCTAGTCCCCAAAATAATTAAATTTATCAGAAACGATAGTTGAATTTTAAATTCTCCTACCTACGCATTCGTTGTGTAGCTTCGGCATCGTCGAAAATAGTTTGATCTTTGAAGTATCACCTTTAATCTAGGACAACAAAAATGTTAACACATTCGCTCCAAGTTTTGACATTGGTAGCTTATGGTAATCCTAATATTATTCTAGAATCTTAAGTTTAATGTGCATATTTCATTTGAAGTTTTAATAGCCAGCGTCCAAATACTTTCGTGATCCTGTTTCAGTACATCATCGCAAAGAATGTTTTATAACTTCTATAAACGTTATCGGATTCGTTCAAAATTTTATATATACAATCTTGACACTTGTGTCTCGTAATAGTGGTAATATAATTTTTAAATCTTAAGTCTAGCGTGCACATTTTATTTATTCGAAGATCCAACAGCGAGCGTTCGAATACTTTCGTGAGCCACTGTATCTCTCGGATCGCAGAGAAGCGTTCGCCAGGTCCGAGACGCTGTTTAGCCGCATTAATCCGTCCAGGGGCCGTTAAGGTCAGACTTCACCTGTTTGAGCTACGATCCTGGTGGACACGGGGCCTCGAATCGAATTCGGTTTTGATTTCTCAGCTTTATACGGCGCGCGTGGGCGAGGATCCCTGCGGCTTGCCGCGGCGCGTCGACCTCTTGGTTCCAAGAAGTCGAAACGTCCGGTCGTATCTCACAGGTGGAAGGGGGATTCCCGTACGTTTCGGGGCCCTCTCTACGAATAATGTATTTCGTCGTTGGTCATCGCCCAACCCCACGACCCCTGGGGTAGAAGCGATACCACGATTAGTAATCGCGTGTTACCGCTCTCCTTCGCATACGCCCCACCCTCCGCGGCGCATATATTTCGTGAACGCGTTCACCGCCGCCGGTTCGTGACAAATTATTCCGAAATGTCGATGAACCATTATCGTGTCCCGGCAACCGACGTCCGCCGATTGTTCCGCCGACGGTGGATAGCCGAGAGGCATGCATCATCGAATTAAGGAAATTGGGAAACGAGGTATACTGTAGCGATGCCATGCCGCGCCGCGCCGTGATGCATTTGTGCGTCTGCGGCGCAGCGCAGCACCGCGGAGAAACGAATGCCTGAATTCGAGGAATGGGTATATTTCTTCTTCGCTGACAAAAGATTGTGCAATCTCTGGTACAGTGAGGAGAATTCTATACTCTCCAAATATTAATTCTGTACCGACGAAAATAATGAAATTCTGAAGCTCTCTGGTTGCCACAAACTTGTATCGCTAAAGCAAGGATAAAAATGATAAAATTTGTTTTGAAATATCAATGTTGCAATCATGTGTTCTTTAAAATAAAAAGATTTTTATAATTTGTATACTTGCTTTGTAGGTAGACAATACACCACTTGTTATTATTGTGATGAATAATCAGGAATAGAATTTAAACACTTTCTTAATATCGCAGTACCGGAAATAAAATAAATTGAAACTGTAGCATTTATGATTGGATAACTTGATATAAAAATCGCACAGGTCCTGAACATTGGATTTAAGCTATTATTTCAGAAATATTTACGATCATTTCATTTACGAATTATTCGATACAGTTATTTCCAGTTAAAAATCGGCCAAAATCGAAATAAATGCATTATTGTTATTTGTATAGATCAATGTAAAATCTAGTGAAAGAAGAACAACATTTTTGTCTATCTTCCATTATCCTGCGAATTATTGAGAAAATGTTTAGTTCACTGGAAAATCCACAATCTAGTAACAAATACAGAATAGAAATTGCAAACTAGACTGCAGACACGTACGTGCAGTGACAAGAACGAAGACGAACAAAACTACAAAGGACAGGGGATCGTTCGTGGCCAAGGATCAGACGCACCGGAGGACCTCCTGGCGTCGTTCGTCCTTGGCGAGCATCCTGCTCCACCGGGACATATGTTCTTCGATCATGGCAGCACGCTTCGCGCTCGGATCGACGTCGAACATTCGCGCGCCGTCTTATTTATTCACAATGGAGCCAATCAATGAAGGTTAATTACCGTCGACACCGAAGCCTCTGGGGCTCGTTAAATCGATGACAAATCGACGTTCCTCTCCGCTTATTTTGTTTTTGTTTTTTTTTTGTTTTTGCCGGCGCCGAGAGTCCTCCGGTTTTTCACGTTAGGCACGTTAGCATTAGTCGCCGATTGTTTCGTCAACAAAACCGGTCGGCGGGAAAATAAATTTCCGGCCGGTTTGGAAAAATTGATTCGCACGGTCGCTCGTTACGTTTTATTTAACGAGGAGAAAAATGAAGGAAGTCTTGTACGCAACAATGTTCATGATCAATTTCGAAGATCAATTTACCGCTTCCTGTGGCTTTTGTGGATTATACGAAAGGGAACGGAGCGAGGGCAAGGACGGCGCGGCGCAGCGGCCGCGTAGCGGCGGATCGCGCAAATAGACACGTTTACTCGGCCAGGCCTCGTTATTTACGAAAACCCGTTATTAAAGGCTCTAAAGATCGGTGAGCACGCATTAAACCACTGCCTCCGAACTGTTCGCGCGATTATCGTTTCGTCCTTCCGTCGACAAAGAAACGGCCGGTTCCGTTTTGCTGCAACCACCGCACCGCGCCGCGCCGCGCCGTCCCGCCAGCCCCCGAGCCGAGGTTTGACCTTTGAGCACCGGCGATTAATTAAATACACCGGCCTGCTCGAAATAGCCACTTTGTACTTAATCCTCGACCCTTCTATCTATCGCCGGTTATCGCTAGACTGCGAACTTATATTGCATTTTCCGTACATTAAAATCGCAGAACTTGACAGGAACTTGTCTAAAACTCCGCATGCTACTATTACCATTGAAG
This sequence comes from Seladonia tumulorum, assembly GCA_913789895.3. NCBI lineage: Eukaryota > Metazoa > Arthropoda > Insecta > Hymenoptera > Halictidae > Seladonia > Seladonia tumulorum. The sequence continues at coordinate 12,521,776 of OU565272.1, forward strand.
ATGTTGATTAACCCCTCAAGAGGAAATTCTGGATAATCTAGCCGATTATTCACAATGTATTAAAGACCCTATGGAACAACGAGATAAGAATTTTTTACATTTTATGTGTCAATATACCATTAGGTTGCTGCATATGAAATTTGTCCGATTTTAGAATGAACATACAGGAAGTCCTCACCTGTCTTTCATCATTCTATGATTTTTCGTTCATTCAATAGGAGTTCGCTTTCTTATAAGAGGATTTCGCTCAGCTAGAGTTCATTTAACCAGCCACTGCTAAAGGTATATTCAATTTTTAGTTGGATATCTAATTCTACGATCAATGTAATATCGATCAATAAACAGATTGACCAAGATCAAGTTTGACCAAGATAGTGAATGAATTCACCGATGGTAGAAAATACTCGAAAATGGAAACGACAGTCTTGTAAATGTGGAAGGTGAACAATAAAAAAAATTAATTTCTACAGTAATGCAATCAAGAATCTTGTAGTTCGTTCACAGAATATTCGTGCTTGCTTTTTTAATTAATAAAAAAGTTATGTTTTTCACCGAACAAATTTCATCGCCTTGTATTAGCTGTATGCAAAAGTTTTAGTTTTTATTCTCTTATTTCTAACCGACATACGATGCATGTCATCAGACGATAATGAAGTTGGTTATTTAGATACAGTTGCGAAAAAAAGGAAAGTAGAAGAGTAGAACCATTGTAAATCTAATACATCAATGCCGACGATAAATTATTATCACTTGAGGGTATTTCATTTTTAGTCTTGATAACACCACTTTTTCGATTCCCAGGTAATACTAATGAACGATAGATAAATTCAAGAAGATTCAGTCTGGCACTGGTAGGCCCTAATAGATACCTTGTATATCTATGCATAGTTACAGCAATGTAGTGATTTTTCGATTATTATTATTATGGAAATACTGCACTAGCAGCTACGTTGGTTGGCAAAAGATACGAGGATGGTTAAGAATATTCGATTGGTTTTTGTAAAGCAAAAGCAATTACTGGCTGATCAGATTGCCGAACCCCGAGAGATTATTTCTTTTGGATTCACCGTTACCGAGTAGCTTTTACCAATTGCGTCGATTAACATTTTAAAAACTCATCTTCAAAATTGTACATTTAATAACTGCTTTATTATTGATGCTTTTCTGCTGTCTCACGGTTTCGCGTATCCATCCGGGACCCAGTTATACGGTAAATTAAGAGCGTACAAGAAATAAATATGAACTTCCTCGATGCACATATTTATCCGAAAGTGGGCCAACGGTTCATAAAATCCCTTTTAATGTGCTCCTTCATTTGAAATTCAAGCAATACAGAGAAAATCATTTCGTATAAAACAGCCGAAATTCCTTCATGCATATATGTATACAAAAAGCGACGAACCCTTCTCATTCGATTGCTTTTAATAATTAGTATCTTGGCGGGACCATTTACGAACCTATTTTCCCTGGAATCCTATTCACCTATACGAACGCAACATTGATATGGCACAGATATCAGGATTCTCTACCTTGTGACTCCACTCCAAATTAGTATACGAAAGTAAATTTAGTATCTGCCTGGGTGGTTCCAATTTAGCCCCAGAGCCCGAATATCCATGGACGAACCGTAGCGCATGTCGTGCGTTGATTTCAATTTCAATGGAACCCACCGACATAAATTCAGTCTCGGATGGAGTACGCGGCTCATCCATATTAACCTTAACGAAACGTCTCTTCCGGGTGTGGTCCCGGGAATGATGCCGTTGCACTGATTTTTTGCCCGTTCCGGTGAACCCGGCCCCACGAAATCCACCGTTAAACGTTCCTCCACCTGGTCGCGGTTAATTTACTTCCAGGATGACCCCTAACCTTCGACGTTGCTTTCAGGATCCGCGGGCATCCGGTTTTCACCGAAACTTCAACCCGTTAACCATCTTCAAACGCTCGGCTCGAAGGTGCTGCGGCTTTGCAACAATTTAACGCACAATTTATGCGCTGCTATTTTCACGTTGCACTCTAGACCAGCGTTTCTCAATTTTTTCCTTTGAACGCTTCGCGAATATTCAAATTTTAATAAATAGTGTAAACGAGTATGTCGAACAAAGCGTTATTCACAAATACTGCAATTTTAAACGGAAAACATTGGTTATTTTGTAGAGTGGTTACATAATAAATAATTTAAATGAGTCCCCCACTAATGATTACAATTTTTGGTTAATTTACTAGAAGTTCGCGTTCGTATATAAAGGGAGTTCAAATAAATGAAGCTCCACTGCAAATTGCAAAATTACGTTCCTAGTATGACTGGAATTTGGAGTACGACTAGAATTTTTAATTACAAGTTTATTTGATAGCAGGCATAATAATAAAATTGATTCTGTTCCTGGAATTTGATTTAGTTGTAGTAGAATATGAAAATGCTATTAACACACTGGGGTAGATATTCATCTGCTAAATTTTTCCAGGAATAATTTAATGGCAGTGCGCTAAAGAATTCAAGGCTGTTCGATTCACTTTTATAATCGATATTAAATATATTTCACAATCGTTGGCGTATAAATGCCTGTGGTAGTTTAGATTATACCAGATTCCAATGAATGTATTCATGTAATTGGCTTGTAACCAAATTTTAATGGAAATGATCATTTATAGCATCTTCGGGACACGATAGGTCAAGTTGATTTCACTACAGAAATGTGGACAATTCAACATTCGTGGCATTTGTTTTTTCTCTTTTTGTGAACATTTGTTCTTAAACATTGAGCAGGAACGGTATTTATATATAAAACTGTTTAAAAAATGTAGAGAGATCTGTGCAGCTAATTAATTTACTGTTGCATAGATAGAATGCACGGTTACAAAGAAATGAAGGTTAGCTTGGATAATTATAAGAGAAATAGTTGCTCATTCGTTCTGTACGAATCCATAATCTGATAATAATACGTTTTCCGCAAGTAATTTTCTTCGATATTGAATAATCATTTACAATTTTAAATGCCAGAAGAATGAATTTTTATAAGCTCCGGAAATCCTTTTGGTAATTAATTGATAAGAATCGAAGAATTAAAAATATTGTAAATGGAACAGCCCAATAAGTCCAATTATCAGATACCTCGGAGCATTTGTTATTCCCCTGAACATTTTTATAAATGATTGTGTAAATTTTCTCATGGAAATACATTCTCTTATGAAATACGAACAAGAATAAAGTGACAAAAACTTATTAGTTCTTCGATTTTCCTAACAAATAACAAAAAATCGTCTAACGTAATTCCTCTATTTTCGCTAACTTTTGGCATCGAATGTTCCGTATAAAGAACAATTACACTCTCACAGTGTTGCGCAACGCGAGAACAATTTCCCATGATCCAATCCCGGTGCCCCCCGCGCGATCACGACGAATTTATCAATTCGATCGGCCGAGATCGTGGACGTCGGCGGGATCGGAGCGATCCATAACGCTTGACTTCAAGGAGACGGTCGGTCGCGGAAGGTGCAGGACGTCTTCTTGGCCTTATTAGGACGGAAGGTGAGGGTGAGGCCCCTGATAGGTAGAGCGTCGTTGGAATCCAGGCAGGTAGGCGCCAACAATGCCGGGGAACTGTCAAGAGGAGAAAACCGTCGACACCGCGTTAACGACTCGCTGCCATGTAGGGCTACGCGGCCATTTCCCGCGTAAAGGTAAAAGACTCTCGATGCCAGCCGAGTGTAACTTAGAGGAAGGAGGAAGAAGGAGGCGGGGATATAGCGTGTAGGAGACGAGGCGAAGAGAAACGAGCCCTACGGAGCTCCAGCTTCAAGAACCAAGGCTCCCAACATCCACCGGTGCGTCGCCGGCATGCAAAACGGGCGTTGCCGGTCCGGCAAACGACAGAACAGTAGGTCCGTATGAGACACACGCTCGGAGCCATCGAAGAGGGAGAACATGGAATTCCTCCAGTTCTCCCTTTTTCACCAAGCCTCTCTCTAATAACCAGCCAGGAGTCGTTCAACTCCTTAGAGCCAGCCGGCCGATACGGATCTTACCGAGAGGAGCAACCGTGTCATCCGGAGGATCCGATTTCTGTTCAGATATCATTCCAACCGGTAAAATTAAAAGCCAGTTACCGTCTACCTAAATATCGTTCTTCGTGGATCAACTGCCCCCGAGAGTTACGTTATTGACAGCCGGCTCGCTGCAACCTTTCGGGATAGATCGTCCGATAGAGGTCCAAGTAGCCTGGGAAGCACACATATTATAGATCCGATTGCTCACCGGAATATTTCGACAGAGGTAGCAGGCTGAGATTCTCGCAGTTACCTTGACCTAACCCTTCGCTCTCCGAGCTATTTTAATACGCTGACAGCCAACCACCACCGCCCTGAAGAGTCCTACAAACTTGGAGAAATTTATTCAACGGCACTCGAACCGCAGAGGTACAAGTTTAGATCCTACAAAATCAAACCCTACAGAAAAACGTATTATGAGAGCAACATATTGTTTTAATTTTTTAAGACGAATTGTATCGCCCACATATAACCCACGTGGCAATCGACGTGTCCAGAATGCGAATATTTCGTGTAGTTCCTCTAGTCAACCTAGAGTAGTTCTATTCTATACGATTTTTTTCATTTTATATACACGACGTTGAACGAACTCACTCGTATCTTTGTTTCACTCATACCTCAGTGAATCACTAAATACAAATTTTATAATATGAAAAGTGTTTCGAGTTACGGAACGGTAGCTTTTAGTGGTTCGATGTCCCAGAGTTGTCATTAAAATGCAAGACGTTAATTTAGAGTGACCAAGTGGATGCAATAAAATACTAAGAATAGTGGACACGCTGAGTAAGAGAAAAATTCTCAGAGGTTTTTAATTCCATCCGTAAATCATTATATACTTCGATTCCTATCTAATTGCTTAAGAGAGCTGCAAACGTTATATCGAACAAAAATTGCTTTGGTCTACCGGAGATTCCGTTATAACGCTGAATATCTGGCTAACCTTTCTCAAACAATAACAAATTCTATGAACGCATAGAATGCATAATGAACCACACATAAAATAGAACACCAAGCAATGGAAGTTCAAGCGAGATTAGAAAAGAATGCTTCACAGTTAGAACAGTCAAGCGGATTTTTAAATACCTAGCCGAATGAACGGATTAAAGGATGACGTCGCCATTTATCTGCTCCAGCTTGGGCACTGGCCCTCGAGATATGGGCTAATCGTCGTTGAGTGGGTTTACCACTCTAAAAGGCCGCGGAATCACGGGAAAAGCTTCTAAACTGCGAGGGGAGGAGGAGAGAGGATCGTGGTGTAACATCAGGTGTACAGCGGGTTAATAGCGAATACTTGGTGTCCCATAAGTCTACGGTTACAAGAGCAACGGCCGGCAGTAAGTAATAACCATCACCTAGCTAGCCGAGTTTCCGGAGGTGAGCCGATCCGAAAAGCAGCGGCGATCGTTATCTTTGGTTGCTCGCATGGAATCGATATCGGCCCGGTACCGTACGTTACGGAGCACGCGAAGGGTACCACCCGGTGTACCGGTACCCAATAAATATCGGCCAGGTATACGCACAGGACGGTTACATATACACCCGGCCCCGGGACCGGGACCGGCACCGGCCACGATATCCGCGGCTGTCTACCTGCAAGGTACTCGAGTGTGTAATCGCGAGTCTCGTATAACGCGCGGATAGCACGGACGATGTTAGGGAGACCTCCGAAGGCCAGCTAGCTGGTATTCCTCATTGGTATTATCCACAAGTTATAACTCGTTCGGCAGTGCTTGGCCCTGCTCCATGGCGCGAGCCAATCGCGAGTCGGCCAACCCTTCTCTTACTCGCTTTGATAGAGGGTGGAAGAAATGAGTCGATCTGGACCTTAAGGTCTTCAAGTAACTGCGTATTTTAACTGAATTCTCTTCGAAACAGAAACCATTGTACACCCTGATTTTATGAATACAATTAAGGGTTGTTTCACTCTCCTCTTGTCCACTTCGATAGAGGGTAGTGGTGATTGATCAATTTGGACCTTGAGACCTACGAGAAATTTTAACAGGGTATGTTTTCTATTTGAGTCCTATATGTCTATGAGTGCTATGTGGACCTATAGCCTCATAGGAAGAGAGTCTAATAAATATATATGTTATTAATTTCCTCTAAACCAAAATAAAATTCTATTTTGTTGTAGTTGATAGATATCCTTTGAAAAAAACACTTTTTTCTTTTCTATGAAATTCTGAACGATGAAGAATTTCTAACCACAAAGTAAATAGCAGTGCCAGGGGTTAATACGTAAAAACGGGTATCGAATATAACCAAATTGCATTTATACTTCAAGCCAATATAATTCTCTCTGTCATTGAAACTTCTCTCAAGTAAATCATTCCGTTCCACGAAATTAAACTCCCATCGAAAACGCATGATCACAGGCTCTTCCAAACTGATAACAGGTACAGCCCCTCGGACCTCCCCTTCAACCGGATCATTGCTCCCATTCCTTCGTTCCGAGGGCACACGAGCATGCCTAACAGGACACGCGGCACGCCCCTACAATTTTATTACTGTTCCCTCAACCCTGATCGCCGAGCAACGTTCTCTCCCGTTTCACGGAATCGACGAACGCATACCCGTGGTTTACGACGACACCGTCGTAGGTGCGAGTAATAAAAGGGCCAGCCGCCTGCTATTGGCTTCGATTTAATTAACGGGCTCCGGCGAGCCGTAATTCGCTAATTGCGAGGCACGAGGTGGTCGCGAACGGAGCGCGCGCGTCCGAAAGGGACAGCAAGGACGGCCCGTTGAAGAGGATCGTCGATCGATCTTCCCGACGCTCGCGAGTCCTTTTTTCGTGGTCCCCACCTTCCCCTGCAGCTCTCTTCGTCCCGCTTCATGGTCGTCATCCGCGTACGGAGGCGGATTCAGTATCGGCGATGCACCGCGAGGCTTCGATCCCCCTTGAAATTATCTGGAATTACGCACGTCGCCCGGAGGACTGTCTCGAGAACACGCAGCGTCTTCTCTTCCTCTACTTTAGAAGTAAATTATTGAGATCGCGAAGATGTAGAATAGCGGAGAATTATTTGATAAATCTGTTTCTTCGTGATAAAGATCGCTACGAATCCGAAGAAATCTTCGAAAGTAACGTAAAATGGTCTAGCACTCTGTAAAATGACATCGTAGCTAGTTCTAAGCGATCGCAGTTTGTAGATCGTGCCCGCAAATATACATTTGTGCAGCACTGTACGTCCAGAGTGAAGAAGTATAAATTCGTGTTTGGGAAAGACCAGGGGAACAAAAGGATAACAGAGATACACACTCCGTTGATATATATTAGGGGGACCTATAAGTAATCGATTATTTTGTAATCTAAAACAAACTTTGTAGTAAACTCAGGTTTATATTTCTTAATTTATTATATAATCTCCATCATTATCAAGGACAGTTTACCCTCTTTCCTGCAAATTTTCAATCTACCTCTTATAGAAATCCAGGGTTTGCGAAGCAAAATACGACTCAAGGTGCCTCTTAAATAATGCTTCAGAGATCTGAAAAGATGATAGTCAGAGGGAGCAATACTCCGGTGAGTACGGGGTGTGCGGTAAAACTTACCGTTGCAATTCTTTGATTTTGTAAAAGGGTTGTAAAAAAAAATTATACTTTTTAGAATATTTTGAACACAGGCTGCTTTACCGAAAATTGTAAAGAAATACGTGTTTCCTCTTCAACGATCGGTACAGAACTGAAGGCAAAACAAATTCTTTGCAAATAACTTACGTATGGGTACCTCTAGTTAGGGTTTTTTTCTGAGGAAGTTAGAGTCCAGTTAAAAGTAGATGAGATCATTCTGGAGACGAAAACAATCTTTACACCTTCCACACCATGGATGAATCATCCGTGCATGGAAGGTTCTAAATTTGCCTTGATCGTTCGGACGATTCACCAGGAGCAAAGACAGAGGAGAAAGGGGGGGGGGGAAACACCCACGCGGCAGCCATTACCATAACAATTCCGAGTGGACGGCCAGGCCTCGCAACTAACAAGGCAATTAATATATAGATACGTAGCCGGTAATACGTCCCCGCACCATCCTGGCCACCTTCTCCGTCTCCGGCCGAAACTACACGAGCGCCTATCCTTTTCTCATAATCGCCGCCCGCATAAATCTACGAACCAGCCGCGCGCAGTACCGCGAGATTTATACTAACTGCGCGCGCGGACATCGCGAGCGTTGCCAGCCGAGCACGTACCTGTACACGCTTTAACGCCACTTCGAATGCTAAATGCTCGCGCTGAAGGGGAAGAAAGAGGCCAGGCTCGTAAAATATAGCGATTCGAACGCAGCCCCGCATTTGCCTAAGGAGGACCCAGGCGGGGGGGATGCAACGATAGTAATGAGCGACGGTAATGAATTTCGCTAAACGCCGCCACCGCCACCGACGCCGCTCGCCTAACCGGCATGGCGCTCTCTCGTAAACGCAGACTTATGCCGAGGTTCTCCTTCGCTTCCTGGCCTGAACCAGCCCGCCAGGAATTATCTTTCTACCTTGTTACGCGCGTCGACCACCTACGGACACGTCTGAAACCTCCCGAACCAGTCCTCCGGGCTCTGTTTTTCGAATGAACAGATTGATCGAGTGCACGCACCGATTCGAGGCACCGGAACGACAGAGATCTGGAGCTGCGGGGGTGGACACCTGTTACGACCGGGACAAGTCGTCTCTTTCGAGAAACCGGCTGGAGCTCTTTCTTCGTCGAGCTTACGTTTTCAGAGATGGAAACTACGTTTATCGCCATTTTATTGCACACCGCGTGTACGGCCGTTTCTTGTGCAGTAAAGCTGTAAGGACGTGTGCATTAGGGAGGTGTACAGTGTGCTGTTGGTATTTCGAATAATTCAGCTTTTTATTCGTGATTTTAAAAGTCAGATCTTTGTGAACCGTTTTGCAAAATTTCATGCAAAATGTTTGCATGAACGTGACCAAGTGCATCGACGTGTGTTCTACCATATCTAAATCCAGGTTTACAAATGATGTAAAAATTAACTAGTTTATTTTTCGTTGCTATTTAGCACTCTTTTAATGTTGTGCTCTGTAGCGCACTTAATGCGGAATGAAGTGTACACTGGTTTCTTAGAACTTGCGTCCGGTTTTCTATTAGATCGTGCAATACTTGATGTTGAATTTCGAATCATTTGCAATTTGATCGCTCAAACGGTTGAATAATGGAAAGCTGTACGTGCACTTCTGTATTACTTCGAAGTTTGCACAATTTATTCATAACTTTCCCAGAGACATACAACCTCTTCGCATACTCGATATAATAACATACTTCCTATAAATTGCAAATTACGTGAAATCCGATACCTACACGTACATGTACAATGGTTCGGTGTAATACGGCAATGTTTTTAGGAACGCGACAACTGTCTTGCGAGGAATCGTTTGTCCGTTTTCTCGCGACAAATGGTAATAAGGGGGATGAAAAATGGTTTCACTTGGCGCAAGTATTTTGCAAACGTTCGTTGCAGCAAAGCGTGGCAAAAAGCGAAGTAAACGAACACCGTTCCCCGGATTCCATTCAATCGTGGCGCTCGAGGAAATCCATGTCACGTACGCAGGTTATAGAAGTAGCCGAGCATCGATTAGAAATCGATCAATCAGATTTAGAAGCGGCGAACCCGGTGTACTTTCACCGCCATTCCCGGACTCCTACGCTCGCCGAGAAATTCTCCTTAAGACGAATTCATTCTTACGATCGCGACGGCCTTTAAGGCCTCGCGACCGATGCATTTACTTCTCGATACGTCGCGTCGCGTCGCGTCTGCGTGGTGTCAGTGGAATGCAACTGCACATACCAGCCCTGTTTCCAAGACGGATCGTTGACGAAAGCTTTTCGAGGACCTAGCAGATTGCCACGCGTTTCAACCAATTAACTCCTGCCGGTACAATTAGCGCTACTGTCGACTGAAGGCACGTTTTAATCATTATGTTACATATATTATACACCGCGGAGCTTTATGCAAATGAAAATGTTCCGCACCAATTGTAGGAAATAAGAATTAAGGAAAGATCGATTTCGTCCCTTAATAATTTTAATACATTGGAAACAGCGTAGTGTTAGACTTTTCTAATCTTTTACTATTTTATACTTATATTGCTCATATGTAAATATATAAAAATCCATAGTTCAATTATAACATATTTAGTCACCTAAATATCTTGTTCAATTGTGACGATACAATTGAAGAATTCGCATAACGCTGTTTATTAATATAATTAATATTACTTACTTAATATTATGGCATGATTAGGCTAGGGATTTTGTGCATTTATAACAAAAATGAATGGGCGGAGTAGTAAACAGCAGACAGATTAAAAAATTTCATCATTGTGCGTCTTGCAACTGATGAAGAAAATTTTTATTTTGCTAGACATAATCTTTGTAGCTTCATCCCCCTGTTCATCTGCCCAGAGTATGTGCCCTCATGTTTTTGTATAACTATAACAATCTCTTTCCATAAACGTATTTGAACTTACTTCTGATAAAAGTTTCGGGTCGAACCATTTATAAATACGAATGCAACAGTTGTAATTGCATTGCAATCCCGTCGGGCATTTTCGAATTACGAAAGTGAAAATAAAAATCGCTGCCACAAGCTATTTCTTCATTATCTTTTATAATCGATTATCTTGCTTAGGATGTTATGGTTACGATATTTCAATTCCCGCCTACTTGGACAGACCCCTGCAGGTGGTCAGAACACGTATCTCTGTTCAAGACGGGAGAACATAGCGAACACCATGATCGGTGTTCGCTAGGAAGCATCGCCGGCGTTCTAACGCTAAATCCCAGCTTTACGAGGTTCCCGTGCAAACGAACGGCCTTTCGAGAAATTTATTATCTTAATGCGCACCTGTGTGCACACTTTTCATCTTCGAAATAACGATGACCTCGAAAAAACTGTACTTCGTACGTTATCGATCATCGTTTCCCTTATTCGTTTTGCGTCAATCAGGATGGGTATAGAAGATTGTGACAGTACTGCCCAGAAATTGCGACTGACAACAAGTATCTTTTAGCTTCGAGACAAAGAGAGCTGATTTTACGGTAATATCCTCCAGTCTATAATTTTTACAGTTCCATGGAAAGGCTTGTTTCCGTATATTACGTTATGCTTTGAAACTTAATTTATCTCTACTTGATATTTCGATTGGATTCCTGCAGAAAATTTAAGAAGCGTATTTATACGGTACTTAAGTACCTTCTGAGCAATAATACGCCAATGAAATCAATTTCTTCTAATCAAAGGTGCATTGTGTGTAGCGCAGATTGCTCGTGTACGGTGTGAAGCGATTATTGCGCCCGCGAGGAGAAAGAAATAAGCACGGGGGCCCACGCGATCGCGTATTATCGCCGCGGAAATATCATCGATGAGAACGGGCGTCGTAATTCGTCGCTAATCACTACGTATACACGGTGTGGGAGGCGGCACCGCGGGAGAATGTCAGTGAAAGTCTATCTTGGCGATCGTTCCTACGATGATTGTCGTCCCACGTGTTCCCGCCGGCACGACAATCGCTTCCTGATGAAGCGAACGACCCATTCGATCGCGGCAAGGAAGATTCCGAGGCGTCGAGGTGGATCCCTCGAGATCTCTTGTTACTACCGTTGCGATGTACGATCGATTGAAAAACAATAATCGCTTTTATTCCAAGCGCCGGTTCAATTGAACTCTCGTTAACCGACTGTAACTAAATTTTTCCAATTCCGAACACAATGTGCAAACAACTCAATCAAAACTAAAAAATTAAATAATTAAAACTAGGTTTACGCAGGATTGAGAGTTATAAAAATAACAACAATTTTTCTATCTAAATTTTCAGCTACTTTTTTTTACAATAATCTTTACAATCTCAAAATTCGTGAATTAAAAAATATTAGAACCCATCACTCCAATGGGTCGCATAAATTAAAATGTTAAAGAAATTTTTGTGGTTACGTAAAGATGAATGATGAAATGCTAAATGCACGTGAACGAATTTGAAGATACATAGCTATATAGTAGGTGGAATCGAATTCTAATTTTCTTGTGACTCTCTCGACTAAAACTAGAATTAAATGAATCTATATTAAATAACACTGATCTTAAGGTGCTATTTACTCTTAATAATTCTAATCAATCAAAAAGAAAATACAATAGCATTTGTCAATTCATCGAATGTATTTGTATTTCCGATTTGATCTACTAATTTTTTAGTACCGCTAAAAAATTCGACATTTAAATTGAATCTAACTTCTGCCATAAATCGCCACCTGCTTCGATGATCGAGGACTTTGTCAAAGAGAATCGATTGCATGATCAAGAAAGCGTGGAGGGTATATTCAAGATCGATTTTTCAAAGCAGACACTAACAGACTGACAACCTATTATTATTAGAGCCGTGAAAAAATGGGATAATTAAATTGCAACTAATATCTGCTATAAATTAGTACCTGTGCCGATGATCGAAGACTTTGCCAACGGGAGCCAACTACTCGAGCAAGAAAACGTGAACGGTATGTTCGAAAACGATTTTTCAGACACCAACAGACTCACAATACGTTGTTATTATTCAAGATAATATTGTTCGCAGATTATAACAAGTGTAGGCGCTGACAAGAGCTCACTAGCGGGCCCGCTAATCGATCCCCAATTCCGCATCGATTTTTCCGTAAACGTGTCGATAACTTGTCAGACGAAATTGATACGTTTCAGGCTGGAACAGGATCGGCGTAATTCACCGGAGCAGATAGCCGCGACTCGATCGATTTGATACCGTGGAAACGGTCCGCGCCGCGTTTGCAATCGATCTTGATTTATCGGCGCACCGATGGACGCGAGATCGCGCGCGCGCACGCTGCCGCAATTTGCATCGGACCACACCGCGATTTGTAACGCTCTCGCCCCCCCCCCCCCCGAAAGGAAACGCTGATTTATGTGAATAATTAGAAAACGAGTTCGCGCCAAGAGTCGAGTCGCAACAAGCCTCAGCGCCGGATTCGGTCAAAGCTTTCGCGCAGGGTACAGGAAAAATGCGAAGAGGAAACGCGTCGGGAGCGAAAGCGAATTGGTACCCTTTGCACAAAGGCATTTAGCAACGATGAAGAAGCATACACCAAAGAAGCGTAAACGCTTGTTAATGTTTTCGGGTATCCTGGAGAAATTATTTTCCCAACGTTTCGTAAGCATTGCATTGTTAACACCTTTGGTGAGTCGAAGGCACATGTATACAGGGTTGTCCCATTCAAAACTTCACACGCAACTATTTCCCAAGGTATAGCACGTTGTGAAAAATATTTCAAATGAAACTTACACTGTTTCGGTGGAGACGTCTTACGGTGATTACAAATCTAGGTAGACGTGCTTCGATCTAGCTATGCTAAATTTTGAGCGGCACTAAATGATCTTGAATCACCTTGGAACAGGAAAGTGTTATCGGTCAGCGAATGAGAACGCAACCAGCGAGATTCTACTGTAATTCTGCTAATCTGTACTATGAAATATAAACGCTGCACTTTCAGAACCGCGTTGAGAATTACTAGAGAGGGTGTGCGAGAAATGTTGGATCGGGACAGGTCGAGAATTTTTTATTCGGAATCGGGATGGATTCTCGAGATTTTCGGGAACCCGACTGGTCTCGACTCGATGGCTTCCCGACCCGTCCCGACCGTCGGGTACCCGACATTTTCGAATTCTCGCACATCTCTACTAATTACCTAGTAGTCAACGCGACGTTAAGCCCGCCATTGAAAAAAGAATTGGCACGGCAATACCATTCAGCCGGTTGTAGTATAAATAGCCTGGGTATTAGAAGCAACAAAGGGATGCCAGAGAAGCGGCCGTGCCCATGCTAGAGACGCGAGTTTCGCGTGCGCGAGAATCGTGCACACGCGCGCGCACGCCCGCGATTATCTTCTCTCCTGGGCTGTGGTTCACGCTTCCAGTCGGCCAGGCTGTGGTAGTATGTTGTAGGCAGTAGGCAGTCAAGGTGGGCAGGGTCAGGAATTCCTAGGCGTGCGAGTGTCTGGCACACATCGCCACGTCGCGCAGCCCGGAAACCAGCGAGAGCTCTCTCGAGGCCGTTCGCCAACAGCCGCAAGGACGTTGTCGCTCGTTGAAGAGGACTCCGCCGGATATAGCATACTCCAGTCGAGTACTCGTACCTCATGAACGAACCTCCGCTAATGAAACCGGCCGATTTCTACCACCGTTTTCGGACATAAACCTGCTAAAAGATTTCCCAACGTCCAGCGACACATCTGGAAGAGGTTCTGCATTTTTTTATTAACTTTTGACACTCGAATGGCAATTTGTAAAGCGCCACTAAAAATTCCGGTATCAAAATATTTTTTACATTATTAAATTTGGTTATACTTAATAAACTACTAAACATTTCAGTACTGTGCGAATAAACTGCACCGCTTTCGTATGTACAGCATGAAAAATATTGTATATATAGAAGGGAAATATTCTAGGTCGGAAGAAATGTTTCGTTTTAGAGTTGAAATGGCTTCGAGTGCAAAGGGTTAAATTCGGGATGGAGTAGGATTCAAATCACTGTTTCTATTGAAAAGTTGAATTTCCTTTACGAAAAATTTATATACTACCCGTAGCAAAGAGTATTCGATTAAACCAATCAAGTGTTTATCTCCATCCGGTCCTCTGAAGGTTAATAACAATCTACAGATACACTGCTGCAACTATGTATAATATTGTATTTCGCAATGTCAATAGACACACCAAAGATGGGTTGTGGATTTTGTATTCCATCCGGGGTTGGGTATATAACTATTTAGTTTACATAGGCATGTATTTAACGATAACAATTTGGAAATATGTTGTTTCGTTTGTTCCATTAATCAGCCGTTTAAGGCTAGTAGTCAGTTATTTTAACTGCTGTTATTATTCATATATTATTTTCGATATATTTTATATACTACAATTTGTTTTCAAGAAAGGTGACTACTGGTTAGGGGCCAAAATAAGGCACATTTACCCTATTATTTATACGAAGGTTCATGCAAGATTTATTGTTTAGAATAATGCAATGCATTAGCTGTAAAAATTAATTCGTAATCCTCACAATCAGTCAATTATAATTTTACTTTTTATTCAAATTTGTTACTGTATTTGCATCAGTTACCTGTATCATGGCGTAAATACTTGATTCAAGTAATATAGATAGAATCTCCATGATACAGCTGATATCGTAACATCATAGAACAGCATAAATACGAATTTCACTAAAACGTTGAAAGCGATGTTGATAGAAAGACAGATTTGTCGTGATAACAAAGATCGTCGAGATGATAAGGGGAGCCGAGAGATTTTGGAGGGATTTCTTTTCCTCGCAGCTCTTCGCGAACAGCATCCCTTTGGATTTGCCGCGGACATACTGTTGGCAATAAATACCTGGGGGCAACATAATTCTCCAGGATGGCGCCATGCGTCATGCTAGATTGGTATCGGAGACGCGTTATCGCTCGGTGCGACTTTACGGTATAACCTTATACCTTACACGTTTACAAGAGAAGGGCCCGCCACCCTTCTCGCGTCGTTCCTGGACGTCGCTACGACGGTACCCTAAAATATGTCTCCCGGACAACGTATATTTTACTGGCTGAAGGTGAATCTCGAACCTAGACAAAAGACTCGGTGGTTAACTCTCTGGGGAATTTATCTCCGTTATATTTCTTCTCTTCTCAATATAAAAAAAACTGTGGAAAAGTGGTAAAGCACGAAAATGGTAACTATATTATCAAGGAATGGTTTGATCACTTACTTAATGCTTATGCATTTACAAAAATTTTATAATATTTCTCTTCTATATTTCTACTCTTATTTAATGTAATAATTAGATTGCGGATTTTTACGCAAAATAAAAATTGTTTGCATTCATTACGATATGTAGGAGCTGTACATATATTTTTTTCTTTCCTTAATCATGTAATAGGTTCGGAAGTATCTATAATAATATGAATAATCAATACTTCTAATTTCTTCTAGTTTGGACTGCAATTACATTCATAATAAATTCATTTCTCGTCGTCCCATGTTTTTCAAAACATACTGTACCAAAAAATATGTAGAACTGGTGTAGTTACGATTATTTCTACTTTGAAAAAATGATACGTGTACTTTAAATATCAGTAAGTATGTACGCGGAATTCCGATGGAAAGGGTTAAATAGTTTTTCTGAAAAAGTTCCTAAAAATTCGTGGAGAAACGGCCTCGAAAACCAGAATACCCTCTTAAAATCCGCAAAAGGGTTGCTTAAAAAAAAGTGGGTGGGGGGGGGGATCTGTGCTTGAATGCTAGCGAGTATCGCCGTGGAGGCAAAATTAATTGTCCATTTGGAAAATGAAGCGTTTCACGGGTCCGCGAAGGACCGCAAAAGCAATCCTGCAGGGCGAAGGAATTCGAGGAACCCGGTGTAGCCGAGCGAATCGGCGGAATAGCAAAGGGTACCGAAAGGCGTTCTTCCTCTGCGACTTTGCAAAAGAAGGGACCGCCGTCCGGCACGTTTTTCCAAGCCGCAACGGAGCCGCGGTTCACAAAAGCCGATGTCAGTTCCGCCGATAGAGAGATTCCATTGGTCCCTCTCTGCTGGCGCTGCAGGGCAATATCGACGAGCGACGATCTACCCAATTAGTAACCATCGCGAATTCCCATTAGCCCATGCGAACTATCGGCCAATCTGCTTGCCCCGAGCTCCTTTCCTCCGCGTACATTCGTCACCGAAAGTGCCCGCTCGAGCTTGAATCAACCCTCGTTATTGAGCCCTTGCCTATCGGGGATCGATAGACAAGTCTGCCCACTAATTGCTAACCAAGTCGTTCGCATATTTTTCTCGCGGGCCTCGCTTGTATTGACTATCCTCTATTTGCGGAGCTACACGCAGAGCAAAAAAATATCACAAAATTGGTTAGAGGGACTGCTGTTTCCACTTCGTTTCAATCTCTTCGTACACTCCGTTGAAAATTACAATATTTTATAATGCTTCTTAATGGAGTCAATCACGTATTTCTGTTTTAAATTGTCTGTATTAACCGTGCTGCTTTTTGCATGCATTAAGGGACGCCGTTGTTTTCACTTTCAGTGTCTACGGAGTTAATACAATTATTTATTAGTTATTCTGTAAGTTCAGCTATTGAAACAGAGCCAGCATGTAGGTAGAATACTTCTTTGTAATTGTTGGCTGATGAAAGATCAGAAGAAAAAGATAAAAGAAATTCAGACTCATAAACCTCATAGGAGAACAGTCAACGTTCAGCTATTAATTATTCCATCAGGATATGTGTATAGATTGATCCATAGCTTATGGTCGTGAACGAGGTCACCCTACATGAAAAAGTGAATGGTAAAAAGTCGAAAAGTTTTGTGCTGTATTTGTAATTTATGTTTTCACGTAGAAGAGTGTCGCGAATAGTGAATAGTGTTTAAACGTTGTCGGCTGTTGAACGGGAGACATTGTTGATGGCCTCGGATTTAATTAGGGCCA
This sequence comes from Seladonia tumulorum, assembly GCA_913789895.3. Lineage (NCBI taxonomy): Eukaryota > Metazoa > Arthropoda > Insecta > Hymenoptera > Halictidae > Seladonia > Seladonia tumulorum. Next base: position 12,539,310 of record OU565272.1, read on the forward strand.
CCTTTGACGGCGTATGTGAAGGCAGCTTAATCCGTGGCCGGCAAAGCAGAGATCTTCCCAGGGTAAGGTTCTCTTCGGCAAAATGCATTGGCCTCTTGGCTCGGCAGATTCTTGCCCGTGATTGCAATTAGTAACCCGGCGGGGGCCCTCTGTGCCTCGGAAAGGCGCGCCTCTGCCCTTCCCCCTTTCTTGTCCTCTTTCTCTTCTTGCTAATACCTTTTCCCCGGTCTTCTTTTGGCCCTGACCGCCCCCGAACATGTCAACCGGCTATGCTGCCACGGCAGCCAGCGGCCAGGACCCCGAAGACGACCGTAATGGACATTTGTTAGGAGAGAAACGACCGATCGAACTCCTTCGCGGTCGGATTGCTCGTCGGTGAACCAGCGACCAGACATCGAGATACCGAATCTATTCCGCGTAATTACCTGGAAAGACACCGGCCACGCATACAGTTAGCATAACGTCGCTCACGCACGCGGCCCGCCGCCACGGTCAGAAGCTTTTCTGGCTCCCTGCCTCCTGCACGGATGATTGTAATAACTGAACTGCTGACGCGCAACCGAATTTACTGTCTTAGCGACTAATTTTGTGCAACGAAGAGTTGGACAGCCCTGCAGTTCGCGTCCTAGGGCGCCTTCCGCGCTTGCTATTACGTGTACGTACTCTACTATGTATACGTGGGGACGATTTTTATTCGATTCGCGTCCTTTGCAGATGAGGATTTTTTTAATTACTGAGAATGTTTAATATAATGGGGAAAAGTTGATAACATGTACCGATCTTTTGTAATGTACCTAATTGACCCTCTAGGGATGACGTCTGTACATTTTACTGACGAATATTTCAGAATTTATTATACAGGGCCATCACTACTAGGGCTGGTTACTTTCCAGAATTTGAATATAGCTGTGAAAAATATCAAAAAGTTTTAATCATCTCTTTAATTTTAATATTATGATTATCAGATTGGAGCTGACTCAGTTCAAACTTCTATCCGACACATTTCTCTCAGAAAATGTTTTATCGTTTTGATCGTTCGAGGAGTTTTGCAGGACCTTGTACACAAAGAACGAGATTCTCAGCGTGCGAACTATTGGGGCCTCGGAAGAGTCGATTATTCAAATAATCCCATCGGAAAAAGGAGAAGTGAAAGCGACCTTACCAGAGCCGATCGGAATACTGCGCAGTCTCTCAGGTCACCGATACTCGGTTCGATAACGCTGCATCGTTCGACGCGCGCGGAAAACAATAATTCAGATTTGTTCAACAATAAGATACCGAAAGAATTTCGCGCATGGAAAGGTCAACGGGAATAGTTATCAGTCGGACGACAAGTCCAGGCAACGGTCCCCGCGTACCGAAATACGAGCTGGACGCGAAAGATCGCGGCGTTCGACGCTGACCGATCGGGCCGCTCGAGAAATCGATTCGCTCTCGATACGCGGGGCTCGATGGCTCTACCGCATACCGGCGATGAAATATTGGAACGGCCTTTTATATGCATCGTTCCGCGGTAGTTAGCCTCCGTCAGGTCGACACACGGGCGAACGGCCGCGTACCGCAGGTGCACACACGCATCCTGCGTAGGCAGCGCTGGTAACGAACAATCAGCGGCGCCCGTTACAACCGTGATTTTATGTTCCAATTTGCAAACGCGACGTTAAATGCCCCCTCGACGGCGGCAGTCTGCCGGCGCACCGCCATCGTCATCGTCGTCTTCGTCGTCGTCGTCGTCGTCGTCGTCGTTGTTGTTGTTGTCCTTCCCAATCTCCTTACGCTGCTTCGGCCCTCAGTGCAGATTACAGGTTGGACGTGCACGCCTCGACGTGGTGGACGACGCGAATAGAATTATTTTCGAGAATGGAAAAAACATTCAAGATTACATAGCATCAACGACAATAAAACTTCAGATTTTATCACACACTAACCTCGTGATATTCTATTTTAACGAAGCATTGTGAATATATTTATTACGCTACTGGTGGCTATCCCTCAGCATTCTTGATTGTACAGGGTGAACAACAACAGAAGATCAGGTTTAATCGTCGTGATTATATGTTTGAGAGAAGGACTATGAATTTCACAGTTACTTCATTATCGGTACCGGTTCCTAAATATTCCTAAATCTCTGATTTTACAGGCTGAACGACAACGAAACAGCATGTTTCATATAGCAACATCGTGATTGTGTGTTTCGCAGTAAACAATTATGGATGTGGTTATTCGTGCACTGAATTGATTGATAATTCCTAAACATTCCACAATTTCCCAATTCCACATTGCCCAATGTCAATGTGTTTTAAATCATAAGCACTTCCATTAGAAAAAGTCGAGAGTTGGAATAATATAATAATCAATTAGTTACAATGGTGAATTCAATCTTTGATTTGCACAATAAATAGCGTTCCTTATGGATCGTCTTAGATTGAACTGTTTGAGTTTGAAGCGTGTTGGGATTCTAGACACATCAGGTATCAGAGGTTCGGATAATCGAGGTCCCACTTTAACAAACCAGCCTGTACACGAAATTAAATTAACGTCGGGTCCACCGAACTCCTCCGCACTCGCGCCAGATGATTCACCGATATTTATCAAACCATTATCATATTTATCAAACCTCTTTTTTTTCTCCACTCTCGCATAAACACCGCGTGCCTTTGAAGTTAGCTGGGAACTGCACCGTCCGCCCCGTATAATCAAAATCGTTTCTCAAGGGGGGAGGGGAGGGTTGCCTTACAGCGTGTTGAATATTCAACGTTGAATTGATCGATCGGCCTATGCGGGATCGAACACACGACGCGACGGTCTAAAGAAACGCGAATGCCGGGATGTCGTTCGGAACAATAAGATCTCGCGACTTGCGGTCGACAAACGAACACGGCTAGATGACGGCGGGCAGAGGGACGGAGAAAAGGGTTGCGCAGCCACCCCATTGCAGGATATAATTTACATAAACCATAAAAACATCAGGATCGGACAATAAACGTAAATAATTACCTATATTCTTAAACTGTCATAATAAATTCCGCGCATCCATCGTTCGCCGCGACTCGTTCCACTCTCGCGCACCATTCGCGCAATGGTTTTCTGTCTTTCACCCCTCCCCCCACCCCCCGGCTTCTATCTCGCTCCACCGAACCCCCATAATCATCTGTTCTCTCTCGCACGCCGCCGCCCCGTATGTCTCCCCCACGCATATCTCGCTTTCTCTCGTTCGTTTTTCTCCAGCTTCGGTAAATTATATTTTTACGAGGCCGGATCGAGTGCTGATTACGGGTCGAGTTATCCCCGGGTCTAATACACCGCACGTCCCACCGACAATAAACGAATCTAAATACCAAACCCGAGCCGACCATATTTATCCTCGCACAAATTCGCAAACGAAATTAATCAACGCGTTCAATCGTATTTGCACGATTAAAAAATTCGCGTTCCTTTAAACGTCCATCTTTTTGGTGCAAGTATGTACAACTTTCGACTTTATTCTCAAATTTTTTTAACCAGAAATATTCAAAAATTGCAGAGTTATTAACCAGCTTTGAAGCCACCATGCATCGTAGAAGTTTTAAAACATTTTGATAATTATAGAAGTGGCATCACTTTGAAGACAAAAAATTTATTTTCAACAGAAAATGGAGTGGAATTTGAAAAGAAAATTTAAGAAAATTCGAGGAATATCTTATAGAGAATATTGTCTGAAAGTTCCGAGGATTTTGTGTCAGTCAATAAAAAAAAAAAAAATGGTTTCGAGAAAAACGTAAAAGAAGAAGCTTTGACAAATGTTGAAATGTTCCTTTGACATTCTGTACATCTTTTACTTAACACACACATAATTTTGATTAGCACTGATTGCGCTTACAATATTATTTAATAAACTAGTCAGCAAACTTCAACTATTTTTGTATTCTGTTGACTGCCTATGTTACAGTCAAGAAAAACGACAGTACAATCGCAAGGAATTTAATAGGGCTCGATTCGATCATTAGTGCAGCAGATCACAACATTCTGAAACGATTAATTCATTAGCGAATTAATAGATCCTGCTAGTCATTGCGATGTGCTGGCTCGGGGGACGTCTGGGAGTAGAAGAGCACAAAAGAAAACGATATTTAAAGGAAACGCATTCTATTCGCCGCTCCCTTCGGATCACGTACACGATCTGGAACGTATGACCGAGGATCTAGGAATTCGAGAAAGAAACTTGAAATGTTGCAGGACGAGATCTCGCAAGAAGTTCATCTAGATCAAAGGCTCCGTTGACCCTCTGACTGACGAAACGCTGGATTTATTCCGACGTTCTCCACTACCTTCTAAACAAACTGGGCACGTATATCTCGGAAGAGTTGACTGAGACGCGTTTATTTGGTAAAACAGAGACGAATGAAACTACAGTTAAGGGGACAATGCTGGTAGCCGGCTCCTGCGCGATCTCAATCGATGCAATTCTCGGGAAAACGTTCTTATGCACAACTTTATTAACTATACGTACATTTTCATTTCTCGGGCTCTGTCTTTTTAGACATTTCAATAGATTCAATCGTTTGTTATTAGCAAACTGTGGATTTTATGCATTTATGACAAAAATGGGTAACCCCAATTTAAAGTAGAGAACACGTTAAAAAGATTTAAGGATATCAGCGTATTGTTTTCAACTTGATACAATAATTAAATGAAGAAATCAATTTTTATTTCACTCCTGCGTCTTGAAATCGATCCGTAGTCTAGTAATTGGTATAATTAATAAAAATGTAAGTTAACTGCGAATAACGAGTTGATTTGTTCTTTCCTGTCATTCATAGACTGCTGTTTTATGTGTTTATTATAACGAAGAATTCGGATAATTCTGCTTATTTGTCGACTATACGAGCCAATATGCTTCGAATTATGTCATGTTTGGACTCGTTTCAACCAGAAAAATGTCACGAGTACTTTGGTAAAGGTTTCATGAAAAAATAATTGAAAATCGGAAATCCTGTGAGAAAGCACGCTCGAACAATGAACGTTCCATTTAACGAAGAGTTTGAGACTCGGCATATTTAAGTACAAAATTAATCACAGAATAGCAAGCTGAATACGATGAAATATGTAATAAAATATCGTGCAGTAAAAACTATTGTTTAGAGTCCAATTGAGTCTCGAGGCAGTAGACGATATCAACGATCCGCGCCACGCGCGAGTTCGGGCATTTCGGCCGAGGAATCGTCGCTGTTCCTCGGCACATTTGCAATTCCGAATTGTTTCGGAAACTAATTTCTACGTAGAACGAGGAAAACCACCGCGTCGTGTCCGCGCGGTTACACTGTCGTGTACAGATACTTCCTGTAAATTAGATTAGTTCGGATGTTCGTTACGAATCGCGTCGCTCGCGTTACCACGACGCTGCTCGTCAATCTCACCGGGGATTTGCGCTTCAGTTTGAGACGAGTTTTCCGATTTTTTACTTATTCCGGAAAGTTAGCGACGCCTGACGGAAATTCTGATTGAGGTGCGAAGGGCCAGGCCTCCATTACAAGTTAAATCGCGTATGTTCCATTCGTAGGAGAGAAACGTGTTGCAATCTTTTTGCATATTTATGTTCTGCTCGCATCAACAGCAGGGAAAAATGTGTAGATCGAAAGATTGATGCGGAAAATTTTAGACAGTATTTATTCTACGTATATATTCTATGATAATGTGTTCTCTATGTTCTCTACTTTTCATGTCCACCCGTACGCTAAGGGACGAACGTCTGCGACCGGCTCAAAGTCCATTTCACATTTGGAAAGGTCCCTCCGCCCAGATGCGATCAGCGTAACGTATTCTACGAATGTAAATCAAGCGTTAAACTAGTCCCGGTCTCAGAATCGAAGGGGTTCCGAGTGTAATTAAACTTCCGGCCGCGAAACTCTGCTGAAACGGAATCCGCGACTGCAGATCGAACAGATAACGTCGGCTCCACACTCTGTGCTCGACATCTATCGACTACCCCACAATTGTTAGCGTTACTGACTTTTCAGCCGCGGTTACATTGCACTGAACATTCGGAAACACGTTTTGATTAAGAGTTGTGGTACTGTTAGATTACAGTAGCAACACGAATTACGGTTCAATGAACATTTCCTTGAAAGATTGAGAAAATAAACGGTGAAATATAGTTCTTTACCTCTGTTGGTTCTAATAACAATAAAGATGTTACTACAAATCTAGTAAAGACAAAACTGGCGATAGTTGTCGAGTCTCTTTGAGCAGAAAAATTAATTTCATTGCAATAAAATATTACAACAAGCTAGCCTAGAATTAACTCTACTAAATACTAACAGTGTTCTAAGTAGTACTGATTAACTATGATGTGTAAATCAATGTAGGCGTAGCGCTGGTTCAAATTCAAATATTTTTAAATTAAAAATGACAGGTTCCAAATTAAAAAATTTACGATTATTAAAATTGCAGAAATGCATTACAGTGAAACTATTTCTTTGAGTATACAGGGTGTCCCAAAATTGGTGTACTTCCTTGAAAGGGGTGATTCCTAACATCGTCTAAAATAAGAGTGTTAAATAGAATAATGTAACTTTTATGGCAATTGGTGAGCCAGAGGATATATTAAAAATCCTGTATAAACGTACCCCTATAAAGACTGACAATTATTTATCTCCCGATCAGCGAACTTTGTGAAGCTATTCGCTCGGGCAAGAAGCACAGAGATCACGGCAATCAGGATAAAAATTAACCAAGGATTCAGAGAGGCGGGGATACATTACTGTCGACGTGGTACGACAGCGTGTTCATGTTCCTGTCTTGTCGTGGCTGCGACCAGGACGAGCAGTAGCGGAGCAAAGGGGGACGATAAGGGGGGCCAAAAGAGTCGGAGATTCGCGACAGCTCGAAGCGCTTACACGATTTATCTGGCGAGTCCCGCTCGCGGGTTCGTACCCGGCCATTAATCGATTAATCAATTAAGCGGCCGATTAATTATCGAAGCTGTGGCGGCGGTGTGAAGGCGGCGAACGAGCTAGCTGGTGGGACCGGTGGAAGGGTGGCAAAGGGGGGCAGGGGGGCGGTCGTAATTAAATCGTCGCGTCGAGAGCAATCGGACGCGGTCGGGGGACCCCGACGAGTGGCCACAAATGATTTTGTCGTAACGACGCGGAGCACCCTGGACCGACCCTGCCCGGCTAATTAAGTCTTAGTCGCATTCGTTTCTGTTCTTTTCTCGCTCGATCACCGAGTCCCAACGGGCTAACCGGCTCGAAAGTCACCACTTCAAGGTTGATTCACACGAGGCGACATCCTGCGATCCTCCTCCTCCTCCTCCTCCCTGTCCGTTCTGTCGTCGGCTACCCGTGGCTGCCTAGCGTACTACATTGAAATATTATCACGCCACGGTATCTCGAGTACGCTCTTGTTCTAGCCGGCCATTTGCATGTTTCTCGTTTAACCGAGCCGCTGAAGAGGTCGTTTTTCTTGGCCAGCTTCTTGTTTCGCCGCGACGCGCGTTCGTTACGCGGAACGCGCACCGGGCTGCCCGATATTGCCGCGTTCACCGCGGGATTTTTAACGAATAGGAATAATTATCCGGGAAAATCCGTTCTAGAATGCTGCTGCTGATCGTTTTGCAAAAATGGAGACCGTTCTGTTATATAGGCTCCACGGGTTATCAACGATATTGGGAGACGGAATGATTGAAACAATTGGAAAAGGGATTTTTGAAGTGCATTTGTGGATGTAATCTGCGACAATCACGACTGTCTATATCTTTTTTTTACAGATTTCATTAAATTGTGGAAATAATAACGATGAAAATTCGGAAATTTTGCTCTGCAAAAATGTAAATTAAGAGGGAATATTATTAGGCGACGAAGGGATTTAAACAGCCAAAAAGTAATTTGCAAAGTACATTGATGAAAACAATCTGTGGTAGGTCTTAATCTGTCGATTTTCCTACAGATTCCCTTAAATATGCTAATAATAAGGAGGTTACATAAAAGCAATTCATTTACAGGTTTGACACTCGAGCAAGTGATCTTTAATGTACATTTGTTACTTCCATTAATTTTTAGTCACTTCTTTACCATTTTACCTTCGTACGGATAATTAAACCAACTAAATAGTTCAGTTCTGAGCAAATGAGAATTATGAGAATAATGAGAATACTTTCGTTGTAGCAGCCAAAGAATATGAGTGCAACACAGGCCAGAGTTTGCAATGAGCAAGCCGCAATATTTTCTGCAGGATGTAATAAGTGTCCTTTGTATTCGATAATCCGTTCGCTATCAGAATTTTTCAAAAAGTTATATCTATTTACCATTTGATCGTTGCACGAATAATTTCGTCAATCGAATGGTTCAGCTTCGAGCGAATGAGAGCCACTGAGAGCGAAGAATTGGATGCGAAAGGACCAATCGCGACGTGGTACCAGCAATCTGGCTCCGCGTATCATCGGGGTCGACTTTCGCGATAAGTATAACGGAGACGATAATGCAGGAGAGCGACGAAAAATCTCTGTATTATGCACGAGCGCCGCGGGCGTGGGAACCGCAAATACGGGCCTTATCGTTCTATACAAAAGACGATAGCGATTTTTATTCTTTGCGGGGTTTCACGATGATCCCGATGCAAATCAACGGCGACAATCTCCGCCGATGAATCTGATGCCTGCCGAACCGTGAGAGTTTGAAACTCGCGCTGGTTTCGTGACTACATTCTCCCCCATTCAACGAGAACCGATGCAACACCTGGAAAGGGTTCCGAAACAGAAAAGTCGCATCGATTAACACGTATGCGGGACAGGACGACATTGTGTCCAAGCTTATCGGACTATCAATTGTTTGAGCACTGTGATTTTTACGTGTCGATGAGTCGCCGACTTGTTTGATGCAAGCCCTGCTAGCAGACATAAAGTATTCTTTATTGTTCGTTGCTGCGAAACTGTAGAAGCCTGTCTGTGAATTTTTCGAATTTTACCTGGGACTTTGGAATGGAGATATATATTATCTTTTTTATATATATGAAATGTCTGATTTTTAATGGCGACTTTCAATAGATAACATTTTTCCAAGTAAAGTTGATTAACTCTCATAGAATCCTTGAAAATGGTTATACAGATCCTCTCGTAAAAAGAAATATGTTTAACAAATGATTTAAAGATTTTTTTAAACAAAATCTACCAGGTGACTTCTGACCAAGGCATTTCTTCTGACCTAGGATATTTCCATTGTGCATAATTTATTTCCTTTTATGTATATGACGTCTATTACGCGTACTTACAACACTGAAATTTTGATGAATTTTTTAGATACCGATATAGTGTAAAAATTGTTTTAAATAATAGAGTAGCAATTTTTAGTGGCGCCTTGGATTCGACATTCGAGTGATAAGGGTTAAAATTACTAAAAATATATTACCCCTGAATATAACAATATAGCGAGATGTACGGACTGTTCGATGCAAGTCTCTGAAAAATCCCTCGACAAGTGGACTTGGCCCGGTTAATAGGAAAATAATAATTTTCAACGAGAGGACGGTTCGCCATCTGGCGTCTGGGATTTCGTGGCAGTCGCTCTAAAAGACGGAGGAGTGATCGTAAAGGCGCGTTCGCAGCCGGAGGGCCTGTGATGAATTTCTCGCGAAATGTCTGACATTAAGGCACAACGGAGTTCAGCGCCCAGGGCACGTGCCGTGTGATGCGTATATTTGTAATTCTAATGGCGAGCATGCTCGCGGAGGGACTCGAATGCTCTTCGGCTCGTAATAGTCGCGATGGAATTTGGGGCTCTGGGCTTCGGGCCTTCTAGAAAGTAGAACCTTGGGGATAGGTGCTACACAGGGCCCGGTAGATCATTCTGAGCAGCCACACCCACGCCTTACCTCGGAATATGCTAAAAATTAGACCTTTGATGACGCTGGTACCGAAGAACCTTGTTTGTTCCTGAAATGAAATTCAGAAAATGGTCCAACATGCGGGAACAATCTTCATCATACACAATTCCACAGCGTACAATTCTTAGTACAGAAAACAATAATTTATACTGACCCATTCGTTCGTTGAGGAAATTAAATATAAACATACGTGTCAATTTTTTGTTTATAACTGCTTCATTTTCTATAAAATTTTCCTTTTTCGTTGCGAGATAATCATTTCTTCAGAGTTCTATTCAGGCAATTTGATGATTGGTACACCGGAAGATGTTCAAAATATGTACTAACACACTTTGCTGTACGATTTCACAGCTGTAAAAACAAATTATTCACAGAGGTTAAATTTATTCACATGTGATCGATTAAACATTCAACCATCAAATGCAATTATATCTAAATTAGTTCCTGCATATCGTTCAACCCTTTTTAAATGTTTCGAACGCCTCCTTCGTTTCGAGTGCCGTGGTTCAAACGCAAACGGTCCAAACAAGATTAGAATATCCGATCTCCGAAGGAGTGTTCAAAGATTTGACTCGTAGCTCTCGTGTTCGAACAGCCCATCGATACAATTCTCGGAAGCCCTTCATCAGTCATTTTTCGGAACCGCCGTTCGCCGAGTCAGTTCACGTCGCGGTCCGCGTAATAACTCGTGTAATGTAAACATTACAGAGACGTTAATAACTGGCATAATATACGGACATCATTATAAACGGCCGATTCTAACAACCACGTGTTACGCGAAACGATAATTTATTGTATAGACGAAACAGTGTTTAATGCACGGGTTGCACAGTAGTCCCGGCCGCCGCGGTTCGAACTATTATGTATTCAGATCACGGAAAATTTAATCAATGGCCTGGCAGCTTACGGTTTAGCCGAGTAATACTGTGAGAACTTTCGCGTTTAACGCGTTTTCAACATTGCGGTCTACCTCGCGAGAATCATTTCGGTAGCAGGCATGCCCGGGCGAACTTAACGATAAAGCATCCGCGCTATTACTTCAAATGGGCTGACTGCTAGTCTTCGTCGAAACAATTTTCAGGGAATCCGCCACGCGTGTTGCATAAACACAGGAAGTACACAAATCTGGAACACTCTTCCCCATCTTTATCTTTTTACACTCCTTATTTTGTTTGTTCTAGCGGAGTTCGTGTGTGCGCTTGCTTACGCACATTCGACATGCAAATGTTCAATTCTTTGGAATTAATTGAAACCGAATATCCTTCACTTCTAAATAGTCTTATTTGCGTTTTCTACTTCCTTTAGGGGCGAATATTTCTTTCATTAGAATTGCTTTCGATTATTCAATTTATTGGAATGTAGTGACAAACGTAATATTAGGAATTTCTATTAGTGTCTTCTAGTCAATGATGAATCGGTTCTAAATCATTTTTCACCTTTCTCATAATATTGGACCGTAGTAACTAAAATAATTTTTCACTTTCTAACGATACAAGGGAGGGTCAATACTAAACAATAATTTAATGGCCTCGTTAAACATTTACAACCTTGTACGTTTAGTATATTTTTTAACAAAAACGAACCTGAATGTTTCAACCTAAATAGAAAATGTACAAATTGAAATATAAAATATCTGAATTTATGGAAGAGTTGTGAAATAGTTTATTTTGTACGAACCTCACGATTGAACAATTTTATCAGTTTCTTTATGCCAACATATTCTGCATGGGGCTATTCAGAATACATTTGACAATGAACCCACTGTACTGAATGTTTGCAACATGAAGAACATGAACATTCCACCCCTTATCTGACAATTGAATTCTGAGGTTTCAGACGAATACGTACTATTTCATTTTGTTTGACATTCTGTGTGCTCGGTGATCGAAAATAAACGAATTCATGTTGATTTAAAATCAATGTAACATGGCAAAGTTGCTCGTTATATGTCACGTTATTATGTCAGTTTATGGGAATAGCAGCATTCGAAATTCACGACGTCATTTTAAGGTAAGGGGTTAATGCTAAACAATTTTATTTATAATACATTGCGAAATTTCGAAGCTGTTGTAAAGGGGTTCGTTTAATATCAATAGTTTCGATACGATTTGAGTATTCTAATACCTTTTATGGTTAATTGTCGACACGTTGTACGAATAATGTAAAAAGAAGATTGTCAGGATGTTGAAAACTGACTGTTTATAGTGCATCGATAAGGAACTGTTGCAGCTAATTGCAGAGATCGAGCTTGAAATCAATGGTCGCATAGCGACGTCCAGTTTCGACGATCTTAAATCCGGTCTGTCCCAGGTTGGTGGGGTTCGCGTGAGATATTTCTCGTAGTTAACGAAAGCCTTTAACACCGGAACGCCTTCAATTTCGATGAGAAAAATCGCGGTTTAAGTCACCGATAAATAAAAGGTTATTGCGCCTCCATTCAGCGAGAGCGGTTGGCCCCTCTGCGGTCCCCATAAGTGGGACAGCTTTACGCAAGTTTTTATATCCTGGCCATTGTCACGGGGCCCTTCCCCCCTTTTCGCCTCGGCTCTGCCAGCTCGTTCGCCGCCATCTTCCGTTGGGCCAGTCATTGATATACGCCGACCGTAAAAGCGCGTTGCCGCTCGCACGATAATGCGAAAAGAGAAAAGACGGAGGATGGAAAGGGCGAGAAAAGGGCGACCAACAAGGACCGGGACGCCGCAGGATGGTTACAGGGAACGCAGCACCGACGACATAAATAAGGGTCGTTGGTACGTGCGCTGGTATAACTGTTTTTCGATGCGTACACACGCTTTCCGTTTCGGCGCATCCTCGCTGCTGTCATTCTTCCGTCTCGTCGCGAATCTCGCGGTATTGCGAGGTGAAAACTACGCGGTGACAACCCTTTAACCCTTGGACGACAGATCTTCTTGATAACAATAACATGGAGAACACCTAAGATCGTTCACAGTTTTGTCAATTTTTTAAAACATATTTTTCAAGATATTTCTTTCTGTTTCTCTTTGCGATATTAGTATCGCAACTATTGAATTTAATTTGACAGAAATTGGGTAATCAAACGACAATTTTGTGTTTGACAAATGACAGGTACCGCTGTAATGCTCAAGTATCATTTTATACCATCATCAATCCACTAACTCTTCGTGATGAACTCTTGAGAACCGAGAGTTTTAATTTGAGAAGAGAAGACTGAAAATACGTGTGAATTTATTCACTCTGATTTCATTTAACGATTCACTTTATTGCGAGGTAAGTAAAAATAATATTGCCATTGTCACTGTTGAGCATTAGATTATGAATGCCTCTCCGGTATCACCAACAGAGAGCAAGAAAAGTAGTGTGAGCTACTTTTACAAAAGTTATTTTGACTCAAAGGGTCACTTTATAAAATAAATACGAAATGAATATCCCCCTTACATCATACTATAAATAATCTACGAGTGTGTGTACATAACACTAAAATTAATTTAAAAAAAAAAAAGAAAAACAACTGGTTCGTTATTACAACATTTACACTCATAGTGAACTTAAAATCTTCCTCTGCAGATCAAATTATTTCTGTCATCTCGAAAGCATATGTTTGACCATGTCATTTATGATACAGCTAGACATCGTTTTATCAAACAGTTTGGTTACTGTTGAATCTTTAATAAAGCCTCCAAGCTGATAGTAATCGTGTCGCGTCGACCGGTAAGCGATGAAGTCAACTCGTGTTTCCCCGCGAGTCTGAGATCCTGTGAAACAACGATACGACATGAATTCTCGGCGACAGTGGCGTCCGGTAGGCACAGCTCGGAATTAAAAAATTATTAATTGTATATATCGGGGGACACGCCGCAGGGGGTTTTGCCGGGTAGAGGAAACACGGTGGATAACGAACGTCAAGTTGGATTAGCGTCTCCCGTGGATTTCCATCGGATCGGCTGCTTATCGTGCCGACGATCGCCGTAATCTTACGAGTTTTTATCTCCGGATCCCACGAATGAATCCGAGCGTGAAGCCGCGAACTCCACGGATGTCCACAGGTGGCCCTATCTCTCTGTCTTCATCTCTTCGTACTCCGCCGTTTTATAGATGTTCCGGGGTAATGAGAGACCACGCACACAGCCGAAAGTCGTGAAAACCTCGCCGAAACACATTTCTCGTAACTCACACCTTTTACTCTGTCTCCGAGAATGATAGCGGCGTTTCCGTCCCTCCCGCTGGACTCACCTGCGAACTTTTATGAAAAGGTACAACCGGGCATCTCGAGTAAAATATTACGAGCAGCATAAATAATAACGCTAAACGAATAATAACATCACAACTGACCAAATGTTTTAATTTATGATTATTGACCCAGCAAACGGCAGATTCATGGGGAATTATTCAATAAACTTATTTTGTAGTGTATAGAACGGATCCAAAAAATATTCGAACGATAAGCTCCCGATTCTCGAGAAATTTTATAGTTTCAATTTGTAACATTTTCGACCAAGAAAGCGTCTTCAGTTTTGCTAGGCACTGTGTCAAGCAAAAATATTTTATAATTATATAATGAAGGATGGCAAGAGTAGAAACTTCAAATTTTTAAATGAGTCCAATCATATTGCTGTAGTATATTTTTGAAAAAAAAGTCACAGTTTAAATATGGGCAGTCTCTGTAGAATGGGAAACGTTCAAATACTTTTTGGATCTAGTGTTTAATAAAAGAAAATTTGAATAAATATATACGTATGCATATCTATAAATTAATGTAAAATAGTCACGTTTAGTGCCCGTAATGCTATAAATCTAGTATTAGGATCTTTTAAGGAGCTATGCTGAAAATTTCTTTTATTATAACTTGGACAGCAAACGTTTATAGACGGATGTGTTCCAAAACCATCGGATTCTTCTCGTATCCAATTTCGCCAAAAGTATTACGAACCGTTATCTCAAGCTAACATCGGGTTGCGATTTAAATTTGTTATCTCGTCCACTAGATCTTTGAATATTTAGATAGATTTGATCAACGAATCGTTTAATTCTTGATTTATATGTATGTCGATTATCGTCGGTGTATGTGAATAAATATCTTATCTACGTATTTTCAGTACCACTCTTGGACACTATTTAACAAATAAATTATACTAACAGCGATAGAGCTTAGTCATCTGTGATAAATGTGAAGATGGGTCGTATCCGTGATGCGTTTAAAGTGTAAACGCTTTAGTAAAATTCTATCAGCTAGTTGCAGATATAATGAAGAATGCTTTACCAAAACATCGAATAAACTTCCATCGTTAAAAAAAGTATAAAATAATTTCATAGATTTGAAATATTTTCTTTTACAATTTAGATTCTTGACTTTTACCAAAATACTTTTCCCTGAAGAATGAAAATGAAATATCGTCTATCTGGATTAATGTATATTGCAATATGTAATAATGAATGTAATTCTTTTTAAATATATATTATCATAACAACAAATTTTTATAAATATATCACATTTCTAATATAAATCGTCATTGTAGCGCCATCTTTTACCGTTTAATTGTAGCATTTCCGCGTTTCGTTCGAAGTTACCGATAACACCGACGCTCGTCTGTGCCGATAATTCAATAAAAATACCACAGACTTAAAATTAAGTCTGTTTCCCCTCTGGCACCCACGAGATACTGTTAAAGAATACCAGTCCCTGTGCTGTTTAGCGATGCCAAAAGTGGGCCCACGTGGGCTCAGGCCCATCGTGACTTCCTAAAAATTTCGCTGTTTTCAAACGCCCTCTCTAGAGGAATATATTCTAATATATTGTGGCACAGACGAGGAATAGGAATAGACCAATCACCATATGGGATTTTCTGTCTCATACAAAAACAACTTGTTTACTTGCGCCCTCTACGCTGACAAACAATAAATGTTGGAACTAGATCCACAAGAAGCTTAAACCATATCATCACAGACGGGATAGGATAGACCTAATTTCGAGGCCAACTTTTGTGGGGTCACGTAACCCCATTACCATTTTCGTATCACATCCTCAAATTAGTAGATATTTGAAATTTGACCACCAACTATTACTATATTTGTTAACACTAAATAAAAGATTCGTCTTAACATCCGCTACAACAATATGTAATAAAAAATACTTAGTTATATATTTACTTAAAAAATTGGAAATTGCTTGTTATAATGCATGATTTGAAATTATTCTATTTGTAATAAATAAAGTAAGACAAGACAAGTAGATCAAGAATATAAACTATCTGCAGGAGAAAACTTAAACTGCTTCGAAATTCTTGTAAAAAACAATTAGTTAAGCAATTATCTTAATACTTTGTTATGTCGGAGAAGCATTCTAATTTGTCTTGATTTTAAAATTTCTTGCGAATCGTTCGATTCGGACCAATTGCAATAATCGAATCGTTCGATTCAGACCAATTGCGATAATCGAATGGTGAGATGCGCGCGCAGGCTTCCTAAGCAGCTATTAGTCTTCCTTGGCGCTCAGGAGAAATTAGACGAAGTATGTAAGAGAGCATATTATTTAGTTTGTTTAAATAATTGAAGTAAGCGTAGTCATCGCGCAGTCAAGTCAAGCGCAGTCAAATTAATTGAATTTGTTCTTTCTGTTACAGAGCCGGAGGGAAAAGAATATCAATAGCCGAGATCGAGTCGAGATTGACTCGAGATCGTGAAGGAGAACCGTCCAGCAAGCGTTAGCCACATAAACTGAGTAAGTGTACATTTTATTTCGCCAATAATAAATTATTTGTATTTCTTTTATTTATTATTTTGATAAATAAATCCGGTATTCTAATTGTGTGTTTTATCAGTTATTCAGGTATATTGAGTATGATCGCACTGAATGCATCGTGGGACAAGTTCGAACGCCGAACATAATTTTTGTAAGTATCCACATTATTGTGTCATGTATTGAATTGAATTCATTTTAGTTTCTGGTTCGTTTTAATGGACATTTTGATTTCGGCTCAAATTAATTTTGATTTTATATTCAAAGTGAATGATTTATTTTCTATGAATTTAGATTTATTCTTCGACTATCAATTGATTCAAATCAAATGAATTTGTTCTTTGTGCTACAGAATTCTTCGAGGCTGTCTACTTGAATGCCTGAGGCTTCTTACCATGATGACCAATGACGACATGGTTACTTAAGATCGAGAGCCGTCGTGTCGTGCTTTCTTCAAGGGAGAGAGAATGTAAGTATCAAAAGACATATATTTCGAATTAAACTATCTTATTGGTGGAATTATACGAATCGTTTTTTAACATCTTGTCCCTTTTTTTGATTCCAGGACTCTAACGCAGCTTTCGCATCCCCACCAATAAGTAGTAAGTGCACAAACACCTGCCTTTTTTATTACTACAATTGATTAGTAGTTGATTTTTTGACGAGTGTAGTGACCGTAGAAAACGCCTGGCGTTTTCCACGGGTAGTAATCTGTTTCCTAGGTGGGTAGGGACTTTTTGTACGTCGCGTTCTTTTTTTTTTTAAATGAAACAGTTTCGATAATGGTATCACCAACTTTCGAAAAGATAAAAATCTTCCGTAATTTGGTATACTATTAACTAGTCACTTTTTATTATCAAAATAATTATTTATCTTTGAAATATATTTGAAATGAAATAAAGTTGCTTTTTAACTTTAAGATAATTATTGATTTTTTAAATTCATTTAAAATTCAATACAGATCGTTTTCTAATATACATTTCGAATTGCTCAGAAGCACTGGGTCTCTTGCGTACAAAAAGACGATTCGCGACGGATAGATCCTCGAGACAAAGCATATACACATATCAATTTAACTTGGATTATTTTCTCGAGTACATTACATTTAGTATAGTACTCTTTCAATAGTTTCGAAACTTTGCTTTGTTGAAAGGATCGACCGAGGGCTCTTTAATATTTTATTAAAAATTTCAAATAAATAAATTAAATTAATTAAAATCTTTGTCTTTTTGCTTAACGATTAATGTTTTATATTAATTCTTTGAATGATTAAATATCTTCAAATACCTTTAAATTTCAATTCAATTTTTTTTGCAAGTTTGTATAAATATTAGCCCGTATACTAATGAATTCTTTTAGTTAGGATTTTCAGGATATTGAGGTTCCCTGTTCGTTGCTCAAATCCTCTCGCGTGCCCAGGTGCTACTCGGGAGGGTGAGAGCAACGGGCACATGGAATATTGTATTAATAATATATATATATATATGTGGCGACTGACAATGGCCAGTGTATCGTACACGACGTATTTTCCACTTGTGTGTGTGTGCGATTAGGCAGTGGAATTGCGTCGGTTCGTTCAATTAGATTCAATAATGCATATTCCTGTCGATCTGTCACATGCTACATAGATCTTCATGGAATATGTTCGCGAGTAGCTTTTCTAAAAACTACGTTTGTAACATTCAGAATTACACGTAGTTCAATTGAGTCTCGAAAATAGTTTGTTATTTCAATTTACCGATTTATATCGCAAAGGTCACTACCATTGTCAGTCGATTTCAGTGAAACTGGTACGTACCTTAACTGTGTTTGTATGAGGTTTCGACGTTAGGGTGTCGGAGGCGTCCCGGGACGTGCTCTCTAGGTATTAGGCTTTTACACCCTGGCGTCTGAATGGGAATCGTTGAGTGAATGTGTTGGTGAGCTTGTGTTTTTTGCCATTTTTTAAATATAGGACTAGGTAGGGTTAGGTAACTTACCTTCTTGGTGTGAATGTTAATTTTATGTAGGCAGGGGCCGAGGCTGGCTACCGTTTTCTCTTTCGGGTAGGCCGCGATTCGATCGGTAGTTCCTGGAAGAGCTCGAAGTTTCGTTCTCGAATCGAAATCGAACGAGGCATGACGTTCGATGGATGATTCGTCTTCGATTCTTCTTGCTCGCATAGCTTTTCGCGGACGCGGACGCGAACGTAAACGTGCGCGGATTAGGGCCTCGGAACGTTGCGCACCTGCTCGATTGCACCAGGGAAACGATCGGCTTCTCTCGAGACTTGTGATTCGTCTCGGAAGTCGTCGATCGTTTTCCCTGCGAGCACGTTTAGGGTTTCAGATGTTTGGCGGACCACGAAGAAAAAGAAGAGGCCCGACAAACTGTCAATCAAGAGGGCAGCAACTGCATATTGTTTTCATTACTACCTTGTCACTGTACTCGTCTGTAGAAATGCTAGAAGTAGTTTTAAAAGTAGTTAATTGTATACATGGGCAGGCCTCGCCGCCCCAACGAACAGCTGAGATAGGCACATCCGCGATTTGCAGTAGCGTTGCGAAAAAAAACACGCGTTGCATTAAACGATTTTGAACAGAGAGGATCAAAGTTAGTGTTACGAAGATAGTCGCGATTTAGATTGTTTCTAGTTTAGTGTTGCGAATTAAATCGCGATTTCAATTTCATTTAAGTTTGATTGCTAGTTGAGTCAATTTTTAAGATATAAAGATTTTATAAGAATTTTTGTAATAATGTAGTCTGTTTTCGTTCATTGAATTAGCGTTGCGCAGCAAGAAAATATCGCGTTTGCATTCGAGGCTTTTTCGATATTTCAGGCGCCCATGCTCGAGCTGCAACGAACCCTCCCTGGTGTGGTGCAGGCATTCGCGTTTTCGAATAGAGTTGAGAAAAAATCACAACGGGTTGAATTAGCGTTGCGAAAAAATAAAACAGAATTTTTTTACTTACCGCTTTTGTTAATGACAAAGTAGAATGGTGGATGAGCCGGGTCTCTTCACCAATAGACTTTGTCACTCTTCCTGCATGCCTCGCGAATCAATTGATAAAAACATTTCTGTTTGAGAAATTAGCGTTGCGAATTTGATGTCGCGATTGTCTTAGTGTTGCGAAAAATACCAACGCGTTGTATTAGGGCGGGATTATTTTCTTGCATATTGGAAAACGTAAAACCTGAGATTTAATGGTTATACTCGCGACCGCGTATATAAAAGTAAATGTTTAACATTGCAGAATTAGTTGCGCAAGAATGCATACGAACATTGAATTCTAGAGATTTTGTTGTTTAGATTTTCGAGTAATATTGCTCGAGTTCTGTATTTCAAGTTTAAAGTTTTTGCTACCGTCGAAATGTGGAGCATGTGTCCACCGGGCCGCTACACGTCGAGAAAAGAAACGTATTGGTACGTTCTAAGATCGCAGTTGGCGCAAAATCACGGTGCACGTTGCTACGTTCGATTCCGCGCGGTGTGTCCTAACACACGATTCGTTTGCCGTTCCAGCAATGGAACATGTGTATCCGTTTTCGTATGACCGTACCATACACAAAAAGAAGACGTATTAAGTTACGTCACCTGTGGTGGTACGCACGACAATGCCATGGTGACCATTGTATTAGCATCTAATGCGGTGCGAGCCATGGTGTTGACGTGCCTTACGATGGCGGAAATCACTGTAGGTTCAACTGAACGTAGCGACGTGTACCTTGGCCATTTGATGGTGTGTGAGCGCTAAATGCAAGGAACTTACCACTGCGTTTCACAAAGCATGTATTTTTTAACGTAGTGGTCCGATCGGGTTAGAAGACATACACGATGTGTATATATAGCGTATCGAACGCCTCGTCGGCCCGTAAGGTAAAAGACGGGGTATCTTTGCGCATAGACCGTGCAGTAATTTTGTCGATGGAATTCAGTGTTCGTTGCACCATGGAAAACTGATTTTGCAATGTTCGAATTTGTAATAATAGTAGGGACCGCGAAGTATATTTCCCTTCTCGCGTGATACAGTAAGAATTAGAGATTCGTATCGTTCTAATATGAATGTTTTCCGATATGCAAACGGTAGGAAATCCTGCCTTTTAGAGTTGCGATAAATGAAATACCACACTTCACCCTGACATGACTGCCCCTGATTACTTTTACAATTTATATGAAATTTTGATTTATTCCTCCATATTTACTATAGCCACTCTTGTTTCCAATACCTTCCGTCGAACATTCAAGATGAATTCAAATAGAAGTAGAGAACGAAAATGACGAGATTAGTGGAGGTCCAAAACTCTTCGAGTGGAGGACCTCGTAGCACATGACCGCGTGGCATCATCTCTGGTTGTATGGCCAGCGTTACTAGGCTTCGGCCTATACTCAAGGCGGCCAACTGGTGGAATGTATACTCGCCAGTTGGAATAACGTGTTGAGCGAAGGTCAATCCGGGGTGGATTCTATGGGCTTGAAAACCCAGTCGCTAGCTACCTCGTTGTTCTGTCTCTACTTCGTGAAGTTTGAATTAATTGAATTTATTCTTTATTATCCGCGTTCCGATATTTCCCTGATCGCTTGTCGCCTGGTTCGGCTCGATTTAAATTTTCCGATATTCCTCAGCCGTCGCCGCGGCGTGTTTGCGTGCGTTCCGCTGTCTCTTCTCACGGCAGAGAACGCCGTACGTGTGCCCGTTCGTGAGTTCGTGTCCTTTTGTACGCGCCTACGGGTGCGCGATCCCGCATCCATGCTCGCGGACCGAGCGTGCACCACCGACGGCCGACCAACACCGCGCGCGCGCTCCGTTCCTCAAACGGCCAGGTGTGTGCGTGCCTCTCCTCTCTTGTCTGTTGCTTGCTTACCTGGTTGGTTGGTAGGTTGGCTGGTTGGTTGGTTGGTAGGTTGGCTGGTTGGTTGGTTGGTAGGTTGGCTGGTTGGCTGGTTGGTTGGTTGGTTGGTTGGTTGGTAGGTTGGCTGGTTGGTTGGTTGGTAGGTTGGCTGGTTGGCTGGACGGCTGGTTGGTTGGTAGGTTGGCTGGTTGGTTGGCTGGTTGGCTGGTCGGCTGGTTGGTTGTCGCCTGGTTCGGCTCGATTTAAATTTTCCGATATGCCTCGGCCGTCGAAGCGGCGTTTTTGCGTGCGTTCCGCTGCCTCTTCTCACGGCAGAGAACGTCGTACGTGTGCCCGTTCGTGAGTTCGTGTCCTTTTGTACGCGCCTACGGGTGCGCGATCCCGCATCCATGCTCGCGGACCGAGCGTGCACCACCGACGGCCGACCAACACCGCGCGCGCGCTCCGTTCCTCAAACGGCCAGGTGTGTGCGTGCCTCTCCTCTCTTGTCTGTTGCTTGCTTACCTGGTTGGTTGGTAGGTTGGCTGGTTGGTTGGTTGGTAGGTTGGCTGGTTGGTTGGTTGGTAGGTTGGCTGGTTGGCTGGTTGGTTGGTTGGTTGGTTGGTTGGCTGGTTGGTTGGTTGGTAGGTTGGCTGGTTGGTTGGTTGGTAGGTTGGCTGGTTGGCTGGTCGGCTGGTTGGTTGTCGCCTGGTTCGGCTCGATTTAAATTTTCCGATATGCCTCGGCCGTCGAAGCGGCGTTTTTGCGTGCGTTCCGCTGCCTCTTCTCACGGCAGAGAACGTCGTACGTGTGCCCGTTCGTGAGTTCGTGTCCTTTTGTTCGTGCCTCATCCTCATCCTGATCATCCTCATCCTCATCCTGATCATCCTCATCCTCATCCTCATCCTCATCCTCATCTTCATCCTCATCCTCATCCTGATCATCCTCATCCTCACCCTGATCATCCTCATCCTCATCCTCATCCTCATCCTGATCATCCTCATCCTCATCCTCATCCTGACGTTAATATATTAATTGTATCACTACTCAATATTATACATATAATTTTTTTCAATTTTTATTTCATTAAATAACTTACATTAATTTGATGGAATTATTGGGGTCTCTAGCTTGGCAGTCAAAGTGTTAATTGTAAAAAGCATGTTCTGGAATATACAAGAAAACCACGCGTTTCAAGCTCGACGTCTTTGGAAAAGTATTCAAACTACGTCCACAAAGTAGGATTTATGTTTTACAGGACGTAATCCTGCTATAAAATATTCTCGAAAAGTGAAAGCTTAAACCTCCTGCACCTTATAGATCATTTTTGACCCAGGCTTTGATTTCCGTAAATTTATTACGCTATTGCGCAATATTTTCTAACCGATCCTGTGCTTACTTTTTCAAAATGGTTTTATGTTTGTGAAAAGAATCGAAAAGTATTCTCAACCCTTAACTTTTCAAATGTACTTTCAACAAAAAATTGGTTGAAACTAAACCAACCATCCGGATTATATTCAAGAGCTTATGGTTAATTTAATCCCCTTCTTTTCAACGCTCAGCTTTGTTTGCTTACCACCGGAGTTTACACATACTCTGTTTTCAATATTAATTTATTCTTCGTTATTCTCCGATTTATAGCGAATTTAGATTCGTTTTTATCAGAAAAACATCTCCAATCGGCTGATAAGATTTTCATTACGATATTTTTTATAATAACACAGTTGGGTTCTGGTTGTTCATTATTAATAGGCAATGCGTTACAATGTTGCCTTTCGTACTCTCTTCCGATCGAGGTCTTGGGAATTCCAATGGCTTTTTGTGAGCCAGGCAAACAGCTACCGGACACAACAATGTAAGCTCATAAGCATTGCTTACTAATGAAAATCTAATTTTTGCAATAATTTATTGTTATGGTATGAAAATACGAACAATAAATTGTAAATATTTTTCTGGTAAAAATGAGTCCAAACACGCCATAAATAGAATGAAAAGGAAGTTAAGGAAGTGTGTAGGAATAAAGTGTAAATAAATACACATAATTAGGCTGATTATTTACCAAAAAAGTAACATTAATGATGATATATTTAAATATTAGCAAAAATTCATAATAATGTTTTTAATATGAATTCCTCCGAATGAGTGTGAATTTATGCTTCTTGATGCTCGCTATACATACATGTACATTATACAAGTATATGTATGCACATGATTTACTTGAATATAACCTTTCTCACGTAGAAATGTTTCCTTCGATGCAGTCGCGTTACAGGCATAACGAAATTAAAAGAACACAACATTCCTTTGTTTCATTCATCATTTATAGAATCTCCGACATGAGATTTAAATTTCTATCAGCAACAGCGCCGTTCTAGAATATTGGTTCCACAATACTGCTTCTGGCCGATACGGTAGGATGTGACACGGAATGGTAAGGGGGCTCTAGAGCCCCCCGAGCGTGAGACAGAAAAAAACATTGGGTGATTGGTCTATCCTATACCTCGTCGGTGATTGTGGCCGGAGTAGGAAACAGTAGCAGCGCTATGTCGTCGGTGTAAAAGGCCACTCAGGAGATTCTCGTCGGTGCGGAAGAGATCATCGTCAGTAAGAAGACGAGTCATCACGGAACCACATCGATTATCATCAAATGTTACATTCTCCGCACACACATTTAAATCTGTGGTTCCACATCAGACGATATATAGGATCCCTATACCACCGACGAGGTATTCGTCTGTGCCTATACCACCGACGAGGCATAGGCACCGACGATACCTTCATATGGTGATCAGTATACCTATTATACCTTATCTGCAATGCAATGGAAAATATAATTTTAGTTTGAATTATATGGATTCAGTCTTTCGCACACAAAAACCACGGATAAAATATCGCAGATATAGTCTTATCGTTATTTACTTTTCTCAATTACTACCTGACCAGCGTTTACTGTCCTGTTCGACGCAGTTCCAGAATTCTTCATTGAGAATGATAGAGAGCGCTACAGGAGCACTGATTTTTAGCGACGTCGACGTTATAATAATAAACAATTGTGGAACTAAATATGGCAAGAGTTATTTTATGACGTAGATGGGGTACATTTTATTCAAACAATTTAGTAGCGGCATGTTAGAAATGTAACTACTACTGAAATTTATAATTTAAAAATTAGTTTATCCGAATATTGTGACATTTTTTATACATTTAACATTAAACTACGACCGGTCCAAGAACTGGTTGCACATTTTTTAAAAATGGTTTAATAAATCTTTTTATTTGGTCACATACTACTATAAAAATTGCGATAAATCTAAAAAGAAAATCAATCTTCATTTTTATAACGCAAGACGTACCAGTCACTGTTAGTGCTCGGTATGTTTAGTATTGAGGACAGCTTAGTATATAATAATTAACAAAATAGACCTACAATTCTTTTACTATTATTTTGTTTTACCGCCAACTTACAAGGACGGTGTATCGAATCGTTTATCGTACTTTTGCGGTTTTCATTCGACTCGCCATCGTCTACAAAACATCGACTTTATTTTCATTACCCTATCTTTTACTCGCCCTTAGTCCGATTCCGATTTTACAGTCGGTTCGAGCCTGTTCATTTTTGCTTTTTAACCTTTACCAACTCGATACCTCTCTCCGGGGTATTGTTACTTCCCAGAAATGGTGAAAAATCGACGGAACCACTAATTGGTTCTGTCAATCCTGTATTGGAGTCGCGGAAGCGAGGTATGGTAGGGGCGGTAGTTGGAAGAATGTTGAAACGACGAAGCATGGGTCACGTCGACCGGAAAGATTCGTTACGGGAATACAACGTTCCGACAGAGCAACTTTCATTATAGTTGCGCGCTTTTTCTGATTGATCCTTCGTTTTATCATTGGTTTTTCTGCCTTTTTCAATAACTGCGCTCCGATGCACTGATGGTTTCGCGTGTTCCAACGCTACGCCGATGCCGGCCACAAGAAATGAACCGGCCCCAACGTTCGTAATACGAATGCCTCTTACGAATAGCTGAAACGCCCAACTGCAAACTAATTGGTGGATCATTTGTTTATCAATAAATTATTTTTCATTCGATTCATTGCAGTTATTTTACAAAGATTACTTTCAATCCCTTGATCTATGATTTTTGTTCACAGCAACAATGATTAGAGCTCCTTTGGCTTTAATCATTTTCTAAAACAAACAGGAATATTTATGTTCGTTACCTGTCTGAGTAGTTGATAATAGAGTAACAGAAATTTATTTTAATTTTAACCATTTAACTGGGAATTCACGATCACCTGTTAAACATTTTTCACTTTATTTTTTATTCAACAAATAATTCATCGTACATCGTACGTTTAGCAAAAGATTCATGGACACTAATTACACCATTACAATTATATCATAGTACATTTCATTTTGAACGTGAAATCCAATAAACACACCAGAAGAAGGTGATGTAAGTCCTATTTTGAAAATTAAGCCTTTAAAGACTGCTTATAGGTGAGGAAAGTATAAAGTCTTGCAAAGCATCATATTGTAACTTGAATTTTATTGTATAGTACTAAATGATGCCACGTACAGCACTTTTTGACACACGAAGGTTTTCACCTCGACGCTCGACAAATTAAAAAATTTGTGACTGTCCTTTCACACGAATCCTGATCACCTTGATTTCATACATGGCATACAGTGTAAATTTTGTTACGTTCACTTTTAGTTTCGAGTAATTACAAAATAAAATAATGGTTATATTATTCGGTTAAATTGGTTTTAATCGGTACTTGTATTTGCGGGTCAATTTATTGATGTTGAATCGCGTGTCTCTGTAGATAAAATTAATTTTGAGTATTCATAGAAACGAGAAAAA
The DNA here is from genome assembly GCA_913789895.3 of Seladonia tumulorum. Taxonomy (NCBI): domain Eukaryota; kingdom Metazoa; phylum Arthropoda; class Insecta; order Hymenoptera; family Halictidae; genus Seladonia; species Seladonia tumulorum. Next base: position 12,565,561 of record OU565272.1, read on the forward strand.
GTTATTGTTAGACGGCGGATTTCATGCATTTACAATAAAAACGAGTAGACGTAATTTAAAAGTGCAGAAACATTTCGCTCCAGTTTGTTGCAATGCGGGTGAAAAATTTTTATTTTGCATAAAGATCCGCTGTCTTAGTAACTGTATAATTGGGAATTTCGCAAACTTTTAGAACGCTTATTTGTTAGTGGACAAAGTCAGCAAAAATCCAAACAATCGTTTTTAATTCTCACAATTAAAAATCGAAGAGGTCTTGTTACCAATGTTTCGTTATTATAGTTGTCATCGATCACACACGTTAACTATTCTGACTCATTTCCTCCCAGGAGGAAGCAACGTGTATGTTCTGTGAATCCCCAACAAATTTACATACTGGCGTACTTAGACTAATGTAAACTACTTAATCGGATACTCTCACATCGAAACAAGCACTGTTGCTGAAACACAGCTTCCGTTACTTGAAATATTCGGTTTCCGGTAGCGCTTTAAGAACTGATTAAAACCATTGTTAGTATTGTCATATTTACCCGTTGAATTAGTAATTCAACTTGTAATTAGTAATTTGACAATTAGTAATTTGGTTGGGTTATCACTAGACTGCACGGATTGATATGCATTTATGGCAAAAATGAATAGATGAAATAAAAAAACTGTAAGGACATTAGAAGAATTTAAGATTATTTTTATCATTTTCGGTTTCTTAAAATAATTAAAAAGGGAACTACATATTCATTTAACTTCTCTTTGTTTATGATTGCCTTAGATACTTTTTGTTTTACATTGAGATCCGCAGTCTAGTAATCACTCTCATTTCGATTCAGAACATCTTTCTCCAATTGATTAAAATATTGCATCGAATGTACGTTGACAATTAAGGCTTCGCCTAAAGTATTAGCTTATACATTTGAAACTTCATTTCGGCGTTCTATATAATTTTCGATCCCGTTGCGTTACAACTTACATATTACAAAACGAGCATTCGTGTTGTCCATTCATTGGTCCCGAGATAAACGAGCGCATCGAAACTTACAAGAAACTTATATTAACTTATATTTCGACACAATGGTATCATTAATAAAGGAAATCAATTTGTATGCAAATTTTTGTTTCCTTACATTAGTTTATAAAAAAGAAAAACAAAATATCTACTCGCATTCATACGTTGTATTTCTGAAATGTACATGTTTGACACCGTCTATACATGTGTTACGTGCATCGTTAAATAATCCACTGTATTTTAGTAAGGCAGAACTATAATTTAAATTTAAAATATACTGCACAATAATTACAAATAGTCTGTGGGTCACTTCTCGCATTATAACGAGGTAGGCTCGTGATTTCGAATAGAATTACTAAATATGAATGTTAACCATTTTTTTTAAATTGAAATAATCGTGTCTTTAAGACAGTAAGATCGGTTTTATTTTTAATTAGTATGAAACAAATTTTCGCACGAGACTTAATTCAACCGTTTTATTTACTTCCTCGGTGCGTAATCTCGTTTTACAGAGAAAATAGATGCAGGCAACCAACGAAAATTATAATAGATCATGGATACATTATTGCCAATTTATCGAAATTATTAAATATAAAAATACATTCCTACTTGCTTTCAGCTTCTTGCAGTTGACGTGGAAAATTTTTATTTTGCATAAAGACCAACAATCTATGGATAATGTTTAGTCACCATAAACTCAGAATTTTGTTAAAATCAAAAGATTTCAAGAAACGAATGATATGTGTGGATTACTCAAGACTTAACTGGTATTAATTGGTTACAGCTCTCCAAATTTACGAACGTACAGCACGAAATAAACCGACCGACACAACCCGAGAATCCATTCGATCTAAAACCGTATCGCTAGTCTATAAAGCTATCATGCAAACGGATCGTACGATAGAAAAAAAAAATAAACTGTATAGCTCGTGCAAGCTTCGTACACTTTCCTCTAGACAAACGGTGAAAATGTGTCCGTATCGAGGGTCACGCGGCTCGATAAGTCGAATCACAGGCTCTGATCCCGTAAACGTTTCTAAATTGATCGATCGCGTAGCTCGCGTGCGCATTGTCCTGTCGCGATCCGTTCCGAGGCAGCCGTGATCCATCGTCGATCTTGTAAAAAGGAAACGCGTTCTCTCGACGTAATCGTGAGCCGGCTGGCCGTGAAATGCATACCAACACAAACGCACGCACGCACGCGCACACGCATACACACAGACACAGTGGAACACAAACGCACACGCACAAAAGACAAAGTCACTTTTCATCCGGTCTCTTCCGGGGTCCACAGAAACGAAAGGAAATCGATGCGAAGCGCCGCGTTGCGCTCCGCTTTCCGGCGGCCAAGGCCCAAGGATGACTTGTGGGCAACCGCTGATGTATGTATCGTGGATCGGATCGCGTGGATCGACGACTTTCGAATCCATTTTGCGTCCTCCATGTCGATCCGGCGATCACTGAACCTCGCAGACGAAGAACGTTTCGAAACTGCAGGGACTGTCGTTCCACTTCAGCCCTTTGCCGTCCCTGTTCCACAGCTCCAGACAGTGCTCCTCTTCGCCGTTCTCGTATCTGAAACGCGAAATAGAAATTACATCGTACCTTTCGTTCGAAACGATTCGCTTGTCCGCGTCCCTTAACCCTTTGCACTCGAAGCTGTTTTAACACCAAAACGAAACACTAGGACCTAGAATATTTCCCTTCTATATATATATTTTTTTTTCATGTTATACATATGAAAATGGTGCAATCTACTCGTACAATACTGAAGTGTTTAGTAATTTATTAATATAACATAATAATGCAGCAATCCTTAGTGGCGCCTTACAATAGCCATTCGAGTGTTAAGGGCTAAATTTAGGGGCTCATTGCAGGAAGGAGCTATGGCACAAAATGTTAAAAGAATGAGATTTTTAATCATTCCAGCCACGAGCTATGATTATTTTACTCTCACAAAACGAGTGCTGTGACAACTCAATCTTCTTTCAAAATTCTTTCAAAATCATGTTGGGTGTCATTTAGTAAACCAATGCTTCCAATTGCTAAAAAAAGTCTGGCTGTCCGATTTGAAAAAAGTTATACTGTCTTAACAGAAATTTAAGTTTTTAAACTTTCTTTCGTCCTTGACCGCACGATCATCATCTTGACGAAGCGATTTTACCTGAAATTATTCGGCTCGCCAACGTTCCAGTTCTCGAAAGTTATCGGCCTGCCATTGGCCATCCAAAAGAAAGTGCCCTCCTCGGCCTGATCGGTGCCAGAGGTCCAGAAGTGTTCGTGTCCAAGACCAAAGTCCTTAATATGTTTCTCGAGCCTGTCGTTCTCCTCTTGGGAGGCGATGCTCGCCAGATGCATCCCGTGATACCGGCAGTATTGGGACGCTCTGTACCAGTTTGCCTGAAAATGCACGGGACAAAATGAAAGGAAGAATGAAATTTCGCTCAAGAAGCATTAAACGCGAATTTGAAATTCACCCGGCGCTCCCTATATACCCCCCCCCCTTTCACTCTCTCTCTCTCTCTCTTCCTCTACACCCTGCTCTCTCTGTCTCCTCTTTCTCTCTCACACACACAACTCTCCTCTCCTGTTCGACTTTTCCTTTTTCCGCAATCGTTCTTCTTATTGCTATCGTTACCCGGAACGAACGACGCCGGATATACCCTTGTTTATAAATATACATGCAGGGGGTGTTGCACTTTGCCCACGGGTATTCAGCGGTCGTTTATTAATAAAACATGAGGACAGGAAATTTTCTAATTTATTCTAATAATCGGCTGGGATGAGCGTTTTAAATTTCCCCGTTGCCGGAGGCGTTCTTCTGACTTTAACGGTCTTGATGAAAAATGGTCACCGTCTTCGGTCTCGTTAGACCGAGCTGCCAATTAAGATGTTTGGCATAAACTACTTTTTAAGTAATTTAAAGTAACAGGCCTTGACGATGTTATCGTTTAATTGAAATTTATAGCCTCCAACCCTTTAAAGCGCGCGCTTTCCTTCAGCTGTCTACCAGGAAACAACCGAATCCCGGTCTGTATAAATTCATAATCCGGTTATATTCTTGTCAATAGTAACACTTTGAGTGTCACGTCGGTCATATATGACAGTCACAACTGGTTTCCACCAAGCTTAATCAATTTTTACGACAATCTATTCGGTAAACCAAATTCTATACGGATAATTGTCTTTTCTATTCTTGTATTATTAAATACGTTGCGTTGATTTTGTTCGAGTTTTATAAGCATTGGTGTGACAGTCAACAACGGTTATGACCTTCAAAAACAACTTTGAATTCTACACTTTTAAAAAGTTGATTTTATAGAATCCAATCGATGTAAGTTTCTGAGCACGAAAACTGAGATAATGAAATCTTTTAAAACTTCATTTAGTTGAGAAGAGTATACATACTTATTGTCACGTAGTATGAATACGTTCAAGTGCAGAAGTATGTTCAACGAATTGTATCCTTTCCGATTGAAAGTGGCTTCTCCTTTTCAATCATAATTATGAATGCGTTTACATCGAGTCATAAACAAATCGTTAAAATTAGAACGTACGTATATTTGCAACTGAACGAGGTTATGTTACACCTCGGTATTAGTAATAAAACCTAAATCGCAACGATTCAAACCAAAAACAAAACTAAGGCGTTAAAACATTATTTAGTTTCGGCGGCTGCACAATCTTTTTCCCGGGGGAACGCATTCGCATGAATTTTCACCGACCGTTAGCGTGACACAGGGCTGTCAATATTTTTTGCGCGAGCTAAGGCCGTTGCGTGCTTGCCAAAGATTCGTCGTGTCATAAATTCGCGACTGACGTCACGGGGTTGGCCGAAATGTGATTTTCGTGTCGGCGCGGAGGAATGTTTTCCCGTGGTTCGTGGACTCGATCCTCGAACTCGTTTCACATCCCTTTGGTGGGGGACAGAAAACAAAAAAAAAAGAGGAAATGGAGGAGACGAAAAATCGCGTGTAACTCGGCGGGAATGCAAATAAAGCGCAATAAATAGAGCGCCGCTGCGATTGCACCGATGTCGCCTGAAATTCTTTTACCGCCCTTCTTCCTACACACACCTACGTTTTGCGCTTTTGTTGCGCGGAATTCCGTTCCCCTGTTTGCAGCCACCCCCTTTGGATTCCTCTAATTTGAGATTCACCAATTCGAGCCGTTCTTTAGTTCTCGCGAGAATCGGGGCTCGTGTGTCCTGTTCAAAATATCTTCTATCGAAGTTCTTTAAGCACGAAAAACAATGTTCAAAATAATTAAAATTGTACGTATATTTTAGGTATTTTCTTTGCATTGAATTGCATTAAGAGTCTTAATTGTCCGATTAAATGAGTGAACTAGTCAGAAGGAACATAAATTTTCTCCGAATTCAGACTCGCGATTCCAAAGAAAGAAATAGTAATTTGTTACTAGTATATCTAATATAAAAATTATATATTGTCGTGGTAAAATATCTTGTTATCAGATCAGACGTAAAAGCCTAAATGCTTCATAGAAACTACTAGACTGGACTCACTTTCATAATCACTAGCACATATTGTTAGATTTGTCAATTATTTTCTCAGTTTATAAACCGTTTTACTACGCAAATTAAAATTCTATTATTGCTATTGAGACCGAAATGAATGTGCATCCACTAATATCACAGTACACAAATTACAAATGTCCAAAAAATCTCTTTTTTACTCCAGTTACTGATTAATAGAGCGTTTATGAATAAAACATCATTCCACGGTCACTATAGGTTTATTTTGGGTACACCGGTCATCATAACTCGTGTTTTTATAGTCGCAGCACGAAAATAAACTGTAATGACGACAATGGCTGCGCGGATAATCGACCAACTCCCGAATTCGCATTTTAAAGCGGCAATCGAATTTATTCGAAAATTGTTAGCCAGAGCCGAACGCGATGAAAATACCAGTTCTTCATGTGAAGTAAGGCCAACGCGGACACTCGTTCTGCTCGGCAAATTACCCGTGGCAATCGATGAACGTGAAAAGAATTATACGCGATCGCGCATCCCAGCCCCCCCCCCTGTAATGACGCTGCTACATGCTGGCTGCTGTAAAAAAAAAGATGCGCGTATTTAATTCTATCCGTACACTCAATAGCTCACAGTGTTATCCGAGAATTATTTGTTCGATATCTTTCTTTTGCGAATTGCGGAACCGCTTTAACACGTAATTTCCATCAATCTTCCGATGTCTAATCTTCATATAAATGTTTCGTTAGATACACGAATTAAATGAAATTCGATGTGAGCAAAGGCACTTTCTATCTATTATTTATTTTATCATTTTTGAAAGTTTATTCTTTGCATAAATTCAAAACAGAAATGTCCCTAGGATATTGCATATTGCCGGCAATATTTGCTGTTAATCTTAAACACTGTTTTACTTTAATGCCTTTGTACATCAGTCGAGTTAATTAAGAAGGATTCATCGTTCAATGAAGTATTTGCGAAATACGAAAAATTACGAACAGTAGCTGTGTAGCTAATGTTCGTCGCTCGTTAGAATGGCGTCAGCATTTTTGTGTTCATGTATTATTGCGAGAATGGGGGCGTGTGCGTTCTACCGCGAAAGTTCAAGCTCAAAAGCGCAAGTATAAAGGTGTATAAATTGGACGCGGTGCTCCATTACAGTTGGCAAATGACCGCGCAACAAGCATTCCCATATATTTTATATGCGATAGGGCGAGCGCAAAGAAACACGGCCCGCGCTGCATTTGCATATTTCGCAGTGCGGTGCCATTGAAATATTTCTAATATTACGCGTGCCCTGTTCTCGACGAGAGTAATATTCTGTACTCCGAGGTAACCCATCCGTCAATTATTCGTTCTATACTAAGTACGCGCCCGGAAGAAATGCTAGACACAATAATGCTATGCAACTTTTGTTTCGACTTTTTTCTAATATCATTTCTTGTTCACTCGATATTTCATGAAATAGAAAATATAGAAATTTTTTCAAAGTCTGATGTCACCTCTTTAATGCGAGAAGTAGCACAAAAAATATATGGCTGTATTAGGCATAGCCTACTCTGCTTGTGTGCAAAGTTTCAGAATTTTTGGAATTTACGGGTTTCATAACTTCCATTGTTAGTGGAATGGCAAAATACCATTTGATTGCGGTAGAGAATCATTATAAAGTTCATCACGCTCTTTGAGTATAACAATTAGACCGTGGATTTTTTTGCGAAATAAAACACGAGCTACATAGGTATTTATTCATGTTTTCATTCATTCTAATAAAAGTGAAAATATTACAGTAGTATTTTGAATTTTTCTGAATGTTTTCAGTGTTTCGCATTTGAATGACTCGTTTATTTGTAATGATTTATTTAATGATCATTTTTCTATGAAATAAAAATACATATTATTATTCTCACACGATTCGTGAAGAATAAAATTAACGCTGAATATTTAGAGTAACAGTTATCGACACCAAAATACTTATTATTTTATTTGTGATAAGACGTGAGCGCGCATTTTTTGTAAATTAATGGGTGCGATATTTCACGAACACAGTTCATCTTTCTGACAGTTTGTCATTTCGCATAAAAATTTTCCAGTTTGTCGTTAAATCATCCACGAACGGGAATACGACAGATCTGTCTAACGCATCTAACATACGCTCTGAAATATTTCATTCGTTTGATCAACGCTAATTTTGACATTTTTGCTGAAGAATATAGGAACGCACATTTGAGCTATCATTATAATTAAGATCACGCTACGTATACGAAATTAATACACCGGAAATGCAAGTTATTTAGTATGAACGAATACTGTATAAAAAACGAAATTCGTGTAGTACAAAATGTATTACCGAACTGGAGATTTGTATACTAATCGTATTATACATACAGGATCTTCACATTGTAAGAAAAGTTTAAGAGCCAATTTTTGTAACCAATTTTTGTCTTACTTTTTTGTGACAATCGTTATTTTTAATCGCTACAGAAAATGGATAATTAATTTCTAGATCGTCACCGGAAACTTGAAATGTAGTACATTAGACGGATTAAAATAGGACAAAGCGTTGCCTACGGCCACGGTCGTTAATTAATTCCGAGAAGAGCTTTCGACCTCGTTATTAGCTATTCCTGTTTAGTATGAACGTGTCGCCCTTAACCCTACTTTTTCCCTAACCTAGACCCATCTGAGCAACTTATCGCGGCCGCGAATTCTCCAGAAAGTAAAACGACCGCGTGACACGTCCCCGAATCGTCACCTTGGCCGATCGCTTCCGCCGAAAATGGTAACCGACTCGACAGAAACCCGATCGAGCAACTCTCTCTTTCCTCTACAAGCGGAGTCACCCACTTTCCTCGGCAAGTCGCGGGGCAACGGAACTGCATTATTAAGACGGATTTTGCAATATCGCTGAGTGTCCGGTCCGCGGCCTTGCAACGATCTCTCTCGCGGAGACGGCTGGAAGTGACGTAAAATCGTTTCTCTAATGAGTAACAAGTAACTGTGTTTCGTAAGAGACATCGTCGACATTCTTCTACTTGATCTGTATTGTAACCGGATCGTCGCTGATGAAGGTTGCTTTGTATCGTTCTTCTGTTTCACCGTGAACATCGACACCGAGCCTACCAAGCACTAAAAGTGATTGATACGCGGAGCTTTATAAAAATGATGATGAGACCAGATATCTGTTGAATAGTACAAAAAGATAATAGATAAAATTTTGGGAACCTAATTTTTTACTTTTTGAATGAAATCACACCGCCATAGACAAAGTAATAGTCTTACGTGAAACACTTTAAAATATTAATCGTTGAGAGGAAAAGTATATGTACCTGTAGTCATCTAATTTTGTTAGATAAATCATTGCATCCTAGTAATAGAAAATACATTTAAATCTTTGCACTTTATTCTGTGTAACAATATTGTTTAATTAACTTCGAATTAACCTCTATTAAACTCTATTCAACTCTATTAAATTAGATTCTATCATAATTAAAAAATTATTCGATAACAAACTATACAGTAAAATAAAAAGTCAAATGTATAATTGAGAGAAGAAACTTTCTCTGAACCCGAAAGTTTTCACGAGGGGATGCTAATTACTTCCATTAGTCTTCACTCATTATGAAGGTATGATCAGGATAAAGAGGAATGGGGCGTCATAATTGTCTTCCAAGTATTAAAGGTCTCGCTATAGTCAAATATTGACCGGCGTATTTAATTTTGCAACAATAGGTTTTCAATCAGCTGGGTGACTGTCAAACGAAGGGATACTGTAGACCATAACAAAAGTTTCGTTATATAAAATATTCAATAGGCGCCGATACTCCTTCGAGGGTGGCGGTTCTGCATTAATTAAAATTTCTTAATAAGGAACGTCCGTGAGAATATTGAGTTTGAATATTGGTCGAGTTCGCGTGCACTCAAGTATAGCTTCTGACACTAAACGAGGAGCATGAAGCAAGGGAGACGGTTCTTGGCTCTGCTGGTGATAGTAATCGCGGGGTTCCTCTTACGTCATAGTATGCTTTGGGTGTCTAAAACTGTGCTTGAGTGCACCTGTACCTTGTCATTATTCAAACCCAATTTTCAACTAAATAAAAACATTTTGTCCTGCGTTATACTTAAAAGGAAATCGATATATTGTAGCGCGTCGGTTGTCGAGCACGTAATTGATGAGAATTGAAAGCACCAAATTGCGGATACGTGTAAAACATATTTTAAATCAATAGAGAAACTTTCATCCCACCCGTACAAATGTATGTTATAAAATTATATTCCTTTTACGTAATAACACGTCTTTAGAACAACATTCATTAATTTTTAATGTTAAGGCTTTTTTTAATGGCAATGCTACGTCAGAAATGAGCTTTGAAGTCTCCCTTCAAATTCTACCCTTGCATGCTGAATGGTTGAAATTAATTTTGAAATTCCAATGCCAATTGAAAAATAAATCCTTAGCTGTGAATTTTATTCATTAATATTTTATATAACACGGATACAGAAAATGCTATATACTAAAGAAACATCAAATTTTTTAATATCTTGAAACAACTTCACCACATATAATAAATATTATATGTGTTTATGTAAATATGACTTGAGGTTCTTTCCACTTCGTTACGGTTTCATCGAGATTTCCCAATATCCTATAGTACACGGTGTCCCGTATTACCTGCACGTGCCCAACGTCGCGAGGAATATTTATGTCTTCCTTCGGCAAAATTGCCAATCCGGGTTCGTTGAATGCGATAGTCTGTCAATGTGATCGGGATTTGACTTGTTCGCGGGGAAGTGACGTGAATCTCGGGGGCTAGGTCCCGTTCGACGAGATCGGTTTTCCGCGTTCTTCCTTGCGGCGCACAAAAGCATGAGCTCGCGCGCGTGCTCCTCGCCCACGTGTACGCGCGCGCGTATATATGTGTGTTCGTGCATGTGCGTGTGGGTGAGCTGGGGATACTCCCAGTCAGGTGAAAAGATCGATAACAGGCTGGTCTGGCATTCGATGCACCGTAAAGTGTCAGAGACGGTGAGCCGGAAAGTTACAGGCTCGGAAATAATTTGATAAAGTCCGGGAGGTCGCGTCCACGGGACAGCTAGATAAATCAAAGTAACTGGCAGGTATGATACCTTGAAGAAGATCCCTAGGTAGTATCTCTTCTCGCCGAGCTTCAACAGTGGCATCGTCCATCTTGAGGCGGCCAAAGTGCTGCTGTGCTCGTCCACGCAGTTCGGACAGTCGTCTGTGGAACCAAACCATCGAAAATATAAATGAATGATCCTCGTATGTTACTCGTGACTAGACTGCAGTTCTTTATGCGTTTATAGTGTGTGCACATTTCTTAAATACTAGAAAATACGTTTAGTAGCGAACACTCATGATATCTTTCGTATATCCTTGCATCAAAGATATATGTCTCTGACTAGACATATATCTACATATCCTGCCGTGTTTTGGACATATATGGAGTAAACACTCTATGCTAAACAGTTTTTTCAAGAAAACACTTCTATAATTGCAATGATTATAAAAGAACAAAACCTGAAATCCATTGAAAACTCAATAAATCGACTAGAAAAAATCCTAGTTCAAGTTTTAAGCATTCGTTGTAAAGGGAAAACTTGAATCTTTAAATCTACGGTTGTTTCAGCCAGGAAACAAATTTGTCAATGTTTTTACAGAGGTTTCAGTTTGGAATATCAGTTTCCCATTCGGTGAGTCATGAAAAACTTTTTCGTACAAATTTGTATCACACTGTTTTGCGAAACACGTAACACGAGTCTAGGTGTGTTGCTGTACTATTTTTTTTTTTTTTTTTTTGAGGAAATTATCAATGTCGACAATTTCTTGAGAGCGGGAAAAGTGTCCAAATACTTTTTGGATCCAATGTATCACGCAGCTTGAATAATTAGACTTGGTATCTCCTATAGTATGGTCGATCAATGCGAAAATTGTAATAGTGCACTGTTATTTCCTACGGTTATAGAGTTTATGATCTGGAGTAGGTCAGAGATTAATATTATGCCGGAACAAAACTATGTTTGCAAGACATTTCTCCAATTATCAAGCCACGTTAGAGTGGAATCGTGTTGCAGAAGTGCTTTTGCTAATCTTTTAATGCGTGTGCTCAGACGTTTACGATCGTTAACACGTATGAAAGTTTATCTACAATTGTAAATATTGTCGCGACGCGAATAACACCGGCAACATTGATCACTGATGGATCTACAATAATAGTAAAGAAGGCAAATAGCGATGACGACTTCTCCGGTGCTCGAAACCTTTTAATTCATCGATGTCGCGGTGTTAATTGACGTAATGGGTTTCTCTAGCGAGGTGGAAGATGAAAATACAGTATTACCCGGCTGTAACGTTGATCGACGTGTTATATAACGCGGAAGAGTCAGCGCGTCAGATCGTGTAACCGCCTTTGAGCGAAAACGGACGAGGGCCACGTGAAAATTTCCATTATTAAAAGCACGTTCGCGGCGCACTTTTGGCCGTACTTTCGTGAACCATTATTTCGCGGCATAATTCTTGGTAAGGGCAAAAGTTTTAATGTCCTCGGCGATAAAACATGCCTATGGAAATGAGGAACTTAACGGGAAGTTCGGGATTATATAGACTGTAAAATGAACGTGATTCTGACGCCGTTCAATGACTTAAATAACGCCACCTTGAATTCCGACTGTGTTAGTGCTGCCCGACAATGAACGACTCCAGAAACTAGACGTTTTTCTGACGTTTATTCACAAAATTTTTGCATACAACGTGTACGGAGCGAGTTATTTAACTGTGCCATCTACGTTTCAGCCGTTTAAGACAAAACTGGTGTAAGCCAATATTTATCCGTTTGGTTTATGGGGGACATTCACCTAGGAGGTCGAACAGTGAGCTTGACTGAAAACGAAATTCTGTGAAACGAATTTCTAGTTGGATCATCTTGCAATCGATGCAAAAAATCTTTATTTTGCACAGATAGAAATGCGCAGTTTTTTTATAATGTTCCTTATTATACTAAAGCTGCAGGTGTGCACGCACCTTGCATCCCATTTATGTTACGCAATCTCGACGAGAAATTTTCGGGTACGGCGATGATCGATCAGTGAATTTCTCTCGATTTTCGCCGAAGCTGATTACACAAATTGCAAAATACCACGTCGTTTTATTAATCTTCCGCGTTATGTAAATAGCACCATTGCAATTTCACCTTTCCATAAATTCTTGGCGAGTTCATATAATAATAACATGAATTATTGCTGTTCCGTTAACTGGTGAGATACACCAAGTGCATCTGAAGCGAACCATTAACATTTTCGAGCGATTTACGCATTTTTTCACGCTTTTCAGAGCATCTTCTACTCTAAATAATCGGCTTTTTTGAAAATTTGTGTTTCAATGTTTTTTTTTTTTTTATCAAGAAACGGTGAAAGCTCTCGAAATATCAACGACAAACACGACCATGCTCGAAAGCGCAACCCGGTTCGCCGAAACAATTTCTCCGGTACACGTTGAACAATTACATCTTTAACTCGATTCTACTCGATCTCTGCAGCACTGCGCGGCGTCATTAACCTTCCAATTACCACTTTCCGGTCGTCGACCCGATTAATCCATAGACGGGTCACAGGGAAATTTCGAATTTTCAGTGGACACTACCGAGTCGCGGCGATTCGGTCTTGTATACAATGCTGCACAAAATAATAAGACGCTTCATAAGTTTATTTCGTATATTGAAACGTAAACCATGGACACAAAATGGACATAAAATGCTTTTAATGTTTTCGCTGTAGTAAGTTTCGACCACTTATTTTTGTTATAAATGCAAAACATCCGTAGTCTACTTATTGTGTTGACCAGCAACGGTACTATCGCGATCGCGTTCGCGGTGGCATAATGCGATGCGATAACAGGGCGAAATTGCATCGCGTGAAAGTAGCGAGAGGGTGTGCGAGGGTGGCGAGGGGTGATCGTCTTGACGAAGGCGAAAGGATGGCGGAGTGCGAAGTCAGATCGTCGGCGTCGATGGTTGAGCAAAACGCCTTCCCGGTTCCGTGGCCGGACTAATTAGGCCGGCGTTCTGCATATTTTAATAATCGCTTCGTTAATCGACGGGACGCGGTGCGCGATGTGGTCCACGCCGTCCTCCCCGGAATACGTCACCCCGGCATTAATATTCAACGGCACCTCTTAATAGACACTGTTGGCTCTTACTTCCTGTCCCACTTTTTTCTACGCCCGGCTGGAACGCCCCTCGACGCGACGGGAGACTCTCGTTGTCCCGCGGAGTTTCAATAAAAATATGTATGAGCGGGCTATTAGCGGGACAGTTTTCTTCTTCGGCCGGGGCTGAGAAAACGCGGCTTTGCCTCGTTAGTCACGGTTCCGAGAGAGAGAGAGAGAGAGAGAGAGAGAGAGAGAGCGTCTCTTTCTCTCTCAAGTGATTCTAAGTATTTCTCAGCGCGTCGCGACGCTCGCGTTCGCGTCGCTCGGTCAGCTTTATTAAATTTCGCTGGACGCCTCCGGGCGATGCTAGTTTAGCTACGCTGCGGTTACCGAAGCGGGCAAACTCGAGGTTAGGGTCGTTTTCCTCGCGGAGAGTGCGAATATTTCAGGATAGAACCGATCCTTTCGTTTCTGCGTCGCGCCAAGCTTTACACGCTTTGTGACCAGTGTTTAACGCTGAACCTACCGAGAACTAGAAAAGCGGGAAGATTTTACGGTAATTGTTTGTAAAATGTTTTAGCGAAATTCTCATGTTGGATAACTTTCTTTAATACTATTCTGACAGTCCGGCTAATTGAAATACGTTACAATTGAATTATTGAAGTTAATTACATTGCGTTTTAATTATATCGTAATTTAATCATATTGCCGTTGCATGACATAAATCGGACCGTTCAATTAATTCAATTGCTCTTTATGCTAATCGTCATTGTAATTGAAACTCAATGTAATTGAGATACATTCTAACAGAACTACTCAGAACCAGAGTTGGAAAACTGTTATGATATCTATTTCGGAAAAACTTGTTAAAAATTCGGGAACAGACGTTCATGTAGATTTGTAGAAAAATTGCGAAAGAAACTTTCGGGACAACTTAATATTTCATATCCTTACAATTTCATACGGAGATTCGAAATAATCGAGCAGATGCTGACTGCGTACATATATCTGTCCTGAAATTGAATTTTTATCTGTACAGTTAGTTCCAAAACTCCAGTGACTACCTATCTGCAATAATACAAGTTCGAGCAGCGAATTTTGTTAACGTATCAACAATTTTGTTCGTTTTCGCTCAATGTCACTGAACGCCGACGGAACGCAACGCATCGGAAAGCGATACCTTCGGATCAAGTATCGCCAAACAATAGCCGGCCCCCATATTTTATTTTTCCAAATCCTGTTCGTAGTTCGACCAAACAAAGCAATCCCATATGTATAACAGACATGTCGACGCTGCAACGATGCTTTTAAGGCCGGTAATGACCGGTCGCGGGGATTTGTAAATTCACGCGACGGATTTCGGTCAGGCTGCGTATTGTTAACGCCGTATCGCGCGAAACTACGCGGTGGCAGCCTATTGCTGACTACGAAATCCCACGGCTTGTCGCCATTGCCTCGTTAATTACGCCGTGTAATTTTTTATCGCGCCGCCTCAACGACAAATAATTCACCACGCGAATCGTACGGGGTCGTGTGGCGTCGAACTGTTCCACGCGAAATATTTGACATATTTATTGTTGTTTTCACTAGAACACGCACTAGGAACATATTAGGACGTCCTATAACTAATACGAATTTTTTTTCAATTTTGAAAGGTGAAATACGGAGTGATAAATCAGAAACATTTGTCTTTTATCTATCGTTTTATAGATTACTGAAAACAAAGGAAAATATATATTTTTAAATAAACTGTATAAATATATATTGACCGAAATGTATACTTTGAATTGGCGATTACTGAATTATTCAAGAAATTTGTTTTTTTTTGGGGGGTATATGTTATAAGAATAATGATTGAAAATCTGGATAGATGTATATTCTTATTATTTTTATAAACCGAATGTAGAATAATCACTTTCAGTATTCCGTAATACGCGCATTTGCTGCATTCTCAACCTTGATTTTCTCGAGAACGTGCCGTCAAACGAAAAAATGTTGTTTCTTTTTTTCGACGTATTTTTACATGTAGAATCATCCTCTGCCCGGCGGTACCACGCCGTCCGGCCACACCCTTTATAATCGATTAATAAAACTGATATTTTTAAGCTTGTGTTTTGTTTTCAAGTCGGGCACGAGCATTTCCAATCGTCTAGTAGTAACTCTGACCTCTGAACCGTTTCCAGTCAAGAACGGTTTCGCAGTTAATTGCCTCACACGCCATTTCGCAGCGATAGTATTATATTCATAGCGTCAGGAAGCCGAGGCGAGTTCCCCCGTTTTCCACAATACAATTTAATTCCTCGGCGACTTTCTTCGGTTCGCGGAGTCGATCAATCTTCCTTAAGTTTCACGCAACCATCCCCGCGTCTCTCGCTTTTCCTCGTTTCCCGTTTACGTCATTTTCCAGCGGTATTTTCTTTCACGTAACGCACAAACATTTTCTCCGGCCGATCGAACTTCTGGCTCCATTATGTGCCAATAGGAAACTTCGAGGTGCCGCACACCTGTTTCATGCCACGTATTTCACCGGCAATAGTTTATATCGAAGAAGCGAAGTCGCGCATATTGGCCAACCCATACATGGAACACGCTACCCAGACAGAGAAAGGAAAAGAGAGAGAGAGAGAGAGAGAGAGAGGGAGAGAGAGAGAGAGAAAAAGAGGGACTATTGTTCCGTGTAACAACCACGGGATACACATTCTTCAAGGTCCCCGTTAATCTCCAGCACGCTTAACTCTTTCACTGTTATGTTTCTTTAATGAAGCGCACGTGCTCGCGGCTAAGGAAATAGGAATTGTTTCATCACTGTTAGAAAGGTTGGAGCTGACTACTCCCTGCGCGAATTATGCTCTGCAAAAGTAGAATGGATGAATCAAGTTTTAACCGTAGACTCGTTTAACATTCAAGTGCACGATATCAGGCCGTGACTGTGTTCCTTGAAAAGCTCTCTGAGCAACTCGAAACGTTCAGATTAAAGAGATCTTGTTTGAATTCGTTCCAGTTAGTTCAGACTGATTTTAACGTTGTTATCGAATTCTATATTCTAGATTGTGGATTGTAGATTGTAGATTCTAAAAAGGATTGTTTCCTATCGTCGTATCTTTTTTTTTTCAATGCTGCAACTGATGAGAGAGGGAAGTTATGATGAAAACCCAGAGTCTGATCATTCGGTTCTGCTCTAATTATTTCTAAGATAAGCTGAAAATAAGCTTTTATAAGAAAGGGACCTCTTTCAAATGTTTAGGGTAATTTCCCTTATCTCCAAAGAATATGTATTGATCGTTTTATTGAAAAATATGAGTATAATAAAAAGTATTACAGGTAACAACGAAAGATAATTAATACACGAAAATGATACATTTTCACTTTGGTAAATGTCTATTAAAACGTATACCGTTTTCACATTGTAAAATATACAGATATGCCAACAGATTCTCGGGTTTCTGATAGAAATATTACGGAAAACAATGAAAAGAAATTTTAACCATCCATTCTGTTCTGTGAACTGCTTCGGTCAGAGGTGTTGTTGAATGGACGGGAAGCTTAATGCAGTGATTTACTGAAGAACAATAGAAATTGTATCGCGTGACATCAATTCATTATCATGTAAATGCAATTCATAAACGGAATCAAGATGCAATATATTTTCTTAGCTTAGCGACAGTTCGAGTTTATACTCTGTTGTCTCTCTTCGACCATAATCGACGATTTGAAAGTTGCAGAAGGAGCGAGGTAAAATCAGATTTATACAGCGCAAATATTAGCATATATAGTGCGCATTATTCGACGAACAATAACGCCGTTGCCGAGCGATGGACAAGAAAATTCCGAATTAAAAATGATGCATTAAAATGTCTTAAAATGCTGCAACAAATTTATTAGTTCAGAATCACTGAGCTCGGTATATGCAACAAGTAATGTCATTAATAATAAACATTTCAATGATTGAGCCGTAGTATTTTGTTATTTTTAGTAAAATTTCCACTTTGGTAACTGTTATAAACATTGTATATGCTCAGCATTCAATTGCAATACACGCTTTAAAATTTCTGACACTATTATAGATATAGTGTTTTCCGTTCCGATTCATTTCATACTAAATGTATCGAAATTACGCTTTGGTAGGCAAAACTAATTAGCCGCATATTATTTAACTCGTACCGGTTAACCTCTAAACAATGAAACGCCGGTTGGCAATTAAATATCGGTATTCCGACCAATATTCGGGGAAGATAAATGTTCATATTTGAATACGTATGTGTGTCCAAATCACTGGCGGGATTAATGGTTACATTATAAAACATTGCCGCCACATATACAACGTACGCACATATATGTATTCGAGGTCAGCGATTAGAGATCGTCTCGCAAATTCAATTGGCCCGGCGGCTGTTTGGAACGTTTCCAATCGATTGGCCTACAATTTTATATCCAATGATTAACCAACTTTGCGGCTGATTATAATGACACCTGGATGGCAAAATATTTAACGCCCCGTGATTAATTGTATCAAGTGTCCAGGATGTTTTCAAGTATATATATAAAACACTAAAGCCACCTGACAGTCACAAATGACAAAAATGCGGTCAAATGCAAAACAGTGAAAACATTTAAAGAGTTTAAAAATACTGTCACATTATTCTCAGCCCATTAGAATGATTAAAAAAGCAAACAAATATTCAAGAGGCTCCTGCGTCCTGCAATTAAGGTTCAATTTTTATTTTGCATACAAATTCGCAATCAAGTAACGCGACGATATCCTTAAATTCTGTTGATCCTTCTATGTACTGTCTGAAATTACATTCATCCTCCCATTTTTGTCATAAATGCATAAAAGCCGCAGTATAATGATGAACTGACAGAAAGTAAAATTTATTTGCCAGTCATTGAATGAAGTTAATACAATGTTTCATACTGCCATTATTGACAATACGGTGCCAACAATTCATAAATGTATAATTTTCACACCACGTTCAGTATATGTTATCAGTATCATTTTTTTTTTCTACTGAAACTTTCGATAGGAATTTGATACGTTGCACCCGTACAGCATGCGCGAAAAGTGCAGCGATCGAAGACGTTTGCTATACGCAACAATTCCGCCGAATTCTGTTGGCGAGAAAGAGAAAGCTGCATCGTCTGTCGGAAATGGAATAGACAGGTTTCCATCTGACGTTAAAAGAGTCGAATTGCGTTACGGAATTGAGACGCGGTGAAGCGTAAGTTGCCTTTATAGACGTACGTTGCGTGTTTGCCGGCACGTCATCTTCTGTCTTCAAATGTCTGCATACAAGCACCGGAGTATTTCACTTACAACGTTCAAACACGGTTTTCCGAAACATAATTGTCTCTTTTGCAAACAACAAGAAAATCAACGTGTTAGAACCAATGCGCGATTTCTTAGAAATGTAAAGCGAAAAACGTTGGTACAGATACCAAGAAGAAGCAATCGTTTTAAAATAGTATAGCGGATACGAAACAAAATTGCCAGCTTTTTGAGATAGTTGCTGATCTTGATGCAAACTAAAAATTTGCTACATCAATCGCAAGGAATAGAAACGAAATACATAATGGAGAATTTTCTTTCTAATGTAGCTTTCTCTCTTGTTAGAGTTAAAACATATTGAAAAAGTAGAAAGAATAAAAAATAATTTGAGAATATCAATATATTATTCCCAAATTATTAAAATTATAACACAACGAAAGAAATATTGTACGACTCTTATTTTCTGCAATTAATGCAAGAAAGTTTTGTTTTGCAGAAAAATTCGTAGTCTAACAATCGCAAATTCTTTATTTGAGTATTTAATTGGTTGATCAATTAATAATAAATAACTGTAGCCTGATTCATGATAACACTAAGTTATTTTACTTGGTGCAATATTTTCCAGATAATCGTTGAACGTGATAACAAGTTCGATGAGAAAATGTCTTGCGTTTTATAAAGAAAAATGGTACGTGCAAGTTCCTTCGATAAATTATTAAGGATCATCGCATCAACGTTTCGCTCGCCGTCTTATAACAGTCTCGAGATTAAGAACCCGTTATCTAGTTGCTTAATTAGTAAAGGGTAACTGCAACGAGAAGGTATTTATTCACCTATTTATCTCAATCCTTCGCGGAAACAGGGCGCAAGAGTGCATCCCGGTAGATGCACCGAGCGGAAAATTTAATCTGACAACTCCGCCGGAAACATTCCCTCCGCCAAAGTGCGAGTCTTGAAAGAGGCATAGGCTTTTCGGAGATGGGAGGGGAGGGGGGACTTGAAAATTCTTCCGACATGTAGAAGATTATATAGAGAACTCGATGGCCCGTCTTCAAAGTTACCGTTAACAGGGTATAGGATTTAGGCCGACAGAATTCCTATACCCAGTTCTTGAATCTAGCGGCCATATGCCTTCGTCGTGTTGCCTGTCTTGTTTGTTTCGACCCTAAGTGAATAGCCTGTCGAAAAATGTGACTTGGAGATATTTAGGTCACCGGAGAACCACTGCAATTCCTGCACCCGATCAGACGAGTATAGTATTCGCACAGAATATTTTACAACTAAACAGACAGGAAAATTCAATCGGTTAGTAGTAGTTAGGAGTAGTATAATATACTTCATAAAATGATTTATGAAATTAATAAGAATTCAATTTTCATTGAACACTAGATTGCACATCTTTGTGAAAAATAAAAATTGTCTGCGTCTATTGCAAAAGAAGCTATTCAACAAGCGGAAAACGATAGATTGATATTCTTAAATCGTTTCAACCTTTCTACTGTTTAAAGTCTATTGATTACCCACTATAATCATTATTTTAACCGAAACGATTAGAATCAGCCCTTTTCAGTCATTTTCGATCACTAAAGTTTCCTTATCCGCGAAAAAATTCCTCGATTGTCTTCTTCCTTTTTAAGAGGATCTTCTTCGCCATGTGATTACGCGGCAATGGATAGGAGTGATTTGAAGAACTTGAAAATCGAGGCGCCAGTTTTGCCAATTCCCTTTTATTATTTCACGTAACAGGACCCTGTCGAGAGGGGCCGGCAACCGGTTCTGAAACTTTCTCTGTCGTGTTTACTTTGAGGCGGTGCAAACCATGGGCGCTTTTGCGTGTCAATTTGCGGTAACCTTTCGCGCCGGACAGGATAATTAAACTTCCTTTCGGGAAGAAAGGACAATTACGCTTGACGTGAAAAATTTCTGTACAATGAAGTTCCCTAACTGGGCGCGACAAATAAGCCTCATTGTTAATACTATGCAGGCTGTCCTAGATGTTCCATTCCGTTCCGATTGATGCGCACAATGCGAAAGAGTAGCTTTTTAATCAAGCAAACGGTATCGCTGAGTAAGCAACGTTTTAAAAAATGATAGAAAAAAATCACATTGCTTGCATATGCTCATATTGTTCCACAAAGTCAAATATGCATTCTGTGAATATATAAATTGGTTACATAATCCCATAAATTTGTTCCCCTTGTTTTGTTCGCATTATTTGTCTTTAAGAAAATTTGTAAAATGTATATAGTCGATACATAGTTTGAAAAACGTATGTTTTAAATTTTCTATAACTACAGATCTACACATAAAAGTCGTGAAGAGCAACCTTTAGTTTTTTTCTCTTCAATTTCAATCAGTTTTAATTATTTCAACATTTCTTTCTAACGTCCTGTAGTAAACAAATTCTTCTAACATCTCAGAAAAATCCAAGTCCTTTTGTCATCATTTCAAGAAGTCATTTGTTTTCAAGAGTGTATGAAAGCTGATCCGCGACGCACTGTAAATGTTGTTTTGTAACTGTTCCATAAATGTTACAAATGTAATTGAACTCGTTTCAAATTTTATACATATAATCTTGATCCTTGTGTCTTATTTTTGATTATAAATCTTAAGTATAACGTGCATACTTTAATTGTTTGAAGTCCTAATAGCGAGCGTTCGAACACTGTCGTCAAACACAGCACATTGTTTTCAATAATTAACTAACGTATCGGTGGAACAGCCACGCGTGTTTCTGTCGTCATATTTTCGCCAAATTGTTTTGTAGACATTACCTTGCAATCGCATATCCAATGTAGTTCGAATTGGTATACTAGGCAACACGTAACAACCAAAGTATACGCCCCGGATTGTTATACCAGCAGAAACACGTAACAACCGAAGTCAAGCCCGCGATCGCTGTACCCGCGGTGCACGCTATTTTGATAACCATTCTGCTCGCGAGAGCTTCAATTACGATCCTGGCTGCTATTAACGGATAATAATGGTACACAGTGATCGCAATATCTAATTAATTTCGGTCGGACTGTACACTCGGGCGGTAGGTATATCTTTATGCTTGCCGAGATTTCGGAACCGGTCTGGCGAAAATTTTAATAAGCTCCGATCAATTTGCGCGTTGAGACATCCACTCCAGAATGCGATCTTTGTTTTCCAGTTCGATGCACACGTATCATCGTTTCGAAAACGACCGGGAACTTCCGTGTTCGCAAATGTCATCGTGTAACAACTCTCCGCAATCCCTGCATCTTTCATTCCCCTAATTTCTCATTGGTTCGAACTTTTGCAGTCTGGAAAAATTACGAGACACTTATTGTAGTCTCTACTTCAATGTGCAAGTGATATTTTAGCAATAAAAATAAAAGTTCGACAGAAAATTATGAAAACTTACTGCTGGCGGAGGGTTCAAAATATATTTCTTTCAGCTCTTATTATAATATTACGTAAATTTTACATCATTGTCGAGCAAAAAAATTAATATTTGCCGAAGTAAATATTATTGAGGTAATTGGCAACGTAGAATAATACGTACGTACAGTAATAAAACGAAAAGTAACATTCTCTCGCAGGGTTAAAAGGGTTGACTGCCGAAAAATCACTCCCAAAAATCATGTTATCGTCTTTTTAAGGGTGGCCAAATATCGATGCCAGTGGCTGGTATATCATGAAAAAAAATTAACACGTTGACTGCCATGTCACCCATATATGGGTGACGGAAATATTTACCCAGGTTTTAAAATGAATTTTTACGTGAATATATTCATTGTAACAAATTTAATTAGGATCTGTAAAATGCAAGAAAGTTGGAGGACTACTCAATATCATACATATAATTTCTTTCAATTTTTAGTTCGTTAAATCACTTATTTTGATTTTCTAGAATTTTTGAGGTTTCTAGTTTGGCAGTCAAAGTGTTAACACTTTGCACTCCGATGTCCCGTCTCAGGGGACATTTTGAATCTAGAATCGATGGCTCGGAGTGCAAAGGGTTAATTTTCAATGCTAGAAGATAAATTCTGTCAGTCACACGATAACCGACGGTGACAGCTGGCGTGTTAAATCCTTATCATAAATAATGGATAAGTTGTTTGCTAATGTTCTTCCCCAAAAATTTCGCACACAACAGTTATTTTTGGCGCGTGATTGCACGGCCGGTCGTGTCGTCCACGGGGTAAAAAAGTTGACCAACCAGATCGCGCGCGTGTTATTTATTTTCCATTAAACCGGCCGGCCGGCCGCTTTCACTGTCGAAAGAAACAAACTGAATCGTAATTTAGCACCGATGGGACCCGGGCCTCGGTGGCTCTTTTTTCTCGCTGTCGATTTATTTCTGCGCGAGGCTGGGCGCTACATAAATTCCCGCGCTCGAGGCAGATATTATCGATGCGCGACAATCGGCCGGCACAAGGTTCCCCCGTTTATCAGTAGCCCGATCCCGGCGTCTCCGTAACCGCCGCGTATCTCAAATTCGATATCATTTTATGGGTTGTCGCGTCGTCTCCGGGGACACCAAACGTTTCCATTCTGCCGCGCGGCTGTATTCCTCGCGCGCTCCGCTAAGCGGAATGGCGAGGCGAGCTCATGGCAAACGACATACGGAGGACGAGTCGCGACGAGCAGAGGAAAGTTGGAATAGGGGATATGCTCGCTGGATGCAAAACGAAGGAAATATTGGGACTTATTCGAGGGCTCTGCAGGTGCAAATAGATACAGCTTGTTATCTATGGCGTCGCCGAGAATTCACTTCTGCTTTATGGAACGCAATTTAATCGGGACTGATCCCTGTGTTAAGATGCTACGTATAAAAATATCGATTTTTTAGAATTAAATTGTTCAAACCTATACTCTTTTAACCCCTTGCACTACTATTTATTTTTGTGATTATAATGATTAGAAATTCTTCATCGTTCAGAATTTCATAGAAAAAAGAAGATAGCTTATACTTATTGTATGTCTACATTTTCCTCAAAGGATATATATCAACTACAAAAAAATAAATTTTTATTTCGATTTAAAGGAAATTAATAACGTTCACATTTAATAGACTCTATTTAGAATCTTCATGACGAGTCTGGCTCGTTATTGTAGGGCAAGGGGTTAATACCACCCTCCTGGAATAATCCTTAAAGTTTTGATTGAAAATTCGCAAAACTAATGGATTTATAGAGCCGAAATTTCAGTTGCATTGCATAGCATTAACATATAACTGGAACTTTGTTCGAGCACTCATCTGTTCAGTCTGGAGGTTAACTTAAATTAAGTAGTTTTTGTTTACTCTTGAATGAATAGAAAAATGATGAGTTGTCCCTACATACTCTCCATCTTTAGAATTTCCGATGATTTCTTTTTGTTGCGATAGAATGACTATTGTTTTGCATCGGAGCTTTTCTGTTGTTTTCGATTCAATTTCAATTCTGAAATTGATTGACCCAGAGGCATCTAGATCAGAGTTATTAATAATCAACATTAGTCACTTGATAAAGTTTAATGTCGCTTCATCGATAATCATGAAACGTTTAAAAACAATTTTCTCATTATTAGAATAATAGAACCCTCTGGTTGTTATTTTAGTTTGTTGTTCAACGATTTCATTCTTCTTCATTTCCAAATGTGTTTGGAAACTAGAAATATATATGGTAACAGTGTTTCCTCCGCTTCGAAATTTTCAGAATGAACCGACACACATACCAGACTAGACAGCATAATTCCGGCGCTAGGATATAGACATACTAGACTCGATCATACGCTTTACTGGTCCGGAATTCAAACTCAAAACCTTTCGCTTTCCGAACGATTGGCGTGGCCAATTGAATTAGCCAGATCGTCTGGGGATTCCTTTCCCCTAGTTCCTAACGTAGATATGACCGCCACTTGTATTTCAGGCAGCCTAGGAATCAATGTTTCAAATGGAGCTCTTCTTCTTTTCAATTGTTTACTCATTATTGCTCGTTTTTTCTTTTCACTTTGGAGGTTACTTTGAATGAGATTTTCATAATTGGTCAAGGAGTGTCTGCATCATTTTCATACTAATAACGCGACAATTGCATTTTTCAATTGTGCCACTTTCGCAGCGAGGGTGCGACACGTAGGGATCGCGATTCCACGTTACTTTCATCTGAATGCTTGAGTAACTCCCCGACATTCCTCGTAGCAGAATATTACAAAACAAGATGCCAGCCGGGAAAACGGTAGAACGGTTCAAGGATACGGTGAAAAGTGAAAAAATAGAAGACGAAGAGACACGTGGACAGCCACGTGAAAGCAATGCACGCGACTTCGACGACGACGACGACGACGATGTCGGAGAGAACGACGCGAAGAGCGCTGGTGCATAGGAGGACGCGTTCGCCTCTTATTCGCTTCGCTGCTTCTGCAGAATTTTATCTTTATCGCGGAACAATCTGTATTTTTATTGCGATTGGTTCGCCGGAATCTGAGACCTGGGGCCGCTCCACGGGAACGGTTTTAAAACTTGTCAAAAGTTCCCCGCGAACTTGTAAGAAGATTTGTTGGATTCCGGATTTGTGCGCACTCGTTGTCACCTCTGGGGAATTTTCTTGCACGAGTCATAGAGGTAAAAAGCCCATAATTTGTCACAAGGTAACACGGATATCTTAAAAGTATTCAAGAATTCTCCAGCCACGTAGAAATGACGGTGTTCGCTGGAACCACTGCGATAACGATTTTTATTCTCTAAATTCGTTTTTCTCTCACCTTTTTATTTGATTTCAGATTAGCACATGCTGACTGCATATATCGCATGTAGCCACATATAATATGTTTATTATTCCTTGCAATGCAACCGTTTCTTGGTTATAAGAATAATAACAAACGAATAATATCATAGAAATTATTACCGAGCTCCTGCATGTTGCATTTGTTGTAGACGATTTTGTCCACAGGCAGTTTTGCCCACAGGCTAGCAATAACGCAATAAATATTGCCTCCAGGGTTAATTAACAGTTACTAAACTGTGGAGCTTTATGCATTTATGGCATTACGTATTTCTGAAAATTTTCAAAAAATACTAGCATACAAAATTCCATAGAATTTAGTATAATTTTTATTTGTCTCAGATCTATGAGGGCTACTACCACTGAAAAAAAGTTGTATTTGATTCCATTGACTTAAAATTTGTCTACAAAAATTGCAAATTGCATAAACATCCGCAGTATGATAATTAGCATGTTCAGATATGACTCAACGGGTGTAAATATTCATAAAGAATTGGAGATGGTTGTGATTCTCAATGTTAAAGAGCTATTTGTGATTCATTAAACCAGCTAACTCGATCGATTACCGTGAGAGATTAGAATTTTCCAGTCGATCAAGCGATACGTGCGCGGACTGGTAAACCGGCATCTCAAGCTTTAAGACGATCAAGTACTCTTCAATAGATCGAGGCGTACGTGCACAGACCTTCCGAAGAAGTTTCACTTCTCCTGAAAATTAGTTCGATTTCGTCCATCATTTATGATAGCGAATATTAAACGACGTTCGGTTTTTGGATGACTTGTTTTGCTAAGTCTCCTTTTAGAACGTGAATTAGTCAGGAAATGTTTGAATCAGCATTAACACTGGCGTTTTATGAAATAATTGAAACGTAACGAGAAAATCTAATCGGTGCGAAAAGCACGATGAAAAATGAATAAGAGGTAGCGGAAGCAAACTCTCAAAAATTATAATAACAATTCAGACGGCTTCAGTCGAATTAGTTTGAGTTGAACCACAGTGGGGAGCGTTTATCGAGCCGCCGGTGTACCAAGTCTCTCGAACTTTGATATCATCTAAGACGTAATTACATTAACCCACGGTCGTCTGTGAAATTTCGTTCCACAAAGTTCTAATTACAGATGACGGAAGTACAGTGGATTCAATGTGTATCGTTGTATAATTACAGCATTAGCTGTACAAGTCAGTTTCTCCTGCACACGTCCGCGAGAGCGTTAGTTCAATAAGGGTACCTCCTCTCAAACGAAAAATTCTTCTCTGATGTATGCACATATTTAATTTCGAATTTATTCACTTATGAAAACGTGTCATGATTTACTAATAAATGAAATTTTAATTAAACTGACTTTACTTTCTATATTTTCAGACGTTGTTCTTTCTCCATTCTTATTATTTTTTATTTATTCCAGTTCATACACTGAATAGAATTACGAAAATTAAAAATTTTTTTTGTTATTTTTCACTTTAACCATGGAGTTGCACATAAAATTGTTCAATGTAATTTAAATTTGACACGATTGGTAGGAGATGATTTAAGAGACTTTTTAAATGAAGTCTGCCGTAAGTTGTTCGCTTCGAGAACGTATTGATTTATATTCGAGTGAAAAGTTAAGTGGGGAATTCACTTTTACCAAGCAGTCGAAGAAACTAATAATAGGAGAAAAAAAAGAGGAAGAAACATTCTTCTTCCTGTACGAACGAGGTTGAACCATGCCGGATTTCTATACGGCTCTTATTTCGACTTTATCAAGCGCACGAGTGTAAAGTATGTTACTAATGCACTTAACTTTCCCCTGAGACCGCAATCAGTTGTGGATTTACCAACGCGATGCATCGCGTAACTCTTTCGGATTCTGGAGCACCGATACATGGTGCAGAACGTGGAGCATACCATCTCTGTTTACTCGAACGGTGAAATTTTCAGGTTAATTTACGTTTTACACTGCTTTTCCTAGCGCAGTGAATACGCGATGCAATCATTTCTTGAGCCGTTTTATCCAATATGCAAGTACCTTGAGTATTTTGCATAGTAGCTACGTAAAAATTAGGTCAATTGGATAAGTTGTAGCAGTCTGAAAAACATTTTAGGTCGCACGAAAAATTTCCTATGTTTGTGAAATAATTTTCGAGACTTCGGAAAAATTTTAATATTTAATGAAAATTATTGGACCTCTGAAGAAATTTTAGAATCACTTATAACAGGATTACATACAAGGAAAACTCACTATGTAAGATAGTTTAATGGCACGTTGCCATAAACATTTACATACATAGGTCCCTCAACCTATATTTGAACACTAAATTATTAATTTTTGAATAAAATTGTCGATAATTTCGCATAATGACATAGTAGAATAATAAATTTGATAGTCTATTCTTTCACAGTCTATTTCTCATTTTCTGAAAAATCATTGAACAATTTTTTTATGATTCAATCTACCATAGCCATAAATCTTTGTAATTGTATATTCGTCAATTTTTTAACTTGTGAAAGATTCATACTTGTTACATTATTAAACACATAGTAGTTTTTTTTAAATAGAAAAAGGTTCCATTAGAAGTGTATTCTCAATTTCACTCTTATCCAACTTAAAATGAGCGATGACTTTTACGTCATCATGCATTTCTCGTGATTAATCATTCGACTAATGTGTTACGAGAAATATTCCCGGCACCGACTTGAATTAACCCAATTAAGTGGTTTGCTCGAATCAAGGATTTCTGAAGTTTCTCACGGTCGAAGAAACGAAAATCCGAAATCTCCGAATTTCCATCTTCAATGCGATTATTCCAATGGAAATGAATTCAAACTATCCCCGCTCAGACCTGGCTCATTAAGAAATTATTCTTCTGGAGCGTAACGAAATCAGCCGTTTCGCAAGGAAACGTTCTCGGATATGACCGGCTAATTTGCGATCGTTACGAATAGCGATTACGGACAGGAAGGATATTGAACAAACGAAATATTTCATCGTTCGCAATCAACGTAACCACAATCTGATATGCAATGTTCCGCGTTCTTCGTCGCACGCTTGAAAGTTCGCGGAAAAACGTTGGGAAAATTTCATCGAAAAAAATTAAGAAAATTTATTTGACTCGTATGTGTCACTATAAAAAAAAAAAATGAATTTCTATACCTGCTTAAAAAATATTGTCACCCACATATGACCGACGTAGCAGTCAACGTATATTATATTTAAATACAATACTATAATTATAAAGCGCTGGTCATATTAAAGAGATCTAAGGAGATCAGTGTATTCAGTTTCAGTGTTTCAGTTTCATAAAATAATTAAAAGAAGAAAACATTTTTTTATTTTGGAATAACGATCCGTAGTCATAATAAACGCCGGTAACGAGCCATGATAAACAATTTCTGTTCTGTTACATGAAGATCTTCTGACGCGAACACACGATATCATTCAATTAAGGAGGTTCTACCGCAGATCCAAGCAAACAAAACGGATTCGCCGCGATCCCCGTCAAAATTTGCGCGTGTTGCGAAACCGTGTGTCGATAGAGCCGAATCGAATCGAATTGAATGGAATCGAATCGAATCGACGGAAGAGGGAAATCGTTCGGGGGTGTTTTCGCAGGGGGGGGTTCGGTCGCAAGAAGCTCGTTAGCGGGGACTTTATCGGCGATTCCCAGACTCGTTTTGGCTTGCGGGTAAAAAGCCCTGGGCCCGAGCTTCTTACGCGGCCAGAAAACCGCGTGATTTACGGAGCGGCGAGTCGTGATCGCGGAAGAATTCGATCGGGCAGGGTCGACGCGCCGTTTTGCCGTGCGACTCGATTTGTAAATTAATCTCGCGGAGCGTGACGACCGTTTACCGGGTCTCTTGCGAGATAGGCCTGCAGGATACGAGCCGGTGAGGCAAGAGGAAATTGTTACGGGAGAGAGAGATCGAGAGAAAGACGTTGGGACACGGCGATCGAGGGGAAAGGGTGAACGATGGAAAAAGGGAGAACGGAAAGAGAGAGAGAGAGAGAGAGAGAGACGCGGCGAAACTCCAACGAAAGAGAGAGAGAGAGAGAGTGTGTCAAACACTGAAAGAGAAAGAGAGTACCGAATAGAAGGACACAGGCAGGTAGCAAGAGAGAGAGTACCAAGTACAGGGAGAGAGAGAGCGCGGGAGTATCAAAATAATACAAGAGAGAGAGAGAGAGAGAGAACGTCAAGTAGGATAAAGAGATGGAAAGGAAAGAGAAAACGGAAGAAAGAGAGAGAGTACTAAATATAAACAGAGATAGAGAGAATGGCAAATACAAGGAGAGAGTGTGTGTCAAATAGGAGAGAGAGATGGAATGGAAAAAGAAGGAGGAAGAGAGAGATGAAGGCAAAGCGCAGGAATATAACGCTCCGACTCGAGGAAGAGAGAGAGAGAGAGAAAGAGAGAGAGAGAGAGAGACTTGCATAGCTCTGCACTTCCGCTCCGCGAGGTAAATCGAGTGCATTGCGGTGCAATGAGTATCAACTGCGTGCCGCTGAGTGCAGTGCCGCGTAATCCGCTGATGCGCCGAGTTACGAAATTTGAGGGTGTAACGATGTTTTCGCGCGAAACTCGGCCGAACGTGGAGCAGACAGCGGGGAAATTATTGGGATGCGATATAGAAAATTGTTCTGAGCCGACCGATGCTGCTGTTGGATTATCAATAAGCATCCAACACTATGAACTTATTGTTCGAGAGCAAAAATTCATCGGAGTTCTCAGAATCGTAATGTGGACAATTTCGATGAATCGATAAAAAGTGATGCGCATTTGACTATAATATAAGTTTGCCTTGGGCCGTTTGTGGAAATAATTCTGTAGTTCTCGTCGAAAATAAACTCCGTCTAGATTCGAGACTCCATAAAAGAAAGAAATGAGGACTACCGTAAGTCGTGGTTTATGCAGTTCCTGATTTACTGAAAAACGTGCTACAAAAACTTTCATGGATATTGTTTCGTTCCTGAAAAGAATCAGGGAAACCGTCCCGACAATGGCTTTGAAAATCTTGATATTCTTGAATATTTTAGATCTCTCGAACGCCTTGAGTGTCTTGGACGAGAAATTCTATGCTGTACCGAAGAACATTCTCAGCAGTTGAAAATATTTTATATGAGGGAAGAAAATACACTTTACGCCAATATTAACAGTAAATTCTAGCCTCGCGATGCTTGTAAGCTTTTCTTACTGTTGTCTACCTTTTCTGACGTATTTTTAAGAATTCGGTGGCAATAATATATAGGAATATTCATCGTGTATTTTATATTTCTTTGATCGTTTATAATTTTACTTCTATTAATAAAATTGTATCAAGTTCATTAGAAACAGTTTATAAATGTTGGGTAATTTAATGAATCTACTTAGTACGGTCAAAGATGTTCCAAGATTCGGCTTATGACATAATAATTGTAATTCATCATTCTTCGTTTCATAATGAATAAGAAACTGATTTATTGCATGAATGGTTTCGACATTTCGATATGTTCATTGTACTGCCTAAATGTACAGTAGTTACTTTCTCCTCGGCCGAATGAATTTTCTAAAATAAGATACTTTCCTTCTGGCCAAGAAAGTTTGAGTTTTAATTCTTAAAAACGATGAAATAAATTTTTCAAATAAAATAATGTTTTAGTCTAAAAGGAATATTATGCATATTATAATGAATCTACTAGATATCATATAAATGTAAGTATTCTGAAATTTGTAGACAGAGGTGTACACACATTGT
The DNA here is from genome assembly GCA_913789895.3 of Seladonia tumulorum. NCBI lineage: Eukaryota > Metazoa > Arthropoda > Insecta > Hymenoptera > Halictidae > Seladonia > Seladonia tumulorum. The sequence continues at coordinate 12,596,929 of OU565272.1, forward strand.
TGTAACAATGTTTGCTTGAGGAGTGTGTGGAAGCTCCGCTAATTCCTGGATTAATCACGGTACGCTCGAAAAGATGATAAAGGTTCTGCGTTGTCGAGGTTCCTTGTTTCCATCAACAATAATTCTATTGTACCCGAATTGAGACCACGAAGTCCCTAATAGTAATTCTTCCACCTAACTGTTTCGTAATACCACCAAACTGAGTTCTTTGCTCACAATAGCTTCATTAATCCTTTTCACTGTCGCAGTATCGCGAGACGTGATTTATGCCTTGTTATATGTATGCACGTGTCTGTGTGTACTGTTGGGAAGGACTTCGTTTAATCGTTTCGGGACCCACAGGAAGTCAGACACCAGGACATGGAAATGGGAAAGGATCCGGGGGGAAGGGAGGACGCAAATTGATATCCTCGATTGTGTAATTAATTATTCTGGATGTTTTAAGCACATTTGCTAGCAAAGAAATCTCTCAAAAATGTGCTTTAAATTTAAGTGATTCCTAATTGACCGGGTGCGAGAAACAAATAGATAAACATTTTTACGTTATTCAAGAACATCTTGTAAAAGATATCTTGGGGAGTAAAATATTGTCTCATATTAATAGCAAATATTACCAGCAACGCATCTACAATCATTTCAAAAAGCACATTTGTTTTCAATTTAGACGAAAACCCATTAGTTAAGTTAGACAAATGATCACCCTGGGTTTCATTTAATCTGTACGTATCTCAAGGGATTATTTTCTGGAAAATAATCTATCAAAGCGTAAATTTATTTCGAAACCCATATTCAATTATGTGTTGTATGCTATTCAAGGTTGATCACTTAAGCAGTAAATAATTAAGACGTTGTACGAGTAATAAGACAAAATTACTTTGTAAAAGATTACTTTCACTTGTCCTAGCCAATTTTTAAAATAATGTAAGTGGATATTAAAATAGACAACCTCAAGGCCGTGAAGTTCTCCGGTGATTATTCGAAACCACAAATAGACGCGTCGTGAAGTGTCGACAGATTCAGACTTTTAACTTTCGAAGGCTCCTCTTCCGAAGTAGTATGACTAGTTTTTTCCCGAGACGATTAACGCGTTGTGTAAAAGTGTGAAGATCGTCAGGCCACCGAAATAACCCTGAACTATCAGATCTGTTTTCTATAGATCGACAGGCGAGATCCGTATCGATGGCATCGATCGCGCGAACGAGGAACGGGAAACGAGATCGAAAGAAAGGAATTCACCTCCGGGCTACGTCTACGACCCATATTATAGCTCAATGAATACATATAGTTACCAAGGTTAGTAGACCGTCAGAGACCAAGGCTAGCGAAAGAGTTATCTTTAGTTCTCTAGTTTGGTTACAAACTAATTCAACTACCATGAATCACGATCCCTTACAGACAACAAAAGTCATTTAACCCCCTCGTATCAATGCCTAAAATTTCCTATAATATTAAATTACACTGTACTTCATAGTTTCGACGCGTAATCTTTGTGTCTCGGATATAAATAAAATAATTACCCAAGAAAGTTGCTGACCCTATTTGATCGTTTATTTTGGATACTATTTCTTGTGAATAGTATGCACGATTTTTGAGTGAATTTTAATCCTGAAGTATACACTTTCGAAAACAGCTTTAGTAACTCATTCATGCCAAGTATGCATAACAGCATAATAACATATTTTATAATTCTTTTGGAAAAATATTGATCTATCTTCATTATGTCAGTAAATATAGACTAATCGAATCACATAAAATTACGATTAAAATTAGAACTTAACAATCAAAACATGAACATTGTAAAAAATGAAAACTGTAGAACCAATCAATCGAATTGAAGGACAATTATTTATCTCGATCTCAGATTGAAATAGCTGAACTGGGTAAGTAAAGATAAGTGGAAGAAAACTTGTTCGTCCACCTAATAAAAATTCACGAACCATGCATCCGAAAAAGAACCACGTCGATCCGAGAAGAGAATCTATCGAAGTAAAAGGCAGCAGATTTCTATCAAAAACAGGGTAACAGTCTTGGTATCCCTGAAGCGCGGGAAATTACGAGCAGGACGGAAGTTTATTGCTCCGAGGAGCGGCGCGGAATAAATTTTCCATCGAGCGTGGTCTGCAAAAAGCTGCTCGCGTCCCCAGCAACCGTGTGCATCGGAACAGAAAGCTGTATACGGTGATCGATCGATCCCAGTTATCTGCTCGCTAGCGCACCGGGTATCGGTCATTACGTCGATTACTCGGGCCTGATAAAAAAAAATTCCTATCACTCGCGAGATATTATCTGTATTACTCACGCCCGTAACACAGGTAGGTAGGGGAAGCAAGCAGGCAAGCAAAGCCGCTTCATCCCCGGCGCGATTTCCACTGGTTCGAAACTGTGTGCCGGAGCGGAACGATCACACGAGAGACGGAAAGCACTTTCGATCACGGATGGATCGAGCTTGCCTCGCGCACCTGGGGGGATGAGTCGTGAAGGACACGTACCGTTGAGTCGACCGGGAACAGCCTCCATGGTGCCCACGAGGAGCGCAACGAGCACCAGCAACCTCGACATCCTGTCCACCATGTCGCCTCCGAATCGTTTCTTCCGGTTAGATCGGCCCTCGATGAACCATAAAGCTCCCTGGTGAACAGCCCCGATCGTCGCGTCTGAGGATCGGACCACATGAAACCCCTCGATCCGTAATCGAGGATCGTTGACGACGCCGCGCACCAAAGGATCAAGGATCGAGACGATGCTGCGAGCACCACCGACGGAAAGTGAATGGAGACTGTCGCGCACGTGCGCCACGGGAATTTCTCAGAGAGCCGTAGAAGTAACCGTGAACGGCCTGTAGCAGCGCGGAATGTCCCGGAGATCGGCGATCGACGAACCGATCCAGCACGTTTTGCCGATCCACGCTTCGTGGACCCCGAGAGTCCGATCCGAGACTCGATGATCGAAAATGCGCTAGCTATTTCACGAACGCGTGCTGTATAGGCTCTGCGAGCTATGGATCCGGGACGAGAGCAGAGAACGGAGAGAGATAGAGCTAGAGAGAGAAAGAGAGAGAGAGAGAGAGAGAGAGAGAGAGAGAGGGAGAGATATTTTCGAATCGAAAGTGAGAATACCGGTTAAGCAGATTTTGGGATGGCTGTGGGCGACGCGCTGACCGTTATGTAAATTCAGATCCGTTTCCACTGCTTCTTTTGGTAGCATAGGTTTTTGGGTATTCGGAGTTCCGATAGAATATTTTACGCCTCGGCTTACTGCGCGCTTGAGGATTTGCGAAATCTACGTTTCCAGGTAGAAATCATGCAGCCGTGATGTCTTTCATTTCACGTTGAAAAATTGACGGTTTTGCGATTGTAGAGTGTAACACGATAAGATTACGACCTCGAAATGGATTATGGAGATTTGTTTCGATTCCTTCTTTTGGTAACACCATAGGCTTTCGAGTATTCGAGGACCCATAGAATATTTTACACCACTTATTCAATTGTATATTCGTGAATTCTACGGTTTAAGAAAAGAAAACAGTACATGTGTGTGATATCTTTCGTTTCTCAATGACAAAATGACAATTTTGTGATTGTAACTAATAATTAGTTACAAGCATAACATGAATAGTCAATTATGCAATTTTTAAAGACGTGTCTACACGAAGTGTCTTGAAAAATATATTTAAAAAAATTTATAATTAGAGTTGTAAACACCGTCAACTATATAGTTATAAGTAGGTCGATCACCTGAGGGTTAATTTTATAACACAGAAGTTATACATAGATATTTACATTTCTTATCCTAATACTTTGAATCAGTTGACAATAATACAACAGCATTTTTAAATTCCCTAAATATTTTTCACCGTTTTGCACTTGATTCACTCTTGTCATAAGTGTATAAAATTCACAGTGTTTTAATAATATGGTGATACTATGAATTTAGAATATTGAATGTAGTAATTTTTTCGTCGTAGCTTCGAATAACTTTTTACCAAAAATTTGATGATACCTTAATTTTGGACATATATGTTCATTGCAGATATACGTTTACCATAAAAATTCTGTATATCTGCAGATGTAAAATGATGTTCGTTTTGAAAGGATGCAATCACTTAAAAATGTTAGCTATGAAACGAATAGCACCAGATAAAATTTTTTACGAGGCAAGTAGCTGGATAGTAACATAAAGTAATAAAATAAATGGTACTTATATGGAGGATATAAAATTGAATGTTCAAGCACTCGCTGCGTATGTAACTTGATGTCATAAGACAAGGTTAGTAAAAGAAGAATGTATTTATGAAGTGGTGGAACGTATACTGTGTCGGACGTAATTAGCTATATTTCCTCGTAGATGATCTGAGTGAAATTCATTATTCTGGCAGTCTGGTGAATAAACTTAAGATCAACGAGATCTGTTTATAATATAAATATGAATGGTTCACGAGGGAAAGGGGAATGTCGAAATGTAGCATTTCCCAGAAAACGATCATTAAATCTTTGAATCTATAATTCCGCAGTATCATACACCGGAATTTTTAACAGCAACTTTACACCTAAAAAATTTACTGATTTGTTTCATAACTGTTGGGAACCGTTAAAGAATTCAATTATTAAAAGCAAGGGAAAAGTTCGTGCCAGTAGAGGGGCCATTAAAGGTAGGGGTTAAATCAGATGAAGTAAGCTGCATGATAATGCACTAAAGTGTTTTACAAATCTCTGAGGATTAGACTAAAAGACTAGCTCCTGATAGTGCAGGCACGGTGCTTCGAGGAGGTCACGATTACTTTACAAGATTAACAATGTATGATTTGGTAATACAGTCTTTGTAAACTTTTGTTGTCTACTGACTTCATAAAATCGAATAGAAAACTTTGCTCTCCTTCGCAAGTCACTTTTCAAGTTCTGATAATCAAGAAAATTTGGTGTTGCCAATGAAAAATGTACAAACAAATCTCCATTACTTATTGAGAGTACCCCACTTTACTATTTTTAAGTAGTGTTACACAATGTTATTTTTAAAGAAAAATTCGACAATCAAATATTAAATACCGCTTAACATTTTTAGCATTTTCCAACTTTCCTACATACAGAAGAAATAGTAAGAAAGTCTTCAGAGATTACTAAAACCAAAAACCGTAACATCAAAGATGTATATCATTGGATGTGAAATATTTTAAAGTTTAAAAACCGTACAAACATGTATTCATGTTAAGAAAGTGTAATACTAAAAGAAAGTTTCTTACGCAATACTTAAGACGAACTATAATTATGCTTGTGCATATATAATAACTGTAAATGTGAACGGTTTCACTCCAGCAATTGCAAATAAAGGTATAAAAATTCAGTTTTACGCGAGCATGCACTGTCTACTTACAATTAACACGTTCTCTGCCAAGAGGCTTCTAGCAGCTGTATTCTGGTGAAACAGAATACATTTACACAATATTTACAGAATACAAGAGAATGCTATTTAATTTGAATTCCGATCTATAGATTACTGTATTCAAATTCACGGAGAAAGGGCTACGAATTTATTGGTATACCTAATACATCAAATAATATATAAAATGTGAAAATAGTTATGAAACCTATCAAAAACTTAAAAACCTACAAAAAGCCAGTAACATCTACAGTGGATTCAAAAAGTATTAGAATACTAAATTTCCGATTCTCGAGAAATGGTCAATATTTAACCTATGATAATTTCCTTTTAAAAAAGTAGAACAATAATCAATTTAGACTCGTTTTAAAGTTTGAAGCCTCTACTTTTGCAGACTATCATTCATTATTTTCTTAGATATTTGTGCACGATGCAGCAGATGAAAAACTGAGAACACGTTTTTGGTCGAGAATGGTACAAATTAAATCGTCTATAAAGCATCAACAAATATTTTTCTGAATAAATCTTTTACATATTTGAAGATTGAATATTTCCCTTTACAGTGAATGCTTAAAATATGATCTAAGATTTTCTGGGGAACAAGTTTGGTCATGCAAGACCTTCACTGTGTACCTTACATTTTATATTGTTGCAAAGATGGCAATATCCCTTTCATGCAAAGCTCAATAAATCGCTCGAATTATTCGTTGTAAAGGGGAAGCTTGGATCTGTAAATCTACGACCTTTTCAATCTGTAACATTTTGGACCAAAATAACGCAAACATATCTTAGAAAAAAATTGACGATGTATGACGAAAATAGAAGCTTCAAGCTTTAGAATTAGTGCAAGGTATATTGCTGTACCATTTTACATTAACGAAACTACCACAATATTGACACTTTCTCGAGAATGAGAAATTCAGTGTTCAAATACATTTCTGATCCACTGTACGACACGGCACAACGTCGACCGTACAGAAGGAAACCAGGAATCGTCCTTGAAGGGTTAAGCCGTAAAAGTGCCAATCGGGTTGTCTCGAAAATCGGAAGGTGCTCGAAACCGTCTAAACCCAGAAGCACATTTCCGTGTTGAACGGTATTTGTCTTCGGAGGAGCGTGTCGATTGCGGTCAGCGTGGCACCCTTCTTGTAACGCGGTCGCGGAATAAGGTCACGCGCGAAAGGTTCGAGGCGTATCGCTCGGACAATGATCGTGTAACACCAACCAGGATTTTCGGGTACCTGAGTCAGCGGCGCGGGGCACACGGGAGTCTCCTGGTGTAAACCTTCTTGGGCAAACAACGACGAACTGACCGTCGATCGGCCTCCACGTTCGCTTTTCAATCGGATTCCACAGTGGCCGGCCTTCGCTGGCACTCGTCGTTGTCGGCCCGGGATGCGGGAACCGCCACTCTGGATTACCATAGCATGGTCTCCGCGTGCCTCGGGATGGTACGTGTCATAAACTGAACTCGCTTTCGACGAGGGTCCTCGAGCAACCGGAATTTTAAGTCCGTTCGCCGACGAAAGACGCTCCGAACGACGACTCGCGGCGAAAGAACCACTCTGGTTCTGCGAACAACGGCGCCGGAAAATAATTCCCTTTCCTGCCGAATATCACCGGACGCTGTTCGGCTTATGGCTATTCTATAGGGTGATCTCAGGTCTGGCTAACTGAATTTTTTTTTTTCTTTTTGGAGACTTTAATGGACTTTCAAATGAGCGCATTATTTGAAGGGTTACACACCTTCGAACGGTTGAAAACTAAGAGAAATTCATGAATTTTTTTATGTATAACATTATGTTTCATGAGAAAATCAGTACATGCATTTTATTATATAATATTTACGTAGTATACGCTGAAAGATTGACCGGGATATATTAAAGTAGAACGATGAGGCAGCCATTTTCTCAAAACCATTTCTGCAAAGCCCTGCTTGTGGTTCCAGGCATATTTCTTTGAAGTTCTATGTGGTACACATTTCTTATATTTTTCTAGTTACTTTGCTATGGGGGCGAGGTGCTAATTTGCAATCTTAAATGCAATAAATCTTCCCAAATTGGATGATGACAAACCGTTGAATATTTAAAAAAAGGATACGAGTGAAAGGAACCTCTGCGCATACTGCGTCGAGTGAAAGAGGCTTTCGGAATAAGAATCAAGTTTTTATACATGCTCCATTAAATTAATGCAATTTACGTGTTTTCCAAAGTAAACGGTATAATTATGGTGCCACGGAATGTTATTACATTACATAACTTAAAGGTTGCCCTTTCATGTTTTAAATATAGAATTTTTATTTCACATTGATATTCTGAGCCCTCATTAGTTGGCTATCAATTCCATTTTTGCGTTTCAATGCTTCGTTAGTTACTTCGCTTTCGTTTCCCATCGAATGTTGTACAATAATACATTACTGTTGAACAATACTATAATGACATAAATACAACATTATTATTGATATATCGTCGATGATCTTAAACACTTGAAAAAAGTGACCTAATTAATGAAGATATTGAAGGGGCCAAGACAAACGGAACACCCTGTATCATTGTTGCGAACATCGACGATTTTTCCAGTAATGGAGGTTCGTCGGCGTGGAAAGTTCTAGCCCCGGAGCGTCGATGGAATCCGAGGAAAAGCATGTCGGATTGCATAACAACAGGTCCGACCGGGTCGTAGAAAATGTTTCTAGATTCTACGACTCGTGAACTCCCTTTGGAAAGGAACGGACGACTGTCTGTGTTTATCACTGCAAAGTTACGGGAGCCAAGGTAACGAGAATCCGAGTCGGATTTTCTCTTCCGTGAGGCGTTCGTTAGCGTCGTCGCCGAGTTTCGAATTGTGCCAGCAGGATTGTTCGAGCGCGGTTCTGTGGTTTTTGGCGGGACCCGGAGAAAGATCGTTTGCCCAAGGGCTGTTGCGTATTACGATACTTTAAGACCAGTATCTCATTTTCTTGGCCCTAAACCTGTTCATTCTCTAGCATTTTGTACCGAGAACGACAAAAGAAATTCATCGATCCGAAACTGCCGAGTTCGTGCATTGAACGTGCATGTATTCAACAGAATTCATTATTATGTGTGATTAATAGAGTGTGCATTTTGTGCATTTATCACAGAAATAAAACTGCAAAAATATTTAAAGAATTTAAAAGTACTGTTGCAAAAGTGCTTTCAACTCATTCAAATTGTTAGGAAAAGAAATAAATGTTTGCGTGAAAATCCGCACTCTGGTAATTAATCCTTGATTGGTATAATACTTGTCTCTTTGTATATTTTGGTTTTGTATAATGTATAAAATAATTGGAATGTTAAAAATTAAAGTTTGACATGCACATGCACATGTCGGTACGAAATAAAAAAGAACAGAAGACTACTTTGTTGTCTGTCTATTTGTTTTCTAAAAAGAAAAGCCAAAAACCTTGAAATTCAGCTGCAAAAATGTGGTTCCAAGAAAAACGTGTCTAAAATTTTTAACAGATATTATCTGCACGATGTGCTACAGTTTCACAAGCTACATCTTCATCCACCACGAATTTCTGCCTGTAACTTTGGGAGCATAGTCTCCGCGTGCGATGCTATTGATTGACGCAAGAAAAACATCGGTTTGTTGAAGTTAGTAAACAGAATTCTCCCCGTAACAGACTAGACGCGCCTTCCTCGTTAATATCAACGGAGAACGAGGGGAATGAGCAGCGGATATTGCACCGCCAATAACTCTCCACACTGCCACCGACTGTGCAAAGTTCTCATCCTTAAGTTCAAACCGCCGGGAACTTTCAGCGCTTGCACTGGCGAACGAGTGTTGCAGACAGTCCGCCATCGTGTTTAGTAATTTAGTAAAGAGGGTGCGACGCGACGATCCCCGAGCATGTATGATCTATTATTTTCGCGTAAGAAGACCTTTTCAGGCCGCGAAACACGCCGAAGGCGACTAATTTTGTAAGTTTACGGAGAGAGCGTCAGTCTTCCGACATCTTCTTCGTCAGACACTTGTCACGTCTTCAAGTACGTGAAAGAGATGTGCGCGATATATGCGCCGTTAAGTTTTAAGTAACAAGAATGATGCAATGATGACAAAATTAAAAACCAAAACGTTTCATCATGAACCTTTATCAACATACTTCTGACACTTTTCTGGTAGAAACGATACCAAACATGATGCAATTTGCATCGTGTTTACTTGTTTAGTCCACGATACAATGGAACCCCTATTATCCTATCCTGGAACTCGGGGCACGCGAACATTATGGAAATAATTATTGGACAATTTTGCAAGACTGGACTATTAACTTGTGCAAAGAATTGCTTTGGCGTGAAATGACCGTAGAACAGTGTGCGAGCATCGCCGAACACATTAACAAACGTCTTGGCGTTTGTATTAAATGTAAGGTTGGTTCAACACATGTTACAAAATGTTGCTTCTTACTTATCGTATTCGTTAAATAAGAAAAGGCAATTAAAATTCGTTGACAATTCATGAATCCCTAAACTTATTGCCATCTGTTTTCGACACACGATGCTAGGCACCATTTCTCTCTTAATACTATAAGTTATATAATTGATAAATTATAATTAGTTATCTTCTCGACAAAAAGCGTCACTACATATGCGATCGTTTCAAATCATATCCTGCATCGACGGTCAAACGCCGACTCGGCATGCACTTCGGGTAGATCATACGCAAGTATGAACAACTCGAGGGAATTATTCATGAGTGATACTTCTGCCGAGATTATTCGAGGACATCTGCGTGACACCGTGCGATCGAGAATCCCCGTTCGCGGTACTTTCGATCGAGAACACGAGCGGACGTCAACGGGGAGATAAATCACGCTGGGCGTGCATCTGGCAATAGCACAGAAACGTCGAAATAAAATATGAGACGAATGCGAAAGAGATTCATGTTCCTCGTTGTCCAGATAGATAGACTACGTCGTCGTCCTAATCGCAGGTGACTGTGTATCGCCTAAGCTCTGAGACGCGTCGGTGTCCAATTACCTTGGACTGCCGATGACTTCGAGATTAGAGCCGTCGAAGAAAGTTCCGTGAGATTGATGACACGGATGATGCTCAATAAACGTCGAGCTTGTTGTTACTGCAGGATTTTTATGCGAAATAAAAATTGTCTGCATTCATTGCAAAACACAGAAGCTACATACACATTTTTTTTTTTTTAATAATTGCTGTCAGATGAAAATAATACAACAGCATTTTCAAATTAAATCCACAGTCATTGCTGCCAGGCTACAAAACTTATTATACTTAAAGTGTAACGAAAGTTTTGCGATAAGATATAGATTTCCATTTTTAGGATTGTTTTTACGTTCAAGTCTCTCATAAAGATGTAAATTTGCGGGACGCGACATCCGGCAATTTAGATCTTGCAATCTTAAGAGATCTTCAGTGCTTAAAGTCTTTTTATAATGTGGACGATGAGCATTAATGTACCTTTGGTATGTAGAGTTTTATCAAATTGCAATTAAAATTAGAAAATCATTACACCGCATTCAAGGATTTACATATTTGCATGTTCATACATACTATAAAAGACATTAACAGTTGCTAACTACCTCTATTACTAGCATTATTAGTGTCATCACGTGTCTCTCCTCTTAGAAGTTTGTTCTTTTCTTTGAAGGTGCAGCATCTCGAATGAGTTAATGAAATTCTTGTGCATCATTTGCCAGCAAAGACAATATTTTTTGTAAGAAGGTATCATTTATAAATATTCGCATAATGAAAATGTCCAGAATTTTAACTAAAAGGTGAAATTCTTTTTGTAATGACCTCCATTATTACTAGTGAAATGATACACCAGTGCTTAATTCAAGACAATATGAATCAATCCAACAGTGTATTTAATTAATTTCATGATACTTCATATTTCTTGAATTTGAATTCAGTTGAATTTTAATATACACATTCACATAATAAAAATGTCTAAACTTTCAGTTAAAAGACTGAATTTATGTGCTTAATTCAAAACGATATGAATCAATACAACAATGTAAACACGTTACTTACCATTTTACTTCAATGCACACTTGACTAATTCAATTGACGTCAATCTTGATAGACATATCAGCTGTATCTTATTGAATTGCATGCATCTCTAATACTATTCTTATTCGAGCCTGAACTATCAGGAATACTCATGGCGAAAAGAATCGTTGAAAGACTATGTGCGAGGAAACGAACGTTAATGGCACAATCGTCCGTGAATCGGCGTTCTTTCAAACTTTTTTATAAACAGGATTTTTTTGTGCAATTAGCAATAAAGTATAAGCGAATGCTTTCAGAAGTGTTTTTCTGTCAAATTTCTCCGCGATAATCGTTCCAGCCATTAAGAGGCTTACGAAACAATTAGGTTCGTTTGCCTGGCTGCTCTTCGTTTTACGCGCGCCGCGCCGGTTGCGTGCCGCACAGTAATATCCCTTTTATGATTTATGCACGGGTATAGCAATCGCGGAATGAAGCGGCCCGCGCGATTCTTTCGCAACGTATTCGCTAGTGAACACACGTCGGAGGAATGTAGGCCTCGGTCAGCCTATCAGGATCAGGTCATTGTGGTTCGAAAACATGTTCCGGAAGGTTGAGGAATGCATCGGCAGTAACAAAACAACCCATTAAAATAAGATATGCACTCGAGGCGCTTCTCTTCTACGAAACGCATTATCGACAACAAGTTGTACTGTTTTTCTCTGAATGAAGTTCAACATATTTAATTAGAACAGTAAATAAAACTCGGTCATTGAATTAAATCGAATATTTTCAAATTTTTCTTCGCTCTTCATTTTTGAAGATTTATATGACACATACATAGACAGATAAACACAGTATTTACTCGACATTTGTCCAAAGTATAGGACTAGCCAGGGACATATATAGGCCATAAGATACTATTTGATCCACGCGACCTGACACTCTTCGGCGACCAAGGTCTGTCAATGGGGATAGTTCTGGAACTTTTATCGGCTAGGCATTTGAGACATCGTAGAACGTTTAAATAATAGTTGTTCCTGTAATAAAACGTTCACCTACTCATGTAACGCAGGTTCTACTATACTTTGAGATTATACGTAATTTTTGAGATTACTGGCAGTTAAAGTATCCATTTTATGGCGTGACATTTAGTTGGCCTAGACACGTTTAAACAACAGACATTTACATAATAAAACGTTCACTCAACGGATGTCCATATAACAGAGATTCTACTGCAGTTTGATGTTACGTATAATAATTTTTTCTCCCAAGAACAGTCAAAGTGTTAATGTTATTGATGGAGAAAGAACTGTTCTATCAGATATAATCATCATCTCTGGTCACGTTTGAAAAACAGATGTTCACGTAATAAAACGTTCATTTAACGGGTGTTCGTATAACGGAGGTTCCGTGGTACCTTGATTGCAAGGAATTTTCGAGGTTGCCGGCAGTCGAAGTGTTAATGTTATAGACGGAGGAAGAAGTGTACCGACAGATGATTGCCCTGGATCGAAAGCTGGTCCCGTAAACGGGCTCTTGTTTACGATCGCCTTAATGGTCGGGGAGGGCTTATGCACTTGCCTCGTACGGACACACGCGCCTACACGTGCACCATCGCCGGCTGTCACGTGCAGAAGCATGCGCTAAGCACATCGCAAGGAGGTGTATGTACCGCGAGTGTAGAAAATGAAAGTTGAGATTCCTCGGCGCGGGCTGTTTCGTAACCAGGGTCACGCTTAGAAAGGCACCGCGGCGATTTAATTCGCCCGGCGGTATTTACGGGTTCCAAAATAGTAAATATGTACCCCCATATTCCCGGTAACTAGCTGCAACCATCCGGCCGAACGTGTTTATTTCGACCAAGTTGGTGAATTTCCCCGCGTCGACCCTCGTCATTTCACGCTATTGGGAAACAATAAAAATGGTATTTCGCCCAGCGTGTTTCGACGCGCACGCGGTGTTTCTGGTCGATGGCGAATTTATCGGAGTTTTATGTGTAATCGCTTGTTGTCACCGTTTCGAATTAAACGCACCACGTTAAACGCTTTTCCGGGAAGAATCGTATGATTTATCATGCGCATCTGCCAGCGAAATTAGTTGAACGTTGATCGCGAGGATTCCGGTTAACGATGGTTTAATTGCTGAGGTATATTTTTTCCAATCACAGAAGATATCGAATACATATATATATCATACATATGTAGACTGCGGATCTTGTTTTCCATTGTTTTAAATTGCACAATCTCGTTTTCGTCATAAGCACATAAAAACCACAATCCAATAATATATATATGTGTATAAAATGAGCAACATCTTTGTTTTCTTATTATTCTTGTACCGTTGATATCTTCGAAGAATATATAGGGTGTTTGGTAACTGGTGGTACAAGCGAAAAGGGGGTGATTCTACATGAAAGAATAAGTCGAAAACATAGAATAAACATTTTTCGTTTGAGGCTTTGTTTTCGAGAAAATCGACTTTGAAGATCTGTCAGGTTTGTGTGCTTCAGTATATGCAGGAAGTAGATTTGGTTGGTCATGATCAGACACGTCAGACGATTCCTATCGAATAGCATGCGTATTCGCTGCATTTCAAACTCGATTTTCTCGATAACGAAACTTCGGATGAAAAAATTTTATTCTATATTTTCGACTTATTCATTCATGTAGAATCACCCCCTTTTCGTTTGTACCACCAGTTACCAAACACTCTGTATACTAATTTTTTAATTAAAAAGTATGTGGTAGAAATGGATATTATCCAGAGAGGAATCGGATGAATTCGTGTACCTTTTAATATTACTCCAGCGGAATAAACCAGATTTCCACACAATTTTTGAAATTAAACAAGAATGTTTCATTACAGTTTAGTCGTTCGATTGCAGTATCACCATGTAAAAATCTAAATTTTAAGTACGAGTAAAAATAAAAGTATTTGCAACAAGCATCTTCTCCCACATCTTCGTCACTGTCCATTCCACTTCTTCTTCTGGTTACTGACTGCTAGCGCCACTGTCGGGCACTAAAACCTTCACCAAAGTGATTTGTACATTGGCACTCGTTCCCAATGGGAAAAATCCATTTCGCAGTAACGTTCGCCCTTCGATTCCCTAATTCAATTATATTCCCTGTAACAAAATTGGCCATTCTAATTTGTAAGACCCTTCGACAGGGTGTAGAAAAACGTACAGCAATTCTAGGAGGCTGGTCCGTCGAAGGTCCTGGCATCACGCGGGAATAAATTATTCGGCAACAGCACTTTATTTTTGCGCGGCGAATCTATTACCGGAGGGATCGCGTCGTATAAAACGGCAGTCGGCCGATGTACGTGCCCCTCTCTCCTTTCGCTCGGATTCGACAGCAAGAGAAATTCCCGCGAAGGATTCGCGAGATCCCGCTACAATCCTGACAAGGACGAAGTGTACCAATCTGAACGTCGACCCGGGGGCTGCGCACGCTCACCGATTCAAGGTTGTCTAACTCGATCGGCCGTGGCGAGTGACACCGTAGAAATTTCAATCGTTGCCCGTTTTAAATCGGGAATGAAAGTCGTCCGAGGGCCGACCAGTTTTCTGGTAACCCGACGCACGGTGGAACGGCCGAGGAAAATAACCGGACACCGCAAATGCCTCTGTCGTTTTTCATTTTATGGAAAAATGCTTCCACACGAAGCTACATTACTTTATTCTACTCAACTTTTTTTGTTGGTCAGTCAAGAATATAAGTGTTTCACTGATGAGAGCTGATTCTATACAGTTGTGCACAACTAAGCGTCCACAGTCGGGACTGAAGGTGGACACTTAAGTGAGGGCTGGCCTCTGTGAACTGTAGGATGAACAGGGACAATGTGTGTGAATAAAAGGTACCGACACCTGGCACTTATCAAGTTTCAATCGACTCGAACTTCAGAATTAGGGAGGTGGACACTTAAGTGTGAGACGATGGATTGTCAGTTTGCTTCTGTATGGTCGATGTTATATGGTGTTACAGATCTTACAATAATCTTTCGATGATTTAGACTTTTTCATATTTTCCTATAGGGACACGTATCGCAGCTAATAATATTAATCTGAATAATCTGACCTTCTATGATTAATTTAAAAATATTCTTTAGGATTCGAGGGTTTTAAGTAAATACTTCCATAATAAAATACTAGAATGTATTCTCGCACTTCGTTTTGATTTTTTAACATAGCTTCAATATGAACGCACCCTAATAGGAGACGATCAGCGTTAGCCTACAAAGTTATGTTATTTTAAGGGTTGTATCGAACGACAGCGATGAATTTTCTTCTAACCGCATTTTTTACGTGATTCCAGGATCATCTTTCTAAATGAAATATCTTCACTGTGTGCAACAAAATTTCCACCGTGCAGCGTGCACACGAATGTTTGTCAAACGCCGATCTACGGGAGCAACAAAAACGAAGAAATAGCGAAATCGAGCGGAATAATTGAAGTGTGACAAAATCGTTGCCGGTGCTCGCTCAGGAACGCACGCGTGGTTCGCCGCCAAACCGAATCTCGTAATCACGATTTCGTGTCAACGACTGCCTATAGCCGAGTGTTTTCGCGAGGCATAACCAGTGTTTGGTCAGGGCATCGCAAACGCTGGAAATGTCAATGCGCCGGCTTTGCATTCCGCGCTCGATATACATACACGTACTTGACTCGCTCGTTACGCGTGTCAAAGGAATTCGTGGACGCACGTATTTCGTTCCTTTTTGTTCGATCGATGTTTGAAACCTCGGATGAGTTTCATAGTTGTATATTTATAATGTACACAAGCGCGGTGAATGGTTTTAATACGCGAACAGTGTTTAAACGGGGTCGAGTTTTTTTAATGTTCGCGAGCTATAATGGAAATTGGCATGTTTGTGTTTTGGGGATTAAATTCGATCACGGTTGACATTCGATTTCGGGGGAAATATGATTTTTGTGAAACTTGTTGATGTTAAATTGACTTATGCATGAGTCGAATCGATCAATTTCGAAAAACAAAAAGTAAATTGACGAAGCAGTACATATCCATTATTAAAAGTTCTGTGAATTTATGCCAATCAAATTAGAAACCGGAAGTTATTATTTTTAATCTAAACACGAGATTATTTTGTATTATTTTTTCACTCGTGTTGATTCTTTTTTGTAAAGTCAGTATCTGGTGGTAACAAATATCGTTTGTACGAACAAATTGCAATCCGACCGCCCATCTGACAACTCGTGCATAATTTAATTTTCATCTTTCAATTAACTCGACCAATTCAACGGGTGCAAAATTAAAAAAGAAAATGTGAGAACATTTTGAATATAAAACTTTTTTAATCTCTAATTTACCTCGACAGCTAGGTCGTCAAAAGTAATTACTTAGTACTTATACCATTGGACGTTTCGACAGGACACGGAGGACGAGCCATGTTTTCGGAAATTGAGGTCAATCGATTCGTAATTAAAATTATTGACGTTTCGTGTCACGGGACGTACTCGTTGGCTGGCGTGACAATATCGATATTTAATCTAATAATCGACCTATTAGCGACCGGACCCCCTCATTCTCTTTTCTCATCCATCAATTTTCGTGTCAATTCCAGATTTTCAATTCGCACTTCGAGAGAGAGAGAAGAAAGAGAGACTGGATTTAAAGGAATCGATCTTATCTTATGATGATGAACTATTCAATATGAATTATAGAAACTATGTTGCACTAATGATAAATGACATCTCGCTACGTTATCTTACTTACCAATCAAACAGGTTTCAAAGATTTTGATCCTTATTTTGCAGCTAAAGTAGTTTGAGGGGAGTTTGAAAGTTCAGCAACGTTGCAACCGCTCGAAGTCAGCTGGTGAACAATAGGTCAAAGTTCACCCTTTAATCGCACAGATAAATAACGAAATAAGACCGCAATTACTCCATGTTCCCGGGGAAAATCTCCGATAGGTCGAGTTGAACTATTAATCCATGCAAAAATGTCGAAAGATGAATTACAAACATCCTATCTGGAATGTGTCTTCCCGCAAGTTTTAAATTGCAACATCGGAAAATGTCAATGTCGACGATGATTGTCGTGAAGGCTCGCTTATCGTAATCACATCTGTCGATAAACCATCGATACTGACACAATGGTGATTAAGAATAGAAACGACTGCGTGGAGCTCGCGAATTTTCTGCCATTTTATTGATCAAAATCGTTTCAGCAATTTGCAGTGGCTTTAAAAATACTTTTCATCTAGATTACCGATTTCGATCACTGAAATCATTTTTAAGTAATTGAAATTTAAAAATGGTTTTCATCTAAAACACTGATTTTATTAATTACTTTTAATGTTTCCACATTGTAGTAGGAACTTACAAAACGATTCTTCGAACTTGTAAAAATGAGAATAATTGATATAGGCACACTAATTGGTACTCCCACAGTAATTGGGTCAGTTACTCTAGTTGTATATTATTAATGCTAAAACTTTGTTGAATCATGAATGAAATACCTGTCGCTTTTAACCAATTTATTGAAAATTTCTCAATCATTGATCTTCCACCTTAAAAAGGTTAATATAAAATTGCCGGTAAGTTAGGTGTTAAGTACAAAACTAGCAAAACTAAATTGCTATGGTTTAAATAAATTGGCGCGAGAAAATTGGATGCGTACTGATTTGGCTTCCGAGCGTTTCAAACACGAATCCCTCGATTAGACGTTGTAATACACGAGAATTTCTTAATTTGATTGAGATTTGCAATTTGTATTTGCAATTTGCGTCGAAAAGGCGCATAATTAGGATAATAGCGGACCCGTAAAAGTGACGTGGTGGCATAGTCTATCGGCTATTTATCGTGGTACTAGTCACGAAGCCACTTTCTCCGGAGAGGACCGGCCTTGGCAGAGCAAACTCGGTACACTTCACGATACATTTCATCAAATCGAACATACATGGCGGTCGCCGCCATTCAGTTACGATAAACCCGTCGTCTTACGTAAATATACGTTGCGACTTATGATGCCGCTTTCACGATCGATTGGAAATTCCTATATCACTGACAACAACTGACCCGGAGGGGTTTCAGAGATTCTTCGGCGAAGCGTCTAGTTCAGCCGCGTTTAGACACGTAAATAACGCATGATTAATTGAAGGTTACTTCACATTTCGAATATCAAGTGTTGCTTTCATTTTTGTGAAAAGGAAGAAAGTCTTTATACCACATGAGATTCTTAACGCGTTATTTGCCAGCGGCTATTTGACCTCTTAGCTATGCATGACGAGTGTACTAGTCATGCAATAATATTAATTACTTGCCATATATATCGTACCATATGTTTTTTTGCAAAAACTAAAACGGATTCGTCATTTACCTTGGGATTATTTTTTAAATAAAGATTTTTAAGCTTTTTTTGGTGGAGACATTCAGAATGATACTGCTCGGCTTGGACGTGACGATTTAAAATCATTCATGAATTATTGAATGAATAAACGATACTTCGAATAAAAGTTGCTTGGTATCAAGGGAATGACATGATGCAGTGTTTTGTTTTTTTACTATTTTACATTTTTATGGAGTGATAAAAGTCGCCATCAATTTTTTTAGATTGGATACCTGAATTTTAATAGAGTATCAAAAGTGTATAAAAATGAGCTATCCGTAAAATAAGTAGCATCTCAACCTTCCTTATATATTGATTTATGGATGAACGAACACGATCATGTATGTAAATGCATGTTTTTCTTGTTGGATGTAAAAAAACTCCTCAAACCTCACTATGTAGATGGTCATGCAGATTTTGACAAAGAATTTTTATTAATGATTTCCGCGAACTTTTCTCGTTGGTATTAGCCGCATTTATGCGCGTCGCGCTTTAATTCACCGGAAGAAGGAAGGAAGTTTCGAAGGAGGGCATCGCGAACGATTAATTAAAGGGCAGACGCGACGCAACGGAGCGGAGTCGAAACTCCATTCTGGCGAGGATAATTCCCATCTTTCTAGCGGTGATTTGCGCGAGAAAGCGCGCACATAGATCCTCGAACGGAGAAGGCTCGATCGCAGTCAGCCGGGATTGCGGAGTCGGAAACGATCGCGTAATAATGCCTCGTTTTGTCTGCAGGTGCTTATCAACGTCGCGCAGATTCGCTGGAGTTCGAAGTCCTCTGAAAGCACTCACGGCACATTGCCTCGACAAGTGTATAATAACTCGGTAGAGACGCGCAGGTACACGGAAATGTTCGAACCCGGCCGCTAGGTGTTCATAATTGAAATACGCACACGACGCGTACATAGTGTGGCAAACATCTTCAAAATACTCTACACTATGTAGAATATAAGTACATCCAATATTTTGAATTAAATGGACTGTGGACTTTTATGATTTTCGAGGTTATCCTCGTATAACGCAGTACTTAACACTGAACATAACAAGCACGAGAACTTTTGTAATCTCAATATGTACACATTACACAATGTGGTAAATATCTTGAAAATACTTTACACGGTGCAGAATATAAATACATGCGACGTTTTGAGTTACTGCAAATGGACTGTGGATTTTTATGACCTGAGAGGTTACCCTCGTACAATGCAGTACTTAACACTGAAGTTAACAAGCACGAGAACATTTATAATCTCAATATGTACACATTACACAATGTAATGAATATCTTGAAAATACTTTACACAGAGTAGAACATAAATACATGCAATGTTCTGAGTTACTGCAAATGGACTGTGGATTTTAATGCAGTACTTAACATTGAACTTAACAAGCACGAGAACATTTATAATCTCATGAATATGTACACCTTGTACAATGTAATGAATATGTATAAAATACTTTACAGGGTGTAGAATTACATGTAACTTTTGAGTTGCAATAAGTAGAAGCACAAACGTAACCACAAGTAACCAGAATGTTCAACACATGTTTGTGTACTGTTCTACTTTTTGTCGACGAACTTTCAGGAAAAGAATTCAGTAGGAAGTTTTTCCTGATAGTAATCTAATCTAATAGTTCAGGTAGATCGAAAATTACCTAAGATTCTACTACGATAACTCGCCAGAATTGCACAGGTACATCGAAGTGAAAATGAAACAGACACGTTGCATAATGTGGTAAATGTCTTGAAGATGATTTTCTGTGATACGTAGAATGTACACAGTGGTTTCTGCTCCATGTGCCAGGCATTTTTAGGTGTGGTTCTACATCTTGAAATAAGGTAGGCGTCACGAATGATGAAATTATGATCCCAGCTTCGTTTTGTAACATCTCACTCAGAAAACACCGTAAGAAAATTGGACACATCAAAAGCAATAGATAGAAACATTTTTTTACTTGAAAGAAAATATGTGATAAGTATACAGCAAATTTTTATGGAAAATAAAAACTGTCCAAGCTGATTGCAAGGAATAAAAGCTAAATGAAAATGAATTGTTTCGTTTGATAATTTGAATGGGTCAAAAGTAATAGAGCAATATTCTTACAATTTTCAAATGTCCCTATAGTCCCTTTTAATCTTGAATATTGTTTTTTTTTAAGTGAAAGCACCATATAGCTGTTACAATTGAAATATATACTTTACATTTTCTGTTCATCAAGCTTTCATACAGAATATTTTAAAATGCAAATTTGGGAACGTAATTTTCATTTGAATAATTTCTAGAGTTTGTAGAATATGTAATGTATTCTCCGTTTTCATCGTGCAATGCTGCACTGTATTTTCATTGTCGTGCGCTGTATGCATCCAATGCTTCTTTCTCTGTTCGAGTTTTCCTTGGTCGAGTACCAAACGAGATTTCCATCGTCTCGTTGTTTTTCCTTGCGACCGAGAGAGATGCAGTTCGATGGCCACCGTGACAGGTTTCTGCAGTGAAAGCGACTGCTTTTGACATTTTTGAAGGAGATCCTTTTGGCTTGTTTTTTCCATCGGCTTTTCAACATCAGTTTCAATCGCGAACAGTACACCGAGGCCATAATAGATTGACTCATTGCGTTGTGTACGCTCTAACAGAATTAAAACTAGAATCACACATTTTTATCCTTTCGTAATCAAATGTGCCCAATTATAAAATTAAACAGCATTAAATACTTTGCAAACGAATCGTTAATGGTAACGTAGAAACATTATGAAATAAATTAGTTCCGATCATAGTATTACCAAATTATTCATTAATTCATTATCGGTGTTGAAGCACTAAAGTTTAAGTTGTTTTTAAATTCAATTATCGTAGTGGACTGGCTACGAGTTACCATTACATAGTTTCAAATCGCGTCACCTAAAAATGGAAAGCAGAGTGATTTGCCCAAATTTGAAAATTAATTTTCCAGCTAATATATTCAATGTACCTTTGGTTAAGGTCGGCAAGTGGGATGAAAAATTTGTAATGCATTAAATAAAGTATATGCTTGAACATATTGCCACCAAAGTGTTAACAGTCAAGTTCAATATCGATATTTGACTTCGAGATGCCAGCGCACACCGGAAACATGAGAATTCGGAGTTATTCAAGATTAAGAAAGGCGGGCGGAATATATGAAGGAACTGTTCTTTTACCCTAAACAAACACAAAGTACGTTGCGCAACGGAATTTCCATAGTTTGGTTCCTCGAGAGAGGAACGGGGGAAAGTTACTCTGCCACGCGAGAAGAAGTTTGGAGTTGCACTCTTCGGCGAAAAGAAAATACTTTTTCGCGAACGTGCACCGGGCGAGACAATGAAATCCACGCGAGACAAAGTAATTCCGTGTAGAGCGTTCCCTCATCGAGAAGAGAAATTTTTGTTTCGTCTCGGAGACGCTATAAAATTAATACGTTCGCCCGGAACGTTTCCGCCGACGGCTACCACTTTTTTTCACCAAGTTTCCTGTTCGACCGAGACTGAAACCTTTCGGCTTGAGACTTTGCATAATGGCCCGGTGGAATCCTTAAAACGTAACGGGATTTTAAGATCACCTCTTCGAGGTGGGTAATCTAAATTTTCGTTAAATTTAATCTACACTCTCGGCATGAATTCGCCTTCAATGGCGCGTACTATTTTCTTCTCATATTTGAGCGAGGAATAAAAAAAGCTGGAATACGAGATGAAGTTTCGAGTTCGTTTATGAGAGACCGGCGTTCGGTGTGCTGAAAGTTGTAATGCAAATTTGAGTAGGCGAAAAAGAAACTTTGTTTCCGCGAATGAAATCGATTATGCAAAGTAGAAAGAAAATTGTTGACAGCAGGATTTCTCATGAATTGTTAAAATATTCTAGTTATATCTTAACAATCGATTTAATTTTTTAATTCGCGATTGTTGAGACTGTGGAGATGCATTCGAGAGGAATTATTCAAAAGATTTATTTCTATGAGCATATATTCCTACGATCGGAATTACTGAAAATCTAAATAAATATTTTCCTGTTATTTTTATAAAGCAATGTAAAATAGTCACACTTAGTGTTACGTAAACCTCTTGTTGAAAATATAAGAAGATACATTTTTTCTAATAATAAATATAAAAGGTTGTACTTGCCATGGAAAGGATGCATGTTCCTACAGTATTTTCATTTCTAAATAGAAATTTTTTAAAAGGAGGTTCTGAGAACTCATTCCACAGCCAAAAGTTTTAACGAAATCGAAACGGGATGCATGAATATCTGACTACTTAACAGTACATTTAATACAGAGATCATCTGAAATTTCAATTTTATACTTTAATTCATATGTAGGTCCGACCTCTGGATTTTATGAATTTTCGAGGATACGCTACTCTGTGAAACTCCGTGAATAACAATTTTATTTTTCTTTTAATCCAGTAAAATTTTCAATAAATAAGAGTGGCTTGTATGTAGGTCTGGATTCTATTAATTAAGCTACGAAACCACTTTATGGAAATCGTTTCATGACTTTTCTTATTGTAACATTATTTGATGACTGCAAGGATAAATTGGAAAGCAATATTCCATTATTTTATTTCGAAAATGTATGTAGCGAACATTTCTGGGTCCGAGTTCACAAATTGAAACAAGGCGAAAATCGGGGAACAATGAAACTGCGACATCAATTTCGTTTTGTATACAGGGTGTTTGGTAACTGGTGGTACAAGCGAAAAGGGGGTGATTCTACATGAAAGAACAAGTCGAAAATATAGAATAAAATTTTTTCATCCGAAGTTTCGTTATCGAGAAAATCGAGTTCGCATGCTATTCGATACGAATTGTCTGACGCGTCTGATCATGACCAACCAAATCTACTTCCTGCAGATCTTCAAAGTCGATTTTCTCGAAAACCAAGTCTCAAACGAAAAATGTTTATTCTACATTTTCGACTTATTCTTTGATGTAGAACACCCCCTTTTCGATTGTACCACCAGTTACCAAACACCCTGTATAACTTCCTCGGAAAATGCAACGATAAAATAACAAAACCCCGTGGCAAAATAGCATCGTGCGATTTCACTGCGGAGTTACCCGCCAGGAGAATTTGAATTCGCAAAAGGTTGAGTTTGCTTTACGAAAGGGTGAATTTGCCGTGCGCAAGGATGAATTTGATTTGCCGGAAAGGTGAATTTGGTCTGCGCAAGGTTGAATTCGGAGTGCCGAACCTGGAAAATCGGACAGATTGCATTCTCAAAGGAATTCCATGGCAACTGGAGTCCGCACAAAGCGTTCGAGCAGTTCCGCGTCGCGAAACACGCATCGCGATCCTTTTCAGGGCACTCGATTATCATTCGAGCATTCGCTAATTCGCCCAGCAGTATAATCTTCCCCTTAGTTATCCCAGCGGCGTGAAGTAGCCAATCAAGAGAAGAGTTCTGGCAAAGGTTGTGAAGGGTTGGCCCGAGAAGTGAATGCTAATAGCGACTTCTCTGGAGACCACTCGGCAACACGCTCTCCGATATGTTATACGAGGCATAGAGGGTCCCGGGATTATCGCGCGGAAGCGTGCACAAGCTGCCCCCTTCGTCTCGGCAAACGACATCCCCAACAAAGACTGCATAACAGTCGAATTATATTACTACGGCGAAAGTACACAGCCGGGGACTCGGGCAAGAAGCGTAATTAAGCGCAGATCTCGCTTCCCGTGTTCTCCCGGTTTTGCCATCTGCCGCTCGGAAAATCGAAGGTAACCGCGAAACTCGGAACACTGGTTCCTATAAATCATCCCCGGATTACCGATACGGAAAAACACTGGATTGAACAATCGTTGCGGTCCGATAAAGGCGAGTTTTGTTCCCGGTATTTTTAACTTTTGTTCTGTTCCCGTTTACTCGGCCGGTTTGTCCCGGGGACACCGCGCTTATTGTCTTTCTAAACTTCCGAGAATCCCTCGATTGTTAACACGCGGGCTTTTTTCTTGCTTTTTGTCAACGGGTCCTTTTAGCTGCGTTTTATCGGGTATACACAGAACGGAGTATTTCCAGTATTGTCACGAAGCGAAAACAAATAATGGTGGATCGTTTAAGAATATTATTGACGATGATTACGCTGATTGATCGAGATTAAAGATACCGTGTATTTTTGTACTCGATCACCGAATCTTATTACGAACCCGATTACTAGACTGCGGATATTTATGCCAAATTTAATTCTTGTTCATCAATTGCGTGACACAGAAGCTAAGGAAAAATTTATTTCTCTTATTAATGTTGTTAATACGATCGTTAGTTGTATTTATTAAAATTAGTTGTGTTCTATTAAATGTGATATATTCTCTTGTAAAATCGTGTAAATTATGCGTTAAACAGGAACAGGTGGAAAGATATGAAAATCAACCCTCATGCAAACGTTTCATCTAAATTCTGATTCTAAAGAATTAGATTTGAAAACATTTTTCAAAAAATTGATGCGTAAAGACTTCAATACATCTGGCCATAGCTACTATAAAATTGTTAAGATCAGCGACCTAGCAACGGTTAATAATATTTTGATGTAATTTCTACCACACAAAGGAAATTTTTCCCTTCTTTTGGTTTTCATAAGATCAAAAGGTCCACAATTAAGTAAATCACTTATTCATTACTAAAACACATTAAAGGTAATGAAATCTCAAAAATTTAAGGGTCAACCTGAACCAAGTAAATTCCGAAAGAGACGCGAGGCAATTCGCCATTTAAGTAGAACGAATATCGTTTGTCGAAACACATCGGAAACAGTAAAATCTGTTAAACAATCCAACGATCCACGAACGTCGCAAACAGTGCGCGACTTGTAGCTAGTAAATTTTTGAACAAACGCGAGGCAACTCGCAGACGAAGCGGAAGGATTGGCACGATGATCCACACAGTCTGGTAACCGCTTATTGTTTGTCGAAACACATAGAATATGTCAAAATTTGTTGCACGGTGCAACAAATCAGAAGGCATTCGCAAAAAGCGTACAACCTGAACCCGGTAAATTCCGAAAGAGACGCGAGGCAATTCGCCGGCGAAACGTGACGCGAAAAACCGGAGAGATAAATGGCTGGCATCAAAGTGTCGGTAAAAGTCGTCCCCGCAGTTCGAACAATACCGTAACGCGTGGCTGGCAACGTGACGGCGTTCATCCCCCGCAACATTACGTTCTTAGTAATTCGAAGTGTTGTAATTTTAATAAGGGCGCCCTCGACCGTTCGCGTTAGCTGCGCCCGCGGCGCCTTTTGTTCCCGGCCGCGCTAATTCCGACAGGCAAAACTGTGTAACCCTAATTAAACCGGGGGCGTTTAAATTTCGCGATTGCGGCCAAAAGCCCCACTCTCGGAGGTCGGTCTCTCTCTCTCTCTCTTTCTCTCTCTCTCTCCCTTTCTCTCTCTGTAACTCTCTCTCCTCGCCCCTGGGTTGTAGCAGCCCGCGCATTCACCTATACACAATGAATCGTCGCCGGCGAACCGGGTTAATTAGCGTTTATAGTAACGAACGAAACTTGAATTTCGCGAAATCGTATAAACTGATTAAAAGTTCGAAATAGCTTCGGGTCGAGAGGCTCGTTGCAGGGCTTCCACCTCCCCCATCCGATGTTTTCACGATGCGGGGGTGCGTAGGGGATGCGCGTCAGTCAGCAATGAGTAATCGAATCATTATCCGCTTCCTCCGCGAGCAGACTTAGCCGCAGACGTAATTTAAGTTTCGCAATAACCGAGGCGCTCGACCTCGAACGCGTTATTGTATTCTCTATCACCGATCGCTGCGAATACCCTTCCGCGCGCCAGGACCTATTCCCGCGACTCCAGTCATCCTCGTTCGAGCAATCGGGCTTGTTTCCATGAATTACTTAGCAGAGATGGGAACGGTGACACTGAACTTTCTGAATGGGCCTCGGGTAATTTTCATTCGACACGCGTTGCACGCGAGACACGCGCGAATACGAGGCCTTCGGAGACAATGGAGCAGCTGCTCGAGTCCACCGGTTGCAAAATATTAGACCACAACTGTGATAGCCGAAGAGTTGTAAGCAGACTGCCACGTAAAAATTGTTTCCATTGCAATTGCAAATTTCTTTACTGATTTTAGAAACTCGAAAATTGCGTATCAGTAAAATTGTATTGCAATATTTGATTTGGAATTTTGCTTTCAATTGAAATCGTGTCGATGATTCCTATCGGACGATACCGAACTAAATTTTAGTTTCTGTTATTCAATTGTTTCCCAAATGAAACTGAATAGTCCTTGCTGCTTGCCAGTATCGTGAATTGGCTCAATTTTCCTAACCACTGAAAACACAGTGGACTTAAAATAATCGTACTATAGTGCCACGAAATACGCATGGTTAATTGACTGAACGGTCTAAAAAGGTAAAGAGAAAAGATATCTGTTGCTGCATTGAATTAAGTGGTGGCGGAACGTCGGTTCTCGTGTGCGGATGGCTAAAAATACACCCAATTCTGTTTTTACACGGTAGATAGGTTCGGGGAAAAAACTGTGCCAAAAAGACCGTGTAAAGAAAAATACGGTGCACGTGAAACACAGTAGACTTAACCGTGCGAACCGAATGCAAATAATAAACTGTTTCCACAGACAAATCGTATCAAAACTAATCCAATCTTTTCGTATTTTCTGGGCACACAGCGAATAATGTTTTTCGACGCTAAATTTCCAGCTTTGTGATCGCTTTTATTTAGCAAACTTTTATTCGGCAAAAGTTGAACGTTTCACTTCGAAAATACCACAGATCGAAGTGTCTGTTGAGAAACTTTTTCGTGGAATAAATATACTATAGATTAGAAGATTGAAGCTTCTCCATTATAATATCGAATTTCTTAAATTTTGATCTGCTTTCTGGTTGATTTTGTTGAGATTTAACCCTTTGGGGGCAACGATAGATTGTCAATTTGCTCCTGTATAATCGACGTTTTCCCTAGTTATCTTTAAATTCTAGGAATCGAACAATAATGCATAAAAACATTTAATAATTTCACCTGTATAATGTACAGCTACGTGAAACAGGTTCATTGTAACTCGATGCATTCCATTCAGTCCTAACAAACTTTAAAAATTTCATCAGTTTCACTTTTGCAATACCCAAGATTACAGGCTGAAGCAAGTCAAGTACGAGCGAGTCGTGTACAAGCGAGAGTTTCAAAAAATTCCCAAGCCATGTAATTTGAACTTGTCGAAACTCATCAACCCCGGCCAAGAATAACGAAAGTCTACAAGATTACAAACTCCGTGGCTGGCCGGTGTAGCTCGAGAATGAAATGAACTTTTTAAACCGACTAAAAATTTCAAGGTTGAAAAAAAGTCGAAACTGTCCCAGTATGCTTAGAACGCGGCAGAACGCTAGGAATCTGAAGAGGTAAAAAGAGAAAGGGGGAAATGGGGCGAAGTGAAATTCGTTCGGCGTCGGTTTGCTTGTTCGCGAGAGAGAGAACCCCCCTCCCCCGTGACCTCCTCAATTCTCCGGCCCTGCCTCGTGAGATATTGGGGGATAGATATCTCGAGTTTGGCGTTCTTATTCGCGGAACTTCCTGATGAAAGCGTGCAATGTTCGTGCCGGTGCAACACGGAGGTCGAATGACACATTACATCGGCTCGCATGAAACCCCTGTCGGAGACTATTTATCGGGACAAGACGCGCGAAATGTTCGGGCCCGGCAATGGAGTTTGCGGATAAACTACATCCCGATCATTGATTTGGCAAGTTTACGTTCCCCTGCCACCGGCCCGCGTTATTAATCTCCGACACGACGTGTCAGGATAACGTCGGCAGGAATTATTTCGCGTGAACTGCGCCCGCCAGCATTCGCGACTCGTACGTTCGGTTAAATAGAAATTTCGGGACTGGCTGTGTTTGCCGAAGGAAGACAAAATACAGCCGATGGGTTCCGGTTACAGAACGTTTACCGTATTAAACTTTGAATAAACATTTGCCGGGTCAGCAGTCGAGCCGGAGCCCGCCGTGAGCGCCGGTAAGTTAATGGACAACGTGTCTCGCTCTCGAATCGTTTGACCGGCTGCAGCTCGATAAATAGAGCAAGTTGTAACTGGAAATATTATTAATGAGTAGGGAACGAGTGTTGATACAGCTCAAAGAAATTCTGGATTCTCAGGGAATCCTCTACGTGATACGTTTGCTACTAACAGCCTTCACAGTTACAATATTCTATAAAATGCGACTGTGATCTTCTTGTAAAATGTGAAACAACATATTGCCACAGAAAAGCTATAAATTCTTCGAAAATTCTCTGCATAGACGTTAAAACTTTAAATGACGACGAAATTTTATAATAAGGATGACATCTTGCTTGAATATCGAATTATTGAAATATTTCGAAAAGTATAAGTCATCATTTGTAAAAGTAAGTAAAGTGTTCTCTATCGATTTACTTGTAATGCTTACTGGCTGCTTATCGCATTGTAGCAACATTAACAACCGTTAACGAAAGTAGAAACGATTAATAACGAACGAACTTATTACCGTGTTGATCTCATACACACGCAGCGCTTATAAATCTTGAATTTCAATTTTTACAGAATCGAGTTGTTCACCAAAGTTTCATTTTACGTTTTTACACTGCGTTGAACTGTAGAAGGTTTCGTTCATACGCAATGAAGCATTGAGCTGCAGAAAAAGGTAACGGTAGAAAGTTAAAACGTAACTAATTGACAGTTTTTACTGACTTTTATGAAGTCCACGGTGAAATCAAAACGGTAAAAGAAATGGAAGAAAGTGCTTTGACGCTAAACTTACCAAGCACTAAAAGTGACTAAAATGTTTTATAATGTCATAAAAGTGGCAAGACTGAATTTATTTAGATGTATTTTTATTGTAGCTCGAGTAAAACAAATTTATTAAATCATATTCCGGGGAAGCTTTTTTATTAGTTCAGTAATTACAAAATTAAAAATTAAATAACGGGTAATTATGCAGAATTAAAATGCGGTACTTCATTTACAACAAACGGCAGTTAAACGGAAATTTGTTTTCCATATTAACTACTTTCATAAGTTCAAAATAATGTAACATTATTTATAGGATCTTCTGACGTTCGCGCTGTTTTACATTTTACCTGCTGATTTTTATTATGAACGCATAAAATCAGCAACTTTCATGAAATCAGTGTTTCTCACGTTCGTTGCCTTGGATCGCTGGGAAAATCTTCACGAAAAATCTCTCGCAACAAAAGGCACGTTCCACTGAAATCGACAAATCGATTGCAACGGGTCGAACGCAGCGCCTTCACCGATTTGAGTCATTAATTTCCTGTGAGTTATCGTTCTTAACGCGTCCTACTTTTTCCTACGTTTCGATGTAGCAGCGGGTGTAAACATTTACCGGTGATCCATACACGTGCAAAAAAACACCGTATCGGTATTACACGGACATTCGAAATGATCCAACGGTTTCGACACGTGAAGCGAAATACTTTTCGCGTGGCTGTTAATTAGACTATCGACTATCAGCTACAACGTTTTACGATTACTCATCGAGCGACTACATTACCGGTGAGCGTGGAATAACGGAGAATCGCAGCATTATTCATCGGGATCGAATATGAATGCGCAGCGGCGCGCATTATGCGCGTGGATGGACAATTATTAATTCCTGTCAAGTGTCGAGGAAACGACGAAATGATATGGTAGGCCAGTCGGTTGACAGGTGATGAGCGGATATTGGGTCTGTTCGCGATTTCATCACTGTTTTACGCGATTAGGTCGCTTTTCGCGTACGCGTTACGCATTGCCAACCGAACGTGATTCAACCGGCTAATGGAATTCCCCCGCAATATCGTAAACGAAGGTTACATTCAAGGAGATCCATATTCTAATTCGACGAAGCAACGGGATAATGTGAAACTGCAAAAATTTACGAATTTGAATTCTTTTTCAATTTTAATTCTCAACAAGCTCCTTTAATTTTAAGCGTTTTATTTAAAATGTATTTTGAAAGACAACTCCTTGATTGGTGCTAATTGTATACTATTCTTTTACCAAGTATATTGAAAATAGCAGCTTCCTGCTGTAAGTGGACAAAATAAGTATTATAAAATACACTGTACATTCAAACTGACAATTTCAAAATGTTGTGACTCACTTGAAGTACCTGTTATAATATTATATTTTTCATTTCAATAGAATTGCAAAAATATAATAATTATCGCTGTAGAATTATATTCTTGAAAATTTCGATTTTTCATTTGTTATAAAACCGTGATTAAAGCTTTAAACATTTGTTTGACACAATGTTTCTAAACTCCTGAAAAAATTTACTTCCTGATCCGATGAAAGACAATGATTGCAATACAACGTGACTGCATTTGTGCGAAACATTAATGTTACGTATTTATCCAGCAAAATCCGCGATTTTAAACGCGATTTCCTCAAAATATATTAGGAGAACGCGAAGCTTCATTATCCAGAATGAAACGTTGAAATGAAAACGTGTCTGTCCGAGGCGTCAGTCTAATTGTAAATGAAGTTCCGCCGATGACAGCAGCGGCTAACAAGTTATGCATTTAGTCATGCAAAATGCGCCATGGACATCAATTTCGCGCCCCATTATCCGACGCATTAACTTTCGCATATTAAAGAGTGAAATGTCATTTTATAAATATGCAATCTCCACGAAATGGTGACGAGCAAACAATGAACCAGCCATGATAACGCGATGTACAAGTGAAATTTGTCGAGTTGTACAATAGAACTTTTTGAAGAAATATCTTGGAAATGAAGTATTTTAATAATAATCCAGATTACTGATTATGTATTGAAAAGTTATTAACTCTTATGGGCATGCGTATACAGCAATGTGGTTAATGAAATTTTGCGGTAATTAAGTGCAAATACGCTCCTATACTCCTTTAAATAAATGAGAGTGACAAGCTCATAGTACAAAAATTGTCACGAGTAAATATTTGAGAAAATAAAAGTTGTGTTAAACGTATAGGTCTATCAGTTTTCAAAAATAATTTTATTAAATTAAAATAAATAATTATAAATATAAACGTTGAATCATAGATCTTTTATGTTGTTATAAAACGACGTGTGGGATTAACAGTAACATTTTCTGATTAATTTAATGATTCTTAAAAATTATAAAATTTCATATTAAATAAATAGTTATTTTTTTCTTACTAATACAAAGACAGTTCAGTCAGAATTTAAACCTATTTAACCTATTTCTTGTTTCTATGCTTCCAAATTATGGAATAAAATCATTCATTCAAATTCATGTTGCAATATAAATCGCGTGAAGTCTTAATAGAAGATCTTTCTAATTTCATGATTATTTCAAGAGACATTTAGAGATTATATTGAGAACTTGTTCTTTCGAAGTATTTTAAATTAGTGTACAAAAATCAGTGTCTATTTAAACATCCGAAGTCTACTCGGTTCTCTAGACAAAGATATACTTTCCGTGGAGCCAGCGGGATGTTCTTATCGTGCTCCCAGCGAATAGGTTAAACGGCCGTTCGGAGTTAGAGCTTCTTCTGCAGTTTTCTTCGAAACTTTTCCCCGCTTAAATCTGTGCAAACACACCTGCATATCTGTTAATTTCCAAGTTGCCGCGGGCCAAAGAAAACTTTCTGGACGATAGAGAACGAAATATGGCAAACACATTCGATAGGTGTGTACCTCCAGAAAGCGGAACCGGGGAACAAAATGGCCGAAATGCAAGCACAGCAGCGTGATTTAAATTGGGAAATGATAATCTCCCAGCTCCGCGTATTTTCTAATCCATATCGTGCTATTACCGGAGATCGAAAAAGTTACGCAACTTTTTACTAGGTTGAATGCCACACCAATGCTCGTAAAAGTCACACAAAGTCAACGATTTATCGAAGAATACAAGAACAGAGAAGGAAAAGCTTAGCTGTGCCATATATATCATCTTTGTGCAAAATACAAATTGAAAAGTTTGGAAAAGTCAAAAATAATATGGAACAATATCCTGAAATTTTTCTAATATCTTTTCAGTTTTATATTTGATTCACGTTCATCATAAATATATAAAAAATTTGCAGTCTAACCAATTGTTCTAACTGCTAAAAAAAAGTGTGAATATTCTTTTTCCACTTGACGGTATAATAAACATCAATTGCTTTTAAGAAATTTTTGAAGACGAAGAGGTTCCGATCATTGTCTTTACAATGACGAAAGGTAAAGAACATTGAATAGTAAGAGATTAATTTATTTTACTGACAAAATAAACCGAATCAACGAGTTGGATGGAATGATGTCAACGGAAGTTTAGGAATGAAACATTTCGATTCGTACAGGGTTAATACAAAACACCTGTTCCGCTGTAGCGTGTCAACGGATCGGACGCAGCTAAACAACTTAGCCGGGAACGGGCGCAATAAAACTGGAAGAAAAATCGCCGGTCAATAGTTTACGAGGGAAACAGTCCACGAACATTTAATTGGATGAATGTCGAACCGGGACCGGTGAAAAGACAGAAGCCGAACGAAGGAGAGGGACAGCGGGCATCGAACAACAAATAAAACTTATCAACAAGTCAGCTGTCGTTGTATCTGCGCGGCCGCGGTCGATGGTATACGAGGATTTGATTGGATAGGTCGCTTGATTGCATATTGCGTCGGACGAATATCGAAATCCCTTGCGCTCAATTAAAACCACGACGGGTCCGGCTGGAATATCGAATTGACGGTGTTTAAATCGCCGAGCGGGAACAGAAAAAAACGGCTCAAATAGGAAGCAACGGAGGACACAGAGAGAAATCGGCTGCTGGCGAATAATGGCATTCTATATGATTAAAAAAGAAAAAAAAAGGAACAAAAAGAAACGAAAACTCGTTTGATTACATCCCTGTGTGTGCGTTAACTCGCCTCCTCGTACTTGTGTTCCTCACTGTCCTGAAAAATTTTCTTCGATGCACTCCGGCGATTGGATTCTGTTCAATTTGCAATCGATGTTCTGCGATAAAATGTGTCACTGAATCCGTGTTACGCTTTAAACGGGAATGATTTTACTCAAAGAAATACGGTAATGCCTCGATGCATGTGAAAGGAACGCGCATCCCTGCCCAGAAAATCGATCGTTGAGAAGTGTAACACGATGCCGGATCAGATATCGGTGAAACGATACTATATGATTCAATGAAAAAACTTTTTCATTTTTCATTATCTTGGCTAGAGTTCCGAAAATCGGCCAAATCCGATTGAACTGAAATTTGGTAAATATTGTGATAATTTGGTTCAATTGACGATTCAGTAGAACCTCGGATATCCGAACCAGTAACATCTAAATTCTCCGTTGTACGTATTTTTCCAAGATTTAATCTAACAGTTATAATAGTTAAATGTTTTATTATTGGAACACCCATTATTACGGATAATCGAATTTTTGCTGTATCACGAATTAAACAAATATTGTCGACATCTAAACTGTGTCGTGTTTGGAGTCAGTTCAATTAGAAAAATGTGAAAAATATGTTGGTGAAAGTTTTTTGATTGAAGAATTAATGTTGAATGCATACCACGTACAAGCGAGTATGTATGTGAGAATACTTTATTCGCCTGTTTAATCATTGCCAACTATTTCTACTTCTATCGATGTCTAGAAATAAATATGACCGCTGATATATTACCATTCTTTTCATATTAATTTAATGCTAATGGTTGTTGAAAGATATTGTGATTGATGAAAAACAGGAATTTCCTTACTGGAGGCTATCTTGATTGATGAATATCAGGAATTACTGCACTATGATTAATGTTAATTGCAAGTAGAAATAGTGCGCAATGTTTATTATTATGAATATTTTATAGGAAGTCGATTTTTAACTTGTCAGTTCAGCTTTCGTTTATTGAGTAATTATTTTTATAAAAATAACAATGATTATTCTGTTTTGCACAGAAATAATCTGATAATTAAGATGTATTATTAATGCGAAAAAGATTACCCTCTTGATAATATTTCATGTATGCAAAGTTTTTGTAGAAAACTTCAAGACAATTTGCTCTTTTTAGCCAGCTCCCCAGTTAAGCAAAGCTGGAGTTAAAGCAGAAGGTAAAGTTTCAACGTAAGAGTTTGTATGGCTTTTGTGGAGTTCCCGAAGAATTTGAAATTTGAGAGACAAAGTGAAAGCAGCAATTTTCATTCATCTTGAAACGCTGGCTAAGTTTTTATTCAACGAAGTAGCAGACGATCTTCCGCGGTAGAACTCACAGTAATCTCCGGCGAGGTTTGATTAAAAAATTATATTTAAATTCAATAACTTATCTCGTTAAAACGTGACGTAAAAATTGAGTGAAAAATTAAACGCGTTATCAAATTTTCTTCTCCATTAATTTCTGAACGCAACTTCATTCAGTTGTCCATGTTATTATGAAAATCCGACTAATTCAAATAGCATGCAGCGTTATCACACGATGTGCATTCCACTCCGAATGCTTCCCCTTCTAGCCAACCACTGTCACATATTCACCTGGTGCAGTGTATCGTGGTTTAAATTTTTGAAGTTCTTTTCTTAAGGACGAATCTAAATTGAACTCACAAAGTAAATATAATGAACATTCTTTAAATTAATATTTATGAATCGTAATAATTCATGAGAAAGAATAGATTTAATAACAGCAGCTCAGTTGTTTATTAATTCGAAATATATTTAAAATATAAACTGTAATTAAACTGAATAATGGTTGTCACTTTAATGGCAACATTTTGCAATCATTGAAGAAGAAAACGAATCTGAAAATTATTACTAATAATTATGAGAAAATTCTATTTCACATAAATATCCGCGGTTTGTCTAGAAACCTTTTTCAAGTTTTATGATTGCGTGTCTGATAGAGGCAGAGTGTTATTATTACTATACATTCTGTCCACACAATTATACTGTACTTCCTTAGAAATTGCAGTTGCACTAAGAGCCATAGTCGATTGAAAAGTACTCGATCCCGTGGTACCAAAGTGTATAGATACATACATCCGATGGTCTCGAGTGGCTCGAAAATTGAATAAGGCGCGGCAAGCATGGAAGCGTGTTGTCCGTCCGTTGAAACGGAAGTTTACTATAGTAATATACTATACTGGCAAAACAGAACTCGTATACTCGTGAAAATGCACTTTCTGAATTTATCATTATAAAGCTTAAACAATTTCGAAAATTATTTAAGTAATTAGCAAATACTTTCACAGAGAATATACTTCAGCTTTAAATTATATAATAATCTTATTAATCGTAACTAAAAGTTTTATTCACTTTTCGCGTTTACTTGGCAACGATAAGTTCTGCAGATACGGCCATGCAAATAATTGCACATAATTGTACTCTGTCTAGCGAGTAAATATACAAACGCAGCCTAAGAAAATGTTTTAGAATAAGGATGTACCTATACATCCCAAGAAAGTTGATGCCTGTATTTGTTGTCTAGGGAAAAATTTACAATAATCATTTACTTTTATAACTGTTACACAAGAATTGCATCTTAAACGTATTATCGGTTTGGGCAAACATTAAAAAAAAAAAGGAGAAATGAGCTACCTTCGATTTCGATGACATTTTTAATGTTGTCAACGGACTCCATAGGAATATGAAAGAAAAGTCTACACAGGGTTCTCTTTAGAAAAATGCGGACAACCGGATTCGCATGGAAAATGATATTCAGAGAAAATTCTCCCTCCCGTCGTCGTCGGTTTGATCCTTTGGGACAACGTAACTATTTTAGATTAGTAATCAAGCAACTTCTTCGCAGAATTAAGAACAACGAGGATCGTTAGCACGTCCAGAGTTAATTTCATCGACTGTGGCGGCGCGACAATCGAATAAGTCCGACGTGCGACTGTCTTTTGTCTTTCGGTCGGTCGACGGATCCGTGATCGGTGACCTGCCTTCTTCGATCCTCTGTTCCCAACAAAGGAGCGTCACCGTCGCCGCGAAAGGTGGCTCGATTATGGGAGACGATCGAGATTCGCGCCGCTCGGATGGAGCAGCACCACGTAAATCCGTCTTGTTCGACGGAGAAATGCACAGGTAGCCGTGAACGAGCTGGCTGAGAGCGGCATTTGTGACGGGCGAACGCATTCCCTGCGTTGAAACGACATGCGGGATCCGAAGCGTGCAGCCAATACGGCGACCGTGTTTAGTGTCGAACGATTCAACACGGTCCCGGAACGGTTCTGCCCCGGAACAGAAGCGTGCGGCATCGCCGGTGACGTCAATGCACGCTCCCCTACACCCTTGTTATCGCATTACACCCCGCAGGTGGGCAATTTCACCCTGACCGGCCACTGTTCTCGCTCCCGTCCTTTAGGACCGATTCCGTGATAGGATAATGTCGCATATTCCATTTCGCCATTGAAAAGTGCCGAATCTGACTGCGTGTATAGCTCTCATTCAGGTCGAATTTGTAATCACTGTTGATTCACTGGATATTTCGCTAATACATTAATGCCTCGATATATGCGAAAGAGATGCGCACATGGTACTTGTGAATGTTTTGTCCATGCTATCGAACGTTGCACTCCTTGCGAAATAACATAATTCACTGTGACGAAACTTTTTTTACTTTCGATCATCTTCTCGTGAAACTGTTGCCAGCGTGTTTAAGACATTCTTCTGATTAAAACGAGACCGAACATGATACAATTCGGAGCATATTTGCTTGCTCGATCGACGATTTAGTACGACCTCGATTATCCGAACCGATTGCATCTGAATTCTCCATTATACATGTCTCATATGCAGATAGTTCAGTCTAAATCGATCCGTATGCAACACGATTTATAGTACAGATCGGTAAAGATTTAATCTAACAGGTGACTGTTCTATAAATCCGAACACTCGTGTCGCGCTATTCGGTACGGATAGTCGAGGTTCTATTGTGTATCGTGAATTTAACAAGTAAATATGATGCAAATTGTGTCGTGTAAATACAAGAATCATTAGAAAAGAAAAAGATCTTTCCAATGGATTAGTATTGTTTCGCTGATTTTCGTTACCTAGGTATAGTTTCCTACTACTATTGTTGGTCATAAAATAATGTCCTTCGTAATAATTTATCTTAACTATATACATATACAAAGTATTTTAACTATTGTCATATAGGGTCGCTACCAAGGTATCAAAGATATGTATCACAGTGTTTGTGTGCCTAATATGTCAGAGTATTATTCTTTAAAATAATAAACCACATAAAACTCTATACTATGGATGATGTTATTTTGCTGGGAGGACGGTTCACGGTGGAAAATTAATAAAATTAAATTTTTTGAAATTCTTTCGATCCGCTTCTGCTGTCATTTCGACATCGAGGAAGCAATGACGGATGTCATTGTTATCGCAAAAATTTCGATCTAGACGAATCTGGAACAGCAACGTGTCCATCTGAAACCGCACATGATCAAACAGTTCCTGCCATAAGCGAAGGAAGCAACAGCGAATGTTAATGCCCGGAACGAAGAAAAGCAAAAGTATAATTCCAGTAAAAACCCGCCGGGCAGAGAGAAGGTGAACCAGACTGAGGACATTACCGGCAAACAGATCGAATCTGGTCCTGCTCCTCTCGCTGTCCTCGTAGCCTTCAAGGTCGTCCTCGTAATCATCGTAATCCTCCGCGTCCTCTCGCTTCTCTTTCTGGCTGGCGTTTCTGGGCAAGGCATTGCTGGGCGTCCTTTGAGGGGCTTGTCTCACTCTGGCCTGGCCGTTGCTACTGAAGAGGACCGCTGGCGGCGGCGGGGTCGACAGCTGCGAACCCTGAAGACGCCTCTGAAGGTATCTGGCCAGGATCGCCTGTACCGCGTCTGTCTCGGTGCCGCCTGGAAGACAGAAATGATGTTGCTCTCGATAATCAGGCCAATACTGTTTCACTTATGCATCGCATAGTCTTTCACCCTTTTCCGCACGCCATTTTATCCCACTCAATCCTCCGACCTTGTAAGGTTATCCGCTTATATAGAAATCCATTCCGATAGATAGAATCCACTTAGAATGGATTCTATATTCCGAAAAATGCCGTTCCTTCACTTGGCCGTGACATTTTCTTTTTTTTTTTTCACCTTGCTAATTCCTGCTAAGAGGCCCCAACGTTGCCTTGCTATCACCCTTTCTCTTCATTCGTTCGTCTTTCCGCGAATTCCTGATGGAAAGCTGTCTTCAGCTGCTATAATGTCCTCGCTGGATGAATGAGATGATCATCAGGTGCGATCCACACGCAGGTTCCCTGGTAGTTCTTTGTATGAGAGGGATGATCGGGGATGATTTTCGTGACTTTCTGTGTAGCTGTCGGATTTGATCGAAGCTGTGTTGTATCGGATGTCCTCGGTGGATTTATGAGGTGATTCTTCATATATGATCCTTCTGTATGTCGGTTTTCTGGTCGGTTCGTTTAATGAGAAGGGTGAGTTTGATCATTTTCTGCGTATCTTTGATATTTCAGGTTCGTCTAGAGTTTGTTTTTAGATGTTCGATGATTTTCTCTCGTTCGTTTGCTCTTGTTTGTTTATTGTCGCGAGATTACGTTACGAGATTTCCTTTTAAACGATACATCGAGAGAAGTTGTTGGTTTGTATTACTCGAGGTAACTTGACCGTTTACGAGTAGAATGGCTAGCGCTGTTAAACAATTCATTAACCCATTCACAACTGAAACTAGCTCGGTAAGAATTTTACGGAGTCGAAAGGCAATGAAATGAAACTTGAGCGAGTACGTCAGAAAATCCATTTTGAGGAAGTGTATGTGATACGTTAGGTCTAAATGGGTGAAAAAGTTCTCTGATTTTCTTTGACAATTAAAGAACTGTCGAGAGTAACTAGCGGTAAGTAAACATATATCGCAATCATCGTAAGATGTATATTGGATCTATGACTATGTGGTGGACACATAAGTGGCAAGTTTCACATGATCGATTGGGTATCCCGTTAATTGCACGAGCCACAACTACCGAGGTCTACTGTAGCAAAGTACACCCTTCCGGGGCTAGAACTAAGGTTCCAGTTAGGGACGTTAGGGTCCGGCGGTCTTCAGATATCCGAGTTTGCGCGATTGGCTATGCCTAGGACCACTTATGTCCATAACTCATCAGGTATTTGCATCACGGAACGCGAAACGAGACGAAATCGCATGAAATTTCATAAATACTTAAATTAAACGATATATGTGTGCACAAGAGAAAGGGTGCGAAAATACTAATAGGCATTTTTAATACGATTCCATGAGAATTTAATAGCACCTACGAACAAAATTGACACTAAAAGAAAAGGCAGTGTGAAATTGTTTAACCAGATCACCAAGGAATATACTGTATTTCTTTATGTTAGAGTTTCACAATTTAAATATTATATTTATTTTCAATGTAACAGACAGTGTCTTTTACAATATTGTCAAATATGGAATTTCACTTTTTATATTTCATAAAAAAAAAATATTCGTAATTAGGATTTTGTTAAGAAATTAATTGTTTTGATGTAAACGCATCAATTTGTGCAAGCTTCTCTAATAATTGATCACCCACTGTACATGCAGCACTCAAGTTTTGCACTCGAACGTATCTAGTTGTGACTTTATAACAATAATAGCTTTAAATATGTAAATATTTTTTCAGCTGTACTCGTATATGTTTGCCTACCACGCGACGATGACGGATTTCTAACACTAAAAATTTCAACGGCACGTTGTAGATAAAGTATGAAAAATTCATACGGCAATCAGCGTGTTAAAAGCGTTCGAGCTGGTGGTTCGAGAGTCAGTGCGGCGAATGTAACTGCGTTCGCTCCTAACGGACAAATGATATGCAATGGAGGTCCTCGACCGGACAGGACACTTCATTAGAGAGTGCTGCCCGCGCGGGCATGCGTTTGACGTTGAAGGGTGTCCTCGAATCGTCAACGTCACGCGATCGTGATACGTGCAGATTAAAGGATGCACGAGCTACTCTATACATACTAGTTCGAACCGTTCCGATACAAAAACAACGTTCGCGTAGTCTGTTTGTCTTTGCCCGTGTCGTTCCCATCTAGCACGGACATCTTCACGGAGACAATTTTCATTTCTGAAATGGGGATAGAAGCACTTCTCATGTTTATCATATTTTTATCATTTAGAGTGTCCTGTTCCTTGGAACTTTCTTGTGCGACTAAATTCTCCATTCGACAAGCCACAATTTAAAAATAAATTGACTATCCTTCACCATCTGGTTTCGTGTTTTAAACACGTGTTTTAAACCGACAACTTTAAGGGCTGTTCTCATTGTGAACGATGGTCATTAAAAGAATATGCGTTGAACAGTTTTAGGAACCATCTCTCACACAAGTTTTATCAAATTCTGCTTACGTAATTTCACTATATTCTGTTCTATACCCACGTCATTCCATATTTCATACATAGACAGAAACATCTCAACATATTCCAGAAACTAACGATTTCATCTTTCCTTCATCCTAGCCTAAATGTTCCTATATATAAATTTCGTGTGCCTTTTTATACTTCTTCTATAATTCTGTATTTGTGTGATGTTGAATTTCCTAATTAAAACTTCAATCAAGCGATTATAGTCGAAACGATAATTAGTTATGCAAAGATTGACACAAGCAATTACCAAAAATTCGTATCATTAAAGCTGCGGCGTTCTCTATTCTTCTCTTTCGCTGTTATCCAAAAGCAATTAGTTTTAGTAAACCTGCCAGCGGAGCTGACATGTAATTTCGCGTTCTGTTCAGAACAACAAATCCCAGCACCGGATGTACATTGTACCGCGACTGGTTTAATTTGCATGCGTTTGAATATTTATTTTCATATTCATCGAGAAAAAAAAACTACATTGTCCGGACGAATTAATTGTAACTGGACGATGGTCGAACGTTTAAAATTACAAACACCCTTCATTTGACTTTTACATCGTTCCGGTTCCACCCGATACCCCCCAACTATAGCGCGAATCGGGCTTGGGGTGCGATATAGTTTATGGAGATGGCTAGGAGCGATGGAAGCAAATGGTACAAAAAATTCAACGACTTCAAAGTGATTGTTGAATTAATGTCTCGAGGAAAGCGATAAATAGACTGCGGATTTTCTGCA
This sequence comes from Seladonia tumulorum, assembly GCA_913789895.3. Lineage (NCBI taxonomy): Eukaryota > Metazoa > Arthropoda > Insecta > Hymenoptera > Halictidae > Seladonia > Seladonia tumulorum. Next base: position 12,638,696 of record OU565272.1, read on the forward strand.
TTTATGAAACAAAAAAGAAATGGGTAGGAACCATAAAAATATAATCGAAGAATATCGAATTACTCTTTGCAATTTTTTAAGACTATTAAAGAAATAGTGAAATGTGACTGGCTTCAGCCTTTTTTAATTGATGCAGAAAATGTTTATTTTGCATAAAGGTTCGCAGTTTAGTGATAAAGTATACACATTGGTAGTTATAAAAATATATATTTAAATATATGTCAACCGTTGGACGGCAGATTTTTAGTTATTTTTGCTAATATTTTTTAAGGTACTTCTTGTCGAATTATTCACTTTTCGACGTAGATAGACGTGTCGAATACATCGTATATTTATTGCGCCATTATACACGTACAGCAAATAAAAAAATAAATGGTACCTTTGGTAGTATCGTAAATAAACGTCAATCACAAATGGTACCATCAAATTTCATTTAATAATCTATTAATAATTTCTGGTCTACCTTGTATATTCGAAACGAAGCATACCAAAAACATCCGCGAATCGTAGTTGCGTTTAAATTGCAGTCTAACCTATCGAGCAAAATTCAGGTGGTGAAAAAAACCGAAACAATTCTCTTATTTAAACAAATTCCGTGATTCTACGATCCACAGCAATGCACCCGTAAAAATTTCCCTGACACGATGGCCAAATTCTTGTAAGAGTAACCGCGTTGCGAATTTGCAAACTATGCTAACGTCAGGATTGTCAAATGCGGGAGAAGATTTAATTTTTCTTCTGATCTGTTGCTGTCTTATTTCGATCGTGACATTGGACATTTTTCTGTGCTCGCCGGGCTGTCCGTGGTCGTTGCGGAGAAACGAAACTGCGAGATCGAAATTCGAGGAATTCGCGACGATTCATCCGGAGCCGAGGAAACTCCTGCGGGATCGCCAGCCCCGAGGAAATCAATTTTTGGCGAGGACCGCCACCGAGAACGAGCGTAATTACGTCGATTTTGTCCTGTAAGCCCGTTTACACGCGTGGCTACCTCGTAATTGAATTTAATTGATTGTATCGCTTCGATTGGCCGGCCTCTCCAATCCGCTCGCACCACGAATTTCCGTTCGTCGACTCCGCTTCAGAATTCGTTAATTTTGAGAACCTTGTGGGAGTCACGAAATCGATTTAAATCAGGTTTTCGATACCGTTCGAAAGATTTAATGGCGTCGCTTTCTAGACCGGTGCACCGATCCAATCGGCTTAACCTAAATGCAAATTTCCATTCCTGATTACAGCTTCTGCCGCAATATTAATACCACGAGTTGTAAGAAACTACTTTCCAAAGATACCAATTTAACACTATTTCTACCGCGGCTTTACGTATGTCTGTTTCGACTGATTTTTTAATGTAAAATCACACTCGGTTGTAACGTCAGTTACCGACCATCTCGCATATATTTATGAAATAGATTTATAGGATAATTTCCCTTTAATGCATCTATGCAATCTCAATCAATTTTTTTCTTTAAATTTTAAGGCCATTTGCACTTAATATTAACATACATTTTTAAACAAACCCCGACCTATATTCGATCATCGATAACACTTTCATTTATACTATCATATTGAAAATGAAGATATTTTTTGTACCGTAGCTCTAATAATTTGATCACCCACTGTATATCTGCAACTTGATCATTTGAAGCTCAATTATAAAAATTTGTAGCGATCTATTTATTGCTAGACCTCATTCAAAGCGTTTCCATTCAACACAAGAAATAAGCATTTTTAATTTCAAATAAAAGGTTGTCTTTCTGTAATAGTAAATATTCGGTTTATAAGTTGTAGCCATTGCTTGAATATTTTAACTGAATATTGTAATTTCTGTATCGATTCGCTTGCAGCGTTAAGAAGTTGCAATCAACCACAGTCGACGCAACAGGAGTCGAAGGAATGGATAAAAATCTTTGCAAAGAAAACACCGAGAATACGTCCGAGTATTCTCCTAGGAACTCTACTCTCAGCCTTGAGTATTCGCGTCTCCACGATGTTTCTGCAAGGATCCAAGAAAATATAACAGACGCGGAAAATGAAAACGAACTAAAAAGAGACCCGAACGACAAAGTCGATACGAGAACCGCTATAAAAGATTCGCAAGACCGTCTTGAATTTGACATCATCGATAAAGAAGACTCTGAGCACAGTATAAAACTGCGATTTAATGTGGAGGGTGTAATCGAACGTATTAAATGCAACAACTGTGCCGTAGAAGTGATTAGCCACGAAGAAAGTAAACGAACGATCTCGGAAGACGAAATAATTTGTCACGAGAGTGTTGAGGTGTCGTCGAACGAATCGAGCGGATTAATCAACGAGGACATCGTGTCGCAGGAAATATGCAGCAAAATGGACGACGAAGGCGGAAAGTATGCAGAGGAAGGGAGCGATTGCGGAAACCGAGCTGAAGTAACGCCTGGAAAGGATGAGAACTGTAGGGTGCATAAATTCGAGGCGCATTTCGAAATTGGGCGAAGTAATTTTGACGGGAACGGTCCCGGAAAATATTCAGCGAACTCGAAAATGAAACTCGACGAAGGTTCGCGGACGACGGCAATTCTTTTCCCGGCGAGGAACTTGCCGACTTCAGCGGCCGAAAAGATTGATAAGTTGGGAACGGAATCGAACGGGTCTTTCAATGAAAAAATAATTACTTCGAAATCTTTCGGTCCGAGGACGGAACGTTTCTTCGAAAACGAATTTACGGAGGAAGCGAACGGAGAAAATTACGAGGCGACTTCGTGCCTCGACGAACACCGTTCCAACATGGCGGTCGATAGTTCCGTGGAACGTTCGAGTCCTGCCCAGCAAGATGCTGAAATATGCCTGCGGAACGGGGACGATTATCTCGACGAACAGTTTCGAGCAGCACCAGAAAAAGGGGCGAATCATATCGAAGAAAAATTTATAACGCGTTCGTACGAGAGCTCAACGCGATCCGGCGAGCAACCGAGGAAAGAAGAGACGGAAGTTGGACCTATTCCAGGTTTCCTGTCCCAAACGTATGTCAATTAACCTTAACAGTGGACCGAAAAGTATTTGAACACTAGATTTCCCATTCTCGATAAATAATCAACATTAAAACAGTAATAATTTTGTTCCAAAATGTGGTACAGCAACAAACTTCTACAAGAAATTTTTTTCGACGCGTTTTTTGTGTTTCGCAATTCCTATTTACAATGCAGTCAAATTAATTTCTTATGAGTAATACGCTTGAATAATGATTCAGAATTGTAGAAAGTTCGGAAATACCGTGCATGTTATTTAACGCTTTCTAGCCTCAATACTTACAGATTTTCGTAACGTTCGATAGTGAACAATTTCAGAGAATACACTACCGACAACGAATTCGGTTTTTTTTTTGCTTACCGATTTAGAAAGTTACGTTTTGAATAGGACTGCCGTGAATAATGGCAAAGAGGAGGAAGATTTAAACGGCATCATTCGTCGCATGATAATTATGGAACTGAGGAAGCATCGTAGAAAGGAACAGGCGACTTTGAAGAGAGCCCACTCCGACACGGAGAGCATGATGTCGAAGAAAACTGGTTCCATGAAAAGGTACAGTAGTGCCGCAATAATTGAGAAATTATTTAAATCGGTTGTACTATTTAAAGAGTTTACCACTTTGAGTATCATGCTGGTCGTATGCAGGTGACACAATATTCCAATCAGGCTAGAGAATCAGTTTTCATGATAGAATAGATAATCAAGACATTCTAACCAGTTGCATAAGTTGACGATTTTATATTAGAATAATCAAATTTTTAATGGCATCCTAACTACACTGAATTCTTATCATTTCATTGGAAGCATTGATGTCTGAAAATTACAAATGTATATAGAAAATGCCAAAAATCCATGTTTTAATGTGAGGAATTGACTGGTTCAAAAATTAGTACAAGATACATAACAGCAGCTTGATTTATTTAAATTGCGAAAGTATTTCAAAGTTATTGCTTTACAGTATTACGTTTCGTCACGATCAATCGATAGGGGTTAACCTTTACGACTTCGTTATAGCCCATCGAGCGAATGCACAATGATTTATTTACTGTTCTGAAATAGACGTGCGCATTATTTTCAGAACAGGTTTCCTCAGCCTCAAAGGCCGTACGGTTTTCCAAGGTCAGATAGGATTGGAAGAGAGTCTGCGGGAAAAGATTGAAGAAAAATGCAGAGCCAAATTCACGGAAATGAAATTCGATGAAAACAGCGTGGAACAAAAGCAGTCGAGTGATCAGTGTAACAATTGTCTGAAAAATGAATCTGACGTCGACGCTGCTGAAACATGTGTCGCAAATGGGGTGGATAATTTAGCGAATTCGACGAAAGTCGTGGACGGTGTGCATTCGAACATACTATTGGAAAGGAAAATTAATGTTCACCGCTTGCCAGACGACCTTGGAACGAAAGAACTGTCCGCGGCCCAGAAGTACGTGATTTGTCAAATAATCTAGTTGCTCTCGCTAGAGTTTGCAAATTCTTCAACGCGATCAGCCTCGAGTTACTCTCGGATACGGGGCTGCATGTTTGATGTAGCGTCTAGAACTGGGGAAGCCATTTCCCATCCTTCGTCCTGGTTTCATTATTCAGGGAATTCCAAGACGCTTTCCGTCAGCCGGGTCTCTGACAAATTATGAATGTTTTATGCCGGTCTTGCACTAATATTAGGCCGGAATTGAAAAACGACGATCGAAACACTGCTTTCGCCGCGACTAGCAATACTTTTCCATGTGGAATTTCGATGTACTGTGTCATGATATTGTAGAATCTTTCATTGCATAGTAACGTGTCCGTGTACCAAAAGTATTTCGATATTAAATTTCCGATTCTCGAACAATTGTGAACGTTTAAACGGTAATAATGTGTACAGCAACGCGTGTCCTCAGTTTTTCACTTGGTACATCGTGCAAAATTAGATATAATCGAAGTTGCATCGTGTTTGCTCTTATTTTTATTTGTGATTTGGTAAAACAGTTCAGAGAAGATCATTTTATATGGAAAAGATGCTTGTAACTAAGTTGATCCGTCCTCTTTAAAAGGATATCACTCGGATAGTTTAGATTTATCGATTGTCACGTGGTTTCGCTAATACCTAGTATACATCGATGAAACATTACACAGTACTGTGATTATCGGAAGTTACTTTCTAGCTGAAATTACACTCTCTTCGTAAATGCATGAAACCGCAAACCAACGGTTCGACTGATGGATAACCTGAGTTACGAACAGAAATATGTATATTTATCAAGTAATAGCTACAAAGAAAGTATCGCATTAGCTACAATCTTGTGATCTATAATTTGATCAAAATTCCGTTTGCGGCATTTGACTTCCTACTAAGTAACACATAACCTTCCTAAATGCAAAAATCCTCAAAATAATTGATACACGGACCACGCCTTGGTCTCTTCAAACATTATTGAAACACCTTTGAACATTTTGAATCTTATAAAAAAGCATACCAACGAATAAAATTACCAACGCAAGTCCAGATGTACAAGAATGAACTGTTGGGTAACAGAACGCGTAATACACAGTGGTTAAACAAATGTTGTTACCGACAAAGTAACTCCGATGATCGCAGTTGGGAAAGAAACCACCGAGCGAGGGGTTAAGTAAACGTTTTGCACTTTGCAGGTTCTTGATCATGTGCAAACATGGTTATGCGTGTAAATCCACGCAAACGGAACACGTTTACGTAATTCGCGCTGTAAGGAGTTGCCCCCTTCGAAAGAGACGTTTCTCATTGCATCTGCAATTGGAACGTTTAGCGACACGTCGCGAGGCGGTCTGCTCGATGACCGTTTACGCAAGCAGGGACTTCTCTAAGTACATCTTCCGAAAGGCTTCCGATAATCTGATCTATGAAAAGGGCAAAGGCAGCAGCAGTCCCAGTTACATAGCAGCCCCGCAAAGATTTCGATGGAGATACGTGACGCCCAAGACAATCGCGTGAGAAGATCGACAAACGCAATAAAACTAAATCAAACTGCGTGCACGGTACAGCGAACAGAATCATTTAGCCACTTACAATCGGACGAATGCCTTCACTAAAACAGTACAGAAATTATTATCTTGCAATCTAGACTGTGGACTTGCAAGATAAAAATTGTCCACATTAATAGTTTCAACATACATTTCCAACATACTATTTATTTCTTTTCTTAATACGAAACCACTCAAAACGACACATTTCAGATTTATTATTTCATCGGTACTGAAATCGTAAAGATATTTTTGCGAACATTTATTAAATAAATTCATTCACTTGTGCACACATTGCAGTAAAAATCGCATCGAATACCAACACATGTATTTTTGAAAAATGTATAGGAGTTGAAAATGTAGGTACGTGTGTAAGTAAATGTGCGTGTGCCTACTTTTGTTGTAATGCTTAAATATCGATTACAAAAGAATAAAATTCATTTCACAAATCTAAAATCGGAATTTTTGAAAGGTACATTGGAAATAAAAGAATACAAAGTGTTCAGAAAGAGGTCGTTTACTTCAGCCGCAGTTTTCAAAATGTGTTTGAGAACATTTTCATCGCGTAACGGTCATGTTCGTCGTAAATCGAAGCAGCAAATAAACGTTCCCGTTGTCCGTTATTTGAGCACGCACTTTCGAATACATTTTTAACAGTGGAATATACGGCGTCGCTTGATTCACGGCAAATACGTGGAGGATCCACGGCAAACTCTTATATGATATACACACCGGTCGTCGTACGTGACAAGTGGCCTAAGTAATTGTAAACAGAGCCTGAACATTACGCGGAGCTTGCCCCCGGGGCACGTTCCACCTGTCAAACTAACAGGCTCTTCATAAATGTCAGGACAAATTTGCCGAGAAAAGAAACTGGCGGTCGATGACACCGGCCGGATGAAATCTCTCGGATTACCGTGAACGTAGACAAACCTGAATTAAGGAGGCTGACGGTGTTATCTCGCCAATGAATTAGGAAGCTAACGGCTCGATATGATGACCGACTACTGACCAGTATACAGAATCTTCATGACTCATGGTTTTCGGAAACGGGCAGAAGTACGGTTACGTTTTGATAAGTATAGGTCAATGAGATGTGTAGGATATTTGTGAGAAAATCACTCGTTGAGATACACCGGTGAGGTAATACTAATTCGGTGACAGAACTTTTTAATATTGAATTATGTTTTCATGAGATTTTCACCAACATATTTCGGACATTTCTCGGATTAAAATGAGACCAAACATGACACAATTCGGAGCCATATTTTGGTACATTATGGGTTTTATTATTTATCTTCAGAATGCGGATTTTATGAATTTATGTCTAAAATTAATATGTGAAATACAAAATTGTAAACGCAATAGAGGAATTTAAGCGCATCGTAATATTATGTTATGAGGTGAAAGTATATTTTCAAGTAATTTGTTTTTCTTACAATTGACTTGGTAATTTTTTATGTTGCATACAGATCCGCACTTATCTTACTTTATCTTAAATACATTTTGCAAATTTGCGCAACACGGTAATAGGTATGTTCATATGAATAATCAAAGTCAATGAAAAGATTAATCGATAAAATGGCATAAATGTTTAAATAAAATTTAACAGTAATCATGTTTTATTTATAATCCAATAAAGCGCGTAATGTGTGAATAAATTTCAACTTAATTCTCGAGTCTGTAAATTAGTTTATGGAAATGTTCATGAATAGGTATGTGCCGTCCTCTTATAACATAATAAATTTCCATTAAGGGGTACGAGCATTTAGTCGTGAACTGGAATTCATGTTTTAATAATTATTTGCAAGAATTACAATGCAGAAATGCGCATTTAATTATTTCCTTGGACTTTACTCGTAAATGATACAAATACTTCAATCAGTTGGTTATCGTCCAGGAATTTATACGTTGTTCAGCCAATTTAACGTTCATTCGTTCAATATTCAATTAAATAAATTGTACTTTACGAATTTACTGCCATTTCAATAAACTGCAAAGATAGCTTAACATTGTGAACTAAATAAAAACTTTATGTAGACATAAATGAGGAAATGAAAACAAAAGAATAAATTCTAGCTAATTACATTGTGTAACTTTGCAGCGCCACATTGTGGAAACTGCAAAAGTCCAATGAAATCCAATATTGAAGATAAATTACTTCGTTTTCATTTGTATATGAATCTTTCGTTTCTTTGATAATGATTTAATACGTTAGTTTGACAAATTGCAATTTTCAATCAAATTGAAATGACAAATATCTACATTAATTCTTAATTTCTGAAAATAATTTCCATTTTATAATTTAAACCTTTCGTTCGTAATATCTCCAAACATTAAGAGGCAACATTCACTAATATATTTCTTATTTAAAATTTCTAATTCATTAAAACATACTGCTCTTAATAGTTTATTATGTCTAATAACACAGCAATTCACAGTATCGCGAAAGAATATAAAACCAATAATCAACAAAAACAAACGTGTAAGTGTCTTGTAAAAGTTTTGATGCTCGATTTTAATTTCGAAATTACGCGAATAAACGTGCGAGTCGCACAAGTTCGGCTTTACGTTTGCCGTTCAGCGTCGTCAACTTTAACAAGTTAATTCGCACGAATTAATTCGGCTCGAATCTGCATGAAAGCATCATTCCTTCAATTCTTCGATGCGTTCCTTCTCCCGTCGGAGAGTTGCGTATAGCATGTTCTAACGCAACGGTCTTTCCATTAATGTCAACTCATTAGAAGTTAGCCTCGATTCTGTCCGCATCCTACGTCGTCTGTTGGAGAATCAAACGAGCTTGGATTCTAATTAGCGCAGAAGTTAAATGAGCGCTTCGAAGGTGAACGACAAATCCCTCGAAGTATCATACAAAAGTCTAGGAGAATCCATTCGTCGTTGCGTCTTCCTTTTCCTAATGATCTAGGATCTAGAATCGCTAAAGCTTTAGATTTAAATGTTGGTTGCACAAACAAACACTTGTTGAGTGATGTCTGAACTGCGGATTTTATGCATTTATAACAAAAATGAATAGGTCAAATGCAGAACAGGAAAGACATTAGAAGAGAATTTCAGTCGATTATCATATTATTTTCGACATTTAAAATTGAAAGAGGTTGTGAGGTAACTTCGGTTTCTTACAATTGCCATGGACAATTTCTATTCCGCCTAAAGTTTCCCAGTCTATTGATGACTCTTTTTATTAAAAAATAATTACATTCTTACACGACTACGAAAACAATAAGTTGGCTTTTCCAACTGCATAGTAGGAGTAACAATGGCCAATTTTGATTGACGGTGTCAAACTGTCCGATAACGTGGATCGAATAATGCAATCACGACATTTAGGGGCACAATGACCTTTTGTCGAGACCTTGAATACTCCACCGAAAAACCGCAAACGCCTACTCATTAATTTTCTTGCCTCCGTCAGTAGGGAAGGCCAAAAAGCGCGAGAGCAGGATGTGAAGGATGAAAAAAAGCGGGAAGGATAAGGAGGTAAAAAGGGGTCTCATTCAAACGCAAATTACCGTCGGCTCCATTTCCATTTTACGAACAATGCACAATGAACCGCGCCGGAAATAAGAACGGGCTTTCGGCCATTCATGCGTATGTACCGCCATTCCCCTTTTCCACGATCAGAAGTACTTACTGGCCTGCAAGGGGAATTGGGTTTCCTTGATGACACAAAATTGTCTTGCACTTTGCTCCCTTCTGATCATCCACCGGCTTTGCACCGCCGCCTTTGTGGATCCACTCGATAGATAAGGATCGAGAAAGTTATCGAACTTTCTGATAGGTCCTGCTTAAAACATGGATCGTAGAGCTTTTCCGAAAAATATCCTACCTCACAAGTTCCAATAGGAATTGATAAAGAAAAATTCTTAAACGTAGTAGTTTTAGTTCGAGTAGAACTGACAGTGCTGTAAATAATTATAAACTCGATCACACATTCGCATTTCTCATAACATCAAACGAAAAATGTGAACAGTCATTTATGCATTTCCATACTTGGAAGGAAAACGAAATTGTGTAAAACACAAAGTAAAAAAGTAAATTTCGACCATTATTTTTGCATGTTTAGATACGTTCATTAATCATTTGATATTATACATGGTTCTGAACCATGTATAATCAATTCTGAAAAGAAAAATTCGGTTTTGGTTCCAGCATGGAATAGAAAATAATTATTTGCGACCACTGCGTTGCACAGGAAGAAAAGTCATTGCAATAGCGAAAAACTTTCCCGTTGAACGCTATGAAAGATCTCTAGCCGACTCGTAAACCCTGTTGGCAGTCATCCGATCTAGAATTGTCCGAAAGTTTCTCGGTGTTCTTTTAAACAAGGAAAGCAGAGTTAGTTTTCTGCCCTCTACGCACTAGAAAAACAAAAATCTCCCATCGAGATCTAATCGCGGCTAATACGTATTCTGCCAAAAATTGCTTTCTTTCGTGGATCATTCCTTTGGCTGATTGTCGAACGATCTTGGCATCAGTCCAATCTGCGTTTCTCTCTCTCTGCGGGTCTCCTGCGTTTCTCTTCGTCAGGAGCAACTCCCGGAGAAAGGAGGGTGCGCACATAACAGCTTCTTTCTATCTCCTTCCGCTCTCTCTTTTTCTATTATCGTCCTTCTAATCGTTTCTTCCATTCTTACAAAACGTTTTCACTGTTTTCCAATTTTCATTGTGATTCTTTTACCTTCCTCGTACCTAATTTTCTATAATTGTAATTGTTCACTTAAGCTTCTTGTCCCAAGAATTTTAAATGTTCAGACCAGTAACTCAATCTGATATCGTATAATAAGTCTTCGATTGGCAATAAAGAGACAAGCTATGGAAGAATTTTGATTCTCTCGAGAAATAGTTATACAAAAGTAACTTTTTATATCATGTGTCCTTAAAAATAAACGATACGTTGAAAATTACATAAATTTATAAGGATACACAAAATCTATAACAATAATCTACTCATCATGAAGAACATGATATTAACAACGTGAGGTTTGTTCATGATTTCATATTTTAAATAAATACATTACATTACAACGAAAACGAATTAAACACTTAGCAGTATCTAGAAACAGTAAACTATGTGTACTAGCAATCGCATTGATATGAAAGTGTCCTGATTGGCAGTGATTGGTAAAGAGAGTGTTCCAAATGGCAAGACATTATCTGCTGGACTGAATATGTAATGAGTAAGAGATTGCTAATAATGATTTCACCAATTGTAAAAAATACTGTCTGGAATTTTTAGTACTTTCTTAATTAGAATGTCTTACTTTCCTCACTCTCTCAATTGCTATTAAGACACAGCACAGAGTATGTACTTTCAACTATTAATTTCTAATTTAAGGGTTTACAAACCTGCAGTAAAACAAAAGGAAATCAATTAAAAACATTCTTGAAACTGTTATTTAGTCTTTGGCCAAGCGTTTTTTTTTCAGTTCGTACAGTTTCTCCTTTTTTTAGAAACAAAAGAAGCTGAAATTTTAGAAAAAAATTATACAGTTGAATTCGAATTTTGGAACACTCTGTATGGGTCTGATATCATAACTGGTGTTTTATAAAAATGGCTTTGGAAAAATGGCTACCACGCCCTTCTAGATTCAGATGGTCAGCTAAATTTTTAGCAAATACTACTTAAATATCATATAATAAAATGTGTATATTGATTTTGTAAAGGACATAATTTTAAATGTCAAAAAAATTGTTGAACTTCATTTATTTCTTAATTGTTCATAGATATGTAACCTCTTAAGAATATAGCTTTTCTGATAACGAATAAGGAGAACAATTTAAATAAAGAGTACAAAACGCACTCAAACCTCAATCACGTTCTTGACATAACCTCCAAACTCGTGTCTTTAGCGTCACGTGTCTCTTTCATTCCCTAACGTTTTGTTCTTTGTTCGTTTTTCAAATATCTACCGTTTACCCTCTTCGTATCAAGCTCACTCGTATTTTCCCGGTTTCATTTTACACGTTTCCCTTTCCCCTGACAAATTTCCCCTATTGTAACCTCTTCGTGTATCTCACGCGGTTTCGCGGCAGATAGGGAACACGTGTCTCCTCTCTTCCGTAATGAAATTCGACTTCCTTTCAAACTGCCAGCTCGACCTATACCACCCTCATCTGAACGGGTTTCGCGATACGCGGGGTAAATAGCACGAGCTTCGACAAAGCTTCGAAGCATGGTCGCGATACCGTCTCGTCGTTAGATCAACGTCGGGGAAGAAATTCTTACGACAATAAGAAAATCGTGAGAATACTCTCAATCGCCGTGATTGTGTCGACGAAGTTTTCCGCGTAGAGTAAGCCGCCATCGGTCAGGAAGCGATGGCACATTTTTCTTAAAAACCTCGGCACAGCGAAAATTTAATCAATAACTCACTGTCATTATTAATTCAATTTTCCATATGACTGGGTTTTCTCTCGTTCCTTAACGTTAACAGCCATTTTTCAATATTTTCTCGAATTCCAGAATCAGTTTTCATATTTTTATAGTCAGATTTTTAGGAAGGAGAATTGAACACGATAACATATTTACTAAACAACACCTGGACTTTGTGAGACACTAACGGTAAGTCAGAAAGTGAATTGAAAAAACCATTTGATCGAATTGCCGAGAAAGATTGGGGCCCATAGATTTAATTTCTTGACCTTTCCTTCCAAGAAGGATGGTTGAACAATATTGCGTTTTTAATAAAATTGTATTCGTTTTATTTCCTACTGTCTTAAATGCATAACGTCTAGGTTAACACTAAACCTACCACGGTCAAATGACCGCTTTTCTATTTCACAATTAATTGAAATTATAAAAACGTGTTTATAGGAAATTATTGAATTGACTTCTTTATTCCCAAACATACATTATAATGAAAATCGTACAAAGTTTAAATAAATTCAGTCTTCTCCCTTCTACATGACGTTTCACTTTTATATGTTTTGTGCTTGGTAGGTTTAGTGTTAATACGATAATGTATATAATCCATGTGTGAACACTTGTCGTCCTGTCGTGTGAAACTTCCTATGTGAAACGACAATGACTCCCAATCAGTTCATACAACAGAGAACCCATCCTCGGGCATTGAGTTGTAAGCACAAGGGAGCAGCGTGTCTCGAAAAATAAGGTTCTTTCGTTTATTTTACCGTTGTCGCTGGTCGAACAATTACGAAGTTCCGCCGCGCGCCGTTTTTATTTCACTCGTATCGTGTTTGTCTAATTCCCCGTATAACCTGGCGTCGATTTAACGAAATCTCTGAAGACTCTTCCGCCCGATACCCCATTCCCCAACCCATAAAAAGTCTTTTCGTTTTCTTACCATTCCCTTTCTCCCGGTTTCGATCGACTCCCCTCGACGGCGGCCCACTCACGAGATTTTTCTCCCGGCGATACGAGAGATCTTCGCGAGAAGAAGCTCTTCGGCTGCTCCCAATTATCGCGTAAAAAAGCTGCCAATTAGAAAACACGATTCGTGTTCGTGTACGAATGACCGCGCCCGCTGCGAACCGTATTACGCAAAAGTGTCGTTTAGCCGGAAAAAGAAGCCGTTGTTGAGAGTAATGATTTATAATTACTTTTTTTTCTCTCTCTCTCTCTAACACACACTTTTTCACGTATTTTTACTTGTTCTTTTTTGCCGTTTCGTCGTATTTAATTGGTACGCGGAGCGAACGACCGAGAACAAGTCCAATAAAACGAACGAGCGCAAGACACTCGGCGGAGCTGGCGACAAAAATGTTCCCGTTGATTGAAGCACACTCCAAGATAATAAATGAAACGATCCGCGGCCAGCAATTAATAACGGGAATCGTTCGTCTGGCGGATTAACAAATCTTCACCTCCACGAACTACGGGGTCTATGGTCTCCGAGTGCCGTGTAATTTATTTGTCGATTGAAAATCGTTCGACAAATGGCGAGGCGATTGTGTTGCGATTTATTCTAGGATTAAAAATTATCTTGCGAAAAGAAATGTTGCCGATTTCTAATAAAGCACTTCTTTAGAATTGTCGTAGGATTTATTCGAGAATTAAAAATAATGATAAGTCGCCATGCATGAACGATTGAAAATGAAACATAATAATTGGAAAAAGTATCGATCTACACTTGCAAAACACAAAAGAGAGTTATAGAAAATTCACTTGAAAGTTTACTCACCGAAAGAACACAGAAGTTTCAATAATCGTTGCAGAATCGTGTATTGACTCGGAGAGCTAAAATCCAGCTCTCGGTTAACGCTCGGAAGAGGCGTTGCAACTTCTCCCGATACATTTAAAACAGTATAATTTCCTGTTAGCTTCGCATCCCCGCGTTTTACATAATGGCGGAACTTGTTTGTCGAGTAGTAGGTGCCGTTGGAAGGTTTTAGTATGCTCGATCCTTGTTCCACAATAGTATCACGTTCGGGCACGACGTTAATAAGACGCGAGAGGGGCGAACGAACAAAGCTGCTCTTTAAGCTGAATAGTTTTCCCGGGGAGGCCATCGAACCGGACAATTCGCTCTTTTGTTTCTCAGATTTTCGACAATTTCGCGTTCTATTACGGAGCAATTGAAAACGCTTTACCAGAAACGTTCCGAAAGAGGTTTCGGCGAACGGAGAATCGAATCGTCGTAGGTTCCCCGGTTCTGCAGCTGGGCTCCGGTCGTGTACCGGGATCGTTTCCGTTTAACGGCCGATCGTTCCAGGATCCCGAAATGTCACGGAACGAATCTAACCTTCTTCCGTATTTATATGGGATTTGGCTCGGTTTTAATGACATCGACAAGTCGTGAACGCCCCTCCCCCCCCCCCGGAACTCCCCACACTCTACCCAACCTGTCCTCTAAGTCGATTTCACGAGCCACGACGCTTTAAACGACGCGTCCTCTCACGGACGTCGTTTAAATTCAATTAAGTCTTTTATCTGCCCGATACAATTCTCGAAAAGCCGATGACGGGGATACCGGATCGATTCATTGTCACTTCGCCGTGCTGAAATTAAAATATCTCCCGAAGTATCGTGGTTGCACAGACCAATATTCGTTTACAGGAAATTGCTAGCCAGATTAATCTATGGAAGGATCACATGCCTCTGGTGGAAATGAAATTGCCGATTTTTCGAAAATATTATATTCTGTCGGTCTATTCGGTTGGTAAAAAAGCTTTATTCGGAAACTCGTGAAACCGATGGATTTAACTACAACTTTGAACGTGCGATCGTGGTGTACAGTGACTAACAGGTAATTGAAGCTTTAAACCCGTTTTCTCGGGGAATGAAGCTGCTGAAATTGATACTGAAAATATCTGAAAAACTACTGGTTCAATTTCGACAAAATTTTGCAGTGATATTCTCGAAACTATTATTTAACGTTCAACGAAGCGGATTTTTTATTCCTTTCTTGGTTTTGAAAACACAGAAGCTGAATGTTTGGGATATAAATGATATAATTCAGCGTAAATTTTTGGCCCAGTTTAATGTAAAATTTAGGAAACGTACTAGGTCAGTGCAGACATTCGAGCCCGATTCCTTGGTGTATTGTGGGCACAAACTTTTGCACTGGCATTAGATAGAATCCTACGATAATCATTATGTTTTTTCTAAGTAATTGTCACCCCACAGTAATTGGGTCCCTTACGCTATAACGGAAGAATGTTTCTCCAGAAAATTCCCATAGTCCTCGTCTTAAAGACACACCATTTAAATGTTCCAGAACTCCATGGATTACTTATTATAAAAAAAAATTCACCCTGACAAGTCTCAACTCTCCTGGATTCCTTGCGTTAGATAAACCGCGATGCATTTCGTGAAAGTTGTATGGTACGCAGTTTGGTGGTCAGCGGTGTCAATACGCTCGAAATAAAAATTTCGACTGAAAAATTCAAATGAGCACGATACCCGAAAGGGGAGTTGCCCGGGTCGAGAAGCAAAATAGAAAAACAAAAAAAAAGACCAGACTAAAAGTGAAGCCGTTTCACGGTGCGCGAAATAAACGCGGGATACGTCGGAATTTCATCGAGCGGGGCAAAACAAACTAGGCAAATCGGATAAACCGGGCGAAATTTTCCTTTGAACGGGCAGGTCGGAAGGTCTCATTTGTCCCTTTCATTGGCGGAAACGCGTTTTTGGGCTGGTCCATCGAAGTAATTACAGCGAGTTGCTCCGCGAGTTTCAGCGCGCCGCGCCGGTCGCGCGGATTTTATTTACAGACGATATAACGCGCGCACGCGGAAATAAAACTACTAGGGACACGAGCTCCCAGATGTTCGAGAAATTTATACCTATATATTCCGGACGAGTTGTGGCTCGGAGCCATTCTATTGGCCCTTCGTGTCCCCCACTGCCCCCTCTCATCCCTCGCCACCAACACACTGTTCCCGCGGACGTTTCTTTTATTTTCGGGCGTCGTTAGCGAACAACAAACAATTCATCGCGCCGCATCGATATTTTTCGAATTGTCGATTACGCGCACGACGGAGCGTTTTCGATCGCGCTCTCTGCTTTTTATATCAACAAATTCCAAACAGGCGCACGACCGAACATATTTCGCAAACAATTCGCCAGGGAATTCGGACTGTAAAATTGCCCAACAATCTCACCCCTTTCCCCCAACCCCTTCCCTTTGACATATGGTAACCTCCGCTGACGAATGTACGCTTTTTTCCAGTCGCCGGCGCTAATTAGTTTCACGTTGTTACCGATAGAGCAGAAAGCACGAATATTACCCATTTTGTTTCTTGATGTTAGGCTGAAGACTATACTTGACGTGTAACGAAAAGTTACAACACGTGAAAATTATGAAGAATAATCAATAGAAGCAAAGAATTTAATAAAGTCTCATTAGAAAATGAAAGACATGAAATTTTAACAAGGCTCAGACCTGAATCGGTTCAATTTTGTCAATATTTGTTCAATAATTGTGCAACAGATCTTGGAGAAATACTTCACTTGTCTTCACACGAACAAACGTGTTCTATTCATAATGACAATGTATGAATTCTTAATAGTATTCTCAGTCTGTTGAAATTGTTAAAAGGAGAGACGAATTTCTACTTAATTTATGTTTTTCGCAATTAATGCAGAAAATATTTATTTTGCATTCAAATCTGCTTTAGTCATTGACAAAATGGTTGATACTGTACAGTGTCTCATATTTATACCATTTCCTCTGCGCTGCAGCGAGGAAAAGGAACCATTTTTTAATTCTCCGAATTGCACGGTATAAATTCTATTAAAAATTACTATACGTCACTTGCTAGAATTAAATGCTGTTTTTCCGGGTCCACATTTTTGCGTGTTAAAAAATTTCATATCCTCCAGTGAAAATTGCATGTAATTTGAAGTGAAGATTTCTCTGGTGAAATTCTTGCTTCATGTTGCAAGTCGTGACCTTTCGGAAGAATTATATCAACCTTCCGCCGGCATTGCAGCTGGAGCTTCATCAAGGGGTCGAATAATTGATACGTGTGTCTGATGAAGCCAGCCGCAATGCTGGCGGAACGTGGTAATCATTTTTTCAAAAGGACACGACAATCTCAGCAGAACATTCTGCAAGATGAACTGTTCAACGAATATAAACAATTTTTTGTTTAATTTAATTTACTCGAAAGAATCAGAAGAAGATCGAGTATGAAGAAATTTTAGTTTCTTCATACGGCACAAATGATTGTCACGAATAAAAACAATCCGCATCTACTTCAAGACAAGTATAAACAAAAGTACAAACAACTAATTCTTTGAAGAAAAATAAAAATATTTCCAAAATCTCCGATAGCACGATTCCTAAAATATTCGAGGAAAACTTTCGTCATATTCAACTAATCTTCATGTGCAACAAGCTAAAGCAATTAAATTAATGCCTGCAAGAACTGACTTGTCTCTTCGCTCGTGAATAAAGTTCCATTTAAGAGTCCCACTTTCATGAACGTTCTAAACTCTTAGACACTTTTGTGTTCCATTTATCATCCTTACTTTACCTAATTTCTTTTCTTACCTTGATATACCACTATACTGCCTTGGCGTGCTTCTTCCGGATTTAATTTCATTTTCATAAATCAAACAACTTTTTCCTAAGTTTCACAATTTTTTCAGAGGTTCTAGAGTTTTTCTGCAAGACCTACGTATCTCCCTTACAACTATATTGGCTTATAATTATTTCACTTCGACATTTCTTAATTATCAGTTTAAATATGCATCAATATTCTAGAATATAATAAGAATTCTTTTTACTTATTATTAGACAAGCATTGTACATGTATTTACTCTATTTATAAATTCAACTCGTCAAAAAGACTGTTAGAAATTACTATGTGTAGTTGGGTAGAAAATTTTAGAACAAATTGGAAATACAAAGAATTAAGTTTTTACGTTCTCTCTTCAAGCCTCGCAAGTTTTTCGTAACTTTACAATTTTTTAACGGGTTCGATGAGTGTTTCACAGCTCTCGTAATTGTCTCATAGCCTCGGCCCTAGTGCCTAGAGTGTTGTCGCAAGAGCGTCGCAATTTTTCACGTCCTCCATGATAGTTTCACGAGCTATGAAGCCACCGTGCCTACTTAATGAGACGGCCCTGGCACGGTGCGACCCGTGGCCCGTCTTATGAAGCTTTCAGGGAAATTTCTATCGCGGCATAAAGCTTCCGTTAAGTGCACTAAGATTTTGGTACTGTTCCGAAGCTATTAAGGTGGTGCTCGCGCGGGCTCGCCACCGATGAAAATGAACGTTAAAGGTCGCCAGTGCCGCTTGAGCCCGATCAAACATTTACCCTGATAATGCAATCGTAATTGGAGCACGATCGCGAGTCCCATCCACGGCGGAGTCGTTTCTTTAACGGTTGAAATTAAAATGGATTTTCCGAAGCTGTCACCGGGCAATTCTTCCCCAGAAACGGTTAGGGGTGCGCCCGAGACCCGAGAGCAATTTACGTTTGAGTTCGGATTCTGTTAGATCGGGCGAAAATCCCATTGAAGAATTATCGATTGCAGGACGCTTATGTAATTACGTGTTATTCTTGCCGGCTGGCGGCTCTTTGAAATTCCCGCCCCACAAAGCGTCCGCGGAAATGAAGAATTTTGATTGAAACTTTTAGCGCTGGGAACGTATGAACTTTTTGCTCTGTGTCGTGGAACGCGGGTACAAAAGCTTCTGACGTACACATTGAAAGAGCTTATACCGGCAAGAATTTACAAAATAATTAATAAATTCATCGATTTTTCAGTAATAGCCATTTTCGAGGTGTTTAATTTTATATTAACGCTTTTCCGACTGGAGACTTGCTAATCAGCTTTATGGCTATGCCATATCAACAAGAAGCTTTGAAATTTTTACTGGAATAATAATTCCAAGAGAAATTACTAGACTAATTTCATTATAGAGTCCTCGGCTATGAATCGTAGACTTTTTAAATATTTTGAAATAATCCTGCAATACAAAATCGAAACGAATAAACAATACATTTGAACGGAAACAATTAGTCCACGAAATGAACTTTTCTTTGATCCTCGCAGCAATTATCTAAACATTACCGCTAACCGATGCTTCCATTCTTAACCCCGGATATTTGGTAGGTTCAACTTTTCTCTGTACAACGACCCCGCTGACCTCCTTTCGTTTATTGCTTGCATCGCAAATCGACGGTGCGGAGTTCGCAAAAGTTTCGTCGGAACCGTCGACCCTTCCCTCGGACACTGTGATGCGACCGGACAATAAGCACTTTGTCTTACAAATCGATCACGAACTTTGAATTGCAATCTTTTTGGCTGCGGATGAAGAAGCTCCTAATTACGATTCGCCTGCTAAACGATTCTGTACGAAGATTTTGTGCTTTCGAAAGAACGCGTTTGTCGATCGTCGAACACTTATTTATTTTTCAATTGGTAATATGTACTCTTTTTAACTGACACCAGGGAACTTGAAGTCCTCAACAAAAATTACCACCAATCTTAAAAAAAAAATTCAATCACAAACAAAGGGTGACATGTTGTCGCCTACTTTTTCTGTTGTTCGATAAAACCGGCGATTTTTTCCAAAGAGACTGTTGCTGTCTCAGAACGTGGGGCCCGGGAACATGATGCGATACACCTGAAGTAGTAGTGGTAATCTTCTCAGCGAATGCGAGACGCATGTGATTCAACTGTGTTTACCAGACCAATCAGATGGTTTCTTTACGAATTCCTTCCAACTGTCACGTTATATCTGACGATGCATACAACACCAACTGAAAGTTGCCTCTCGTTGTTGCTTCAGTGTGGACATCGCTTTAGATGTGCAAGAGAACGGGCGCGCGGTTCACTGTCACACCGCGAATTCCTAGGTATTTCGTGGATCCAGATTAGAGAAATTCACCGTCGCGGTGTCACTGATGCAATGCTAATTGCGTGATCAGCGACAAAGAAGTGGAACAGGACCGACAGAAGATATGTAGCCCATGGGAAATCCGAGATATCGCGGCGTCGTTCATATTTGCATACAATGCAGCGCAATGCGTCGGACAGACAATGGTGATCCGACCCTTTTTTCATTCGATCGGGTACATGCTGGCCAGGCGTGTTCCTACCGGTGTAAACGTAAATCATACCTCGAAATAGATTCGGATCCCCTTCGTGGGATCAAGTGTCGAGCCGCCATCACCGTTAGAACGGATCCAATCTGGCCTCAAATCTTATCTGAACGAGTTGCTGGATCGCATGCACCGTGTCGAGCAATTTTGCAACAGAATTACACCGCTTCCGATCCGTTGCGTTCGTTTTTTTTTTACCTAGTACGCAAACTCTTCTACCTTAATCTCGTGCCCTGCAGCGTCGTGAAGATTTTATGAGGTGTTCTGGTCCTGAACTTGGAAACTTCTTTATATTGCAAATATAAAAAATTCCTTGTGTGTCACTAAATTTTTTAATTTAATTTGTCTCTTGGAGTTAAATTGACACAACGGTGAAATATCGATATGACGGAATGGTTAATAATTCATTTTAGAATTTTCACTCGTGCATTGTCACTCATTTTTCCAATTTTAGTTGTCGCTTGGAATCAAATTGACACAATGGTGAAATATCGATATGATGGAATGGTAAATCATTCATTTTATAAATTCCTTTTTTGAGAATGACAAATTGTGAGACAAATGATGATACAAGGTTGATGATAAAAAGTATAGAGAAGCCCTAAGTGGCCTTGATCTAAATTAAAAATAAACTATTCGATAGTTTACAGAGAGAAACATTTTGCATTAAGCTTCTGCTTCTCAATGCCAGTATACAAGATTTGCAGAACTATTTAATTTCCTCTCATTTTCCCCATTCAATCGCATGCAGACATTCTGGCATATTTCTATCAGAATTCTCGAATGCGATGAAGCAGGGAAAGGGAGCAAACACGGCTAATCCGATTTTTCTCTGTAACTATCACGCTGGTTAATCTAGAGGGGTGAATTGTGGAGCAAAATATTTTTTCCACGTAAGCCATCACACGGTTTAATTTGGTTCCAGGGCAATTTTGGTCCCCTTATTCGGCTATTCTCTTTTATAAGGTATTATCAGGGATCGGGTGCAACTAGATCCAGCTATTACAATATTTTCGGAGTTCAAACTGGCTGTCGGAATATTTAATGATCGCTTTTTTTCGGACAAAGCAGATCCTCGCGTTATTCATGCTAGTTTTCAGAATGCTTAATGATCACTCCTACGGGTTAAACCACTGTTTTCACCTCTCCGCATTATTCAAACGAATTCAGTTTTTGCACCCGGCGTCTGTATTATATTTTCCATTGTAATGCCTACAATGAATCACGTTTTATTCATAATAACAGAAATCCAGAGAATTTACATTTCCTTCAACGGTGTATCCCGTATCAGAACATAAATTAATACAAAATACTTCCGCGAATGCATAAATCAGAACAGTCACGTTTGAAGAGAACCTAGTAATAATTATAACGCGATAGCTGGAACAATACAACGCATCAAATGTGAATGTTCAATTGTTACAATACTGTTACAGCTGCTGAAATTTCTCGTAAATAGACTGCGAATTTCGTGTATTACATCAAGAGCTAAAATATGCAAGATAAATATGCGATTTATTAAAATAATTAAAAGAACAAACAAATTTCTCTTTCACTCCTGCTTTTTGGAATTAATGCGTAACATTTTTATTTGGCATAACGATCTACATTGTAATCACAAATGATAACGAAAATGGAGTTTCACTGTTACAAGCTGAAAAATGTTGCGAATCAGTAGTATGTGGTCAATTTTGGGGACCATGTCCGACTTATCGTTGAGTGAGGTAGGATAAAAATCTGGGACAAGTGCAATTCGAATAAATCACAATTGAATGCATTATTTTCTTTGGAAAATTGAGCAGAGACCTCACCTCTTCTTGTTTTTATACTTTTTCTGAGAAGTAAAAGCCAATTTCATTTGCGTTTAAAGAATATTAGGTCGATATTTGTTCTGATTTGGAAAAAAATTGGAAGATTGTTTGGCCCACTCTTGTACACTTATTTTCTCCTATCATTCTAATCGAAACGCAGCATTGTTATTTTTTAAATGGCAATAGAAATTAGTCACTTTTACTGCTCGCTTGTTCTACTATTAATAAATAATAAAAGAACAGAAAATAAAATGGTGGTTCGACAGAAATCACACGAAAGTCAAGAATATTTGGTGCAGTTAGAATAATTCAAACCAATACGAAATTCGCGATCTGCACACTGTTCTGTTCGCGGTCAGAGGTGATCGTGCCACGATCGGACAGATCGAACGGTAGCTAATTTTTATGCGAACAAAAAGCTTAATGGACGTGCGCAGGATGGCGGCAATAAAATCGCAATCGCGGTGCAACGTCGGCCGTTCGGTGACCATCGACGCCCGGTAATCATTGCAATCGCGATTCGTTTGTTAAACGAATTTGGAAAGAGAAATTCTGGACGAGGGTGGGTCAGGGCAGAGCCTATTGTTCCGCGCTGCTCACGTTAAATACGCCGGCTAATTACCAATTAAGCGCTGTACACAAAGCTCCGTCGCGCGCGCCAGATATTCCTGTTTCCGTGATCGATTCATTTATTCTGTATCTGCATAAATTTGCGGAAGAAACGCGGATCTGTTTTTCCCTCGTTCGATGATCCCCCTCTTCTCTTTTTCGATCGCTATTCGAATCGAATAGCGGGTTTCGACGAAGCAGTATCGTCCACTCGGTAATGCTCTTATGCGCTTATCTCTCACCTTTCCAATGGTCCATCGACGTTTGCGTCTACGCTTTTGTTTAGCTAAACAAACTTCTTAACCTAGACGACAGTTCTTGAATTTTTCACGGGATTCAATTGCCGTACGTGTGCGACGTACTGTGAAATTGTACGAGACGATTTAGGAATCGATTTAGGAGATTTACAGTCGATCCGAAAAGATTTACGTTGTCCCAACAGTTCCTTTTGCAACTTTTCCACGACTAATATTGTTACGTAACACGATCATAGTTCATTATTGTCTCATTTTTGTAAAAAAAAGTATTTAAAAGAAAACTAGTCTAAATTCGCATTGAATACGTTAATCGAAAATGAAGCAAACTTTTGGAACAACCTAATTCGAACATAAATTTTCTGATTCTCCAGAAATTTACGACATTTAATCTGTTTTAACTTGGAGATTCTACCTTCACATTCCCTCATTCATTACCTTCTAAGATATGTTCACATGACGTAGACCTATTTTGATAAAAACTACTATAAATTGAAACCTCTGTAAAAGGATTGGAAAATTTTTTACGCGAATGAATATTCCACAGAGAATAAAAACTGATGTACACATATTCTGCAGCACTTTTAAAGAAAGTGCAAAAAAAATTGATTTTGTGAAAGTGCAAAATTAGAATCCCCCCTTAATACTAATTATATTCGTTTACTGGAAGGTGTTGATTCGCTGGACAAGTCGCCCCATATCGTGAGACTTCAAATTCTGATGGAACACGAGTCCTTTTCCTCATCTCCCGGCATTCGTTCGCGGTTCCCTTTCCGCATCACTGAAATTCGGGTTAATGCTGGGAAGAAATTCCAATCTAATTTAAGAGAGGCCGGGCCAGCATTTATAGTGGCGCCAAGACCCGATGGAACTCGTTTATGGAACATTTATGGGATTTCACCCACACGCACCACACAGCTACACAGGCTGCGAGCTAAAACGACGTCCCGTCACGGCAGCTTAAATCTTTTTCGGGAATTTAATTTCGCGAAAGTGCGTGACTCCGGGCCACTCAGGAGCGGAACGGCTCTCTAGAAAAACAAGTTTCAAGGTTTTATGGGTTTCGCTGTCTCTAATATCCCCAAGACTCCCGCTGCTATGATGTGTAACGTCGTTCGCCATTGTTGTGCGAATTCGTTAGACTCCGGTACTGAATAGAAAAATATTTTATAGGCCGCTCGTAAAACTTTCGTTATTACCTTTGGAATTATATTTTGATATTACTCGGCAGTATTGATTTTTACTTAGTTCTTTTTTCACTGCCTCCTTAATTTATACTGTAATAAACGGCTACCGGCAACTCACTTTTGTCGTAAACCTGCGAATCTTTGTACAAAATAAACATTTTCTAACCTCAATTGCACGGAACTGAAACTAACAGAAATTTATTTATTTCTTTACTCAATGATTTCAACTCGTTGAAAATAGAAAATACGTTTGAAGAAATGATTTCTCGTTTGACAATTTCAGCTTTGCATCGCGAGTTCCATAAATGATGCACAAAGTTGTTAAATCGATGTAATGCAACGACGCTCGTTACGGCTACTATCAGCATATAATGGGCAATCAGCCTCGAACAGGAGTAATTAAGTCGGAATCGAAATCGAAGTTTCCCTTTAACGAAGTCGGCTCATCTCGGCAAAATTAGTACCTAATTGATATTCCGTAGGTGGGAATTGAAAGTCTTGGCCTGATTGGAATCTTCGTCGTTTAATGATCAAACTCGAAAGGGTCCGACAACTACACCAATCACTGTGCACGGGTCTACTTGGACCCTTGTTGTATTGTAGACACAAACACTTGGTTCCAGACACACGAATACAATACTTTAAATTAATCATATCAAGACGTAATTGTTAAATAATGTTGAGACTACTTCTATTCTTAACAAAACCATTCTTAATTAAACGTTGTTAATTTTGCGTACTCTGGATGTATCAGTTTGACTTACTGTATCCTTTATTAGTTACAATAGAAGCCTGGTTTGTATATTAACTTTGAGTTGTTTTCTTTTTTGTCGTTCCTTGTATTTGGATATTGTAAAAATAATTATACACATCACATAGTGTGTGTTTGAAGGATATAAATAAGATACAATATAGATTTATGCTAACGGAAGAACTGAATTGTTCTTGTGAGTAATATTTTAAATTATAAAGCGATTCTCAAAGTCTATCACGTACAGTTTCCCAGAATATCCACAGATTATCCAATATGTCAGGCCGAGGTCGGTTTAGTTATTTGCAATGTCTTGCGACAATTCGTTAATCCTCGCATTGAAACGAAAATCCGCGTAAAGTGGAAACACTCGACGTCTTTTGTGTCCAAGCTTTCCGGGCCGGCAGCAGTAATCGTATTAGCTTTAATGCGTAATGCTGTAGAACTTTATATCCGCAAGCTGTTGAACGAACAGTAATTATAAGTGCTCTACAACTCTATTCTATGAAAGGATAGCACGCTTTCTGCGTTTCGCATAAAAAAAAAGAACGCGAATAAAGCCACTTGATTTTAAAAATTAGATTATTCGTCCATGGCTGTTAATTCTCATACGTCGCTGCAGGTAAAAGTTTACACGATTTCATGATTAAACTGCAGATCTGTATAATAATACTTTTTAAAATGAATTGTGAGCAAATGAAATTAAGTAAATACGTACTTTTTCCCTTTGAATAATTCTAATAAGTCGAGAGTAGTGCAAAAATTGTTGTTCAGTTCTTCTACTGTCATCATTGTTCTAAATTTTAGTTATTTAATTTTATCAAAAACATATGAAGCTTGCAAAAGATGAACGTGAAGTGTAAGGCAAAGATGGTCGAAGAATTGATCGATAAGCGTCAATCAGTCGCAACAAGATTGCGAAAATGCTTTTGATCTACGACCAGCAGTCTCCTCTAATTAAATAATGTCCTGTCGCAAGATCAATTTCGTTTAGCTCTCGACGAGAGTACTAATCGTCATACCCTCTGGAGCATAGATCTAACTGAAGGTAAGTGGGTTTCAGTCTTTCCAGCGCCAGGAGAAGAGAGAAAAACGACAGAAATGAATCGCTAGTTAATGTAATGATCTCGGATTCAGATCTATTGCCCGCTGTAATCTGCTTCCCGGTCACGAGCGGCTCGATTATAAAGGGGCAGTACTTTGCATTGGTTATGGGAATGAAAGGGAAAGCCAACCAACGGGAGATCCATCAGTTTCCTATAGTTACATAACAATTGCAAATAATGAAAGAAAACCTATTCGTCCGCATGCTAACCGGACTGTTCCGACGGCACTTTATTCGCACTTTCTTCGAGTCGAGCGATGCAAGGAAACGTTTATCAATGGCAATAAAATCCTTTATCATCCTTTAACGATTACGTGAACAGATTTCTGCGATGTCGTTGCCGAGACCGTGATGTAAATCGTCGTCATTACGTCGCGCGGGTTTTATGCATTTGTGACAAAATTGAATAGCTCAAGTTAAGAACAGTAGGAACTTTAAAAGCATTTAACCGCGCTATTATTTTCAATGTTTTAAAATAATTAAGTTTTCTATTTCATTTCTATTTCTTGTAATTGACACAGAAAATTTCTATTTCCCATAAAAATCAGCAGTCAGAAATAATTCATAAACAAACATACTCCGAACTATGTCGTGTTGGGTCTCGTTTTAATCAGAAAACCGTCACAAACAAGATGGTAACTGTTTCATAAATCAATTTTGTTACTGTCGCAAAAAACAAACAAAACAGTTCAGTCATTGTCTAGTTTCGGGGTTCCACAGGAAGTACACACCGCGCTAGCTGGGACAAATTTCCCAGAAAAATCGCGCACATCTCTTTCACCTAAATCGAGACGGTATTTCCGCGTTGCCCGGTGCACATGTCACAACGTGCGGCACGCTCCGACAGCGAAAATTCCGCAAGAATCCGCGACAAGACAGCAGCGTCCGGAATCGCGACGGTGAAATAAAATCCCTGGCGGGATCAGGCCGTTGCGATCCCCGGGCTCGACATTTTCGAAAAGCACCGATCGACGAGCTCTCGGTACTCCTCCGAGACGAGAAGAACGCTACGGGGATTTCCGCTTACGTGGACGCACTTAATTTGGCCTTTTTACTATCCGCTCGTCTTGTCCGCGGTAAAAGCCGGAGCGCGGGAATCAGGAGTGAACTTTTCAATCTCGCGGCGGATTCTTGGCTTCCAATCTGCTCCCAATATCACGGGGTATTCGTCGGGCTTTTGAGTTCCGGGGAGTGAATTCCAAAGCCCCTCGATTTCGGTGCGTCGAGTTTATCGAGCGGATAGAGAATCTCGTCCGTGCACGTCCCATATGTGCCTGGCTCACGGACCGGAGATCCGTGGACGCGCGATTGTATAGGTGCACAATCCACAGACGTGTTCGAGGGTCTTATCGGAAATTATTGACAGACGAAAATTTCATGGCAAAAGTTCGGCTCGCCTGACCGACCGTCTCGTGCCGCAGCCGCTGCCGCCGCCGCCGTTGTAAATTCATTTATACTCCGTCGGAAGACCAAGGAGACCGGTGAAGAGGGAATCGAGTATCTATCCGCGATAGTGCACCGTGACCGTAAACTGCGAGGACCCGGAACCCAAAGAATTCTTTCATATGTTTCCCTTCATTTCGGTTCGATGGCCCCACGAGCATGGAGACGGTAAATCTCCGATTTTCGAACCAGGATGTCATATTGACGGCAAGATCGTCCATGATGCTACCCTTGGCAGAAAGTACTCGATCGAATCCGCGTACATGATTGTTGAACTAATTATTGGGGCGTATATTAACCCTTTGCACTCGAATGGTGCCTGTTAGGCACCACTAAAAATTGCTGCATTGCAAATTTGTCTGTATTTAATAAATTACTAAACATTTCGGTATTGCACGAGTAAGTTGCACCATTTTCGTATGTATAACGTGAAAAAATATATATAGAAGTTAATATAGCTTCGAGTGCAAAGGGTTAACCCTCAGACGGCGAACTATTGTTATAAATATACATTGAGTTATACCAAAAGTTCTTTTTTTACTAATGCACATAATGCAAGTTCAATCCAGTTTCTGAACAAAAGCAATTTTTTTGGCCATATAGAACTAGTAATTATAGTAACACCAGGAATGTGAAAAATATTGCAATGCATATATTGCAAATTTTAAGAGAAATTCGAACAAATAAAATGCATCGAAGTAAAAATTTTTATAGAATAATCGAACTTTCATTTCATTCTTAATGTAACGAATATTAACTACTGATAAAAAATAGTAATTTGATCAAGAGCCGATTTAATAGCATGCTACACAACATTACAACCCCGATGAAATGTAAATCAACTCCGCGATGGTACTGATATATAATATATAATAAAATATGTGATCCAAGCAATCTGTTCCAAGAAACAAGTACCATTTAGGAACTAGTTTCTTTCTTGAATAATCGTAGTAGCTTCAAAATATTACATCAATTATTTTCAAGGCTTCTAATTTTTTCATTGCTTCAAATTGCAGCTGCTCATTTTTACTGAAACCGCATAAAATCCGGTCTATTCACTAGTATCTTTTTAGTGAACCGTAATTCCCGGAATATGTCCTCGAGTAACGAGATTTAAAATTGAATTTGACGAATCTGATTCCGACCTAATTTTTAAAAATGGCCGCCGTTAAGGATCTCATCTGTCGTACCCATGGAACCTGAAGCTCGACGCGGAGAGAAGGTGAACGCTGTAACTCTTATTGGCGGAAGAGACACGTGGTTCTAATTAACTTCGTGTCGTCTCCAGGGATTTAATCCCGTGGAAAACCGTTTCACCGACCGAGCGGTAGAAAATGTTAGGACTCTGCATCTTTCGTAATGTCGTGGAGCTGCTCGTGAGCAAAATTGAAGGTGCCTGAAATGAAGTGCCCCCACACCCCTCCCCAATACGTGAGCTCTCCTTGGCGGCGTCAAATTTTTTCACGATTCTCATCGAAAATACGAGTTCTTTATGGTACCCATCATATGCTTTATCATTTATAAACGTGATGTTCATTGCTATCGTTAAAATACAATGCTTGTGTACTAACTACAATAATGTAAGTTGATATGTTATAGTAACATATAACGTGAGCTGACACAGCTAGGTAAAAGATTATATCAAATAATAATGGTCTAGTTTAGTTTAAAGCACACATGCATGTTTGAAAGTATAATACTTCATTTGTGAGAAAGTCTTTTTAAAACAATATTTTGTATTTTGAAACTGTGTTCTGGAGGAGTTAGTATTCCTAGGGTTAATATTATTAATAATTCTCAGTATTGCCAGTATTATTACGAAGATATCTTTTAATAGCGTGTAGTGCTCTTTTTAACTTACTTATGTTCTTCTCCCTGTACTGTGACAATACATCGCCAATTAAGCAGGCAAGGACCAACCAGAATGAAAAACGACACCTTCCCATATTGATCTGTAAATAGAAAGAATGTAAACAATAGAATTTAATTAATTTCAGTGATGAGCTGAACTACATTTATACAGTATACATAATACCTTAACGATCGTATAGTACAATGACTGATCAAATTATTAGAGCCACTAGCATAAATCGACAACTTTACAATGTAATAATCAATTTTTAAATGCAAGCTCATCTGTATTGAATTCTTATTATTTTTTTATGAAGCACAATGTTTTTAAATATGATGTGGATAATATTATCCGCTACACGCATAATAGATATACACAATAAATACATATTTCCTATCGTAGGTCTCTAATTTAATCATCGACTGCGACAACGGAACCATTTTGGCATGATTTTAACTGCTTGCGTGCCTATTTATTCATGATTCTACGCATAATACTACGCTTTTTCACAAATCAAAAATCCACGACTTTTGCTATCCGATCGAAACATACGTGCCTCGGGAAATCGCCACAATTCCACGTTCACAGGCCACGACCATAATTCACAATTATATTCATTCGTCATTAAAACGCAGAGAGTCGAGTCACAAGTTATTTCAATAGTCCCGGAGCATTTGGAATAAAGCAACCATTCAACGACAAGTGGACGTAAAAACCACTTCCGTAACTTCAGTTCTCATTCATCTCGTCCCGGGTTTCCTCTGTGCATTGTGCTGAAGCAGTTTTGAAAATTTTTCCGCGCGAATTCCAGCCGTCATGCTGCAAACAACGGCGGGCGGCCGATCGACAGAGACGGGCAGAAAATCCGACAGACGAATCGCGCCCGAAAAACTAAATGTAAATCAGAATCGATACGGCGTGGAGCGAAGTGTCAGAGAAGTGGAAAGGGAAGGGGGTGGGGGGGGGACGACGACGAATCTTTTGAATGGCGAGCTATTTCATATCGTTTATCGGCGGGATCGCTTTCGACAAGTGGAACAATGAAAACTCGCGCCGTCGTATTACGCGGGAACATTGTCGACAGAGGAAACAAAAGCCGCGGGCAATTTACACGTTGTGTTTCGCGCGATGATCGGATCGTTGGTAACAGATGTTAGAGTATTAACACGCCGGGCCGGGCCGAATTGGGAAACGGTGGGCGATCATCGACGTCCTCCACAGTAATCGATCGCCATAATGCTTGCACGTCATTGACAACTGTCGAGAACGGTTGCCGGCCCGGCACCGGGGCCTGTCAAAAGCGACCCGGTCTCGATGAGATCCTGTCCGCCAATTACTGATCTCGATTCGCCGCTCATTAATGCGGAACCTATGCTGCCGTGTTATCCTCTGTCACGTCTTATGTCAGACGACGCGATGCCTCGAGACATCCCGACGACGACGACGACGACGTCGCGACGCGCCGTGTGTCGAAGACACTTGGGACCGGGGTGTTAAGTGGCGTCTTACACGGAGGCTCGAACTTGGACCGTTTAAACTAATTAACGAGTTCCTCCGCCGGCCGATTAGACCGAACAGCGTGATTCCAGCGTTTTCGACCCTCGTCAGAGTCGGTCGGCTAGTGTTTAACGCGACCGAGTTGCCGTTTCAATCGCGTCGCGTCGATCACACGATGGTCCACAAGTATGTGGAAAGTATTCCGACTGTTACGAAAGTATTCCGGACTTACAATGAACGCTATTCAATTGATGACAAAGTTGCACAAACTGTTTATGGGCACCGAAAGTAGGACATCTTGCATTTTTTCTAGTGAAAACTGGTAAAAATACATTTTCCAGGTTATTATAGTGAATTCGCGATATATGTCGCCAAGGCCTGGATCATAAAGGACCACGAAGGGACCACGTATGTCTCCTGAACGATACACGATACTGGCAAGACCCGTGTTGTTGACATATATCGAGAATTCACTGTCCTAGTTTGGCAGAATAATCGCTTCAACAAGTACTTACTTGTAGCACTACGATGAACTAATTTTATCTTATTATGAAATTTCCTTTTATGTATATATCTTGTTTTTGTAGTTACAATATAGCGTCTAAGTGTCTAATATCGGGATGCACTCTTATTGAATTTATGCTACTTGTTTCGCGGTTTATCTAGGAAAAGTCATAGAGTCCCTAAATATTATGTTGGGTTCTATGATTTTATGTAACAGCATGTGTTATGTGCAATTAATTTAGTTTCATGTAAACTACGAAATCGGTCATGTGAGCGAACTTATGTACGTAGACATTATGAATTCCAACATTCCACCATTCCAACATTGTCAATTGTTGGTCCTTCGCGAGCAAAACAGTGTTTATAGCTGCAGTTAAGGATACATGGTTTCTAGATGAAATTTACGGCCTGGACGTGACGTCTCTGCTATGTTTGAGATTAAGATTTCAACACACGTTTCGGCAGTATATCATTATTTCGCTGTGTTCGTTATTTCTATTTATTACCAGCAAATTGACGTATCATAAACACGTGCACGACTGCAGGAGGCTGATGCGGTGACTTGAGGTTTATCTCTTAAGCCTTCAAAACGCGTGCATCGCACCTGTACCCCATATCGTCACCGTGAAGGCGATCCTCATTGCGACGACAGCACGGTGCCCATGAATTTGTAAAAGCAACAGTCCGCAATTCGGAACGCAATACCTTATTCGCTATTCGTGTCACGGGAATTTTATTGACTAAGACGCTTCGCGACTACACTTGCTACTCCAGCGCCAGGTGAAATACATCTGAAGACAACTTTAAAAATTAACATAAACAAAATTTAACCCACATCATTCAATGGAACGAAATTAAACAACTCTTACAGCCAAGAAATATTTTTGTCCCGGAGTATAAACTGTGGCTGCTATTAATGTTCAAACACATGAAATTTTCAAAATGTATACAATTGAAGATAAGTCGAAAATATGGAATAAATTTTTCAAGTCAAGTTCGCGTGCCTAGCGTTCTCAAGAAGTAGAATTAGTAGGTCATGAACAGACGCGTCAGACGATTCCTATACAATAGCACGCGTGATTGTCGAATTTTCAAACTCAAATTTCTCGGAGAGGAGACAAATGAACAAAATTTTTTCGAAGTTTTCTCACGTAGAATCACCTCCACCACGTTTATACCATCTTGGGACACCCTGTGGACATATGGAATAAAATAGTTTAGGAAAATTTAAAGTCGTTTCCTAAGAGAATAGTTAACTTGAGACCCATGTTTCCTGTGAGACTTTTTTCGGATACTTATTTTCATTATTTAGGTCATTCAATTAATTTATATAAAAAATATTCCAATTTATGTGTGTATTTGCGTGATCAGTAGATGACAAAAGTATGTAAGATTATGACAGAAGTGCAGGAGAGTAAAAGCGTGGAAAGAATATTGACTACTATCGCGTTAAAATGATTTTAAAAAGAACCAAGAGTTTCTGTAGCCGCTGTATGTTTCAACGAATGCAGACAATTTTTATTTCGCATGAAAATCAGCAGTCTCGTGATCAATCATATGAAACAGTGTAACTTCACGCGACAAATTGTACAACACTAGTAACAATTTCCGTGGCGTCTCTCGAGCGGGAGTTTCCGCGAACGAATAGTAACTTTGCCAACCATTGGATCACAGGGGCGCAGCATTGCCGGTCGGAATATCGTTAATTTCGCGGATAAAGAGCCACCGCACCCGGGCACGAAACTTTCCTCTTGCGCTTTGGCTCTGGATCATATTCGCGGAAAACCCCGGCACGAAGGTCTTGAATGCTGCGTAAGAGCGACAGGGTAGCAAACGAAACGTTTTACCCTCCCGTCCCGCCGCCTCGTCGTACATCGAAATCTTCAAAGAAATATTTCATAATATTCCGGGGCTCGACCTATTCCACCCACGACTACCAGGATATATCCTGGTACCCTTTCAACCGGCACCAGAGAGCTGAACCACGCCCCGGTCCTTTACCTGAATTCTTCGTTCGTACGCGATCATCCGGCGCATTTATGCCCGCAAACGCCGGATTCCTTTGTGAATAACCGCCCGCCGCTGCCATAAACTCTTGCCTTTGTCTGGCTACGCGCTCGACTACTTAAATATTTGCGGTCACTCCGGCTGATTTCGGCATAAATATTAATCTGATTGCTTTCGTCGTTTTCGTTGGAAAAATTAATGAAACCAATTCTCGGTCCTTTATTCGTGAATTTATTGATTATCTAAAAACGACTCGAATACGCTCTACTATCCCTGGTAAAAATTATTACAATATATATATTCAGTGTCCATCACTGCAAATATTTCCATCAACAATAAAAGGTAAATGCAATGATAAAATTTGTCATACGTAAAGAAAATATCAATCTAAATAATGAATATGTTTTCTACTTCATAATGTAGAGAATCACCAAATTAGATGCCAATTTAAGGGATGATTTAATCGTCCTCAAGCATTTAAAATATTTTTATAGCAATGTTTATTGCTGTCTTCATCATCAGAAATTTTCAAAAATGTTCTATTGCTCAATCGGATGCTTTGTCTGTACAGTGGATTTTAACACGTTAACTGCTGCAGTAGTCATCAATAACTGTCTACATGAAACAGCTTACAATGCACTGACAGTCTTTAAATAAACATTAGTTAGAAGTAGCAGGATAACAGGTGACAGCAGTCATGTGTTAAATGAACAAACTTGTTTAATTATAAGCAGCTTATGTAGGCTAATTAGAGGAAAATGTCATATGGGGGAGAATGTCAACAATCGTAATTCAAAATTTATCCAGTAAATGTTTGGAGAATTTACGAGATCGTTTATCATGACGTGATTTTACTGGGAAAGAATTTTTCTAAAATCTTGCTAATATTAATTCAGTTCCAACTTTGTGAGCATTATTCACTCACTTATAACACTCGAGAAATTGTTTTAATTATAGACATTGACCTCAAATATTGTTTACTATCAAATAAAAAAGAATTCAATTTTTTTACTCTTAAAAATGTCTACACCCTTCGAGTCAATTTTCAGACTTAAAATTAAATCGGAGTTCACGATCTAATAGATTCAAGGAATCGCCTAAAAATTTTCAAAAAATAGACACGGTGAATTTTGATATTATGCTTCTAGAGTAAAATATATGTTGATTCATTGGGAAACCTTAGGCATCTTCATAACAGATCTTCTTTTAATAGATTCAAGTAATCACCTAAAAATTTTCAAGAAATAGACACGGTGAATTTTGATATTATGCTTCTAGAGTAAAATATATGTTGATTCATTGGGAAACCTTAGGCATCTTCATAATAGATCTTCTTCTAATAGATTCAAGTAAACATCTAAAAATTTTCAAAAAATAGACACGGTGAATTTTGATATTATGCTTCTACAGTAAAATATATGTTGATTCATTGGGAATCCTTAGGCATCTTGTCCCTCCCCGAGGTTCCATTGTTTTAACGATTCCGGCGAATCAATCACAAATAGCATGATCCAGGTTTCCATTTCTGAAGAGAAACCTCTGGGACCAGGATTACCCCGAGAAAGAAAAGCCCTAGCGTCCCCTAAGTCTACCGGGCATCTCAGCAATGTCCGTCACGGATCACCCGCGCTTATTTCTCGAGCGAGCGAGCAGGAGCTTTGATCGTGTCTTTTCGAATAGAGGACGGCGCAGCCTCGCCAGTATTTCTCACCGAGGCTTATCCCTTTCCTCCTCGCCGGGAAAAATTCTCCTGCGAGCAGCATAAAAGTTTCTATTTTTCCCAAAGGGGAAAACATTGTCTAGCGCTCGATCCTCCCAGAGGATCACGCCTCCTCTTCGCTGTCCCTCTCTTTCGCCGGCAGCCCCTGGAGAACACGTACGCGGACCAACAGGGTTGTGGACGCACTCGAGACGACCCTGAAGAGAAATAGCACCTTCGAGGATCCTTCGGCGCTTCATCGATCATTGCGCAAACCTGGCCAGGCGTGAGGCCCGGGCTACACTAGCTAGCTATCTCATTTCACGGTTAGCCGGATCGAAAATATTAGGGGGTTGCGTTAATTCGCTGGGAAGAGACGGCTTGGAATTATGCTTCAATTTATGCCAGAGCCATTAAGTTTTAGAGATTGTTTCTTTTTTATTTTAATCAAAAATCCAGCCAACAGATTTCATTTATGCGTACAGAAAGAGGTTATAAAGAGTAAATCGAATATATAGACCTTCTAATATTCTCCGACCCTTTTCAGCGACGCGACGACAAAGGTCCGTGCTTGTCCTCTACGGACCTTGATCATCAAGGACCGGTGCAAACGGCCCAAGAAGTGAAAGGGCTTCGCCTCCTGTGGAGGCAAACAGGATGCAGGTCCGATTTTCGGGACGATCGATACGCAAATACCGCTACCGGTTCCCATTCCGCGTTCCAGCCAACGTTGCATTATGAGGTCTTGAGAGGAACGTTTAAATAGAAGCCTTGAAAGACCCTCGACCGGCATCGAATAAGGAAAATTGGTTCCGCACGAACGAATCGACCGTGTAAGCTACTCCCCCGGGTAGTCTTTACTGGAGACGCTATTGAAGTGGGTTATGGTTCCCTTTTTCTTTGCAAACAGAGAGTATTAATAGGGGGGGGGGGGAAGTCCTTTTGCTACAGATATCGGAAGCTACCGCCGATCCAAGTAATGCGGATTTATATTTTCTATTGAATGTTTAACTGG
This sequence comes from Seladonia tumulorum, assembly GCA_913789895.3. NCBI lineage: Eukaryota > Metazoa > Arthropoda > Insecta > Hymenoptera > Halictidae > Seladonia > Seladonia tumulorum. Next base: position 12,674,963 of record OU565272.1, read on the forward strand.
CTTGCGCGCGATATTATTCGAAATGGGAAATATTTGGTGTACCAATTAATTCGCAGCTTTCGCAATTAGTCCATAATACTATAATGTTATTTTAAATTCCAACATTTTACACGGTATATTCGAAACTCATTAATTATTTCGGAGATAGAGTATATATATATACACAGAAAGCAGTGAAGGTTATTTTGAACAAATGCTGCGAATTAATTTGTACATATAATAATTCTCACTAATACCGACTTATTATTTCCTATGCATTATTTCAACGATGCACAAGGTTTATTTTTTATAGTTTATGGTAATCGTGAAGTTTTTTGGGTCGTATAATATTAAAGGGAAAGTCTGCCCAATAAACATTTATTAATTTCCAACGTTTCAGCACACCACACGTAAGCTCCCGCTTGGATGGCAACTGTTTATACAGAATCGCGATTCCACAAATTAATTCATATTAAATTGAAATTAAATAAATCAACAATTCCCACTACGTACGAGAGGTCCAAATTAATTATAATCAAATTCATTATGCTCTTAATCGATAGGAAGCAACGTAACTGTAAAACTTTGAGGCATTCTGTTATCTTCTTTTAACAAGCTTCTAATTATAAAATTACTTTCTTAAAACACTTTTCAACTATAACGCCCATTGATAGTCTCAGATGTGAATGTCGTACTATACCATTCGTGATTTACATACACCACCCTATGTGATCGTAGTAGTACAAGATCTGCGAAACACATATGGTCCAGGATCATGTTTGAAAATACATATATTCATATTTATGGAATTCTTTAGAGTATGATGTTCCTGAATCCATTGTGGCGCGTATACAAGCGGAGATTTTATTTGAAATTATCAATAGACTGCAGATCTTCATGTGAAATTGAAATTGTCTGCATTAATGGCCAGATAACAGGACATATGTGTATGTATGAAGATCTACCTGTTTTCTTATTAACCGCAATAAGTTCAAAATAATGTAGCAGTATTTCTAAATTCATTAAATATTTGTTCAGTATTGCTCATGATTTACTTACTTTTATCATAAACGCATAAACTCCTCTAATTATCAAGAATACCGCAAAGATTTTTTCTGTGCTTTTTATGTATATTATAATGTTAAATAAATTGTAGACTATACCAGGTAGCTAAACGTATATTTTTCTCAATTGATCTTTAACTCTACGAATTTGTATAAACATAATATAATAATTACATTTTTCATACGAATATTTATAACAAAAACAACAACTGGGATCTTTATTCTTTTCTGTTGAACACTGCTGCTTCCATGGCATTTCAAATTACTTAATAGATTTGTTTTTATTTATCGAGAACTAAAAATATAATGCACCAGAAAAGAATATACTGAAGTTGTATTTCAAGTGAAGAATTTCTCGTTTATGTGTGTAAGTCTCTTTATTCGATTGAAATGAAACATTATTTCTTAGCAACGTCCATCTCTGATGCGTTTTAAAATTTAATAGACAAGACTGGAAAATTTATCAAACGGAAGCTCAGCGACTTTCTAATCGCAACTGTCTGAAGACGTCTCGTCACGACCGGAACAGCGTTCAGGTTCTATCTTCGTTAAGCTGGAAATCTCGGGATTATCGAACTGAAAACGGACAGGGTTTCTTGTGCTCGCGAAGAAACGTTTATTTTCCGTTCGTTCGAGTGTCCATCGTATTTTATTTCTTCAGCATCTTGTTACTCCCCATTTATTTAAAGCGGACCTATCTTCCCGAACTAATCGTTCATGCTATATTCACGCTGCGCTTGTACAGTGCTGCAGCGCTGTGCTCCTACTCTATTTTCTTCTGAATAATTTATAGAGAGCGAAACACCAAAGACAGGCTTTTAAACGGAGAAAGAAAACTGAAGAGGTTTTTCTTCATTTGAAACTTTACAGGGATTAAACAAATTTACTGAAATCGCGATAAAAAATCGCAGATCAACTTCTGAGAGATCATTATCACGGAGAGATTTCCCTTTAAAATGTATCATTGAATCATATTGCGGCAAAAAATGTTTAAACTCTGCAGACTCGTTTGAATTTTTATAATTTTCAAAGCAACTACAGTTTCTTACTTCGTTTCTCGAAAGACTGAGTTCGGCAAGTGAATTTGTTTATTATAATTCGGTGTTGCTTTATTTTATGGGGTATTGAAATCGTTGACAGATGAAGCACATGTCAGTTTAGTTGTTGTCTTTGTGAATTACACCGACGACGTATTACATATTTTTATTCTCGGTATTATCGAAATCGTTTTAGAGAAAAAGTGAATCGAGCACTGTGATAGAGAGAACAGGATCAGGAACCGTTAGAAAAATGGGGTGCAACTCGCATTCAACGGGAATATACACGGCAGCGTTAAACGGGGAGGAAAAATGGGAGGGATGGTTCGAGAAGGAAGATGGCGGGGGATTTGCGAGGGAATTTCCGGCGGCGTTCCGGCCACGTCCAACCGAGTGATAATTAGGGCTGTTCGTCACGAGACGGGTTAGGAAAGGAAAGGCTGGGCAAGGTTTCCACAAGAAAGCCCGCTGATCGAACAAACTTCCATGCTAAGTAGTTCCCCAGAGATTAAACCAGTGGCTCTATTCAACGGCCAGAAATTCACTTCCGTCGAAAATCGGGGATGATCAAACTTTGTGAACTAACGCCAATGATATTTATCTAAAGCAATCGATGCTGCTCGTCGGAATCGCTCAAGGTGTCACATTATGTCCCGACATGCTAGCTGCATGAAAGTTTCCTCACGAAACCCAAAACTGAACATACATATATCCGACACGCATTTTTTCTCTCTGCACATTTTTGTTCTTTCTTGTGTTTTGTAATAAATTGGGATTTCATTGGTGTTTCAGTTCGTGGATTATTTCAGTTCATTTTGATTTGAAAACGCTAGAGCCATTTCAAATCAATCATAAGGAACAGAAATTTGACCCTTTGCACACGACTACCTTTGTGAAGCACCAATAAAAATGACTACAATACATATGGTTAATAACATTTCCTACATTACTAAATGTCTCTGTATTTAATAAATTGCTGAACGTTCAAGTGTGGTACGAGTTAATATGTTCGGCTTCACATGGACAAATGAAACAGGTGACGTGTAAATATCCGAATTTTGAAGTTAAAGTAAGTCTTAAATACGTTAGTGCAATGAATTTAAAATAAAAATCAATTAGACATCATTAGATTGCGAATTTCATGCATTTATGACAAAAACGAATCTATGAAATACAAAAAGCTATTACAGATATTCAAGAATATTATTTTATTATTTCCGATTTGTTATAATTATTAAGACAAGGCATACAAAAGTGAATAACTTCTTTTTCTTAGAGAGAAGTCAGAAAATTTTTACTTTGCAGAAAGTATAATTGCAACTTGTGCACCAATGAAGAGGATACGACAATTATGCGAGATACTCGCGATGAAAATTGTAGCTGCTCTTTCAAATAAAAAGTCCACGGTGGCCATTATATTAATTGAAATCTCCAAGGATCGAGCCACCTTCAAACGAACTAAAATTCGGCAGCCCGAGGGGAACGCAACAAATGGGTCGCAAGGGAAATCACATTCCACGCGCTGGAAACCATAGAAAAAATTAAAATCCAAGGTAGCAGCGTCGGTGGCGGCGCGTTGCGGAATATTTTCACGGGATTGAGGCAGGTTTATCATCATTCCCGCCACGGTTCACCGTAAAAGTTTCAATGAAACAATGAAAGAACCCACGGCCGGCTCGATAAGAATTGACTGCGCTGTATTCGAAGCGAGTTACCGGCAATTTGTTCTCCCGCGTGTAGCTCCTTATGACCGTAATTCCTAGATCGTGTTACGAGGAATGTGTCGTTAAGAGAAATCGAGACGCGGAGAAGGAAACAAAGTTCGAGGAGAAAGAAAGGAACAGTAGATTGCTTTTAATCTCCCGGCGGTTTTCGAATTATAGACGGTCGACTTGCGACGCACAGTGGGAACCGTTCCTCCAACAAAATCGCAGAACTTTGATAGAATTTCTTAGGTGGAGCGATGAAACTTGTTCTAATTAAACCAGAAATACTGTAGAATACGAAAAAGAAAAATACGCGGAAGGAATGGCAAATAAGTTTGAGTAATTTAAATAGCACAATTAAATATCTCACGTTCTATGCTAACAAATTCCTATGATTCTCGTTCTACGTCGAAGAGGAATTTAAAAATCTCGTTTCCAACGATAATATTAAGAAATATTCGACTGTGACTCATGAACGTTCGAAACCTGTTAAATAGTGCAAAAAATAATGTGTTAAGAAATATCTCGTTATTAACGTCAGGGAAAAGAGGAGGTTGGAGACAACAGTGTCGCGCTCATACGAGCGTCTCAGCAGTGTCAAAATGGCCGGTTGTTCGTCTCGCGACGACTGAGGTCGCAAACAAACAGAAATCACTTTTCCGGTCTACCGGCGATGCTGGAAGTTATTAATAGCGACTTCGTGAACTCTCATTTCGCCTCGTACCAGCCGGAAGTGGCGAGAATTAAGGAGCACGAGTAGCATGGGACCGGGGGGGGGGGGGTTGATGGTCGGAGAGTGTAAAGGGAGAATAAAGCCGGAAGAAGATGAAAGTTTAACCCGTCGTGCGAGTCGGAATCGCGGAGGGGGATGAAGCACCCGAACGTTACACCACTTCGTTTTCCGCAGTATGTTTCGGGTCTTAATATTACTTCGCGACCTTTATTGCCATCGTGAACGAAACGCGTCGCTTTATTGTGTCGCGCGTTGGCGTTTGCGCCACACGGTGCAACAACTGATGGAAGAACTTGGTGACATTTCGTCAAAAAGTCAACTTTTTAGAGATCCGTATTGCTCGCGAATGGTCCATGGACCATGGATCTTAACGATGATGAAATTACTGAAATCTAATCAGAATTTCAGTTACTATAAACATTTGAAGAGGTTGGGATTGGAAACCTCAGTGATATTTGAATACTGTTTCAAAATTTTTTAAATTAAGGAAATGGGATCTGTATTGATTGCGAATGGTCCATGGACCAGGGATCTCAATAATTAAGAAATTACTGAAATCTAATCAGAGTTTGAGTTGCTATGAACAATTGAAGTGGTTGGGATTGAAAACCCTAGTGGAATTTGAATACTGTTTCAAAATTTTTTAAATTAAGAAAATAACCAAGCAAACAAAATATATAACACTCTGTAGTCCGCACACAGCGAGAGAGCAGGTATTTTTAAATATTTTTCAATGAAAATTTCGTTTCGACGTTCCCTGTAAATTCAAAGCCGTACCAAAATGTCGGTAAACGTTCGATCCGGAGGGTATTGTGCGTGGACGACGCGCGCGAAGCAATAAACCATCGGCAACGGTTCAACTGATAAAGAAACGGACGCTGCGGAAGAACTCGCCGAGGGAAGCGAATGAAATTCCGACCGCGACGTGTGTTTTGTTACTTTAATCGCATTATCGTGGTATACAGCCCCGCCGGGAAACTCCTATCGGGTTAACCGAAGGTTGGCCACGAGATTAACAACGAATACCAATGCGCTTCTCGATGCTGCTCGGGAATCCTGTTTTACTTCGGCTAAGTATCTTGTTTGTCTGTGCTCGTCGGAATTAAAACTGTTTTATCAACGGGGAATGCGCGAGACAAAGACATCAAACTGAGGATGCGTTTCCGAGGAAACGAGATACGCGCTTTTCCTCGGTTACCTTATGGTATTAGAGTGAGTCAGTTAACTTGATTGCTCGTCTTTGTGCTAATTTCCATGCTTAACCATTTTGTAGAAATTAGGAGTAGGAAGAATTTTATAATCGCTGATTAAGAGATTCTTTGTGGCAGAAATAAATTTAAAATATGGTCAATTTAGATTATAGACGTTTGATGTTCTTATTAATCTATTGATATCTATTGGTATTATTTTCAAACATAAATATAAAAAGAAGATAAAGAGACTGCGAGATAGAAGCAGGTTTCTAAATACAATAGACAACACCTAAATTTTATCAGTTTCAATGTAGCTAGTTAGAACTGACCTGTAAACATGAAATATTTTACTCATTTGCAAATGGTATAAATGCTTCGGCATGTGGAGTATAGTATCGCTTTATATTTCCATAAACCTGCAGTCTAAATAACCTCAAATAATTGTGTGGAATAATGAAAATTAAATTTTATTCTTGTTGTTAAGCTGTAGACATTCATAAAAATTCGTATACTTTATTTACGAAAATCTCTGGAGAAATTTCTGGAGCAATACATTTTTTAATTGACTTGCCTTGGACATTTTATTGAAGCTTTAAGGAAAAATGGGAAGTAAAGTTTGAACGATACCTAGTTTCAATTGCAGAAAACATTGAATTCTGTAGTATTTGTTACCTAGGTAATGAACGTAGGAGACGCTGCTGAAGATGTTCTTACAACGAATGTCCTTTCAACCCTTTCGACAGGTTGTATTTACTGAAGATATTACTTGCCAGTGAACTTGCAAAAGTTCTAGAGAAGGTAGTAAATTGCGATGCAGCCGAGAAGCACATAATTTCATCTGGCAAAATACACTCGTTCATAAGTCACCAGCTTTTACCCACTTATACAGCACTTCAATATGACGAAACAACAGTCTCCTATTCTAGTACTTTACCTCGAGCAAAACGATGACCTAAAACATACATTGAACATTTTGCTGAATTACCTTCAAACAACAGACAATTATAATATTTTCCGTTCTTCCAATTTGAAACTGCACGGTCTCCAACTCTAAACAAATGAAACTTCTGCGCAGCTCCAAAGCGAAACACTCGCGCAACAATTACCCCCAAGACAATATTGCTCTGAAAACATAAGCGACGGAGAGCTTCAGAATCAACCTAATATCCCCGAGAACAAACAATAACCTTACCGACGGGATCGTATATGCTTCCATACGCAACGTTCTTTGTCTTCGTTCCGGAGGAGACGCGGTAGAAAATTATGGTTCGAACGAAACGAAACCGCTCCACGGAGCCGAGCATTATCATTACAGTTCGCAGGGGAAGCGAACCCAATTCGCGGTGTCGATTCTACGAAAGATCCAAACATAACCGGTGTCCGGAGATACAAAGAAGACGCTGCAGCAACAGAGAATATATGTGTACATATTTACAAGGAGAACCTGCGCCCTTATTTACCGAACGTTGTCGGACGAGATTTCCCGGTCTCGAAGGGCTAAAATAGGGGTTGAGGGGGTGTACGCGAAAGGTCGAGCGACACGAAACCTCCCTTCGCAGCTACCTCTTTCCAGACGATATTCCTTATTTGTTCCAGATGCCGGAGAAATCCCACGGAAGAGGAGAGGCCGCATCGACATGTACTTAAGACACCCGAGGGATGAAGGAACGGGATAATGGAGACACTGGTCAGAAGGTGGAAGCCGGCGAACCAGAAGCCACCAGCTGAAAAGGAGCACGGAATGGTTCCGCGTGGACGACTGCGCCCTATATTTTATCCATTTTCTGCTTCCCGCCCGTAAATAGACCGCGATGGTATAAAATGGCTCGCGATTCAAATGCGATGCCGGGGAAGGTAACTGCGATACATATGTACCGCGGAACAAGAGTTTCAGTTTTTGTTCTTTCAGCGACGGTTGTCCCATGAATGGGGAAACGTGCCGGGACGTCTGGTCCGTGTCCACGACAGCAAGAGGAATGGAGCTGTCCACAGGCGTTGGAACAAATAATCGAAACGTGGCTCCGAATTCTTGGAACTTCGAGAAGTATCGAGAATTCCAATTTAGACGGAGTTACGCTGCCGGCGCGAAGTTGAGGAGTATCGAAATCTTCATTGGAAAAATCTTTTCGCTCATTTTGAAGCTTAACGCTTTGCGCTCGAAAGTTATTTTAACTCCAAAACGAAACATTTCTTCCGACCTAGAATATTTCCCTTCTGTATATCTTCTTTCATGTTGTACATACGAAAATCGTGCAATTTGCTAGTACGATACTTAAATGTTTAGTAATTTATTAAATACAAACAAGTTTAATAATGTATAAAATATTTTGAATAATGATACAGCAATTTTTAGTGGTGTTTTACAGTCACCATTCGAGTGCTAAGGGTTAAAGCCTTCAGGGTCTTCAGTTAGATTTTTCAAAGAACTTTCTGTACGTAGGATGGTTGAGAAACAAATTTTCTCTGGATTAAAATCACCGTAGATTCGAACATTTGAGTCTCTAGTTTAAAACGATCTCTGGAAAGCTGGTGTGCGAGTTTTTGTTGCTGCTTCAATGAACTTTTTCGAAAAATTCCAAAGCAAGTGGAACCTTCGCTTCTCCATTATTCCACGTGATACAGATAGAAGATTAGAACTTTTGAAGACTAACTATGACCTCTAAAAGTGGAGGCTTAACACTCTAAAATGAACCTAGAATGATTGTCGTACCATTTTGGTCACAAATAAGTGTTCTATGTTTTTAATCGACTGTTTATACAAGGTTACGCGAACGAAGAGTAGAATAAAAACTGGTGAATCATGTGTGCTGAAACAAAAAGTGGTCATGTGCTAAAATTATTCACCGGGGGTTGCATACACGTGCACGCAGCTTCGATAACCGTTTTAACAGCGATTTCCCATCGAAGTTTTGATAATTGCCCGACTAACTTTAATTGAATCACATCCAATTATTCCGCTTCTGTCAATCACGCGAACGTATGATCGCTCGTGAAAACTGGTTCGTTCGATTTCTGATTGTAAAATTTCATGAATCGCGAACTTCCCCAATCAGTTCCGCATATTAAATCATGGGCGTGGACGGTATTTTACAAAAGAAGGCGAACTAACGAGTCGGAACTTCACGCGGCTAATTTGAATTAATTTCGAACAATTTCGAATTGTCATTAAGCTTTGGTACGACAGGCTTCGGTATGAATGTGTCAGTTTCCTGTCAGATCGTTGATCCCAGTGCGGGGAAGCAATGCTCTTCGGATAAAATCGAATTCATTGATGAAACTATCCGCCATTTGTGTTTACACGATGTTCGTTAGCAGAGGATCGCTAAGAACTAAACAAAAAAAAAATAAAAATTAATTGCTACCAACGTTCGTACGAATTGTGAAACAATTGATTAAAGATAGTACATTATTAGCTTTACGACGACATAAAAAGTGAATCCGCATAATAGGAACGAAAAATAAAAAATATATATAAGATGAGCACAAAAAATCAATGCGAGTTTCACTAATATTGTTTCTCAATTTTTAAATGATTTTACACTTCTTGTATTATGACATTAAGTCGTAAATAATTCTCGTATAAGAAATTCAGGTCTATTATGCAATGATCATAAAATTATAATAAGATGAATCTCATATGTGTAATGCCTAGAAGTTTCGTCATTAAGGTTCACGTATATTTCACGTATGTAATTTAATAACCCTTCATAAAAAAGGGGGAACTGCCAATTACTTATAAAAGGAAAAAGCATCTTCAGTTTACCCACATAACTCCTTAGTATTATGTAACATTTGAAGGTTGCTTTAAAAGCAGAATTAATGTAGGTGATCATTAAATGCAACGTCTTACACGTACAGACTTACATTCGTGCAATTCGAATTCGTTTAAGACTTACAGAGTGCATGTACACGATAATAAACGATTATAAATGTTAATCGGTAATATGAGAGACATATTAATAACTCTTTCCTGAATTTTTTCATACTCGAAAGTCACTTTAAAAGCATAAAATTAATGTTTGTAATAAGATACTAAATGCAATGTTTTACACACACAGACTAAGCTTCATGAAACTCGAACTCGTTTGACACTTCAATAGTGTACATGGTAATAAGTTTATATATGTTAATAAATTATATAAGAAACATATTAACAACTATTTAGTAAGTTCTTTTACACATAAAAGTCACTTTAGAAGCACAAAAATTAATGTTTGTAATAAAATATTAAACGCAATGTCTCACACATACAAATTAACATTCACTAAAAGTTCGATTTCGTTTAAAACAAGATTATGAATTTGAAACAAGAATTATAACATTGCTAAAATGCTTACCAATGCACGCATTCACAGCTTGTTATAATTACAGGAGCGGAAACTTCCTAATTCGCACCAGGCCAATTACGTTTTCCTTAATTCGATGAATAACCGAGCACGCATTCTTCTAATTGAAAACAGAGACTGGCCTGGCGTACCAGAAGCGTTTATCGCGCGCACGCTATAAAACAAAACTTAATTCTTGTTGTGGAAGAGCGGTTAATTATTTCGAGGTATGTCTTGCATGAAAACTACTTGAATATAACAGTTTCCGTGCACGTCTCGTATGGAAAGCGTGCCCTTCTATCGCCGAGACGCTCCGCGCGCTGTTCCCGCCTAACTATTTCCGAGCCGCCATGCTAATTCACTTTCCGAACTGGCTTTACCTTCGTTCGGTACGATTAAAATTTCAGACCCGACGAAATTGCCGGTACGTACGACTGATTCCAATCAGCTACGAAGAAACGCGGCTGAACACGCATCGGAACACCTATCGCTGACTTTTAATGGGAAATCCCCTGTTTTATATGCTAATCGAGGCGCCTTACAAATTTCATTGCCCATACCCTCCGTGAATGTTGATTTAGCTTCATAGAGAATCGTTCGTCGAGAGAAAAAAATTATTCCTCCATTACAATGGCTTGGCCAAATTGTTATACCGAAAAGACTTCAACCCCTTGCCGTTTTTACACGAGTCAGGCTTGCGACTGAAGATTTCAAACACAGTCTAACAAACACGAATGTTGCGCCTTTCTTTCTCGACAAAAAAGAATTGTGGTCTGACATTTTTTAGGGTGAAGTCGTTCTAATCGCTGCAGCTGCAAAGAAAATGGTATGGCAAGATGTTAATTAACTTAACAGTGTATAAATGTTATCGTCACCACATATATTAATTACCTACAGCATCTGGCAACACTGTGAGTTATTGCAATTAAAAGATTAGAAAGATCTGAGAATATTGGTATGTTGTTTTCGGTGTATCAAAATGATTGAGGAATGAAATTAATTTTTGTTCAACTCCTGCTTCCCACGATAGAACATTTCCATTTTTTATAACAGTTAACCTTTCTACTTGATCTAGAGTATTAAAATCGTCATTGAGTTTCTCAGTTTTCGACGATTAAATTGAATGAACAGGTTAACGTGTCTTCGAAAAGTTTTATCGCCAAAAATATGTTTCAAAAACTCGACAAATAAAGCAGTAAATCGTTGTATGAACGGTTCGCCGCGCCGTCCGAGGATTAACGAAATGTCGGCCAGTTCGAAGGCTAAACACAGTTTCCTCAGGAAATTTCCCTAACGAGAAGCAGAAACACGTGTCTTAAGAATCAAGTTACGATCCATTTCTAGAACGTCTGCTTCAAAAAATTGCTGGCCGAGACGTCGGGGCTGACGAGTGTCGACTAAAAGCCACCTGTTGATCGATGAAAATACCGATTCCACTCTCGTCGAGAGTTTCGGTGCGCTTTGAACTGCGGGGGAATAGACTCCTCGAAAGTAGCAGGGCTTCAGTCAGTTCCTGGAGGATCCTCAGAGAGAGGGAACGAGGCATTTAATTAACCACCTGATCGATACATCTGTCCCGGGAGCTCACCTGGACCCGGATTTCTCCAGGGGTAGCTTTATGGTAAGCATAAGCGACCGCGCGTTTATTAGTCCGGGATTACAGTTAGTCTTCTCCTAGATACGAAATTTAATTGAACGCCCACGCCTCACCAATGTTTTCGACGGCTTACAAATACACGTGAAATGATCGTGTGGAAGTCGAAATCCTGCAGAAGTAATACAACAACGATTGGTTTGACGGAAAATCATTATACCGCAGGAAATTTCGATTAACGGACGATACGTACTCTCGCTACCGGCATTTGATCAATTTTATTGTAGCTGTACGCCCCAAAGCGTTTTCATTAAAGCTTTCATGGCGGTTCGGAGATCGAAGACTTCATTATTCTTGGCTCCTGGTACTTATTAACAAAATATTCACGGTACAGACACGATTCGCTCGAATAGAAACGTATAAACGCAAATATTATAGAGTACGGACCTCAATTACTGTGGGGGTACCAATTACTGTACCTATATTAATTATTCCTAATTTTTAAGCATAATAGATATTAAAAAAATGTAATTTTTTGCATTACAATCAGTTAATTTATATGTTATATATACCCTTCTTCATTATGCTTTGAAAATAGGTATAATTAATATTGGCACAGTGATTGGTATCCCTCACAGTAATTGAGTCCCTTACCTCTAAATTGTATTTAATTATTGCGCATGCAAGTAACTTTCTAATTATTGAGTTTTTTGAGGTCATACAATATTGGAAATCCAATGAAACAATATTCCTAACTAAAAAATGATTTTGTAACAGATTACTGCTATTTATATTTCGAACAATTTTTTAATTTAATGCTTCATTTCTATATGTTAAAAAAGAATTCATTGCAAGTTGAATATATTATTGTGCTTCGATAAAAACTATGCCATTGTATGTCATCTAATATACCTCAAGCTATTTTTAATATCTACTCTTAAATGGTCAAGCTTTAAAAAATTCAACTCGTTGGTAAACCTCGCTATAATGTATGGACAAATTTAGCATGTTAGGAAAAGTTTATTGCGCAACATTTGAAGTTATGAACATTTAGGGATGCATGTGGTAATACCCATTCGTAGAACAAGGTGCAGTTGCAGCTTTTAAACGGTTCGCTTTCCTGGAGGAACTTTGTTCTAAGTTGTACGGGCTAAATTGCTGACTATGCAGGGAAAACAATAAAGACAGCGGAACGGTCGGTCGCACGCGAGCGCTCGTGGAATGTCAGGGTTTTTGCTCGGCTGCGATCACTTTCTCGTTCTCATGGTGTCCTCTTATGCATTTGATGTTGCACGCTACCGCAACCTCGTTCCGTCACCACAAAAGCGAACAATATGTGAAAGGAAACGCTCTGCGACTGTTTACCGACCGATTGACTGACGTAATGCACCCCAAAGGAACTTGGCATAGTGAAAACGATCAACTTTCCATAATAGTGTTTTAATGTTTACCATTGGCACGTAAGAGTTTGCGCGAGTACTTGATATTTTAACTTGATTAAACATGACTTTATGGTATTAGCAAATTCAGTCCCTTCAGACTAGAGTCTTATGCTTAATGTAGCTTGCTAACGATGTTTCTTGGTAATTAGTTATTGGTAATTATTAGTTTATTAGTATTAATATTTTATCAATTTGTAAGATTGATTGAAAATAAAAAGGTAACCTATCGTTTATAATGTGGGCATGAGGCAGTTATTACGAAGTAATTATTTGGAGTATTAAGAAGACGTAATAATTTATTTTTATGAGAGAAATGGAACAGTAGAAAACAGTATAATTTCATTCATAGCTTATAGTTCTATCTGTAATTAAATATCGGACATTTCATCAAGTTTTACACTTTCGGCGTTCCTAACCTGTCTAGCATCAGTAGTTTCAGACAGCAAAGGTCAGACGTCGAGTTCATATCAAAAGGCACTTAAGACACGCGTCTTTTGATGTCAGATCGTTAAGATAGTAAGTTATTGATGTACATGTACTTAACGTAGTACATAGTTTCTTGTTATAGTTAGCAAAACAGTAACAATAATGCAAATATTTCAACTGTTTCTACGTTTTAATATTTCAAGAACACTTTTAAGTCGTGATGTGTGCGATAAATTTTTACTGCTACAACGAATTAAATTCCAGGTAGTTCTCATTTATTGATTTACTCATTCAGTTATTTATTTATCTTTTCGTTTAATTTTGCCATTTATCAACGGACCATAACAGCGTCGATTTTACAAACAAAAGAAAATCTCGTAACGTGATCACTAATATTTTATACGTTGGACGCAAAGGATTTTGTATTCATGACTCTCCTACCAATTTAAATTTTTTTAATACATGTATATGCATTGCAAAAACCCTTGCTGAAAGAGAAAATTCTACGTCGACCACCACCCAACCCGGAGCATTGTAAATCCCTGAACACGATTCGACAGGAATAAACGGCTTTTATACACTTTGTAATTCAAGGCAATATTGTTTTATTTTGTCGGTGAAAATTCCGCGTTAATTTAACCATCGATGCATTCCTACAATGCATTTCTGCTCACATTAAAAACGATTTATAAAAACGTGTAATGTCACAGGTATTATCACAATATACCGATGAATTGAAGTTTTTTATATGCTTCGTAGCTATGGAATAATTCTAAAAAGTAAGCAATATTTACTTATATATGTGCTTGGATGAAGACATTAGTTACACCATTTTATACGATTTTATTTATACGATAAGAAATGTGAAACGTATTTTAGTGTCTTTATCACTTTCTCGAGAATAATAAAAAAGAAGCAGTTACAGTCGGTTGCAAAATCGTTTAAACAATGCTCAGCTATCTGTTGAACACATGGTACTTAAATATCCTGTGTGTGTGCCCTTCAACAGCAACGGTTAAATTATAAAATCCGCGTGAACGTCTCAATATCGATAAAAATATTACAAGGGTACCCTTCCTAAAAGCTATTATAATGTATAATGAACTATAACAATTATACACCATTATACCACCACACCGAACATATCAAACTACATATAAACATATAAACATATAAACAATATCATCGTAACTACATATACCGTACCCTTCGTGGTCGCTAATGACTAGACTGCATTCGTAATAAACACGAGAAGCAGCAATTTAAAAGCGAAGAAACATGAGAATTCAAGAGCGTGGCGTGGATGTACTATTTTTGACTCGTTAAAATGCTTAAAGAAAGAAAGAACTTTTCGCTTGGCTCCTGTTTATCACAATTCAAGCGGAAAGTATTTATTTTGCATAAAGACCAGTAGTCTACTAATGACCCAGTAGTTAATGCGACCTTTGTAAATAGAAAAATATATTTTAAAAGATCGTCGAACGAGGGTTTATCCGGGAAACAACGGTGCCGATCTCACAGGCGAGAAAGAAAGATCCACGACGGAGCCCGGCACCTCCAGGTGTCCATGGTGCCTTGATCATCGATCGCCACCAGTCCACCTTTCCGGGCGATAATTAATCGTCCCAGAACGCCCCGTCTTTGTCACGACTATGTACTCTCGGCCAGCGCAAGTCCAACGACCCGGACGGACACCTAGATCGGCCGACGCGGCGCGTCGCGGCGCAGCGCGTTCGCCGCGATAGGAAAGCGACACTGGAAATCCGGGTGAGCATGTGTGTGTCTGTCCCCGTTTCTCAGACGGTGTGTGTGTGAGCGTGTGAGCGTGTGTGCGTGCGTGGCTTCGCACGGTTTCTGCTCGCCTGCTAACGCGATACCAATAACCAGCGACTCTGCGCACGTCGATCGCGGCAACGTGCTGCGTTTTGCACCTGCGTGAGCACGTCTGAGACCACGCCAACCCTTCGAGATTATTACGCAGGCGTCCGTCGGGAACCGTTGCCGCGGGACGCATATTAATCGATGCTAGATGCCCGGCCCTTTCTCCTGGGAACCACGCGCGGAACCGACTCGGCTATGAAAATTCGGATCTCTGAACCCACGTTCCACGGTGGGCTGGAGCCGCAAAAATCTGACCGAAATTGAATTTTCGAGTCTACGATTTTGGACGGCGTACTGAGATCAGACGTGCATCCACACAGGAATCCGTGGAGCGTGTATTCGCGAATTAAGCATCCACGTTTTTAACCTTTAGCACACGAACGACGACTGTGAGGCGCCACTAAAAATTGCTGTATCATTACTTAAAATATTTTTTACATTATTATATTTATTTGTATAGCATGAAAAAAATATATAGAAGGGAAATACTCTAAGTCGGAAGAAACGTTTTGTTTTGGAATTAAAATAGCTTCGAGTGCAAACGGTTAATACACCTGTAATAACGCATTCTATTTTCCGTGGACGCTGTTGAATGCTACTTGAATCTTGGCAAAGAGTCGCCAAGACACTCTCTACGACTACTTAAACGATTGATTGCAACATTTTTTTTTATGAAGATTAAATTATATTAGCTTTACTAGACTAGCTTTAATAGATACATAGTACCTTTTTACTACTACAGGAAATTTATTGTGTACATATAGTATCAGTGTATCCTTTTCTCTTCCATAAATCAACATTTTTGACCTGAATTGTAAAGAACTAAAGTTAAATAGACATTTATTTTCTTTCGTATTGTGCAAGGCAAGTTGAAATAATAGTATGTTCAAATTTTTCCAATATGTTTGCTACTTAAAATTACACCTACTAATTTCTACCATAAATGCATAAAATCCACAGTCTAGTGATATATTAGCGAACAGCTTTTGTGTCAATTGCTAGCAATTAAATCAACGCTATACTATATGAATAATGCAGGAATCTAATACTGATCATTAATAGTCGAAATCACGTAAATCATGACTCGAACATTCTATACGCATCGTTTCCTGTATCATCAATTCCCAAGTTTCCATTACATCTATCATTCGATTGAGTTGTAGCATAAATGCGTTCGGCTGTTTCCAATATCTTTTCTTCAGTCGTTAACAAACCACAGAATCACAATCAATCAATCAATTTATATAATCGTTTACTACCCAGTTACATGTAGTCACAACGAGTCACAAATAAATCGTTGAAGTTAGAACATATTTATATTACGACCTGACGAGTAGACTGCGGAGCTTTATAAAATGGTATGTGCAGTTTTGAAGTGGTACACTAACTAGAATTAATAGCATTTTTATTATATTCGTATAATGAGGAATCTTATAATTGATAAAGAGAAGTTTCTTCTAATTCAGAATATGATCAAACGAGAATTCGTATAAAAATCCGCAATGTACTAATAATAAACAAACTCGCGCATTGAATGCTGTTTGATTGAGTGCAATAAATTTAAAGATCACTGGGATGGCGTTTGTCATATAAATTTCGTTTATCCAGTGTTTTTTCTAACGTGTTTCCAATCTAATATTGAAGAAAAAAGGAGCAACTGATAAGAGGAATAAATCCGGTGTAATCTTTTACGTTTCTCAAAGAGTACTAAAGGAATTATACCCCAGTGTTGATTAAATATTAGTACGATATGCTGGTGGATACATATGCATATATTGTGGGTGCCGAACGGAAACAGAATTACAAGCCCGCGAAATCCAAAGTTTGAATCGCGGAGCGGCGTCTGGAATTACGAGATTCAACCAGGACCCAAACACAGAACTGTTTCAAATTGATCCCATTCTAAAGCAACGATAAAGGCCGTTAAAGTTCGACTATTACCGATTTGAGAGTCACGTGAGAGGTCAACGTTGCAAGAGATCCACGATAATCCCCGTGACCAGAACGCTCATATGAGAATCACGGTCTCATGAAGATCGTCGATCGGGATACCGAGCGTATTTCCAGGGTTTGCAGCGATAGTTTTGCGAACTGGTAGTATGGCAATATCGTTTGGGAATGAAGATTGGACGCGACTGCTTTGTGTATCGATATAATGTGCAACCTGCGCCTGCTGCAAACCAATTCCTCGGTCGGCTGTTCTCCTGGGAATCAGAGGTGCAGCCTTTTACCTGGCCCAACGCCCACACCTCCCACCTTTGCCTACAAAGGTTCCGAACGTGCTTTCTCTCCTCGTGACTCCTCTCTCATCTCCAGTTGCTGAAAAAAGTAGCCGCTAACCAACGTTTCTCTGCGCTTTGTGTAAAACCAGACACTCGAGACAATGTTTCTGTTTCTCTTTTTTATTTTTTTGATCGTGGTCGTTTCAGGGTGAAATGTAATTAATTATAGACTTTGAAAAAGCTAGTGGAAAACAGTGTGGCTTACATGTAAAAGACAACAGCATAAGAACGAGATTAATTGAATGCGTCTTGTATATAGTACAATTAGAGTTTTATGTAGTCGTAGGTAATCGAATTTTATGCATTTGTCACAAAAATGATAATTAATAAATTGAACGATGTTTTCACGCTATCCCCAAATTGTTTAAACTATTAAAAAGAGCAAATGCATTTCACCTAACTTCTGTTTCTTACGATTGACTTGGACAATTTTTATTTTGTATAAAAATTCACAGTCTGGGAAATGCTATAGAATAGAGTCTAGTTGTGTCAATCGAGTATGATATTCTGCATTGATTACCAATAATATTTAATGAAAAAGCAAGGTTTCCGTCTGTTTTTGAATTACGAAAACGTAAATGGAGACTCATTATCAGGGAATCAGATTAAGTATTTTTAAAATCATGATTGGTGTTATTAAGAGCAGTATTGAGAATGTCGTTCAGAGCAATGTATTCTGCAATTGTTGCACACTTAGAAAAAGCTCTTTTCAAACGAAACATTCAAATTGTTACAGGTGCAAGGTGATCCTACAGAATTTGATTCTAAAACCTCCATCAGTATACATTATTAAATATCGTTAAGATTCATAGTCTGCATCAGGAAACTGCTCAACATTTATGGAAATAGAGATGACAACGGTATTAAAATCTAAACCGTGTATATTACGCAAGTATATAAGACTTTGCTGAAATGAATTCATAACGTCGTGGTCGTCGTCGTCTATAGATTGTTTCACTAGCCTTTCTCTTGAGAAGACGCAGAAGAAGAAGAACATGATATAATATATTGTGGATATGAATCATCAAATATGTTTTATTAAATTGTGAACTAATGTTCCATATTTTCTTTTAATTTCTAGAACAAAAAGCCGACTATTCACGAATAAATGGAAACGTTGGCGAAATACGACTCTCGACCAGCAGTTTCAGAAGATTCACACCTGTGCGACGCGACGACACGGGTCCGTGCGTAATGTCTGGATGATTTCCGCGGTTCTCCCGTACCAGGACAACAGGAAGAGGAGTTGGATCGTTGGTCGAGCGAAGCGCGGCTGCGCCCATGTTTCCAGGAACGTGTCGGCCGTCGTGCGATTAGGCGCGCGACGAGATAAAGACGTGGCTCGGGACTCGGTAACGCGCGTGAGCAGGTAAAGGAACCTCAGATTTCCTTTTCAGGTGAATTCCGCGAGCGTGGGCGAACAGGATCGCAGAGACGGAAGGATGTCTCATCGGTGCAGTGGCCACGCGAAGGTGTAAGGTCACAGTTTACGTGACGCGTCCCCACCCTGCTTTCTCCTCTTATCCCGCGGCATCGTCTTTCCTTCGTTCTCCACTTACCGAGCGCTCGGCTCGCTTGCTTTCGACCCGATCCTACGCTCGTGGTAGGGGTAGAACGTACGGTAAGGTAACAGGTTAACAACAAATCGGTGGACGTCGTGAAACGTCGCTATTTTGTTTATAGTCGCGCGCTGGAGCCTCGACGAGACTCGTCGCATCTTTTAATTCTTCTTCGACTTCTTTCTGTAGGGCCAACGGGCCTTCTGTGGGCCAGCCTCAGATTAATCGGATTTTTCATAGCTATTTTTGAACTCTGCAAAGTGAGAATTCTGGAATGAATTCTTATGCAAAATAAAAATTGTCTGCATTTGTTGTAAGGTGTAGGAGTCACTTGAGAACGTTTTCATCCCTGTAATCATTTTATTTGGTCGAAAATTCAGTTCTCCCCACCATTACAATGCCCCGAATTACAGCCACTCGTTTTTCCCATAAATGCATAAAATCCACGGTCTATTAATAACGTAATAACCTAGCCACGTTTCAATAATTTTCAAACACTCGTTTGGCTCAGTATGGTACATAGACGACGTCCCTAAAGGGTTAAGATGTAACACGTTTAATACTGTTAAGTTTGCACTACGTTGCTTATCATATTCATTAAAAAGGAGAATGCAAAAGTAAATACCTAGGAGTGAGCTACGAACACAAAAGTAATTAGAAAAGAAAAATGAACAACCAGATAGAAAATATTTCGATTCAAATTACACGTGTTTCTATTTTGATTAAAATTTTAACGTTATCAACATGTTTTTGTACGCATGCTTTAATGTAAGCTTGCTTGTACGTGTTACAATATTTATGAAATATCAAACGTTTCAACGAAACTAAAAATTGGTCACGAGGCTTCAAACTTTATTGAAATGATTAATTAAATAGCATGTAGCTCGAACGAATGAAAACGAATTCGTAGAATTAAATACAATACGAATTTTGTTGAAACCATAAATTGATTGGATGATTTCATTTCAATTTGGAAATGAATAAACGTGTAGGAGGATCTTGTTGAAATTACAAATCAAATAACATGTATTGCGCGAATGTTATATCGGGATGCAGTACATGAAACACTGCACGTCACGCACGATGTTACACAATCGAAAGATAGCGATCAATAAGTTTCAGTTTTTGTTTACCTGTGTTTTGGTATCCATCACAATCGTTTGTTGGTGTGTTCCGCCTGCGTCGTTCCGCGCGGAACACGGAATGTAAAACGTTTGTGTAGTTGTTTCGGATGTTACGCATTTAACGGCCGACAGTCAAATCAATTCAAATGTGTGAAACGTTATTCGGACATTTGACAAGCATCGGGAATAGCGCGAGTGTCTGCGACGACGGAAAATGAAAAAAGTCTTTCAACCTGCGAACTTCAGAGGAGATCAACGGAATATTTGATTTATTTTACACAACTCTGTTTTTCATTTTATCAATTCATCCGTAATCGACGACCTACGGTACCAAACAATTCGTGGCTAAATTTTATGGAGTGTTATCATTAAACGGGGCTAAAAATGAAAAGTATCGTTTCGTAGCAGTGTGCTTGCTTAGAATCGAAAACAATTTAATGAATACGAATCGAATTAAAGAAATGAAAAATTGATAAATATATAAATGTCTCTCTCTTTACAAATTGAATACCTTGTAAAAAAAATAGTAAAACATTAAACGAAATTTGCAAATAAAACGATGTAAAAGAGAATAAAACACGTTCTAAAAACAATATAGAGAGGTATGCTCCAATTGGAAAAGCTTCCACAATTTAATAAATGTATTTTCTTTCTGAAAGAAGTGAATCCAAAAACAGAGTAAAAATCGATAAAATGTGTTAATCAAAATTTATTTCCAATTCTGACAGATGTGAGATCCTAGGAAATAAACACTGTGTAAACTTTGTTGTAGACGTGTACAAACTGATGCAAAGCTAAGTCAGCGGTTGAGAAAGCTATCACGTGGCAGCATCCACCGGTGTATAGCCTAAACTAATTGTAAGTCTAAGCTTATTTTAACTTTAGTTTAAGCTAGCTTAAGTCTGTATTGTTAAGCTAGATTAAGTTCTAATATACCGAGTAGTTATCATCTTAGTTTCACTTGCTCCCTTATCTCGCTCCTTACTCCAGCCATCCCTGCTATAAACACAAGTGACCGGTCATGCTTGCAGGTTTCGGCTGACCAGTTTCGCTATCCGGTGTCTCACTAATAAACCCAGATATCGGACACCGTACAGCTGTCTATGCTCTCACGATCATGCTCCGACAGTTTCTTCTATTACTTGATACGGCGCTTAAAATCAAATAATTCGAATCCCAAGATTCAGAAAAAGCGTCGATAGTATATCAAGAAATAGGTTTAGTTTTAACTTTGATGTTATATGAAGGGGAATTAAATTATTCGATTGCTCTAAGGTAAATAATTGCTTTATCTTCCTTAAAATAATTTTTTATTCTTTCCATGGAATCTTTATTTCTATTCTATTCATTTCCATTTCTACTTGTTTCTATTTCTATTTATAATATTTTTTCTAATTTTTTCCTTGAATAGATGGACTAAATGGAATAAATGGTAATGAAATAAATGGTAATGTATAGTTAATGGTTGTTATTTTCGTTTCTCACAACTGACAAGCACCATTTTATACCACACGACATTTATTCTATTGTCCTACAGAATTTTCTCCACCGAAAATCCGAAATCTCTGTTTCCATTTGTTCCGAAAACAGAGAAAGGAGGGAATACACATTGAGAATACACGGTACCTGTCAAAACTTCTGTTTCCATCATTCCGGGTGATCCCGTTTCCCACACTGGTTCATCGACAGAAAATCAATAGACGCTCGACTATTTGCGTAACGAACAGCTCGGTATAAGGTACACGTATACATTTTGCCCTTTTAAAGTTCAAGATATGTACCCTGACTGTACAAAAAACATTAAAACGAAATTTTTCGGTCAAACGGAACAGCGAGTAACGAGAAGCCTTTTGGTGTCATGAAAGAACTTTTCGAAATTCACAGAAACCCGTTGAAGGACCCATTAAATTTTAAGATTTCAAGATACGAAAACATAAATGTCATTTATGTATTGATTTGTACATTGAATCGTGTTGTACATGGATCACTTTAGATGTGAAACGTGTATGTATTTGGATAATGGGAAATTCAGATATCACATTGGTTCGTGTAGAGGAAATTTTACTAAAATTGGATTTTTCATTGGATCGATAACAAGGTATTAAGTAAAACTATAAAACACAATAATATCGAAGAACGTTAAGTTATGCAAACCACGTTAAAATTATATTAGAATTATTTTATTGAATGACTACTCAGCCCTTGAGACGTGGTGTTAAACCAAACAGACTAATATTGACTTACACCGATTTTCCATCTAGTCGGCTATTATATAGAAACATTATTGTAAACCTGCATAGTGAAAGAGAATCGAAATTTCCTCGAAATTAATGTGACCGGTAGGTGTGCTCTAACATATGGATATCAGTATACATATATCCTCAGTCCAATTTCTAGTACTCGTATGACAGAAGCAGAACGACGGATGGCCGTATACTGCCCTAGTCCGAGATGCACTACAACGATATTCACGCTGTCGACTGCACCGAGACACGTTGCACGTTCCACGCTGCACTCGGCTCAGGTGAAACGTAATCGAAGTGTATACCTGCACGTCTTTCCGCTTGCTGCTCTCCTGACATATGGAATCGGTTGATACACCTGAATTGAAGAACGACGATCGAGCCGACGGAATATGGCAGAACGTTTGTTATACTGGGTGTGTGTGGAATTATGGTGCAATAGAAATGTCAGGAAATTTTTTTGCTATTCAAGAAACGTGGGAGACATATTTAGAACGATATTTGTCAACGAGAAATTTATACTTCCATGGCAATCGATTTTAAGCCGATGTTTGACTGCAGGTATACGTAATTTTACGTAACTTTTATAAATCGTTTCAAAAATATTCTGTGATGACTATAAGATTCTTCGCGATGAAAGTAAAACAAGAACAGTAAAAATTTTATTAATTTTGTGTGTTCCTTTGTTTTATTACAGTAATAAGTCTTCGTAGGAATGTTGCTATGCTTCGCACAAAACTTTCCCAATTCGAGATTTATGTAACTACATTACCAATAAATTAGTGATTATTTTTCATAAATTAGATCAAACATTTGTTATAAATAACAATACTCTTAAATTCTTCTGATGTTATTACTGCTCTGTATTTTACCTATCCATTATTATTATAATAGCATCAAATTTCTGGTCATAACCATGATTGAAAGCTTCATTACTGTTAGAGTACAATAATCGTTTTGAGATAATGAATTAATAATTTCTTGAACAGTCAGTTTAATGAGTTGAATTTTAATGAGTTGATTATGGTATAGTAATTCTTTGGTGTAATTATACAAATTTTGAACAATTGAAAATACAATAAAGACTGTAATTAATTTTCGAAGCTAAAAATTATCGCTATCACTCATAAATATTCAAATATTAATTCCTTATCACTTACTGGTGATAATGGTAGTACATATATAAAATCAGATTAGCCAGGCGATTGCCACTCTATTATCTTGATACCGATTAGTATATCTATGCTGCTTTAGTATATCAATTTCCTCTTAATAATGAATCGTTTAAATGTGTTTGATATTAATCATTTCGGATCAATGACTTCAAACGCCTAATGAAATCGAATTAAATAGATGATACCACAAAGGTACTCTCATCGATTGATCGCTTTTAAAAAAATTCTGTATTTATTTTGACGAATGAAAACTCTTCAAATATTTTACATTGACCGATACTTTGAAAATATTCCATTGAAAATATCCCATTGGAAAATTCTATATCTACTTTACCTTTTTTATTTCAGGTATCATTGAACTGGATATGCATATTTCATTGAATTAATGTTGTGCGTGTATATCAAACAAAACATTAGTAAACAGGGTAAAGGAAATGTTTTTAATACAATCTTTTAAATTGGTCGATACTTTAAATTGATTAATTAACGTGCAACTAGATGTGATTAAAAACGATGGGTTCAAGTCTCAATTTTGGGACCAGATTTTGAAATATAAAATTAGATAAATCATTGTTTTGCAGTGTTGTTGAACAAATGCTGAAATACTCTTGAAATACGTATCGAGCATCAATGCTGAGACAGTTAAATTTTTAAAAACTTGGTTGTAAAAAAATACCACTGCATATAAAGGTTCAGAAGAAAATATTGATTAACATCATAAAGCAAATAAATTAATATAGAAAAATTGGACTTACAACTAATTGGTTTCTGGGTTGGCTTAAAGAATTACATTCATGTAATTCCCTCTCATGATCATTTTCTCGTAACCAGATCCGTCCTGGTTTAAATACAACGTAAAAAGTATTGTGTAATTTTCGGTCTAAAGAAAAAATTACTGGTCCTTCGATCAATTTTCGTTCTCGCAGACCAAGTCTACGTAGAGAAGGAAGTCATAGGTTTGGAAGGGTTAAAACAAAACGGCAGTTCTTCTACCAGAGCGGTAAAGGCTGCAAGGAGGACTCCGCCGAGACTCGTATGCGCAGATAAACGCACGTTCCAGGTGATTCAGGTGCGCGAGCAGGTGTTCGATATCAGGACAGTAAGCGTGGAGGAGGATATCGGTCGTTCTTACCGTTTTTCTTTCCTCGCGCGGCAATTTCGTCGTCCGAATCGGCCCGAACTCGCCTCTCCCGTTCTCCTATTTCATTTTGCGTTCACGTTTCACAACGGAAGCTGCATGGTACTGCCACCGTGCACTATAGCACCGCCCCTCATATGTATTTTGAAAGTACGACCTTTATATCGACGATATTTCACGCGGCAATGTGGACACTCGCCTACAACGGCGTTTAAATCTAACCGTAAAATGTAGGCATTCGTATTAGGTATCGAAATAAACAATTGTCTTCCGTTTTTACCTTTTCTTGAACACCTCGAATTATACGATATTCGATATAACTAAGGGTATCATGTATTATTTGACACATTGTGAACACTGTCGTAGGCAGACAGTCTCAATTTGTTATCGCAAATTATGAAAGAAATATGAACATATCCGAAAGTATTAAGAATTTGTATTAAGTGTACTTCATTGAAATATTCACAAAGTCTGTCTTTAATTTACCGTCCGAAATGTCGCGTTCACAAAATATTGCTTGTTTCAAAATATTGCACAGCGATTCGTGTATTTCAAAGCGCCCATCCGCGCTATAGAGGTGTATATAACTATATCCACCTGAGATTCCGATGCGAGGAACCGGTTCGAAACACAACCTGGTCGATCTCTCGCGTAACCTGATCCCCTGGTCAAATGCACCTGTTTGCTCACCTGAAGCCAGGATTTACATTTTCAAAGGCGTCATCGACCGTCATCGAAAACTCGATCGCGCCGCAAAAACCGATGCCCAAGTGCGTCACGGATTTGTCGTAGGTACGTGCACCTGAGCTCAGGTAAAAACTCATCAGTCTCTGACATCTCCTGATTATGCTGTTCGCCTGTTATACTCGCAGGTCAATAGCTCGATCCGTCAAGCAATCCACTCGCGATCGTTCCTCTTCGTTCTATGTATAACGGAACGAAATATCGAAAGTAGGTCGTCACACTTCTTGAAAAATGAGACTGAAGATTCCTCCAAAAGATGGGGAAGCCCCACAAATACGCAATTGCCCTGCGGGCTCTTCTGCGTATATAATAAACATGGACAGGTGAAATTTCAAACGGTGGAAAATTTAACGTTTTACTTACCGGCCATTTTCTAATAGTATCTTTAAAACTATTGATCAATAGTTGAGAATATCTCGTAATAAATTGATCAAAAGCCATCTCATTCATAGTTAAAAACTTTTAGAACTTATATAATGTAACAATTGGGTCTCCCTCACAGCAACCTCCACGTGGTGAGACCCGGGCAATCGGTGTGATTCTCGATTTCGAATATTTTGTTGGGCAATGATTATACCAATTGCTCCATAAAATATTAAAAATCGATTATCACATCGAGCTAATGGCTGTGACATTCGAGTGCGATCGCGGCACGTTTAGCGGTGTTTTGGTATTTGAGATCAGTGATAGTTCCATATAATGTAACAATTTTTTTGAAATTATTGTTTAAAAGAAATGATCGAGCTTCTGTTACATACAGCTCAGCCTTTAGAAAGGCAGGTAAAGTGTTGACACTCTTTGAGAGTAAAATAGAAGTCACTTACTTAACGAAATGAAAATAGAAAAGTTTAAATGTGTGATACGGAAAGTGCACCGTCAACCTTCTTGCATTTTGCAGATCCCAGCCTTTATGTATTTATGGCAGAAACATGTATGTGTAACTTGAGACAATAGAGTAGTTCAAATTATTTAAGAATGTCAGTCTATTATTTTCGGCTTGTTCAAATTATTAAGGTAAGAATTAAATGCCTACTTGATTCCAACCAATTTTTATTTTGTATAAAGATCTGAAGTCTATATATAACAAACGGGGAATCCCACTCGTCGGGGATCGAACTTTCTATTTAATTTCTGTCTTGTTCGTCTTTTTAAGTAAACGGACAAAAGACGGTTTGGTAAGGAAGACGATCGTTTCCAGAAACTGTTGTGCAAATTAGAAGTTGTTGAGATGAGATTGGCTGGGTTTAGGTATGATTCAGTGGTTATTTATGCTGCGGTATTTGATTTTGAAGTGAAGCGTCTCATCAGTAATATTTTTTTCTCTTCTGATTGATTTTACGAACAGACTTTCTATTTGCACTTCCTTTTTCGACCGATGAGTGGAAGATTACATCGTTTCGAGAGATGAACAAATTGGAAATTCCGTTTAATCAGGTACTTGTAGCAAATGAGGCACGATTTCCGTGAACTTGTTTCACGAGTAGATCGCGCAACTTTCTGCAAATTCTAGGTTTTGCGTTCGGAAGAACTTCTTCGCGAGTGGTTTTGGTAAATTACGGGGAAAATTAATTTTTCATTCGATTTTCAATAAAAAATTCCTGAAAAGTCGACTAATATACATGGTGACTCATTCAACTTTGCCACCCTTAGTAACTGTGTTATTTATACAGATACACAAAAATGTTTGCAGAAAAAGTTATCGTATGTGGAGAGGGGCACAGGTCAGTGTTTGTTTGTTTTTTAATAGTTAAGTACATATTCAAAAAATTGGGAGGCTTCCGAAAAAAGTTAAAAATTGATAATGATTTTAATATTATTTTATTAAAAATTTCTACGTAAAATGGGATACCTACATTAAAGTAAAGGTAACAATGTTCGTGCATATTCAGTAGTCTGTTTATCTTTATTCTTCAACAAAAAATAAAGGTATTTATGTTTGCGAATGAAATATTAATTATGACTACTGTACAGTATAAATAGTTTGCTATTTAGTATATTTGTTTTCCAGTATTTCTTTGCACAACGATAATATACGGAGTTTTCAGATGTAAATAGAGCAAAATAGAGACTCGCTCTGTTTTGAAATTTCTCCGCTAACCGTGGATTTACCCCGTAATTTTCTGCACAGACATTTTGCGAATCCACGACAGATTAATGCATTGGCTTGAGCGGGGCAAGTTTATGCTGGCGAAGAGGACGGCCATTTATCAGGCAAAATCCGATGAGCAGATGAAACGCTCATTAGTCGAAAGACAATTCAACGTGTAACGGACGGCTTTTTTTGTGTTCCAACGAAGTTAATGAGACTGAAGAACAATTCCAGTCCTCATTGGGCGAAAGCTAATTTACGTGATTATCCTGACGAGTCTTAAACGCATTTCCTAATAACGACAATTATTTCGATTCTTTCCGAAATGTCTGCAAACGTTAGCACAAAGATAATTCTAAACAATGAATTTGTCAAGCTATTTTATGTAAAATATTCTTGGACTTTCATTCAAAAATCGATTGTTCTAATGTAAACTCGCCGAGTTATGCAAGCGATTCTGCTAATTCGATCGAGACAATTGATGCAAAAATTAAATTCAACAAATGCACCATCCTCTCGTTTAAAAACTAAACGTTTCATATTCTTGCTACAAAGCAACAGAATCAACAACTCATTATTATTTTTTCTGCGACGAATCGGTTCGAGTTCCACACAATTTTCGTTAATGATTCCATAAAAAGACTACATAAAATCCGGCCACCGTTTGAAAAAATCATCGCTCGAAGCGACCACTCAATGGTTGCACGTTTTTAACAATGTTTTATTATCATTTTGCGGTACGTGAGTTGCATCGCGCGCGTTTCTCGTCCGCGCAAGGGAAAAACAAAATTTAAATAAAATTTTATCGCGGTTCATTCTCCCGTTCGACCATGCATTTGGTTATTCTCCCGAACTTATTGTTTACGAGATATTGTTGTAAAACATATTCGAAAGTATGATTGAAAAGCATAAATTGTGATTACCCGTGTGTTTTATAATGCAACGCGTCCACGTGTTCTGTTGTCCGCGTTGCATCATCGGGAACCGGAACGTATATCGACATACAGACATAGAAATGAATATTTATAATGATTTGCGCATTCAATAATTGTACGTTTCATCGTTACAATATTATATTACTTTACGGTGTTCGATTTGAATTTCAAATTTCATCACGCGCAACCATTGTCTGACCGGTAAAATGTTTTGACAAGCGTAACGCGTATCTGAATCTCCGGTTCGGCGGAATTTTTCATCGGAACGTATCGCCGATATGAAAATTAATGTATCGTTCAGAGCTTCGCCTTTGCCGCGCGCTCTGACAAAAAAAGTAATTAAAAAAATTCATGAAATTCATAGTATACGCGCGTGATGGATTCGAGGAGTGGAGGGATGCGTCGGAAGTTAGTGCAAATGACTGCGCATGCACCTCGGATATTATTGAGACATCCTACGTTTAATTTGGGTCTTTCAACCGGCGAAAAACCCCGGAAGCAATGGCGGAAGCCGAGGCACGCCGGCTTCGTTAGCGTCCATTTTCGAAGTCGTCATCGGCCTTATTACGCCTCGCGGCTAGTTACCTCGATGTAATTAGCAATCTTTTATTGTGCAGGGCGGAACTGAGATTTGCTCGGTAGACGGAACACCGTTATTCCTTCGCGATAAGAAGACATGTTGTATGGATGACACGTTTTACACTATGCTTCTATCTTTTGATGTGATCCTATTACAGCACCACGTGGCTTGATTATTTCTTAATGATATACAGGATATCTCCTGGTGGCGATACTACATGAAAAAACAAGTCGACAAAAGGAATAAAATATTTTCGTTTTACGTCCAGTTTTCCAGAAAAATGATTTCAAAGATCCGCCAGCTCGGGTTAGCGTTTTCTAGTATTTGCAGAATGCAGAACCAGAGCAGTGTCAGAACGATCCTGTGCAATAGCACGCGTTTTCGTCAAAATCGATTTTCTCGGAAGTAAATCCTCGTATGAGAAAAATTTTCTTACGTAAAATAAATTCCTCTTCGGTTGTATCATCGACCAATATAAAATTTGGAATAATATCCCGTTTAAGAAGTATGTGTTTTATGTTGTAGTACAAAGTAATTTTATATTTTCTTTTTTTTAGCAATTTTCTGCTCGTGTTTTACGGGAGTTTACCGTGTACATTGAAAATGATTGGAACATCGTAGACCGGACAGCTTCGATTCGAAGCGACGATTTTGCAAATGGCACGACACGGTTTTTACGTAATTGTTGATACGGTAAACACAGGGCGCTTAAATACGGAACTAAGACTTTTGCGAGGCACAAGAGTCCAAGTAAGTCTGGTTTTATATCGCGACACGTTAGCCCGTGACTTCCGCGTGGTTGTAATGCCTCGTCGGCTCCGTAACGAGCATAGGTTTTACTGCGGCCGTACGTAGAGCACAGCCGTTCGCGAAGAGGGGAAAACTTTCTCCCGTCGTTTAAAAAGAATAACGCCGTGCGTAAACTTTCATTGCCGGTCGTGTTAATAAAGTTTACGCCGGGGCTCGAGGCTCGTGCGTTTCAATTAGTTGCAAATTGCCCGGGAATTGGTCGGCGGAACTGCTTCCGATACGGACGCGGGGCAAAAAAAAAAAGAACAACCGAGCCAAACACAGGAAACACTCGAGCGACTTCCAGCTACGAACATTTCGGGCTTTTCCATTTGTCGACAATTTATTAGGCGTACATACTTTCAAAAGATGCAGATGATACTTCGTTATTGAAGGACCTATTTTATGAAATAAAAATGCTACTTATTAATATTTTCTAATGCGGAGAACATGTAAATCAAATATTGTCAAAGATCTGACCACAATATTTTCTTTTCATCGATACATTCGCTTAAATGAATCGTGGCATTCTGTCGATTAATTTTTTTAATTTTAGTGGGATAATTATTTTCAAATTTGTCTTCTAGAGCTGTCCGTAAGCGCTGTTTTGATTTTGGACACGATTCGTAACGAATATATAACGAAATAAAACAATAAGATCGAGCCCGAAACTTGTACTCTTGTTCTAATTACCAATTTGCTGAAAATACTATAAGTGTCCGATGATTTTTATGGACGGGGAATTTACGTGCATTCTTTCAGATTTTTGGGTCGAATCGTAACCTCATAGAAAACTGACTACAAGATTTCAATCTCAAGAGATTTGTGGCTTTCGCTACTCGGCATCGTGCAGTTTCTACTGTTGAGGATTTTGGCTGTGTATCCTTTTGGAATTGTTTTCTCATCGTTTTGCAGTCTCAGTGTGTCTCCTGAGCTCTGATGAAACTAGCCGCAATGCTTGCGAAACGTTGGGAAAACAATTCCAAAAGAATATACCCGAAAGCCTCAACAGTAAAAGCTGCGGGAGCTCAATTTTCAATATCGCAACTTCGCAACGAAAGTGGCATAACTCTGGGAACCATAGTTTTCCAGGACATGCGAGAAACTGTTCTTGAACATCGAAAATATAGAAAGAATCTCTTTCTAATAATAACATTTAATTATACCATTCATTTTAAACAAAGGTTCTAAGAAAAAGACACATTTTTACGTCATAATAATATTCGCACACTTTACAAAAAGTTAACCAGTTAACTGCGGAGTTTAATTTTGAAATCCCTAGGAATTAAATTACAGCAAGTGGGTAAGTACGTAGATGCCAAGGCTAATTGTTTTAAGAGTGGTAAAATGAACATAAATAAATAAAAAGATAAATGGACATAAATTTCATAAAATGAAAATAAATGGAAATATTAAGTTTCGTACAATCGGAATAAATGGAAATAAATTTTATAAAATGAAAATAAATGGAAATAAATTTTATAAAATGAAAACAAATGGATATAGATTTCATAAAATGAGAATAAATAAATTAGGCCTTTGATGTATTACAAAGCGTTATCGATTGATCAAACAAAATGTGTACGTACATAATTCGTATGAATGTTAAATTTTATAAACATTATGTACGCACAATTAGTGTAAAGTGCATTATAATTTTTCTATGGTGTAGATATTGCTTAGATAATTCTAATCAATTTAAAACATTCTTTTGAATGAGAAGAATGTAAGTAGAAGTACAAGAGAGAATATATATATATATATATACAGGGTGAGTCACCAAACGTTACCACCTCAAATATCTTTGTTGTTTCTAAAGATACGTAAAATATGGTAAGGACAAAGTTGAATGGTACAATGGGGCTGACACGATGCAAAAAAAAAATTTTGTTTTTATGTCATTTTTTTGGAGATATCAAGGTCACCTTGACTTTTTTAAATGGAACCACCCTTTTTTAAACACCTACAATGATAGTCCCTTTCATTAGGAATTCAGTGACTATAATTAGTCCAAGGTCATTCAAGGTCAAGGACAGAAAAAACGTATAAAACTAAAATATGGAAGCAGAATACCTGTATTTTATAAATGTTCGAAATGATGGCCGTCTGCGTCGATACATTGTTATAAACGAGCTCTGAAGGAATGTTGAACTCTGATAAGTGTATCCGACGTGATATTCGTACATGCTGTGATGATACGCTGACGCATATCTTCAACTTTTGTTGGAGCATCCGTGTACACGGTCTCTTTTAGCAGACCCCATAAAAAGAAATCCAGTGGATTTAAATCAGGCGAACGTGCTGGCCATGAAACTGTTCCGCCTCGTCCAATCCATCGGTTTGGATATCGAGAATCCAACGTTTCTCTTGCTACTCGTGCATAATGAGCAGGACAACCGTCATGTTGGTACCACATATCGTAGCGATTTTGTAAAGGGACATCTTCTAACAAAATTGGCAGATCTTCTTGCAAAAATTGAGCGTATTTCTGTCCCGTCATCATTCCGTTAACGAAATATGGTCCAATTACTTTGTCGTTCAAAATACCACACCACACGTTTACGCTCCATTGTCTTTGATGATCAATTTCTCGCAGCCAGTGCGGATTATCCACAGACCAATAATGGGCGTTCCGTAGATTAATTGAGCCATGATTAGTAAATGTTGTTTCGTCCGTAAACAAGACATTAGAAAAAAATGAATGATTTTGAAGCAATCCCTATTGACAAAAATTAATTCTATTTTGAAAATCATTTCCGTGCAATTCTTGATGGAGCGATATGTGGAACGGATGAAATTTATGTCGGGCCAGAATTCGTATTACGCTACTTTGACTTATGCCTGCTTCCCGGGCAATTTTTCTCGTACTCACGTGAGGATTGACAGCTATAGCTGCTAAAATATTAATTTCATTGTCTTCATTAGTCGTGGGATTCTTCCGTTTGTACTGTCTTGCATGTACACTTCCAGTACTTCGAAACAACCTGTACGTATTAGTGAAAGTACGTCTAGAAGGAGTGTTTCGCTCGGGGTACCTTTCTTCATAAAGTAGTCGGGCCTGCACTGCATTTTTTCTACATTCACAGAAAATCGTGATCATATCACACTTTTCAGTCATCGAATATAACATAGCGGAATCGCGTTTGGAAACATACTGATAGTAAATAAGAATGCTGAATAACATTGAAGGACCTTAGTATGTTTACTTCAACTACGATAAACGTCTCAACCGTGATAAACGTATTTTGCTTCCATATTTTAGTTTTATACGTTTTTTCTGTCCTTGACCTTGAATCACCTTGGACTAATTATAGTCACTAAATTCCTAATGAAAGGGACTATCATTGTAGGTGTTTAAAAAAGGGTGGTTCCATTTAAAAAAGTCAAGGTGACCTTGATATCTCCAAAAAAATGACATAAAAACAAAATTTTTTTTTTTGCATCGTGTCAGCCCCATTGTACCATTCAACTTTGTCCTTACCATATTTTACGTATCTTTAGAAACAACAAAGATATTTGAGGTGGTAATGTTTGGTGACTCACCCTGTATATATATATATATAACTGTATTAAATAGCAACAAGTATTAATATGATTATTTTATTTATTCCTTTATACGCATTTGCAAATGAATACTCACGTTTCATCATTATCACACTCCATTGCATTGTACGTATGCTCTCAAATGACAAGACACTTGCTAAACAAATTAAAATCGTGCTAGTACATATTCTGGTTAATTCCATTGTCGTGGAGACGGTTAAAGTTACGGTTTCATGATTAAGGAAATGTTAAAAGACATTCAAGCTACAACAATTACGGAGCAAATAATGAATGACTGACAAACTTGTAAGACAAATGTAGAATCCTAATGAACTCCCAGCTGGCTGTAGCCAAGTAGAATTTAACGAAATCAAGGTACGTACACTCGCGTTCCTCGCGCACGCCGCAGTTTCGCAAACTTCTACTAGCACTAACGGAGTCTACCTGTGGTTCTACCCCGAATTGTTGAAGTTCGGTCATCGTTTGCGGGGCAAGGACGAGTTCAAGTCTCTTCTTAACGTGTCTGAAATGCCTGACCATCTTCCCGCCCCGGAATTATAGAGTCCATTCACCTCTTAACTTGTCTATTACAATCCAACTAACTTCCAGCATTGATGAGTTTACCACTGTTATGCCGATGCATATTGGAAATTTCCATTTCGGAATTAATAGCTTTAGTCAGCTAAAAATAAAGTAAATGTTCATAAGATTTTATCAATATTTTGAAACGGGGTGTCAAACGAAAAAATGTTGTTCCCTCTCTCTGACTTGTTTCTGCATTTAGAATTTTATTAATATCTGTTTCTTATTCTTTCTAATATTTTTGTGATGCGTTAGTACGTACAGCTGCTTTATTCTACTGTAAATAAAGCACAAATCAAATAGTATTATTATTATTAGCTCGGTGAAGTAGATGTGTATTATAAATGCGATAAATAATTTTTAAAACCCGTGCATCTAAGTTTGTTATGAACAACATGAACTACGAGTTTTTTGTTTCCAGCTGGAATGCCCATTCATTCCGCAGCGTGACGATTGATAATCACGCCCGATGCAATAATGCAGCCTTAGGCGCATTCTGTCACCGGCGAACAGGTTTAAACTAGTTGTTCAGAATCGGAACAGCCTATACGTGACTTCATTCTCCTTCTTGTCGCTTGGAACGGTGACCACCCTGAATTCCGTTAACATGAATATTCTTGAAATAGTTTCTCTAGTCTCTCTCGATCAGGTCTGTACCGTACGCGACACTGTTGTTGTCTATTTCTTTTTTTTTCTCACGTCTCTCGGTTGTTTCGTGGTTCATTAGAAAGGATTTATTCTACTCTAAATTGATCGTATCAATCCTCGATACAGCTTCCGAGTCGTTAATATAATTCAACGGTGTCTGGAAACATCTGATAAACCAGCCGCCGGCACGTAATTAATTAAGCCGAACAATATTCGCTAACGAGTCGCAATCAGAGTCCCGGAGCTCACGTGGATGTTTTTTACGAGTTTTACTCGAACGTGCCCACTATTGATTACGCCATTGAATCCGCGGGATCCTTCCCTGTTCTCGAAAATTGTAACTGTCGGTGAAATGAACAATTAATTATTTTGATTGTCGGTGGTTTTGCCGGACGCGTTAAATGATTAATTAAAGAAAGATGTTCTATGTATCTTCAATGTAATTCCTGTCTTTCTAACTTATCTTCCAGTGCGATTTGTTTCTCGGAGGAACGGCTGTCATTTATCACCGAGGAGCCATGTCACTGCTGTGTTTCATAATTCCGTTTTCTAGCACTGTATCGAGTATAGAATTTGGCATTTGACTTGGTAGAAGTAAGTCAGACTAAAATCGAATCTGTTAATACAAAACCATTTCAACGCGCTTAGGTATGTAAACGTTATTTAGGGTCAGTATTGGGGAACCAAAATTCTTTTCACTAGAAAATTAATATTGTTTCCGACGTATCACTCGTCGCGACATTTCCCGTGAACGCTCTATTTAATAAATTACTAAGCTATTTACTCACATTTATTTACAAGTATATAATTACTAGACTGCGGATTTTATGCATTTATGACAAAAATGAGTAAGCACGATTTAAAGCAGTGGACATATTAAAAAGAATTCTGAGCACCAGCGTATTCGTTTTAGCTTAATACAATAATGAAACGAAGTGTCTTGCAATCAATGCAAACATTTTTTATTTTGCATACAGATCCGCTGTCTAATAATTATATATGTACATGACAAGCGCCCTTTTCTGTTATTGCCGAACACAAGGCAGTTTTGCATTACGGCATTTTTAAATCGCATAAACTTCCATAACAATATTTTTACATTCTACGAGTCCTATCGAAGCTTTTACTTTCAAGTATTCTTTTGTCTCTATTCTCACCAGAACTTATGAAAACGGTTTTTTTTTTCAATGTTTTACGGTCCACGTTTTGCAACCGTTTCCCGTCCCAGATTGACAGTGTTAAAGGTTTCACTTCAGGCGTTCGAGCACTTTCGTGGCTGGCTGCATACGGGGAACGAGGAACGTTGAACAATAACAAAGAATTCCACGAGTCCCAATGGGAAATGCTCGACATGCCATTTAACTATTGCATCATTGTATTTTCACTTAGCCGCCGAAAGAGAAGGAAGTCCTTTTCTGCGTTCGACGTGGGAACAGCAAAGCCACGCGGTCGCATTCACTGCCACACGGTGACCTTACATAATTGTTACGTAACGAGAACGGCAACGAGGCTGCCGTTTAAACAGCGCTCTATCGGAAACAGGATATTAATCCGGCGGTTAGTACCAGCGTAGGTACCCAACCTGCTCGCAGAAATATATATCCTCTTGTTACGTCCCGGCCTCGAGACAAGGATAAAAAGCGGCTCAGGCTCGGCAAGGACGATAGTTTCGCGGGCCCGGGAAAATTTAGCGTTGCTTTTATACATCGAATCCGACGCCGCTAATTAGCGGCGGGCAAATACGTTCATTAGCAAGTCCAACAACGGTCTGGACATTTCGGATTCTGTCCCCACCGCCGAGCATCGTTCTGTCTCGCGCAATTCTCTTTTCCCCTTTCCTCCCCCCCCCCCGCTCCTGCTTCTCTGTTCATTTTTCCTCGGCAATTTTCGTTACGTCCAATCATTTCGGTTCAGCATCGGCATAATTACGCGCAAGGACGTTCCGGTTGTTTTCGCAATTAGTTCCGAAAGCGGTCCAATTTAGAGCGGCCGTTGCGCCGTTATTGTCAAAAGCGATGCCGTTCCGACAGAATTATTTCGGCCGACGACTGCGAATTAACGTTAAACCGCCCCCGACGCACCCCCTCATACCCCGCTTCAACCGTGTCCCGTTCAACGAAATTCCGTACACAGGCCGATACGATTCGCGAATGCTCGCAGAAACATCAACCGAACACACCTCTCACGGTCCTTCGCGAAAAACCAGTTTTCTAGACAAAAGGCCCGTTTTCTTGCCGGGAAGTTCACAACTTTTATCTGCTGTCCGCAACATGTAATGTACGATAAACGGAATTTGTATGTGTGCAGATTTTTACAGAACTACATCCTTGAAAGTGGGCTGGATTTTTTAGAAGTCGACCGAACGACTTAAATTTTTGATGAAGAACTTGAAAATTTGCTACACGACGAGCAAACAAATTTGGAGAAAATTGCTATTGGCAGGAATTCCGAAGAAAATAGGAAATATCGCTTCTTATAGTTCTTTTGAAAATTTCATTGAAATTGGATAACGTTTGTCGCGTGGAGATGAAGTGCTACAAGCTGCTTTCTCTGAAACTACTGCAGATGTTAACACGAAATTTTAAGATTCTAGATGATAAAATATTTACTTTTCTCGCTTCTTTAATATTACTTGGACTATATGGTTCAAGTGAAGGTCTCACTAGGTTAAATTAGACATACATTGGCTAGCATGATTGGAGGCATTCACAAAAACAAAGTAACTAGGTTGTTGTAAACGTTCTTTACGTTTTACGATAATAGGAAACACTAGCAGGTTCAAACAGCGCGATTATCTGTTCGTTAATGCTTCATTATTTCCGTGACTTTCACTTTTATAGCCGAGTTGTTTGCTCGCTAATTTGCGTTGTGCGTATCGGTTAAAAACGAAAGGAATTTTCGAGACAACCTTATACTTCGACCCAGACTGTCGAAATCGTCATTAAATTACTCCATTTTCGGTTCATAAGTAAAATAAATAACTGTTTGATCAAGAACAACAGCAAGGCTACCGGGTCTACAGAAAAGCAACTTCGAAAATTACGTTTAAAGAAATTGATAAACAAAGCTGTGAACTGTTCAACGCATCGTCAATTTCAATCCTTATCCAAGCATTTCTTAAATTGAAAATTACGGACAATCTCAATAAATTTAGAGTTGGAATTTTTATAAGGCATTATAAAAAACTGGCAGAAATTCGGAACTTTCCTTGGTCGGATGGCAGTTTTGAAAGAATGCGTAACGTCCTGGCTCCGGGCGATCGAGAATGTCTCATTTCTTCGTCGTCCAGCACCACATCATCGAGGTCCGCGATTCGAGGCCTAATTATTCCGGCCGAGTAACTGTCTCGCTGCTCGACACTAATGCTTTCTAATGCCCATCGACGGTGTGCACGTGTTCCTTTGTTCGTGAGGAGACTGGATCCAGGCGGTAGCTGTTCGCGAACGTGTGCATGAAAAATTGCCCGCTCGATCCCGAGGTATCCCACGATTTTGCAACGTTGACTATCCCAGATCCGCGAGGCAAGCCGGAACGAAACGACAGAGCGCGACGAACGTATACAAAAATCGAAAAAGTCGTTGCTAATTATCGATGCGATTAAACCCGTTCACTGCCGCAGTAATGCTATTTGAAAAGCCACCGATATTTTTAAAATACATCAAATTGTTCACGTTCTTAAGGTCTTCTTTATCTTTTCAGTTAAAAAAAGAAAAAGAGAAACCCTTAGACCGTTCATGCTAAACTTAAAATTAGGTTGTCCTAAAACTACGTTCCGTTTTCGGCCAATGCGTACAATACAGCATAGTTCTTTAACATGTTAAGTGCCACACCAGCAAGCAGCAAAGTAATTTTCTAGTCGAACGAATTTTTTAACTGAAAAGTCAAAATTTACTTACTATTATTGTAACTGTTTTGTACTTCATAGATCCTAACGAAGTTTTGGCAGTCAAGGTGTTCGGTAGTTATACACTCTGAGAGTCGAGTATTGGAAACGTCAATGCTTCATATAGAAGCTTCTAATAGATCAATTTTATCTCGTCTAGACCTGAAATAAATTCCGTCCGAATTTTATGGAACTGAAATGAAATGAAGCTTCAGTGATCAGTAAATTATTATTAATAAACTCTATCGTATAAAATACGGTAGGTCTTAATATGTTAAGGAACAACAATCAAAATCTACAGCTAATCTGCAAATTTACCTTCAAAACGCTTAACGCGTCCTCAATTTTCCATGCACATCGAGTACGTAACAAAAATCTCGTCGAAAGCGACCAGACAAGTAATAAATCAGCCAAAAGCTACACGGGCGTCCGTCATTCGTCAAACCGTATTCCAATTGTTACCGACATAAGACAATATTAACGATCCGTTTGACAGACAGCACGAAAATCAGTCAGTCCCCTGACTATACACCCTCTCCCACACACACACGCAGTTACGTACACAGAAACGCTGGAACAAATTACGGAAAATCTGGCGGTCGTGTGGAATCCTCCGGGGCTGCAAAATGCGCGTACATGATGGGCTCATAAAAAGATTTTGAGATAAATTGAAATTGATTTTCCGGCGCGGTCGACTACGATTCTATATCAAAACGCAAATGTGAGTCGTTGAAAAATTCAACCCGGTGTGTTTGCGGTGTGGAGGGCAAAAATTCCAGTCGGTCGTTGTGCGCGTGAACGCGAACACGCGCAGGGGTAGTTACCCCCGGAACGTCGCGCCGATCGTGGAAACAACGAATGCCGGATCGGTAATTGCTCCACAATCGACGTGTAACCGTATGCATGCATGCATGAGCCGGAATGTATGCGGGCTGCAGTGTTTAATTGCGCCTACGTTACGACCGATCGCGGTGTATGCGATCGCTAATGCTTTCTAATGCTCGCCGACGAGAATCGCTTGTCCTTTTGTTCGCGTCGGTGTTCCCTCGATAGCCGAAATTTTTGATCCGTGCTTTTTTTCTGGTACGCCAGAGCCGCCCGAATTAATTGAACGTGCTCCGATAAAAACATTTTACCCGGAACTTATAAAATGCATCTCTTTTGAATTCAATCAGCACGACTGCACTACATGCATTTATTACAAACACGAATAAGCGAAATACAAAATTGTAGGGGCTTTAGAATATTGTTACACTATTTTCGATTTAATCAAATTATTCTGCAGAACATTTTTATTTTGTTTGAAGAAGAAGCTATAAATTTTCTGTCCTTGTACCACGTAAGCTTTAAAATAAATTTCACCGCGGCTCCAAAAAGTATCGACACACTACATTTACAATTTCGTAAAAAATAATCACGCAGCAATAAACCTCAACACACAGTTTATGTCTGGAGATCCCTATTTCCTTTCAATTTTGTCCGAGACTTTTCTGCATCATCTAGCGGGTGAAACGCTTATAATTTTTATAACAATTTTCGTAATCACTGCAATTACCATTGACGTGTCAAGAATAGAGTAATAAAGTCCAGCTTATCCACTGTATATCACGGAATCTGGTGGTTGCAGTCGCCTAACGATCGGACAAATCTGAAAGTGAACGGAGGGAGAAGGGGTCGGAATACTACCAAGGAAATGGCACGATCTGCACCCGCAAAACGACACGGAACGTGATGTAATGATGACCTAAGTGACGGATATAATACGGCAATTATTTCACAGTGTTCCGTGGTTTGCTACGTACCCTCGAGTTCCTGAGTCGTTCTAGCATTATTCCTGTGGCGAGCTCGTGTTGCGAGTTCGTGTTACATGTCGTTCAAGAATATTTAGAGTATTAATTAATTATGACAATTGTTGCGTTGCAAGAGCATGCTTGTGGTTTCGTGGAAGGAAGTTCAACGGACGGTAACATTAGTTTTTACATTTTGTAAAACTCTGCGTACGTTAAAGATCTTCCTGTTACTATTTGAGACTCGTGCGATTCTATTTCTCAGGAGAATGCAAACTGTGATGAATGCAATCTGAGAATGCAACAGCGTTTAAGAGTTGTAGAACCGCGAATTTTATTATGTTAGACAATGCGCGTACGTCAGGTGACTCGAACGGACGAATTTCGTTGCTGTTGAGCAATCTGACAGGACTGTTAATGCCCAGTCGGAACATCGTATCACGATTATCCAGGAGTGCAAATTGCCCTCCGGATACTCAGAAGCGGACTTTCGAGTTCTGGCGTCTTAATGGCTTTGGCGCGCACTCGGTGCGTTGTGGCGGATTTAACCAGCCTTCGCGCGGAACAGAGTTAACTCCGAGTTAACCACACCGAGCAAACTCGCGACACGATTTCTTCCTGGAATTCGGAACAAAATTACGAAAATACACTCGGTATGCTCAAATGTGTCGCTAAAGTGAACCCCCACGGTCGCCATCGCCCTCTAATAGCAGCGACAGCAACTCCCGTAAAACAATAGGACACCTTATGTATCACAAAACTAATGGAACATCTAACAACGTTTCTATGAAACTTTTACTAAGATAACCGTGGCATTGAAATTATAGCAAACAAAAAGTGGATCATGTTTATCTGTCGTGTCGTCTGTGTTATCTGTGTCCGTCTGGTTAGAATGGTAAAAAATCTTCTCATTTATTTCCAAAAAAGTTCTGACAACTTGGAAAGGGTTGATGCTCAGGTTTGATTTTTTGAAATTTGTTGGTGTCTTCGTACTTATGCAGCGTTTGACCGCGTTAAAACTTCTCCGGTGCACCGGGAATGTGGGTGGTCGGGGAAAAGGGCCGAAGGTGTAGAAAAATCAAGAACGGGACACGGGCGAGTCGTGCCCCGACTCGATTATCGATTCCTGCTTCCCCCGCAATCGAATTGGCCGGTTTGCCGGGGACTGCCGAACGTTTGCCCGCCAATTTACTTAGGCACGACGTGCGTGAACCTGCGACAACCTCGTTAACGTTATCGGGTACTCGGTAACGAGCAAATGCGTCGCGATTATCGGCGAATGCAAATTTCACTGGTCCACGCATCCCTAAGACCTCAGGTTTTCGAACCTATTTCATACGTATATCGAGAGCCGTGCGTTCAAGTTCATGCCATTTGTTGGCAACGTTTCTCTTTTCACTTTCATTTACAATAACCGAAGTTCACAGTTTTGCATTAACACTTTGATTGCCAAACTAGAAACCTCAAAAATTCCAGGAAATCAAAGTAAGTTATTTAATGAAATAAGAATTGGAAGAAATTAAATGTATAATACTGAGTAGTCCTCCAACTTTCTTGAATTTTACGGATTCTAATCGAATTTGGTACAATATATTAATGTAAAAATTCATTTTAAAACCTGGACAAATAATTCCGTCAGCCACATATGGGTGACATGGCAGTCAACGTGTTAAAACAAGCACCCCCTGAAAAACCCCACAAAATTAATATAGTCACGCTAATGAAATTTGCGGAGTTATTGTTTTAAACCATATAAAGTTTAAGCAACCTTTTTGGTGGTGCAAATCCGCATGAACTGCGGTTTAAACAACTATATTATGCAAAATTTCATGTTCAAAGTATAACAATTCGACAGAGAATATTAATTTTGTGTAAAAGTCAAAAGTGTATCCATGAACACATTTTTTAAAT
Organism: Seladonia tumulorum; assembly: GCA_913789895.3. Classification (NCBI taxonomy): domain Eukaryota; kingdom Metazoa; phylum Arthropoda; class Insecta; order Hymenoptera; family Halictidae; genus Seladonia; species Seladonia tumulorum. The sequence goes on from OU565272.1 coordinate 12,717,355, forward strand.
GATTATAATTTAAGTATTCAATGAGTTACTCATTAATTATGGCCAGACTGTGAACATTTATATGCAGATGAAAGTGTAATAAATTGTAAACGGAGCCTATTTTTAGGCGTTTTTAAATGAAAATATCTACAGATGATGCAAAAAATGGGACACGAGCAAATTTAAATAAAGCCTCCATTTCATAAACTGTACAGATTTACATCTCTTATCGAAAGGTAAGATCATTGGAAGTTGCAAAAGTTGTGAATTAACTAGTGAATACATTTAACTTTACGTTTTAAATTCATTTTAACGGGAAATCGAGAATTCTATACGACAGAATCGTTGTAAATCTTTCGAGAAATTATGATGTTCGCTATTTTTAATTATATTATAATTAACCGACGTTTCCGTCAACTTCAACCATTCGCGTTTATATTTAAAACACATCGAATACACCGCGTTCGAGCTAAATTGATTCGTCACACTCAATTTTGGATGGCGGATCGAATACACAACGAAATTAATAGAACGTTTCACAGTAGCGAAGGCAGCGGCTGTCAAGCGTCAGGCCGAATTTTCTATTTAATATCAAAATATTCGATTCGAACGTTGGTAATTGTAAAACCGAAAAATACCGGTCAGCCGGGTCCCCGTTCAAATTTATGCGATTCCGGCGAGAGCACACGGTGATTGTGTTTGTCGTAGGATAAATTGGTTAAAAAATCTACGTCGGACCGGGCCTCCCGTAAATGTTTAACAGCGGCAAACAAACGAAACTAGGATTGAATTTGCCCGGTAAATTTTCCGAACGATCAATGGAATGTCGCGTGAACGGAACGATGGTGGAAAGATCCCGTGCTCGTTATTTAAACTTTTCGCAACAGCCGTAGTTGCTAATAGCCTTGTCGCGTCAATTACTGCATAATATTAACGGTGTGATATTTTTTATTCTGAATTTTCGCCTGCTATTGTTGTGAAATATCATCGTTGCATCGGAAAGTTTTAATCGTAATATGCGAGCTATGTTGCTAAACAATACGAGCTTATACTCGGTTGTTTTTCATTAATATTCTATTGCTTGTTTCTTAACGGTTCGTTCATTCAGTCACGACATTTGCTCAATAAAAAAGATACAGAAGAACCTCGCTCGTTGCACAACCTCGATTCTTGCACGCATTTTCGATCCCGTTTCGTGCAACGAGCGAGGTTCTTCTGTACTTTGGATTCACATCGTGCACATTGCTGGAACTTGTTATTTTTTATCATTCCCCGCGTAGAATTAACATACTGAAAAGTGCACAATACAATTATTATGCATTTATTACACTAAAATAAGCGTAGATTAACGCGCAAACAAATTCCGTGCATTTTGCACAAAAACATACGCTGGTTCAATTTTGCTGTTTAGAATATAATCCGAGTGCCGAACGCTCGTCGTTCTGTAATGCGAACAACTTTGTCCCGCAATTAGTTTGCATAACGTTCTACTGTACATTGCCCACAAATAGTTAAACTTTCAAGTTCAGATAGCGTGTGTACGTGGTATAGTTACCGGATGTAGTTGTTTTGTCTCTTTGTTTACAGAGTTTCGCGAGGTATGGCCAGATCGACTGAATCCAGGATTAAGAAAAGTTAAATTGCGAATGAGAAGTATCGTTAACTATTATACTATATTTATCACGCTATCCTGGCACTTCTCTACCGTCACACGCGTTGTCGCCATTGGCCGAAGACGATGACAAAGAGCGACAACAGATCATATCGAGACCAAATGAAATGGAATGATGACATCACAGGCTTGAGAGGTTACGTCGATGCTGTGAAATCATACTATTCGCTTGGTCTCGGTACGACCTGCTATCTCTCCTCGTCATCGTCTTCGGCCAATAGCGAGTGTGGTGGTACGGTAGCCGGGTCAGAGTGAGACCGTACTCTTTATCTAGCTATCATTTGACGGACCAATACTATGCAGTACTACTTTTCGTTATATGTGTTCAAATAATTTGTTATCAATTATATTTGCAATTTTCATCGAATATTTTCTGCCAGGGAGTGCATAACACGATAAAATCGTTACACGATTATTACAGTAAGATATGCAAGTGTAGATTAATAAACAAACAGGTTACTTTCACTAGCCAAAACGATACACAAGGAAATTATCATTTTTTTTTACAAAGGAGACATAAATTGGTAAATACAACCGGAGTTTCAAACGCTCGTCGTCTTGTAACGGGAACAACTTTGTCCCGCAATTAGTTTGCATAACGTTCTACTGTACATTATCCAGAAATAGTTCGACTTTAAAGTTCAGTTTGCATGTGCACGTGGCGTAGCTGCCGGCCAAGCTGTTTTGTCTCTTTGTTTACAGAGTTTCCTAGAGGGAGGAGGAGGAGGGGTGGTGGACCGATCGGCGGAGTACAGGGTTAAGAAAAGTTAAATTGCGAATGGGATCTCGTGGTGGGTGGGAAGATCACGATTCACGGAGATCACGGTGACCCACTTCCTCTTCTTTCTCACCCTTTTGTTCCGTGGTCTCGGCTTGCATGCCACACCGTGCCGACCGGTACACGTGAACGCAGGCGTCGGATACACACAAACACGTGGCCGCAGAGGATAGGAGAGGTTCTATTAGCCGCGTAGGTACGTACCCACACATTCCTGCGGTTTCAGCAACATAACCGGATTACATCGGTTGCATAGGTGAATTAGCAGGCAAATGTTCGGTAAATTCGTTCGTTGCCCTGTCCTCGATTTAAACGTGGTATTGGCGCGCCATTTATTCCTTCGGGGAAATATCGATGGATAAGTTCACGGTGATACCTAGCACACGTTGCACGAATTGGGACCGAACGACTGCAACTAGCGAGGTTTTACTGTATCCGACGCGAAATCCTCGGTGGCGCCAAAATCGCCAGATCAGGGGAATTGGCTGGAATTGAGGGGAAAAAGTTACCCCCTCTCTGCCAGTACTACCAGTTAACGCTGTATTTGGTACAAGGACAAATGAACTGTTCAAAAAATGTGACATAACGTCCACATGTCTTTGAAGTATCAAGTTTTTGTTTATAGAAATATGGAAAATAATAAGAAAAGAGTCTAGAGAAGAAATAACAAAGGGGACTTAAAATTGATATTGCTTAGAGCTTGTAAAATTAGGTACGGTGTTAATTAGAAACAACGGATTAGTATCAGGTGCTTGATATTTTTCTCGAGTTTAACTGTTACATAGTTTCTTAGTCACGTGAAATGGCTAATAATTCTTGTTTAATCTAAGTCCTATCTTCAGAATGCTAAGGGAGTAGCAGATAATCTAATTACGCAGTGTTTCACACTTTTGGCTTTAACCCTTTGCACTCTGAAATTTTGTAAACACCTGTTAAATATCGGCCTCAGCCTCGACATAGGATCGCAAAGTGTTGAAGTTTCGCCTAATCCTTCCCCAATGCGAGGAGTTACTTTAATAATGTTTGTGGCTATGAGATTCGGGTAAGTTATTCCCCAACAAACTCAAGTCTATCAAAGCCAAAGTCTATCGGCCCCAAACTTGCTTCCATTTCCCAAGAGAATTCATGATCAGTGAGTTCCATTGGTATATCAAAATTATCTGAAGCAACTCCGCCCAGATTCCATTTAGCAAGTCAATATCAAGCGGACGGTCTTCTAATTGAGTATTTTAATTATTAAATTTCCTATTGCCGCAGTCGTACTTCCATTAACATTCACATATAACGTCTATATTCGCGATCACATTCGATTTAGTCGCTTCAAAAACTTCAGTTCGACAACTTTCAAAATTGTTGTAGGACTTCTGTAAAATATATAATATATAATATACAAATTATATTCTATATAATTCGATTATCACATTTCAAGAATCAATCATCTAATAGAAATCACAATATTCTTTATGTTCTATGTGTTCCGTTTTCAATTCCTGCAATAACACTAATTAAAAAAATATTTCCAACTTTTACATTTAACCATTCTAATTAACATGTGTCTAAAAGCACAACTTTCCAGAACGTTTTTTAATCAAGTATAAAATATTTTTTAAAACTGAACTATTAAAATGAAGTTACATTGTTACCACATTCGCACATGCGTTTTTAAATTTTTCAACTTAGCCTTACATATTGTAATTTTAGTTTCACGAGTGATACATATTAATTCGTTAAAAAGTTGGAATGATTTCTATAAAATAATGTAACTTTGCAAAGCGTTACGAATTTATTCATAATTCACCTAAAACAGAAAATGAATTATGCAAAAATGGAAAGTCCGATAAATCACATTAATCTAGAGAAATTAGCAGTTTTATTCAAGCCCTGGTTTCATCGTCACAAATTCTCGGAAAATCATGGTGATAATTGCTAAACGTACCCGGTGGTAAAGAATGGTTGCCGTTTCGTGGGCTATAATAGCAACTTTTAGCGCTGGACATCGATAAAAAATTTCGCGAGGCTCAAACACCCGTTAAACTTTATCTTTCGACTCACCGTTTCTTGAAACCGCTGCAGCCAATTCTTCCTCCGTTCTCCTTTCCTGTTGGGACGTTCAGATGTTCAGCAACCACAGACTGTTACACATCAGATTGTTTCGCACCAGAGACACTGGGGGAACGTCACTTAAAATTCCGCGACGTGTCCCTCACGGACGCAGTACACCTTCACGCGTACGACGACAACACTGAAACGGAACAATCTGTCGGCGATTCGAACTGCAACGAAATTCGCGAATGGAACACGTGCGCGCGCGAGGAAACTTCAATATTTCCTAGGAATCGAGATCGGAATTATTCCGATGCGATACCGGTATAATAAGCGGTTGCACTCCTATAATTATATTCGCTGTATTGTTTTCCCGGTATTTTTGCGAAATTATTCTTGCGTTGCTCGTCCTACAAACTAAATGATGCATCCCTGTACGCAATCTTCCAGTAAGATAACATTTTCACTTTATGTTTCGTATCCTGTTACAAACAACAAAATTTTTACACCTGCTTTGAGCGCAAAGTTGCATACAAATGCGTAGAACAAAGTGGAACTGGGTGGATCCTTTAGAAATTACAATTATTAAGTTTAGAAGTTCGGAATAGCTAAATTGTATATCCCTGTACACAATTATCCAGTAGTTGTTTTTAGAACATTTTTACTTTATGTTTTATACTCGGGTATGAATAAAAAGATTTTTTCACCGCTTTTAAGTTTTAAATGAAGCCGAGTTACTTCTTTGAAAAATTGTATTTTCTAGGTTTGTAACTTTAGAATGCCGTACTGTGTTCATTAAGAACTATTTCGACAAGAAAATTAGCATATTTATTTCTTCACAGTAGGAATGACGTTATTAAATTTAATGAATATTTTGTGAACATAATACTTTGACTGTCCTTGAGTAAACTCTGAGATTGTGAACGTCACGTATGCCTGACGATGATGGCTAACGTTTTGAGAAGTGGAATGTTCCAGAAGGATGAATAAATCATTTAAGGAGAGCTTATTGAACTTGAACGTGCATCGATTTCTCTCAGATACGGCTCGAACGACTTAAACAACCTTCGCGTTTCAACGCCACGAACTGGAAGAACCGGAAATCTCTGACTCCGGGTTTAATCGATGCCGAGACTGAAGCCTGTCGTACCGAGCAAAAACTTGAAGATATTAAAGGCGAGGTGAATTTTCTGGATCGACAAAAGATTTCCACAAAAGGGACCGCAAGGCGTGAGACTTTGAAGCGCACTGTGTAGCACAACCTGCGGTCGTTTCCGGATCGGCCAGACGTTGTCACCAATTTTTGTCCACCGGAGCCTTAAAAGCGACCACGCAGTCAGCCCTGTTAGCCCACCACGCAAACTGAAAACCGAACGCGGTTTAACAAGAGTTACCAAGGTTGTTACGTAACCTTCGTCAATTTGTCGGACAAAAAAGTTCGTGGTTTCCGCCATTGCAACTGCATATCCGGTCTAGACTCCAATGTACGATACTCGCAGTTGTACTGTTGGATGCAAGAAGGACATCAATACCAATTAACATTTTGCATAAAAACGACCGTAAACAGTTGACAGTTGAATATTTCCTTATGAAAAAATATATCAAACTTCTTAATGCAGTCTTGGAATAACTACTTCATATATAAAAATTTATTGTTTAAATTATCCATGAATCATTATAAAATTTTCAATTAATCTTGTGTATTGGTAGATCACTAGTTGTAAGCAAGTTAATTGTACACGAATGCGAAAGAGTGGAAACATTTAAAGGATCTGTGAAGATAGTGTTGCATTATTTTCCACTTGTTAGAAACTCCTGTATTTTCCAATTAATACAGACAATCGTGATTCCGACATAAACGTTCGCAATCTATTGCTTACTTGCGGAGAAAAAATTTGTCCCTGAAGGGATCGATCGATATCGATGCAAGTTATGCATTGAAAAGTTGCAAACATGTTGAACTAAATAAAATTCGTGGCACCGATTTTCCTTCCTGTTTACGGGGAATCACGGTCGATTGATTAGCAATGAAACCAAGCGCTAACGGGCCCTAATGCCTCGACGGATCCTACACACCGATTGATCATCTCCAGCCAATCAGATCCCTCGTAACCGGTGCTTGACCAAACAAATTATTTCCCCCCGATTAGAGCGACCCTGGTTCCCGCGGTATCATCCGGGAGGACCGGCGGTCGGCGAATCGTTCGATGATTAACTTGCACGCGAATCCAGAACCGCACTCGGGGTTTTCGGCCACGCCGTTCTGAACAGTTCTGAACAATATCCTCCGCGTTCCGAACACCGGACACGCGGCCGCGGCCCCTGATGTAATGTCATCAAACGTTCCGCGGAATAGACCGATGCCTCGTTTAACATCGAACGAGCCGGCCATTAGCTGCACTGTGCATAGAACAGTTGTCATCGGTTGATAGCGACTGTTGCCGTTTAACTTAGACGGTGCTGCCAATTCGGTTTTAGGTCGAAGATCAAGAATGTTTTTAGCTAAAATACATGTTTTATTCGGCAGTGAACGTATGGAAAATTCAACACGATCGTGAACGGTCACCGAGAAGAAGGAACATGAATGCCGAAAAACTTGATCTTACAGAAGAATCCAATTTTGTGACCATTTTTCGCCTACTCATAGTACCTGAAAATTGTTTTAATCATACATTTTTATTTGATTCTATCCGACTATACAGCTTTTTCTCGTGAATATAAAGTCCCACCATCTCAATTTATCAGCGACTAGGGTGAGGGGCCCAATTACTGTTCCGATATTGATTATATTTATTTTCAAAGAGTAATGATTGTTGAAAAAGAGATATTAAATTTTTTCCATTAAAATCAGTTTCAATACAATTCATTCGTTTTATATCTTTTAAAATATTCATTATGCTTTAAAAATAAGTATAATTAATACAGGCACAGTGATTGGTGTCCCCACAGTAATTGTGTCCGTCACTCTACTTGGTAATTGAATTCTTTACAACATAGCGTTTACAACATAGCGTTATGGTTTCTAAGGTGTACGTCGTTAATGAACGAGATTAAGGGCTTTTTAAAAGTCTGATGTTACTTTGTATTTGCTTGTGTATAACTTTTCACGTTTATTCTCATTACTACACCACGTTCGACACCAACGTCGCATATGTTTCGATCATGTTCTCAAATTTTATTACTCAGCATAGAGTAACATTGAGGGAATTTATGATTTTTCTGTAATGAATTGCATAAACTATTGGCATGATGAAAACAAGTAAAAGAAATGTAATATTGAAAACTTAAATAAAACAAAGTTACATTAATGAGCAAAGCAAGTTAAGTACGTATCCGTGTCAATTACATGTTAATTATGTGGTTAATTACGTTCTCGTCACAATCAGATTTCACAGTTTTACCTCTAATAACACCCTACACGTTCACTAAAAATCCCAGACTGTACATAGTCTAAGAATTCTGGTGATAATCATCAAGTAAATCGAGCGCATAGTTGCACTAATGATGCGCATGAGTTAACAGCGTATATATTTTCTGCTAATTACCATGAAAAGTTTGTTAGGTATGTTCCGACGAGGTGTTACAAAACATGATTTCGTTCCTTGTTCTACTTTCTACGCTATTGCTTCTAACGTGTTGCAACATTTTGTTCGCATGTTTCGCGTTTGTTGAAACTTTAGACAGCTGATCGGTGATTCAAGTCAGTTATAGAAAGCTATTCCTAATTATAAAGAATACTGTTCGGGTTCGATGTGGTGTATCAATATTTATAAAACTACAAATTCCACAGGACTAATTAATGATGTATATTAATATAAAATCTATTTCCTTGATGTCCACATGTTTCAAACAATCTATTGGCAAATAATGAGCATGAGAAATCAACGAATACACTTTTATATTAATAACTAATTTTTACCTGTTCATTCATTCAACAGACAATAATTTCCACTTCAATTCACTTAACACTGTAACATTCGCACGTGCAGCAAATTTATATCATGTGAAACACTATGACCATTAAACCAATTAATATGTTTAACTTCTAGAAGATCTATTACATACAACGAGACTGTGGATTTTATACGTTTGGAACAAAAATGTGACGATAAAATTTTAAAAGCATAAATAAATTTAAGAACATCGATGCAATGCTACGAATTTATTAATATTATTAAAGAAACAATTTTCTATTTAGTTCTAGCTTGTTGCGATTCGTGTAGAAAATTTTTACTTTGTATAAAGATCAGCAGACTAACTATAACGTATCTGAAGAGAAGAAATCGATTCATTTCAAGACAGGTGTAAAAAATCTAAAACTCATGTTGTCCGGTGGAAATGTGTTCATAGCATCGATCAGTCTAAACAAGCAATTTTTCGATAAACAGAACTAAAATCATGTCTAAGTAAAGCGTCAGAAATTAATTCCACGAAGCTAGAGCAAAAACAATTACTTTTAGACAAAGCCAAAAAGAAGCTCAAACAAAGCTGTTCCAAAAAGCATTTACAAAACCACAAAGAAACTTCCTTCTAGCGAACCTCTTTGCACCTCCAGGCCCCAAGAATATCCCCGGAAATCCAAAAATTCAGAGTTCGAACAGTATCCTCATTAAATATCTCCTTCGGCGCGTAAGTCTAACAAAAACCGCAAAAGCTCGGCATATTCTCGTTCCGGGGAATATTCGCTTCGTTCGATTCGCGTTCCGTTCCGTTCGACGAACCTTTTTCTCCAGAATTTCACTGCACACAAGAGAGCGAGAGAGAGAGAGAGAGAGAGAGAGAGAGAGAGCCGGGAGAGACCGATACGTTCGACGTAGCTCGAATAAGGATCGCGATCGTTTCGCGCGAAGCCACGGGTCCGATCTCGGGGACGTGTTCGCAACACTCGATGCACGTGTATACACGGTCGGAATCGAATCGAATCGAATCGAATCGAATCGGACCGAATCGGATCGGATCGGATCGGATCGAATCGAACCGCGTGAACGCGGACAAATGGAAACGGAAGCACGGAGAAACCGGAAGACGGTGTGTCGGTGATCAGCGTGATTCCTCTCTACCTTCGGGATTCTCTGTGTCATCGGCACCGGGTTTTCGTATCGCGACCCGTCAGCATGATCGAGAGAGCGCACGTGACACTGCGAGCGGCACGCGAGTTTGCCGACGATCGTTTCCTGAAGAGTTGCTAGGCTCCAGATGGAGGTCTACCGAGACACTGACGACCACTCTCGCTACGAGGACATTCCCCGATTCTCAGTTGAACCGACCGCCGTCGAACAGACAGAGACGGAGAACGGAGACGGTGACTACATAGGAGAAAGAGAAAGAAAGGATCGGTCGTTCCCGATCTCTACCTTCTACTCTTTCTTGGCCAAGCCTTCCTTCGCTATCGCCGACCTCTCTTTCCCTCGCCGGTCCTCGATCGCGCCAACTTTTCACGATTTTCTCCTTTCTCCTTCCCGCTCTGTCAAACTCGCGGAAGAGGGAGAGAGATAGCGAGACGTTCCGTAAATGACTACCAGAACTGCCGCCGCTCCACTTTGCTACGCGTGCTCACGACAAATGGCACACCTTGGCTTTTTTGCGGAGCTTTCGAAATTTGGGCTTTCAATCCGGCACCGGTGGGCGATTCGACCGATTTTTTCTTTTCATACTTTGTACAGCAGTCGAACTTTGGTACCTCGGATCATAAAAGAGCTAAAATTTTCGAGTTTTTCATACGCACTGGTTCACCTAACTTCGGGTTTTTCGGAGCTCCGAAATTTTTTGTTTCCGGCTAGGGCTCTATGGACGATTTGGAATGCGTTAAGTGGGAAAGTAGATTCTTTCCACAAAATTTAATTTCCCTCTTTTTTTAAATAGTAGAGTGAAATGACCATTTCGTGATTAAGGTAAACGTCAGTCGATTAGGATCGAAAATATAGCGAGTCTTCTCATTGAGTTAGGAATTCCCCCAAATACAATTTTTTTCGACTCACTAAAACATTATTTACTCGAGTTTGAAAGCAATTGACGATTTACGAACAACGAACGAATTTAATAGTTCATGACTTCGCTTATCATTTCAAGATTAACTTCTCAAATCTGTGACATTTTACAAGCGTCATAAATTACCGGAATTTTTCTGAGAAAGCTCTGAAAATGGGAGAAAGTCCTTTATGATATCCTGTGCAGTTCGTGACATTGTGAAAATACGTATTTATACTATTTAGCGAAAGTTTCGATGATGCAGTGGAACGATCGATTACAGGAACTAGTCGAGCAACATTGTGATCGGGAAATCAGTGATCAATGTTTTAACGCATGCATAAGTGTATAGCAGCCTAACGATAGCACTATCAGTATAGTATTCGTATATTTTAAGAATTTAGAGAGCTATACTAATTCAATCGTTATCATGATCTTTAACAATCATCGCTGTTTATAATAGAGAAAAGATTAGTAAACGAAATTGCGTTTAAATTCTATTTAAACCAAAATTAAATAAAATATAGAATACGAACAATTTACATACCATCTAAAAATTGAAAATATTCACTTTACAATTTTTATCAATTTTTAAAAGCCTTTATTGTAAGTGAGATTTATACAATTGTATATATTTTCTTGAATGTTTAGATAATATTTTAGTGAAAAAATGTGAGCTTAAAATATATACATATACATAACTATAAGCAAATTTTTAAAATAATTGTTCGAATTATAGTAATTATCTCCTATAGATGTTTACAATACTTTTTCTTAAACAAGAATTTTGGTACAAGAATGGTACTTTTCAATTATGTATCTATTATCCCAGTACACACCCATTTCCCAGCCGGACAACGCAAAAAGTCGACCAAGTTCGAATATTTCTGTGTCTCGGTGTGCACGTGTTCGCTATCGATCGACTGCATTGTTTCGTGTGAAAATATTAGTTTTGGTTTTACTTCTGAGGGGACCTCGAGGTGACTCGGTGGAACGATAAATCGAAACCTAGAGAGCAACTGCGTGGGTCTTGTTAATTGATTGCGCAACCAATTTCTCGATGGAATTAGACTTGGAGATTGCGAAAAAAGTCTACAACGACTCTTTTGCGTTTGTCGCCTCGTGGGCGTGCTATAGAAGATTTGGACGGATTAAATTATTGCGCTGGGTCACAGCGTCCAATTCGCGTCAGTTGTCAGCCTGTCGATAGATTTCTGGCATATCCGCCACGGAATGCGGAATAACGGATTCCGATGGCCAGCCTCGTGTTGCAATATTGTTTATAATTAATGGTTGCAGGAGACAGCGACCTTTACCAATGCTTTCGCTTGCACCATCGTTTGCCGAATTCTTTTTGGTTCGTAGCCCTCTTTTCAACGATCTTTTCAGTTACTGAACCCGTCACGAAAATTTTGTTGTAAGCACACTACTCCACAGGATTAAATTATTCTTATTGTAAAACGGATTTTCAAACTATTTTAAGTTAACCGCACACTCTACACCAATCTATTTTATTTTATTTTAAACAGACTACACAGAATTAGAAGGATTCAAACACCCTGATTATTATAAAATGGAGTGACAGACTAGAGTTGCTTTTCTTGAAACTTTACAAATTTAAGGGACTCTACAGAGTTTGAAAAATTTAATTTCACTTTTGTTTTAATGTGATCGTATAAAAGAAAGTCCCCTGGTTAAAAATGCATTTCGAAAGTTGATTCATGATTTTCTTTCGCAGTCTTATTTCATTTTAAATGGAAAGTGTGCCGTCTGGGACCTCGTATACGATCAATCAATTTCGGGTTGTTATTTTGTTTCTTGAAATAAAAAGAAGACCGGATAGTTGGATTTGAAGGGTATATGTTGTAAGATTTTTTTACACAATGTTATAGGAGTTCGAGGATCGACAATTTTTGGTTATAATTTTGGGATGCTACAATTATGTTTTAAAGTGGTGCTGTTAGATCGAAATTAAAGGTTATGAGATGACTAGAATCTAAGGTTCTAACACCCACGTTGGGAAAGGAGACGAGTTTTTTACGAGATGGTCACATTCTTACCTCGAGATGACCTGGAATCTCATACATTCACTAGAATCAATCTCGTGGCATTACGAGGCGCGGCTAGAGTCGTAGCGGAATGCACTTGGAAGGATCTCTGCACACATAAATCAACAATCTAATGTTTATATGTAACTCGCATAATGACCACTGTTGTCCAGCTCTATTTTAAATTTAAGAGATACCCGAATCCTTTCTACCGAATTTATAATTTGTATATGTACAATTTAATCCACGCTCTATTCCCTCTTTCAATAATTTGACACTAATTTCAGAAATTTCTGTTACATATTTGTATTATATTTCTCAATTGTTCGTTTCATTAAATTCATAATATCCAAATATTATTGATCGAAAACTTAAGCACTTGGATGTAATAATACTGCATAAAAATATTATCTACAAATCATTAAAACTAAATTTTGATAATTTTATCTGTGCATGCAAACATTTCTGTGAGTCATTGTAAATTCAACTCTATTTGCATACAAAATAACGATAATCATACTGATGAGTAAATATTAATTATTTTTAGAAAATTTGTAAATATAGGATTTCATTATATACGAGTAACATTCAAGTAAATAAATAATTATAGCCAAACAATAGAGTAAATGTTTCACTATGTATCAATATTTATGAAGCGTAAACATTATTGTTTACAGATAGTCGACCGCAGTATGGTTAATTGCCTCCTACAAGGTAAATAAATTTTCATGGCCTCAACATATGTACATGAGACTGTTATTCTATCGAGTGCCATTTATCACTGAATATCTTTTATTCATCTTTGATTTGCGGTATAATAGTTCATTGAATTTCAGACACGGCGCAAAATGAATTAAACATACTGTATTACATAGGAAAGAAACTCGCGCTGCCTTTCTTCGCCTGATTTAATGCAAACTGTATCTGGTGGTAATAAGAACAAATTGAATTGGATAACAAACAATCTGAAGAAGATTCTTTGAGTAATCATAAAATGCAAGCCAAGTTTATAAAGAAAAGTAATTATTAAAGCGAGAGAAAACATTGCTATATGTGTTCAGTGTGTTGCAATCGATGAAGAACATATTTATTTTGCATAAAGATCCGCGTTCCGGTAGCGAATTGTTCGAAAAAAATTGTTTTGTCGAATTTTTTCGGAAGCGTTGAGAAACTTTTCACACGAGTGTATTCAAATGCAGAACTGGACTCGGGTGCAAGGCAAATCGGTTAGTGACGGCGAAATAAACGATCCGGTTAATCGATTCGAAACCCTCGAACTGGTTTCACTTTCAAGAAATCAAGATCACAAGGACTCGCTTTCTTCGAGCGAATGCTCACTTACGGCGGACACGCATTACCGGCTCTGTTTCCCGGTAGAAGTTCAATTATGCGAGTGCAGCTCCATCATGAGCGTACTCATTGCGCGTTACAAGCGCGCGTGTTCTCAACTCTAAACTGCAAATTACAAAACGACCGCAACAATTAACCGAACAGGACAACTGCAAGAGTAGTTACACTGCCGGGACTATTAGCCTGACACTGTGCCTGCGGACCACCTGACAACCATTCGCTTCGAGTACATACCCGAGCACACTCGACGCCACTGAGATTCTTAACCTTGCTTTACTCGAGTTAAGAATATTTTCGGCATCACCTGTATACATATCCCATTTTCAATTTACAGTTTTTTTAAAGAAATTGTGATGCAATGTTGCAATACAGTGACTCCCTTTAATATTCGAACATTAATATTCGATCACAAAATGATCTTCGTTATGGTACCATTCAACTTTGTTATTCCGACAATATTTTTATCTTTAATAGCTTCCGATATAGCTTGGAGGGTGCCAAATTTTACACGTTATTTTCACCTCTTACACTTGGACGTCTGCCAACGGGGAAATACGTGTCCCTTACTTTTGGCCCTTGTGCAACCTTTCGAAGATTTACGAAAACCGAAGGAAAAGAAAATGCATGTCATAGATTTAAGCACGTTTTCTTAGGTCAAGCATTTGCCGTTGGAAGTTGCCGGAGTCGATTGCCGAGTGCTCGCGCGTGTATTTACATTGTAGCGCGGCCGAGACGTTTGATCGGCCGCGACAGTTGGGATCGGTTTCCATTACGCACGGCCGAAACGTTTGAGCGGCCGCGACAAACAAAATCGGCTCCTTTGTAATGCGTGCACGTGGACGGAGTGACTCTGCGGAGTGCAGGAAAATGGGAGGCAAAGACCACGATGGCCCGAGATCGGCCGGCAGATTTTGTTTAGGACTCGAACGATCGAGATGAGTGTCTCCGCAGAGTCAATCGGTCAGGGCAACTCGACAACTCGATAACTCGACAAGATGAAACGCGTGAATTCCGGGACGCGTCAAAATGTTCGCGCTACGACATGCATAATATTTGCATTAAGAGTAATATCTCTATTATGATAAACATTTTTCATATTTGAGGTGAAAAATAATCTGTTAACGATAAAAGCAAATTTAATGATAAAACTCATCAAAGAATCTAAAACTAATAAGGGACCCAATTACTTTTCCTATATTAATTACACCTATTTTTTAAAATATATTGAATATTAAAAAAGAGCTTTTGGTAATTATTTACATTAGGGGCTTCATCACCGATTTTGATCGCCTTTGTAAATTTAGTGTTAAAGGGACATTGAAGTTGCAAAATATGAAAGAAAACCTTGCATCTAATATTCTACATACGAATAATAAAATATAATACTAATGTACTACAAACTACATTATAAAATACTAATGTAAAGTGTACTTACTTCTGAATCTTCTGTACCTCCGTCGGATCCACAGCACACAATTGTTGACTCACGAGGATAGGTCCGAACCACAATTGAACAACAATCACTAAACAACACACACAACACACTTATCGAAATCGTGACAGCAGACGAGAAGATGTTACTCCGACCACGAATAAAATAATACTGCGATTTTAACCGCTTCGGACCCAAGGACGCGTGATACGAAAACAGGGAATTCCGGGAAATAGGGTCGGCGTCCCGCCATAATTTGTTTACCTTGGTTTTGTATCTAGTTTTTATAGACCCTTAGCGTCTAACCTGCCTAGGATAACCTGACCGTACCACCTCCGTGGAAGGGATCATTGTTAAAATCGCAGTATTATTTTGTTCGTGGTCGGAGTGACATCTTCTCGTTCGTTGTCATGATTTTATAAAATGTGTTGTGTGTGTTGTTTAGTGATTGTTGTTCAATTATTCGGATCTATTCGCGTGAGTGAATAATTGTGTGCTGTGGATCCGACGGAGGTACAGAAGATTCAGAAGTAAGTACACTTTATGATTAATGATTTGGTATATAGTATAATTTAATGTGGTTCAAATAAGATACTACTTTAAATCAAATATTTTTATTTTGATAATCAAATAGATAAAATGAAATATTTTTATTTTGTATTTCAAATATTTCCTTAGAATAAAAATAAGTTGAGCAAGCAGTTAATATTATAAATTATAATTTTCAACATGAGAAGCTATAATAGTTAGCAAAGTATTATTTGTAGTTTAATTACGAATATGTAACATGTTGATAAACAGACTACAATATCGTAATAACAATACAGGCAACAAAATATCATAAAAATATAAGTTACTGTCAACTATTTGAAATACTATTTTACACAGTCCTACACACACCTACTCCGATCACTTTTTGAGATGTTGAAACTTTTTTGCGAATATCTCAGAAACTAAAGCTGAGCTGCGGTAACATGTATAGGAAAAAGTTGTTCAGAATGATGACCTTGACAACATATTTCAAGGTCATCAAAATCGGTGGGGAAGCCCCTAATGTAAATAATTACCGTGCTTTTAAATTGTTTCAATAAAATCAGTTGATAGATATGTAATATATTTCTCTTTTTTGATATTCAGTATGTTTTAAAAATAAGTATAATTAATATAGGCACAGTAATTGGGACCCCTACAGTAATTGGGTCGCGTACCCTACTCCTGGATGAATTTCTGTAACTAACAATTTTTATCCACAAATAACTTTTCAGTAAATAAGACATTGTTTTACACAAAACTGTAGTTACAGTTATACTTATAACCTTCTTTACTCCGTCCCTTCGATTGTAATAAAAGTGTACGATCGATTCAATGGCAATGGCAACGATCGGCTAGAACCGTTCACTATTCCGTAAGATTCGAGAAAGAACCTGCTGACCGTATTCTGAGAATTTAAATAATTGCCGAAATTTTATTGGGTGATAGGAACAGCAATAAAACGGTGGTCACTGTCTCGAATAATGAGAGTGTCCGATGGCCTACTTCGGAAATCAATAAACAGCGACAGCCAGCACGAATCTTTTAGATTGTTATGGGAAACGGCGCGAGTAGATTAAACAATTGAAAAACTGATTTCCAATCGAATGCATACTCGTGTTAACCAATCCCGAGCAGCCGTGTGTGAACAAAAAAAAAATAAATCCCTTTTCCATTTCGTGTCCATAGTTCCCTGTGCACGTAACGGTCCCCTTTTGTCCCTGTTTTTTCGTGTTTTTAATATTTCCGGTATGTGAAAGGGATGAAGTGGTTAGATAAAATTCACTGCTATCGTGTTGTTATCACGCCCGCGTTATACACGCATAACTGTTTAATCAATGAAATATGTGGCTGGTACAGGATTAGGAATACTATGCGATAGTTTTCTTCTCAAGGTAATTTACGGTCCAAAAGTTAGTCGCTAATTGGAGTTTTAATTCGGAGAGCTATTTTTCACGAACGTTGTAACAATTTCCACCCAACAATTTTTTTAATATTTTGCTTGTAATATAAAAGTTGAATGAGAGACCTAAAAAGAGGCAATAATAGTAACTTGTGAGAGTGGTTATTTTAATAACCTACATGGTTATTACCATGGTTGTACCTGGAAATTAAATATTCATACGTGGATACATGTGTTAAAACTTGTACACATTTATTTAAAAAATATTGTTATAACTTAAACTGTTTACGATACTGTTGGATTTTCTGGAGTTTTATTCTCGCATTATGTAACCTCACTTCAAATTATTTCTTGTAAAAATATTGAAGTTTGGCATTACACAATATTTGCATAAAGATAGTAGCTGCAATTTGTAACAGTGGAAAGAGTACAAGAACTTAAGAATAATAATGTACATATTAGTTGTACAGTTTATTGAAAACATTCAAGAAAGGAAGAAATTTTTATTTCTGTCTTGCAACGAATGCAAACAATTTCTATTTTCCAAAAAGACCCTTCGTCTACGAAAAATAGTTTGTAAATTACAAACGTCTCATTTGTCGATTAAATTTCGAGCATTAAAAGAGTTTAGCAAGATACAAGAGGAAATTAAAAAATTCTGAAGCATTGTTTCGGACCTCGGAACGGAAACGCGCTATTTCATTTCAGGGATGTTCGCCGTTGATCCCCGGCAAGACATTTAACGTGCAAAAATGTGTTTTACAAAACTAGAGAGAGAAAACAAAACAAAAAGACGAGTCGGCCAAAAGAGGAAAACACATTCTCGGAGACCGGTGTCGCAGTGTTGGAAAAAAATAATGAAACCAGGTCGCGGGCCGCGTGGAAACGTAAAGAATTTGAAAATGCGATGCGTCACGGCCCGTGACACGTAACAGACGCAAAAGAAATGAAGCTGCACGCGCGACCAATGGGAAACAGCCGACGAAAAGAATTCATTGTCCCGCGAAAAATGTCCTATTAACGTTTTTCTCGCCGCGCGGACTCCTCAATCATCGCCTTGACTGTTCATTAACCCTTTGTGCGCGGCGTTGAACCAGCGACATATGTAGGACTTTCAATTTTCTTCCTTTTTTCCACCTTTTTTTTCGCCACCCTCTCCCACCATTGTTGGACACGAGCTGTCCTGTTACTTCTGCCCTCGGAAAATAACCCCGGCTTTGTGCGGCTGACGTCTCTGCAATTTTTCAGACATGTTCGCAGACTCCATTTTAACGTACAATAAGGCGCCGCGACTATGACATATACTACCGGTCAAAAGTATGGGACCGGGTTTCGTAATTAGCAGAAATGAAAAATACTCTGTCACCGAGGTCTTTGCGGCTCTTACCTCGAAAAATTAAATGTTCGCTTGAACGTGCTCGCCGGTTCCTTTGACAAATCAAAGCTAGAAAAGTCTAAGGGTGTTTGTGCGTTCATATTGTTTCGGAGCATGAAAACCGTATTGTAGTACAATGAGTTTCATAATTATGCACCTTTTTGAACTATTTTAAATGCTTTTGTAGGTAATTTTGTGCGTTCTACTTGAACTGCAACAAACGGGACTGAAATAAAAATTGAATTTCTTGATTAATATGCTTAACAACTTGAAAATAATGATATATGTTTTTACTGTTTTAAATTTCACGTACGCATTTTTGTCATAAACGCACAAAATCCGCAGTCCATTTATTGTACATGCAATCGATAATTTTGGGACCTGTATGCTAAAGAGACAGAAAGAGTTACAAACGCTGATCAAATCTATTGTTTTGCAGTGACACAAGAATATTATTCAAGCTAAAAGTGTACAATATAATGTCACACATGGTTTCATTCACAAAAATACAATGCCCAAAATTGAAAAAATTTATGACTAGAATTGAAACAATTAGAGTCATTGTGCAAATAAAATTACATAAACTGTGTACTTCTAACACCCTGAAGAAAAGCTTGAACTAATATCCGCGGAATTACGGTTCGAGTTACGTTCTGGAAATTAATTCCCGCGGTACGAAAGCTTTCACAGAGGAAAGTTAGATGACAACATCTGCACGCTACTTTTGCCAGCATCGCCATTTTTCTGTCAGACCGCCATTACAGCGACGCGCAGTGTACTCAAGCGAACATAATTTCTGATGCCGCACTCCCAAAAGAGACGTTAAAGACGAAATTTACAAAGTGACAGGGAGGAGCGAGAATCGTGTACGGTGTGTCGGCAGTTCGCGTACGAAACGGAAACCCCGCGGCTTTTATAATGGAATAAATAAGTAAGCGGAGCTCCTATTTCCGGCGTGGCATTTTAATTTCCTCGGGAGATATTTCATCCAGTTGTTCTTCTTTCTATTTGCCACCTAACCAATCTCCTTTCTGTTGGCAACGCTATTTCTTTCTGCGAGCAGCTACGACCGTTGCATGAAACCATTTCGCCGGGTTGTACAGAAAGAACGACCCGTTCCTTTGTCTAATATATCGAGAATCTTAACAATATGCGGAATATGAAAAGCTCGGATGAAGAAAAGAAGACATTATTAAACTCTTCCCTCATGTTACATTCCAACGCGGCCGGCTGTTGTTTTATTGTTCAACATTTTCACGCAGGAAATGAACTTATTCATTTAAAGGGGTAGACTACCT
This sequence comes from Seladonia tumulorum, assembly GCA_913789895.3. Taxonomy (NCBI): domain Eukaryota; kingdom Metazoa; phylum Arthropoda; class Insecta; order Hymenoptera; family Halictidae; genus Seladonia; species Seladonia tumulorum. Next base: position 12,737,230 of record OU565272.1, read on the forward strand.
TGACTATCTAAAATTGTGCTATGTTCTCGAGAATTCTTTTCAGGGATTATTAATAAATGAATATTTCCGGTTTTTACAGTGATATTAACATAACTATTAACTTTGTTCTCCTTTTCTCATTTTAAAGTATAACATGGTTATTAGAATGATTTTAACGCGGTCTTTTATCGATGCATAAACTGGTGACAAAAAATTCGAACTTCTGGAATGAAAAATTATTTTTATCCCGAAACTAGAAAGTATTATCTAAAGTGTACCGTAGAACTTTTAAAGAATCGCTTTAGTTATTAGATAAAAATATGAAGCGTGTCATGTTAGTGGGGGAGATAGTTTCAGTGATGAAATAATTTTTTAAAATATGTCTACTTTTGCTCGGCACACGATGATTAGATAAAACGAGATTTCGAATATGCGGACATCGTGATTTATTTCATATGGTAACCGCACTGGCAACATTTTTCAGTACAATATTTCAGAACGGAACAAACGCTGCCGTCCCGCCCAGATTTCCGCATATTTCTATAAACACGGGATGCAAAACGCACGTCCTGCAACGTCACGGCGAAATTGTTCTATCTCGTCTCGCGGAACGGAAATATTACTACATGTAAATTTATACCGAATTAACCAGTGCCCGTTCGCCACAGACGCGACTCCATTCTCCCCTCGAAACGACGCATTTCGTGTATACAGGGTGAGCTGATTAGAATTACAGTTTTACACGATGCGATGCAATATTTTCACCCCTTGCAGTACTATTTTACTCGCGATTATAATGACCAGAATTTCTTCGTGATTAATCGTTTTAATATTAGCATTAGAGTATTCTGGTTTTCCAATGTGAAAAACCCGATTGTATTATATTTCTCAAAGTGTCAGTGTTTTGGAAAATGTGTGCAACGGGATTTCTTTGAATTCGTAAAATGAACGTAATTACAAGCGTTTGAGGAGCCCAACTCGCATTTCATGTAATTCGTAGTGGGATCTTTAAACATGTTTTTCGCGAAACCACTTTTTCTCGAAACTGTTGTCACAATATTTCACAAACGAAAACATTTGAAGTCAGTCGTTTCTCTCTTATTTGGTAACGTGCTAAAGGCGGAGAAAAACATTGAAAACCCAGTAACTCGAGTTCAAAATGTACTCATCTTAATTTAATAATGTAAAAAACAGTCGCCATTCGAGTGCTAAGGGTTAATCCAGAGTTCTTCAAACCACAACCACATTCGTACAGATTAATATACTTCCTCATTTCTTGATTTCTTGAAGATACGACCTGAGAGATCAGCTTAAAGTGGTGCATAATAAACCTGCAAGCTATAATAGTATTTTCTTGATCAAAACCGCTTCGTAACATTTAGATTCTGAAAAATCGTTTCATATGCAACAACCAAGTATAGTCGAGAGAGACCATATGTGCGTGACATTTGGAGAATTGCCCCTAATGTTTGCGAGCCAAAAGTCAGAAAGCCAGCGGCGTTGACCCAGATTCCTATAATTGGTCGAACCTCCATTTTTCTATCCCCAAGCAGTCGCCGCACCGTCCTTCTTACCATATTTCAGATCTCTCGGTATATCAACCGTGCGATCCCCGTATGCGTGATCGAGGAGCGTCAGGAGGCGGAAAATTAGGAAGATTCACGAGCAGCCAGCCCGGATAGCTATTCGTTTATCTGTCCGAGAACGAGGGGAAGACACTTCCAGAGGAATGGACGCGGAAAAGATTCGAGCGCGATTCGAAACGGCACGACCCGCGACTGCGGTTCCGCACATTCTTTTTTCTTTTCACGTCTGCAGGACCGGAAGAACATTTCAAAACCGACATGGTCTATTTGTCTGCGGTGACCCCGATGGTGCTGTGACAACACGGAGCTGTGGCTTCTCTCTCTCTCTCTCTCTCTCTCTCTCTCTCTCTCTCTCTCCCTTTCCAAATCGCGTTTTTTGACATTTTTCAAGATCTTCTTGTCTACTACCCATTTCCCCGTCCTCTGCTCGCTCTTTGCGCAGGGCCGCATCATGCTCCTCGTACACCCTAGATTCTTTTATATTTAAACTGCGAATCTTTAAACAATATCCAAATTTCCCGCATCGATTACTATTGGTTTGCAATATTAGCTTTCCCCAAAAGCTATGGCCATTTTCATCTTGTTCAGGAAATATCTTTTTAACCGTTTCAGTGCAGAATAAAAACAACAAGAACAATTGTTAGTTTCTAATTTACAGATTTCCAGTAATATTACTACATATTATTTTATTGCAATATTAGAATCGATTCTTCATGGATTCCTCTTCAGTATCATCAATTTGGTTCGGCATTTTTCACTTGAGTTTAATCTTTCGGGACTGAAAGGGTTAAATTTCATAAAGTATATCTGATCACAAAAAAACTGAAATAGTCTTATTCTATTTTTCTTTTTTTTTTTAATTCTAACACTCGCGTAAGGGGCAAGTTTTCTAGCAAAGAGGGCATAAACATTGGTATTCTATCGTTGCAAACATCGCGTGGAGGAAAATAATGTTGCATGGCGTAATACAATATGAAAACCTTTCAAGAAAGCACCATGAAAATCGGCTCAGCGCAGCAGCATTGAAAATAATGTTCTGGAAAATATTAAGCGCATGCAAAAGTTTTAGTCTTTCTCAATAGTTCATGCATAATGGCTAGACAGCAGATTTTATGCATTTATGACAAAGATGAGTAGGTGTAATTTCAAACAATAAAAACATTAGAAGAATTTATGAGTACTGTTACATTATTTTCAACCCATTATACATATTAAGAAACAAAATAAATTTCTATTTCATTCCAGTTCGTTGCAATTCTAGTAGAAAATTTTTATTTTGCATAACGATCCGCTGTCTAATTACAATGATTATCACCTTCTGCCTTCTTGTGCAGTGGTTCGTTTACGGCCTAACAAAGATTACTAAATAACAAACTTCATTATAAGCCGTTAGAAAACCTCGAATGTCATGTTTAAATAAGAAAAATTTGTAAAAAAAGACTAAAACTCTAGCACACATCCAATAATATCAATACGTTTAACGACTGTTTAAACAATACTATTTTACTAACCAACAATTTTGTTTCACAATTTTTGCAGTGTCCTGTACCAAAGATCAATCCTCCCCTCTAACTTATATTTGATGCACTTTTGAAATTATCAGGTGGTCCCAAAAGTTTGTTTGATGAAACCATGCAACATGAAATCAGCATAAGTAGTTTCTAAAGTAAGCAAACAGGTGTGATTAAATAAACTTAAGAAAAGAGAAAACATTAACAAAAAAACCTGTACTCCTGTACACGTACTAAACACGAAAGTGTTTTCTGAGCAGCTGTGGAAACCCCCCGTTCAATAGTGTAAGGCGTAATAAGTAATAGGCGTGACGATTTTGCGTTGCATGTTTCGTTACATCTTTTATGAAATCACCCCCCATCTGTAAAACACTTTCGTGTTAAAAATCGCTCGTGCTCATGTCCCTAATATATACCGCTGATAATATTATGCGACAATACATAAAATTTTGTGCGGGGAGTTCATTTCCACGAAAAGGTTCGTCTTGTCTTTCTAGGTATCACAATTTTTTTAAGTCTTTCGTAGGCCAGGGACACTGAGGTGCCTACAGCATAAGACGGCCCTGTCGTTGCCTTCAGGTTTTGTCGCTCGCTGCAAGGTAAAAGCAAGCCCTGCACACTGTACAGTTTTTCCCACTGGTGCGATTAATGATGCTCATTTTCTCTTCGGATTGCCGGAGTAAGGGGCAAAGACGCTGCCGGATATTTCTCTTTCTCGCGCGGCGGCTTTCCTCTAATGGACTTACGGCATGAAGAACTTCGTTGGTCCCACCTACATAAATAAATTCCGTTTGATGGCGACGATAATTGCCGCGACGACGGGATGGACATCCAGGTCGTATATTTCGCACGGGATCTCGCGTGTTACTCGAATATAGGGTAGCATTTCGGTCGACGGACTTAAGAGGGTCTTAACGCGTTCGCGATCACCGACGAGAATGATCGCTCACGTGCGACTGGATCGCGGACGTTTGCATTCGACGTGTTCGTAGACAAGTTTGACAGATATCAAAAGTATTCTTGAGACGCGAATTCTTAAAAATTGAAGAACATTTCAACAGGTTAAACACGACCAATTAACATCTTTTTATCGAAGTAGTACGACTCTTTCGGTAAAAACAAAAATCCGCTGTCTCCGCCATATATTCTCGATATTAAAACATTCCGTCCCTTGCCGAAAGAAATTCTCGATGCCACAAGAAATTTCCGCATAAAATAGCCGCTCCACTTGGCATAAAAATTTTCACCGAATTTATATTCTCAGGCATTGAATAAATATTTCTTCAACGTCCTCGGCGCTGACACCGCGTACGAGGGTAGAAAGTATCAAAGCCGGATTATCGGCCATTCTTCGAAGACGCCCGGTTTCCTGAAAAAGGATCCGATTTAATGGAAATGACAATTACCATCCGCGTGCAAGAGCACAATATGTTCTGCGACATGGGATTTCCACCTTCCAGCCTCTCATCCACGGTGCTTCCGTGGGACGACGGGAGGGCGAAGAAAAGGGTGGCGGTGTGGGAGGGTGAAAAGAGTTTTCGAGATAATGGCGCGTGGCTGAGAATCGGGATCCTTTTATTCGTGCAATCTCGGAGGGGTATATGCAGCCGGGATACGAAGCGATACGAGAAGAAGCAGCGGAAAAGGATACCGAAGAAGTGGCTCTTACGGCTTTTGACCTCCTACACCGATCGTCAATTTCCATCGATTGCTCTTATTTCGCTCGAGCCGCGGAGGACTCCATAAACATCCCCATCCATCAAACACAACTCCCCCCTCCCACCTTCTACTCCCCGCGATATCATAACTCCATGCACACATACTGCGCGCGCCACGGTGATAGTTTATTCCGAGAGTATTGCGGACTTGCTTCTTTGGCCTGCTCCCGGGGAACTTTTCGTCACAAAAATTTTATTCGACGCACGCCGCTCGCGCGACACTATGGAACAGCTGTGACTGCATTCATTCGAGAATATAAAAAAGTTCACGAACACGAGACCGCTCGGGGAGCAGACATTTTGCCTCGTGACTTCCGTCTACAGCACGCATCGCGGCAAACGCGATACCGTGTTGCCAGCTTCGTGGTTTCTTCGGGAATTTAGGATGTCACGAACACTATAATCGGGGTTTAATTATGCATTTGTCAGGAATAGTGACGTTAGTGTGAGAGATATTCTATGATTTTCTATACTTAATACGTTTTGAGCGTTTAACGATAGATTTATGCAGTTATAGATTATGAAAATTTGCAAAGAATGCTATAATATATAGAGTTTAGTACGATTTTTATTTGTTTTAGATCTACAGGGGCTGTACCCATGAAAAATAGGATTTTATTTCATTCCTTTTTGTGAAAATTTGTCCGCAGAAATTGGAAATTGCATAAACATTTGCAGTCCAATCATCATAAATTGTACGTTTGCAAATCATTTTTGCAGGCCTCTTTCTTTCACTCCTGACGAATATGATAAAAAGATAAATACTTAAAAATTGATGTTGTATGCTACAACTTTAAATAGCAAAGTGTGTAAAATTAATTTGGCTGTCTTTATGTAAATACTAAGATCGTGAACGTGATATATGTGTGTCAGTGGTAGTGGACGTGTTTAACTTCAACGTTGTACAATGGAGGACCTAGCTCATTTTAGTCAAGTAGAAAGATAGGAAAATGGACAGAAGATTGACTGTCATTTCATAAAGGGACTGAGATTGAAGCTTTGAAACTATAAGTCGTTCAAGATTTAAAGTATTGTTTGAAATGGCAGAGGTATATGTATATGTGTTTCATTTCAACTTTGAATAAAACGTAAATTCCCGAGGTAGAATGATGGCGGTGTTATGGGTGCATTCAACTATTTTTACAGTTACCGTTGGCCAATCCTGACTGGGTCGTGTAAATGCGAATGTCGTTACTCCTCTTTACAGTCTCGTTCTTTAAATGTCTCTCGTAACAGTCAATTTCGACCGAGCAGTGCGTGCACTTGGAGCATGCTGCGTATTTTAAAGTCCCTCGTGAAACAGTTACTACTAGTATGACAGCTGTAACTCGGTTTAAAACGTGGGGACCATAAAATGCATGTCATTAGTGAAACGAAATATTATATTATGTTGAAATTCATTTTACCAATTATGAGAATCCCATTTCATGCCACGGCGAAATTGAATATAATATTCCTTTTTAAGTTATCATTACAATCAGAGAGAAACATTAATTTATTTCTCCATGACATGATTACAAAATGTTATTCTAATTTTCTTTTTTGACGTACCGACGAAGATATATAAAATAGTTAGTAATTCATTTAGATTATGGTTCGTGCCACGAAAATATCTATAATTTAATATTTGATTTCATGTTCTCGAATTTCAATTACGTTTTCGGTTGAAACAATTCTTTAAACAATAAAAACTGTATAAGAAAATGTATTTTTTGAATGAGGCCACAAGCATCATTTTGTGGGTAATAATTCAAACGGCAATGCCAGTGATTTTTCGACAGCAATTGTCAATGATCTCTCACCTGACAGATTTTTTTAATTAATCTAAATAACTGCTAGCCGCGAATACATAAAAGCGAAGCGTTCGTGAGTTTGTTCCTCAATCATACAAACACTAGGTGACGAATCGATTTTGCGAGCAGGCTGACAACAGAGCAGGCTAACGCATACGTCATCAAGCATGTCGAATTTCAACCGTATTCCCGAGGGAAACTCAAAAAACGTAACAAAACAACGAGATCTGTACGAGCAACGCCGATGAGCGATGCAAGTTGATTATGCATGCAGGATGCTTCTAAAAAGTATGTCATAATCAAAAAATCTCACAAAATCAAAGCAATCTAGATAAAGAAAATAAGAATGGCAAGCTAGTTAACAGAATGATTTTTCCTTCAACTATTTCTAATCCTTCAATTCCTCATAAAATTCAGTTTACACGAAACATAACACTTCATCTACCGGAAGCCTATTAATAGTGCTTTCAATAATTCTGCTGTATGAAAAGAATCTTTAAAAATGTCTTGGGAACTATTATAGCTGGAGGAATAGTTCAAGGGGCAACACTGTGTAATTTTGTATAAGGAATAGATCTGCGAAAACGGGCATCAAATTTCTCTATTTTGTGTTCTAATAGTTAAAACCCTCAAATAAGCTCAGAACTCAGAACCCTGAAAAAAGAATTTTGTTCAGCCAGCGTCAATCAACGCGTTAAAGGGCTAAGGAACTAACGAAGAATTTCCCGGAGTAGAGAACAGTGCAGTTCATACAGTTTCGCTCGCGAATCTGAAGCTCGTAATTCAGTGCGAAAGAATTCCCTTCCGCTTCCGATGATCGCGTCTCAAGGCCCGTTGAAGAAGCAATATAATTACGTGCTCTAGCTCGCAACAGCGTCGCGCTTACAAACTCTGAACTACTTAAGCGATTCACGGTTGCGCGGGGGCTCGAGGAGCTCGTTCCGAAGCTGACAGTTGCAACGCGTTGCAGCTCCCGGAAACCCTGAAGAATCTCTCACCAGCCTTGCCGATGAACGGAGAGGCGTGGGTGTAAGGTTACAGGGTCCCGCTTACGTGATCAAGCACGTGAAATTACAACGGTCCCCCGCATACCTAATAAATGGCTGATCAGATGAATTAGCACGGCAATAACAGGAACAACCGCGAAGCGTAACAAAGCGTGCTCGCATAACGAAACGTCACGGTGTGAATACGCGGGTGTCGTTAATTAATCAATCCTCGCGCCCGGTGTATTGGCCCGGCTGAATAAATGGCGTAGCATTCGAATCATCTCGCCAGTAGGTGATAAATATCGTTGCATTATTCCTTATTCGTGTATAACATACGCGAGCGCACGGATACGTTCGTCAACGTATGTACATGAATGCATTGCATGGTGACCTACAGGTTTCTGTACGGACTTATTATTTTCAGGTCTTTCATATCAGGATTGCAATAGAACGAAATAATACAAAACGTTGCAGCATCTACTGATTGAGAATTTTCTGTTACAGATTGTATTTTGAGGATTAAATTCAATAATATAAATATTTAGCAGATTCTTTACGGTTGACTCAATATTACAGTGTAAGGGGTTAAGATTGTACACGATTTTTATTTTAACAAAGATATTTAGCAGATTCTTTACGCTTCACTCAATATTACTGCGTAAGGGGTTAAGATTGTACACGATTTTTATTTCAACATAGATATTTAGCAGATTCTTTACACTTGACTCATAATATACAGTGTAAGGGGTTAAGATTGTGTGTACACGATTTTTATTTTAACAAAGATATTTAGCACATTCTTTACGATTGACTCAATATTACAGCGTAAGGGGTTAAGACTGTATACGATTTTTGTTTCAAGATAGATATTTAGCAGATTCTTTACACTTGACTCAATATTACAGTGTAAGGGGTTAAGATTGTATACTATTTTTATTTCAAAAAAGATATTTAGCAAATTCTTTACGCTTGACTAAATATTACAGTGTAAGCGGTTAAGATTTTACGATTTTTACTTCAACGCGCGTCTCATTTCACAAAAACTTGCTTGTCACATTAGAACGTCCCATTCTCTCGACAATCTCGCACGGTGAAGGTGCATCAGGTCCCGCGTTAGCAATTTCGATTCAGCCGTTGCGATCGCGCGTCCCTGGAAACCCTGACCCAGATAACAATTTCGTATCGCCGTCGCCCGGTTCGGTGCAGACTCGCAATTCGAGAACAATGACAGGCCAACGTTAGCATATCTCGAGCTTACCCGACGTCATAGCGTTTCAACGTTGGGGTCGCGTTCATTTTTCACGGCGACGGAAACATTGGCGGCGGCGGAGGTGGAGATCGTCTAGGAAAAAGGAATATCACGGGGGCCGACGACTGATCTTCCTTCCCGGTGGCTCGGTGGAATAGATGGATAAACGGTTACTCGCGAATATTCTGCGCTCCTCGATCATCGTCTCCGCCGATCTGCCAAGACGGCGGATAGAAGCAGAATGGAGTTTACGAAACTATCGTCCGGAGACGATAGAAACTAAATCGAGTTTCCGCGGGCGCCGCGACCATTTGTCATTAGAGAGAGGATTCAGGACCGGGGAGGAGGCCTCGCAGCCTTTCCAGACATTTCCTGATTACGGATCCCCACCCAACATCCAGCCCCGTACCCCGCAGGAAGAAGAAGAAGCAGAAGAAGAAGATTCGCCACTGACCTTTCCCTCGGTTGCCGTTGTCTTTTGTCCGTGTGTCTCGGATGAACGGCGGCGGCGTAGGAATCAACGGTACCGGCTCATCTTTCCAGTGAGGATCCTCGATCATATTTACGAGCCCTTTATCCCCGCTGGATCAAAGTCGTCCGACCTGGCCCCGACGAATGCTGCTCGGCCCCGAGGAGAATGGAGTTTGCGAAACTCGCAGCTAGCCGAAACACAAGCGACGTCCGGGATTGGACGTCTCTCTGTACAGTACGTCCATTTATCGCCGGAGAATTTTGATGTGCAACCGGTCTCTCTCATGATGAAGGACACTTCCCTTTGCTTTACGGCTCCGCGTCGTATCCACGCGAGCTGCGAGCCACGGGGGTTTTAGGTGTCCGTGGTCCCACGAAATCACTATCGCTCTCTCTTTCTCTCTCTCTCTCTCTCTCTCTCTCTCTTTCTCTCTCTCTCCCGTGGATTTTCTTTGACGGGCGGACGGTCCTTGTTTCGGGACGAGTGGAGTTACGGCATTATTGGCTGCCTCATCAGGCCGAGCCCCCGTATTTGGGTCGAGCAAACTGGACCGAATGCTTTTCCTTTGAGGTAAATTATTAGCCGTGCACACCGTCTAACGGACCCTTGAACAACGCGGCTTTGTTGCGCGGTCGGAAGTCAAGGAGAATGAACACGTGAATTGTTTGCGCGTAAGAGTTTGAATCCGCTCGGACCCTCTGTTTCGGGGAACGGGTTTGCGAGCCGGTTCTGATGCCGAGAGCCAACGGTGTCTCTGGTTTTATTCGGGATTTACCTGGGATTTCGGAATTGCGACAGCGATTCTGATTCCCGGGGCTGAATTTTCGTTTAAAAACCATCCTGGATTTTGGTGTGTTCCGATCCACCATTGTGTTCAAAAGGTTTTTTCGGTGGTATGTTCAGGCGAGAGGTATTGTTCATAGTCTTGTCTACGAGCAGACTTAGTTTCACAATCCTCGCGCAAGCCGTTTGCTTATGGCAACGTCTTTGGTACGCCCATGACAAACGTCGGATGATTTTTTCATGGAACAACGTGTTAACGAGTCGTACTTCTGAGCAGAGTCTAATAAATATGTTATTAATTTCCTTTAACCCCTTGTCCTACAATATCGAGTCAGACTCGTGATGAAGATTCAGACCAGAGTCTAATAAATATGTATGTCATTAATTTCCTTTTAACCGAACTAAAATTCTATTTTGTTGTAGTTGATATATATCCTTTGGAGAAAACATAGGCATACAATAACTTCAAACTACCTTTTTCTTCTATGAAATTCTGAAGGAAGAAGAATTCCTCATCATTATAATCACAAAATAAATAGTAGTGCAAGGGGTTAAACCGAAATAAAATTATATTTTGGCGTTGCGAATGTACAGCTATTGAATACCATATATGGGCATACGAAAGATATAAAGTGTAGACAATTTTTATTTCGCATGGCAATCCGCATTCTGCTAATAATAATTAATAAAGCGAGACTGTGTTGTTGTTACAGTTTCAAAGTGCGTTGTCCGTCGACATTTAGGCTGTTTGGTATATAGTTAGTAGTTAGCCTACAAAAATTCTATCCTTCGAATACTCGGACCGAACGGACAGATTAATCGATATCGGACACGACGAGAGCATCGATAAGTTTATTAGCCTCTGTCAGATTTCTTGAAGCACGGCACGGTGATTGATTGAAATTTCTAAATTAGCCGGAAAATCGGGGATCGATGGAAGCAGTTAATGCGATTCCGTTACGTCAATCTTACGAGGCTATCGATGTAGTCGTAAATACCTACCGTTTTTAACTCTCGAAGAACGCAGAATCGAATGGTCGAATTAAAACAATGCTAGACAATCTACACGATGTAAACAAAAATAGATCAATAATAAAAGATAAAATAAAATGATGAAATAATTAGTTTTGCAAATTGCTCCTTTAAGGGTAAAAACCTGAGTTAAAAAGAGATAACTTTAAGCTAACAAAGCGATGTATGGGACATAAAAATTGTTCAGCATTATTTAATAAATTCAACAAAAATTAGATCTATTGTTCGTAAACACTGTTATAAAATCGCTTTCTATACTGTAATAAAGTTTATTTACCAGTTTATCTCCAGCTTCATGAAATCGAGATGGATTGAAATAATCCGTGAACATTCACAAAGTGTAAAATCATAATTGGCTGGAAAATATAAGAAAAAACAGAGAGACGAACAGCGAAAAAATGCCGATCGGATGCGTGTTAACTCTTTTCTCGATAATCTCAACGAGCATCGAGAGCGCAACAATTCGCAGTTGATGTGCAGCTGGATAGGCGAGTCTTTCATTCGTTTAATGAGCCACGATTCTATTTTCATTTGCATTTCGCGCACGTACGCCATGAGATTTACCCCATCGGTACCGAAATAAACAAAGCTCCGCGGGTGCTGATTCCAATGGCGTCGGTTTGAGGAGCGACGAGAGAATACGCGAAACAAATACGTGCCTTGTCGATCGAGCTATGCGCAACACGTCCGGTGGCGCGGCAACGTAAAGAAGAAACGCGTGCTAGTAATTTGAAAAAAATCGTATCAGCGGAATCCTACCATTCGTGTTATTGCCCGCGTGATTAAACGCGTTATCGATCTGTGCGTGCACTTTTCGTCGGGAGAGAGAAAAGAAGAGACATAGAGCGAGGGAGAGAGGGGGAGAGAGAGAGGAGCGAAGACCGGACTCACACGCACGGATTCGGAACGGAACGAGAAGCATAAAAAGGAAATTCGAAAAAGCGAACGGCGCTTGTTGCGAGCTCATTCCGTTCGGTTACGCGGTTATCGATTGCACCCGTGCTCTGGCCACCCACTTTCTCGATATTTCGAATTCCGTCGAATCATGTACAGCGAATTCTTTTACCTAAATTACTGTCGATCTCGACTTATGTCCGGCAACGTTTCTCGTTAGATCACCGGAAACCCCATTCGATCCGAACGATGAAATGCTTAATTGCACGACGATTCACCGGTCTAATTTCGAACTGAATATTCTAACTAACCGAACGCTCGAACTTTTTTGCCGACAACGAAACCATTTACTATCTAATTGTCTTTTTCTTTACAATCTAAAAATATGATACACGGAAAGGTTTGTTCATCTCGTGGATTTATTTGTTTTTACCTGAGAGTTCCAAGCTTCGTTAATTTTAATTTTTTATTTTTACAAAACTTCTGTTTCTCTTGTTGTAGCAAACTAACAATTCTTTCTTCTGAAAACAAAAAATCCAAGTACAATCTTCAAAAATTTATCGCCCTTTTAAAAGTGTCCGAATATTACCTGACTGTAGATATCAATGGCCAATAAGTGATCAGTTTAATAAAGGAGTGATAAAATGGCTCATTTATCGCTTGGACTGGTCGAATCGTATCAACTCAGAGCAGGCACGCATTGAAAGCCACAGGCTGGACCAATCCAGGACTAAGGTACGCGAATCGCTCGAAGTATTAGAATCAATGATTTGACCTGAATCGCAACGTGCCGAGAGCAATACCCTGCCATGAGTAAACAGAGCACCAAGAGATTAATCGAAATAGGTTAATTTAGAATCGTTGAATCGTATCGAGCCATAATAGAGAGCACCGTATGAAATCCGGCCAGTATCATTAGGACTGATTCATAATCAAGCTAGGATTCATAGAAGCAAATTGAAGAGCCACGCTTCAAGATTAAGGGACTCAAACCGAGCCAACTTTAGATCAGAACCTTAAATCAGATCAATCAGTAGCCGATTCAAGCAATCGCTTTCACCTATCGATCACTTAACGCTAGATTGCCGGATGAAGAAGAAGATCAGTTAGTGATTCCCTCTGACAGATTGGTAGTATTGTATGATAATGAGGATGGTCAGATACCTACCTTCATAATTCTATTAAAAAACAACATAAGTTTAAAAAAAAATTATTTAAGTCAGCTATAAAATCGTTAATGAGTCAAATTGTCTCGCTCCGGCAATCAAGTGTTAACCTAATCATCCTAATCATCCATCACCCTATCGGTAAGAATGAGCAATTCAACTACGTCGTAACTCAACTACATAAATGATGTAGTTTAATGTAGTAACTTTCAATTAATTCAATTACTAATTATTTTAATCCAGCTATTATTTATAATACAGCTCTCCAAATTATAGCCCAGAACTTTGAAGAAGTGCAATATATTTTTATCTTTTTCTTTCATATATTTGTTTGCTGTCTGTGCGGCGTATTTTCTATTCCTCGTGCTCGTTCATAATACGTAACGCTATTTCATGTAATTTAATTACAAAGTATTTTATAATTGTACTCCAATCGCAATTACGAATTACATTGTAATTTAATTGAATGAAGATCTGAATTATATATTACAAAAAATTCAATTACTTTGTAATTCTAATTCCTGGAATAATTCAATTGTAATTCTGCACAAATCTGGCCAGGAGATACTATTCTTTGATTCACGCCGAACGTTCTTGACAGTATAGGTCTGAGACCTAGTATCGGGTAGGCATTTGGGACATATATAGAGTAAACACTGTACTTGCTAACGTGTCTGCACCCTTAGGCCTACATCCTTGAAGACAGTCGCCGGTGGTTAGTCATTCATTCGTCGAGGACTCGACGTTCGAGCATTGTTCGCACTCGAGTATTTCCGTCGAGGTGGCCGCACCGCGATTTGTATCCGGAACGGAGTCAATTAAAGTCTGGAAATTGTCCGTAGTGGCGTCATCGCGCACCATTAAAGCTTCTTGGCCGATCGTCGGCACCGCAATTGTTCTTGACCAGCCGCAATCTCGCGCCGCTCCGTAGAGCATTGTTGGATCGGGCTTCCGCTCCGCGTAGGCGACCCCAGTAAAAAGTTCATGGGGCGGGAAGTATAATTAATGGAAATTAGTTGCGCCCCCGAGTGGCGCGTTAAATCCGTCCAGCTTTGCTCCTTCGTACCTCGGAACCTGTCGTAAAGCTTTTTATAGTTGTCATAAATGCCGCTCGAACGCGGTTTCGGCCCGGTGTGGACCCGACGCGCAACCGGGTATCGCAAGATTATGTAATAACAGTAATTCGTGGCCAACACGGAGTTTCCGTGATGGCGGATTAACGGGAGCCAAGAGGATGGGATACGGTCGCGTGCAGGTTCGGAGATCGCGTGGAGAGTGAAAGTACAGAATTTCGGCTCCGGGACGCTGTGTCTTCGCTTGCCTCGGTGCGTGACTATTAATAACTCTCCGAAAAAGACGTCTGCTGAGAAATTACGAGTCTACCTCGTCCATGAATCAAGGATCGATATCTCGACGACAATTTGAGCGGACGTTAAAAATGCTCGTAACACGCGAATGGCGAAATCGAGCCTTCACGGTAATTGCTTTGGGATCTTGATGGAAAAAAAAACGCGAGCTCGATGGTTATGTGTTCGCACGATAAGAAGACGTTGATTAAACCTTTTGCCGAAAACTTAATAATTGCACCCGTGTGCCAGAGAGTCTGTGCCGTCATGTCAAACAAAATTATTTTCAGTTGCAATAATTTCCCATTTTGTAAACCGCGAATTTAAATTACCGGTACTCGAGATGGAGTTGTTTCATTCGGCACTTAACGAGTCCATAAATCACATGATACAATACAATTGCAAAGGATTGGCTTCACTACTGCTGCTTTTCTCTTTTTGGACATTTCATCGTATTCGGAATACAGTTAGACATGTTCAGTCTTTACTCGATATATGTCCCAAATATCGAGCCGATAAAAGTCCCAGAATTATCCCCATCGCCGCGGAGTATTATTCTTGTATGCTGTATACTTTATTCTCAACCAAAAAATCAGCAAAGTTAATTATTTATCGTTTCATTTAATTTGACGTTTTACCATTGCGTGAATTCGACACACGAGGGACACGTTAACCCCTTGCCCTACAATAACGAGCCAGACTCGTGATGAAGATTCTGAGCAGATTCTAATAAATATGTATGTCATTAATTTCCTTTTAACCGAACTAAAATTCTATTTTGTTGTAGTTGATATATATCCTTTGGAGAAAACATAGGCATACAATAACTTCAAACTACCTTTTTCTTCTATGAAATTCTGAACGATGAAGAATTTCTAATCATTATAATCACAAAATAAATAGTAGTGCAAGGGGTTAACACTAGAACGACCAAGCACTAAATGCAACTGGCATACATTGCCTTATAATAACAACAAAATAAGATTTGTTTAGATTTCATAATAGTATTCTTTAAATATCTACTTCGATAGAGAAGTTTATTACAAAATTTTCTCATGGAAACATATTTATAATTTCAATATTTCTAAAAGAAAAAATTAGGAGGAAGTCATTTTGACCCGCCCGGTAGTTCTAGTGTTAAATGGCGAAAATGAGGGACGTATGCGAGTTAAAACATTCTCGTTCAGAAAGTATTGTGAAAGTATAAAGTAACACTAATAATTAGTGTCGACGAACCCAAAATGTTTTCTCAATTTCGTCCACGCGTGCGTGTAAATCGACCACAGAGCTTATAATCCACTCGCCGAACACGCGAACACGTGAACCGGGCCCTCGGAAGCCGTGCTGAACAAGAAAGCGACGTGTTCGGGGACGTGCGTGGGAAAGAAAAAAAAAAAAGAGCGCATTGTCAACGCGGCCGAGTGACAGCGGGAGTCAGGAGCAACGGGGTACGTAGCGCGCAACATTTTTTCGCAGTGACACGCCGAAGAAATTCAGGGGCAACGGGAGAAGGGTTCACACGCGGGAGGAGTTTTCGAGGCCGAGGTAGGGAGCTTGCGCCTAGCCAGGCCGACTGGTTCGAGCTTGCGAGCTTTCTAGCAGCAGCCAGTCGCCGGCTGCCGGGCCACGACCTCGCATCTCGCCCGGTTCGTTCAGCCTTTGTTCCGGAGCTTTTCGCGGTCACGCTTTCTCGTTCTCCGAGCTTTTCTCCAACTAATTCCACCAGTCGAAGTTTAATTCTAAAACTCGAAGGACCTCCTTCCATCGCAGTTGAGTTCACCGAATTTTCGTGAACACCGTTCAGTGACTATTTTGTTGTTTTTGTTTTCTTTTCGTTTCGTTGAGTTTTCTATTTTTTTTTTTCACCCCGAGGCTGAGGATTATCTGTGCAATTGTTTCACAGTGAAAGGTTTGGAACAGAGTGTTATTGAGAGTGTCGAACGGTTCTACGACTTTCGGTGAAAGGAACGCAAAGAAGACCAGGGATGGCGGATGGGTGATAGATTCCTGCTCCGTGAACCAACGCGGGTTGAAGGTGTTTTTCAGCAACGGGTGAACCATGTGAGGCTTCGACCATGAGGGTAAGTGTTGCTACGGCTTTTCCGACACTCGCTGCTTTTACGCGGGCACTGCCTCCTCGGTCAGACTCGATCCCTGCTCTGATGTAGCGTAAACTGTGGCTCTCGCTACAGGAGAATGCAAACGGGACAGCTGAATGCGGAAACGAACCGGGCATTCTTCAAGTTAACACATATCTGACCGGCATCTTTACTCTGTGCTGTTTTCCCTTATATTTAATTTATTTCGATTTAATCCCCCATCTAATATATTGTGATTTCATCTGTTATTGGTTTATGGATTATTTTAATTCATTTCTATGTTACCCTTTATCTCGGAATCCGATCCTGTGTTTTCTTACATTTTTTAGTAACTTATGATTTCATCTTTTACTGTTGTCTCGTGGATTATTTTAATTCATTTCTGTTTATCCCTGTATGTGACTCTTGGGGCTGTGTTTTCTTACACCTCGTAATAATTTGTGATTCCATCTTTTGTTCGTGCATTATTTTAGTTTATTTTTGTTTAATACTGTATGTGGCTTCTGTCTTTTCTCATGGTTTCTAATAATTTGTGATTTTATATTCTTTTATTGTTCGTGGATAATTTTAATTGTATGTGTCTACATGTTTTTTGAGTATCGAGAAAATAGTCTTTGTTATGGGAGTATAGAAGACAGCAAGTGAAAAGTTATTTTTTATTTTGTTGTAATTCACACTGTTAGAGTAAAAATTATGTAAAAGTGGGGCTTGAAAGTATTATTTAGGGGCTACAAAATTAGATGCTGCGTTAATGAAACTGTAATCATTTATTTACTGGGAGACACTAATATGAGCGAAATTAGTCGCTTGATTTTTACTGATTGTGGAGAAAAGATTAGTTTCAGTCTTGCGATCGGATATGTGATAAACAGAAAATAGTAATCATTCTTCATTTCAATAAAAATATACGACTACATCAATAGATGTCGTATAATAGAAAGTTCCAGATTTCAGATAGTTTGTACTTGTATCATTTAAATGATTCCCGATTGAATGTTATGAAGTTAAATGCCTCCAGAAAAGTAATCAACGGGAGAATTGTACAAACTTGTAAATAATACAAAAGTGACATATAGCTTTTTAATACTAAATTGATACACCATTTGAATAATGAAATTCCATCCGATTTGAAATGAAATATATAATATCACACGGTCTAATAAAGTTATGGAAATACAGTTAGTGATCAAATTGTTAGAGCCAAAGTGTGTAGAATATGTTTATTTCCAATGTGACGGATAATGTTCCATGCAGTGTTTTCGATTTCTGAACGCGAACATTTCATGAGAAAATGAAAAAACATCCAGTGTGACTATGAGTTTATCTAAAAATTAATTGTTTTAACACTAAACCTATCAAACTTTTTAAAAGTAACTGATGCGTGTTGCCTTACTTCCTGCAAATACCAGAGCACGCCAAATCGACGAATTTTCAAACTCGTTTTCCTCGAAAACGATGTTTCAATAAAAAAAATGTTATTTCTTCTTTTCGATTTATTTTTGCATGTAAAATCGCCGTCCGGCCGCTTGTACCACAATTTTAGAAATACTCCGTATTTTTCCAAAAAAGCTATGTTTCGATGCTTCGTTTTATTAGGCTGTTGCATGCGATTTTACTACAACAATGTTAGGAAACATTTAGATATAAGAAGTAGGTTATTAGTAGGCATTGTGGACATATATCGAGTAACATTTTTATGAAGCTGATCTTTATGGTCCTATCTTCAGCTTCTACTTCGATATCTAATTTGACTTTAAAATGAAGTTTATTTCAATGTCAATTAATATGATTGTCGTGTATGCACTTTTTATAATGGAAAAAATACAAACATTTTGACGATTACTTTAAAATCGTATAGATAATATTCAATTATTAGAGTTTTCTTAGTCGTAAATGAAATTCAATCGAGAAAAAACTTATCTGAAACGCGTAGTACGTATTAATGAATCAAATGAAGGGAAATATTCTAGGTCGGTAGAAATGTTTCGTTTTGGTGTCAAAATAGCATCGAGTGCAAGGGGTTAAAAATTTCTGTAGCAATATCTTTTTAGTACCAGTTTTCCTATTTGTCGCTGTGCGTCGTCTCGAGAATGTAAACTCTTGTACAGGTGTAAATGGAAGAGTGACAGAGCTCAGGACGGTGGGCAAGGATCGGCGGCTACGTCGCCGCGAATTTTCTGTATTGCTGCGTTCGCAACTGCATCACCGTTTAAGCCCACCCGTTGCGTGCGCTGATTTATCGCGCGCCGAACGAGTCACGCAGCTCCGGGGTGTAATTATTTTCACGTGACTGCTGTCAGGATTAAACTCTCTCCCTCCCCCGAAGGGGTGTGTTTTTGTGCCGCCTCGTTGGGGCGCGAGTTGCTTCGATCATCGGTTCGCTGTTTCTCGAAGCGATTTCCTAGATTTCACAATTTTCTCGACCGACTCTGTTCCCTGTTTCATTTACATTTCAAATTTGAATGAAACGTTTCAAGCTCGCGACATAGGGTGACCGATACTTCGAATTGTTTTCCGAAAGTTTCGCAAGCATTGCAGCCAGCTTCATCGGAAGTCGGAAGGCACACCAATCCTGCGAAACGCGAGGAAAACAATTCCAAACCGTTTCACAGCTGAAAGTCTCAACAGTAGAAACTGTTCGACCTGACAGTCTTGAAAGTCTGAAATTTCTTGATTCTCCTCGAAAATTGGAAATGGTGCTTTGGAACGTTGGAAAACGTTTATTTGTCGTTTCATGAAAGCATCATGATCTCCGCAGAGATTACCAAATTTATAACTAATAAATGAATATCTTCAAAATAGCCTCCCCAAGTATTAAAATTTTGACAGGCGCGTATGTTCTTCTACGAGTGATCGTAAATATTCTTTGATGGTGAAGTGAGCTAAAAAGTACGACGTGATAAAAAAAGTGGACAATTTAACGCCGAGGATAAAATAGAATTTTAAATGCATAGCGAATACACTCGTTTCTTGTTTCGCTCGTTGCCAGTATATTTGTGTACGTGGCCGCTGTTAGTATTTCCGATACAGCATACAGAGATTTACCGTATCGTATATCAGATGCTGTTTGTGGGCTAGTTGCACGATGTGTCTGTTCGCAAATACTTGTAGAACGATTTTGTATGTGTATGTCAGATCAGCTGCGACCTCGGCAGAGTTAAGCTGAGTTTAACGGAGTTTAAATATGGCGTTCGTTCTATTGGAGAGTGTCTCTTTAAAATAAGAAATATTGTGCGCAGCACTAATACACTACTACAGCAAATATTGGAAGCTTTAATTATTTTTTATCTACGGAAGATATATTTCTTTTTGAACGGTATGATATGTTTATAAATTACATCCATTTTTAACTGCTTTGTAGAGGATAGTTCCCGATAAATGATTCCACACGATCATGTGATCTCGAGTATGAGATCATCTTTTATAGGGGGGATTTCGAACATCGCAAGCATTTGCGGAATCTCGATAAATATGCGAAGGATACGAAGGTCTCGGAACACCGGAAATTAACGTTCCGCAGATCGTTTTAAACTGAGATTTTCCGAGAATTCTGCATTCGCACATATGAAAATTCCCGAGTTTGATCAAGTGCACCTTCATTCCTCCAATTTCCCATAATTGGTCGTCCATACAAATCACAGAACGTCGAAATAATATAATTAAATAATTATATAAGAATAGGAAATACACAATGTATTATGGCAATTATTTTCATAACTTTTTTATTTCTTATAGATCCCAACAAAGTTTGGTTCACTGATTGTATCGCAATAAAAATTGATTTTCGAGATTGATACAAAAAGAAATAGTGTCAGACATGTACGATTCTCGTGATAGTCGAAGTGTTAATAGGAACAAGCGTTGCATAGGTAACTATCAATTATCATTTTTGGTAGGAATGGAGATAACGTGAAACAAACGGAAGTTATTCATAAGTCAAGTCAATGAAACTTTTCTCGGGTAGCTCCAGAATTTATTCAATTATACGAATTCACCGTTAGGAAGCAACATCTTCTCAACTTTGGGGGTCTTGGTGTAGTTAAGAGTTTCATGTGACTTGTTAATTAGGAGTGACGAGTATTGTCTCCGTTATCTTGACTCCATAATTTTCTTATCTGTTTGTTTAAAGCGTCAGACAGTAAATTATATCCCGATACACGTAACATTGCGAATTAAATAATTGTTGGGTCACTGTACTCTTGATCTTTGTGCAAAATGATCATTTTCTGCGTCTGTTTGCAAAAACCAGAAGACTCAATGAAAAATGAAAAAAATTTCTACTGTTTCAAATTGCAACTAGCAATTTTAAACCCGAATCTTTATTGCAAAATATGAATCTCCTGTATGAAGTGCAACAGACAGATGCTGAATAGAAATTTCTTTCCGTTTTTAATAATTTTGATACATTTAAATAATAGATTGATGTTCTTAAATTATTTTAAAAAGCCTAAAGACCTAATTTTCTTAAAAATGCATAAGAGTTGCAATCATTACCGTTTGCTACTGACCATGTAGGAATTCGTGGACGAGAAATCACCAGTTTAACAGGTGGAATACATTCATCGCTGCATCAGTCACCGGTGACCGACACAGTACCGTTTACATAGTGTCGGTCACCGACGACCGATATGTAATACGCGATTATTCATGTTTGCATAATTAATACAATATTTAGCGAAGCCTTGCAAGTGATTACCATATGTCGAGGATTGACCTAGAACCGGAACTCAAAAATTCTCGATCTCCTAACCTACAGAGGGCTGTTATTTTCACATTGAAAACTTAAATTATCTTTATGAAAAATTTATTATTAACATGTTACTCAAAATTCTCAAGTTTGTCCCTGCCCGCTATATATAATCCTGAAAACACACCATGAAATTTTAATATTAAACACGCGGAGCACTAAAAGAAACTGATATTTATTGCTTATAAAAATGTCACGATTGAATTTGTATTCGTCAATAGTTGTCAATCAAATAAATTGCAAAAATTATTTTCAGGATTGATTGCAACATAGTGAAAAAGATTTACTCTAGAAGATCGTGTTTTCCGAAGCTTTGATGATCATCGATGCTTTTTGTCATCTAACTATTGTATTTTGTGTCATCTAACTGGTGGTACAACTGGGCAGAGGATGACTCTACATTTAAAAATAAGTCGAAAATTGAAATAACACTTTTTCGTTTGACGTATCTCTGACGCGTCTGATCATCACCAACCAATTCTACTTCCTGCGTATGCCTGAGCACGCGAATCTAGCGAGCCTACAAATTCATTTTTCTCGAAAACGAAGCCTTAAAAATCGCATCACTCTTTCTTCCCGACTTATTTTTTCATGTAGATTCACTTCCTTGTATTATTTGACAAACATTTACGAATTCAATGTTCTTTCTGAAGCAACCAGACAGTTCCACCTGGAGCGCATAATTCGCTGTCAACAATTTGTTGAAATGCCAAACAACTAAACATTATATCCCTAGGGTACACGGCCGGGGTTCCATACATAGCCTCAAGAAAGATTAAACGGCCATGTTTATCCGTGGCATGTGTGTCGGTGTTCGTGCGTCGAGCAAATAAAGTCATCCGAACGCAATCAAATCCATAATGAGGTATCAGTGTAATTGGTATATTCCCACGGAAAATACGCGCGACACAGTTGCGCTGTATCGAAGACGACATGGGACACAGTTCTGCCGGTAGCTACGATTTCCGTGGGATTTGTGGTTATTGTCTCCGTTCTCGCGACGTGGGCGTAGCAAGAGATGCGCACCAGGCGTCAAACTAATTCTTGCCGCATTGATTAACACGATACGATCCGGCCGCGATTGTCTCGTCTGAAAAGACGCATTGTCATCCTTCCTATCACTTGAAACAGTCGAAATCGCGGCAAAACTTCGACACGGGAGACCAGCCAATTTTATCGGATAATCTCGCGGAAAACTTTTCCCCCGCGCCAGTCTACGGGATAACGAAATACAGAGTGGATCCAAATAGTATTCATTAACACTTTGAGTGCCAAACCAGAACCCTCGAAAATTCTATGAAACCAAAGTAAATTATTTAATGAAATAAAAATTGAAAATAATTATATGTGTGATATTGAGTAGTCTACCAACTTTCTTGCATTTTACAGATCCCAATCAAATTTGGTACAATGAATATATTAACGTAAAAATTCATTTTAAAACCTGGACAAATAATTCCGTCACCCATATCTGGGTGACATGGCGGTCAACGTGTTAAACGCTAAATTTCCAATTATCAGGAAATTGTCGATATTCAAATTTTGATAATTGAATGGTTCAGTGGTAAAAGGATGTACGCTGGGTATTTAAACTAAAATGAAAATGTGAAATACTTATTTAAAGATACGTTTAATGTTCATTGAATTTACAAAAATAAGAATAGTGGTCATTTTCGTCGCAAATTTATTATAATTTAAACTGAAGTGACGACCGGTTGAATAGAAAGGCATTCGCACACCTGATACTCGAAGTTTTCACACCGTTTTCCCTCGCATAGCTACTATTTTGCGCACTCTTGATACAATCAAATATTATTATAACCAGAAAAATTAGCGCGATGCGACGCGCCCGCCATTGCCTCGCCTGAAAGGGCGCATTGTCGTCCTTGTTGCCTCTCGGAACCGACGAAATCACGCCGTCAACTTCGACACGGAAGACCAGCCAGTTTCATCGGATAATCTCGCGGAGAACTTTTTCCCCGCGTCAGCTACGAGATAACGAAATATATCCCGAAAGACGAGCGTTGCGATAAGCCAGCGAAACTCTCGGATGCCGTCCGGCCTGGTCGGCTTGTAGATTAAACTCGAAACTTCTGGGAGAGCGTCTCGCGTAATCCGTTTAATCGCATTATTAGTACCGAGACGAGAATAATATGAGTTGATAATCTCGTGTACGGCCGAGCGTGTGATTCAATTTCGACAAGCGAACCCCCCCCCCCTCGTCGGAGACACCCACCAGTCGCGATGAAACTCCGTTCTCCGTGTTTCTATTGCGGCCACTGTCATCGCCATTGTGTACCTGCACTCTGTCCTCGAGCATGGTTCTTTCACCCTCTCTGTGCTCGAACGCTGAAATGAAATATCGGTCCTTGCCGCAAATACGGCGGGACGACGCGAGAGATATAGTCAGAGAAGTACAGTATGAAATCGTTCGTTGCACAAAACTGGACCGAATATGCGCGCGACAATCGAGTTCGCGCAACGAGGGGAGGTATCATAGTGATCCGTAGCGACAAGCGAGATTGCAACTAGCGAGGTTTTACTGTATATATATCCATTAACACGTTGATTGCCATGTCATCCATATGTGGGTGACGGAATTATTTGTCCAAATTTTAAAATGAATTTTTACGCTAATATATTAATTGTATCAAATTTTTTAAGGATCTGTAAAATGCCAGAAAGTTAGAGGACTACTCGATATCATACATAAAATTTTTTCCTATTTTTATTTCGTTAAATAACACATTAATTAGGTGGAATTTTTGAGGTTTCTAGCTTGGCAGTCAAAGTGTTAAACGTAGGCAATGCCTGAGAGTGTGAAATTTTAAAAAGTTCTAACCAGATTGTCTTCCTTGTGATTACTTCATATTGCCAAAACTAAAAATTCCAACGAAGGATACCCGCCAGAATGATATTCCAACGATACAAGTTTAATTAGTTCTCCGCAATCTCAATGAGCGCAACGCTTCCTCCATAATTTAAATATAATAAACGAAGGGAGAAAGATATCCAAAGCTCAGTTACTCGCGATCCACCTCGCCAGGAACAAAATCGAGAATCTTGAAGGCTTTCTTCTCGTAGTTCAGTTTACCAAAGGAACTTGCTTAAAGATCGCGTAAGAATCGAAACCGTCGAAATGAAGAAGTTCTTAATTGAAAGCTGGTCTGGTAAGCGGTCCAGAAATATGTGTGAAGCCTTCGAAAAGGCTTAATTGACTTTGGCCGCAGGTTCTCTGAGGCTGTCTGCCGTGAAAAAATCGAATCACAGGATCGTTGGATGGTATGCGCCTGGCGATGCGCATCTGCTCGGGGTGAGCGAAAAGCAACGGAAAAAATGCTCGATCGACAATTACGGACAGTCGTGAACGAGCACGACCGGAAACACGAGGGTTGACCACTGACGAAGCCACCGTAGAAATTCCGCGATGACGGCTCTCTGTTATTTTTCTCGTTCCGAACGGGGGAGAAACTCCGTGGATTTCGCACAAGTCACTTCAAACGATTTTCTAGCGGGGCCGTAAACTGGTCTGGTCAAACCATAAATATTGCGGACAACCAAGTATGATAAAACGACATACTCCGTCGCCAAAAAATTCTCTCGAACTTCGCCTGACCCGCTGCTTAATATGTACACGGTGTAAAGAAATTATACACTGACTTCCACTGATATTCGGACACTTTTAAAAATCGTATAACTTTGTTAACATTGGACCGTACAACTTGGAGTTTCTTAAGAAGTTAGCACAATTGGATTGCTACGTAAAGTGAGAAAAAATTGTTGCAAAAATTGCAATTGGTCGAAATTGCAGAGAAAATACTAGTAGTTGTATTTTACAACTAGAAAGTACGATTTGTAGATCTCTATGAATTATACATATTCTGAGAATTTCATCAAAATCGGTCAACGTTGTAATGAGCTACAGATATTTCAAAAAGGCCAAAATTGTGAGACTTTCACACCTAAGTTTTCATCGTTAAACTAACACGTAGCACATTACAACGTTTACCGATTTTAGATGAAATATTCAGAATATGTATAATTGATACAGATGTACAAAACGTACTTATTAAATTTTTAATATAAGTCCGCATATAAAAAAGTTGCAAAGTACAACTTTTAGTACTTTCTGTGCAATTTCGACCAATTGCAATTTTAATCAAACTTTTTTTTCATGTTATATAGCGAACCAATTATTCGAACTTCTCAAAAAAATTCAAGTAGTATAGTCCAATATTGACAATATTGTCGGATAGTTTATGTTAACTGTTCCTTACATGTATATAGAAATGGAATATCGCATTCGTTTGACAGTACCGAGTTTCTTTTTTAAATAAATTGGTCTTGAGATGTCACCGTTACCCATCAAGCTGGATTGTAAAACAGGTACGACGTAAATTTTCGAACCGAATGGAGTTTGTTCCGATGAAACGAAAATTGCATTCGTTTATCTCTTTGTTCTGGTTTCCTTTGACGTTTGTATTGCGCAAGGCTTTCTGATTTGAATAGATTCCAAGAAAATCGCGCCATTTTCATAGCTTTGTGTTTACTCATTTCATTTCCCGTCTAAAAACGGTGCGATTGTTCTTCAATCATGATATGACGGACATTAAATTACACGATGCCATAGTTGGCATGAAGCTTTATAATCTTTTCACTAGCTGCATTAATTGCCCTTCTCTCGGGCGATAATTAAACGTCCGCATTTTATTAAAACATCTGCTGTACCATTGAAATTATACACATGTGCTTCGTGCTTTGCATAAAAATTATTCCTGGATCTGTTTAATTATTGTTACTGCGTAAACGGCTACAATAATTACATTTTATGCGATGTCTCATTAAAATTAAAAAATCCTCTGCAATATGTTCCAAATATAAGAGCTTCTATAATACCCATGCGTGGTTGTGTATTTTTATCCATACTTTTGTTATTTTATGTCTCTTTATTTTTATTTCGTATTATTTCAACGTATCCGTACTTCGTTAGCATTTCAACTTTATTATGGTATGTTTCTATATGACTTCTCATATTTTGAGATTTTTTATATAATATTAATAATAATATGAATTATAACATGTTGCGTATTAATACAATGAAAATGAATTCGAAATTCACCATTCTTTCGAGTGAATACATTTTCCATTGACTGGAAAATTTTAATACATTCAAAAAGATCTAAAAATAACAAAAGAGTTCATAATAAAGACACAATTAATTATAAAACAGCTATGAATAATAATAATACCTAAGGATGTCCAAACCAGTCCTCTTCTGTGTAACGAATAACAATTTCTCGGTTGGCGCTTCCATTAAAGAGAGAAAAACGAGTTTGGAAGTTCCACGGATCTGCGTGTCCCAACATTCACAGAAGTAGAATTGGTTTGTCATGATCAGACGCGTCAGCCGATTTCTATTCAATTTGCACGCGTAACCACCGAATTTACAAACTTCATTTTCTCGAGAACGATGCGGAAACCGAGCAAATACCTGTGTGACATACTCGGATTTACAGAAGGCATGTTTTACATTTTCATTACAGGGTTAAATAAAAAAAGTTAAAAATCGAGACTATAGCCATTCTTTCCTAAAGGGTGTGCGAGTAACCGTACCGAGCACAAAATGTGACTAGCATGCGTTGTTTTATAAAAATTAGTGAACTGAGTTTATTTAAACCCTCGCAATTTTTATAACATTACATGCACGAGTGAAGAAAATATCGTACAATTAGACTTACAATTTAACTTACGAAAAGACTTCGTTTTTACCTGGGATTTAAAACGGTCATTTTGAAAAACCGAAAGAATGTTATAGCTGTTACGAGGATATTGGTTCTGCCTCATATCGGTTATGGTTTCCGTTCTATAACTGTTATCTTTCAGTTCTACGACTGTTATTTTTCGGTTCTACAGTTATTTTTCAGCACTGAAACATCATAACCGATATCCTCGTAACTCATAACGATTAAACGTCGCTTCGGTTTTTCACAACAGTTTCGATCAGAACCGAAACAGTGAAACAGTTATTTTCAAAAGCTTTTCATCCCCTGGTTTTAATCAATTCCAGGACGAGAAATTTTTTTAATTAATTCCACCTGTTCCGCAGAAGCGGCCACCGTGCCGCGGTTAAAATAAACGTCGATTACGTCGCGTCGTGTGCAATTGCCCGTCCGCCATCGTAGGCGGTGCACGGTTTCCGGTTCTTATTATATTCTCGTGTGCGCAACGAAGCCGAGAAGCCGACGATCAATCACCGTGATAATTAATGATGCTCATTTCTAATTATCCGTGTCCTCGTTGATCAGTATCCGTGCTTTCCGTTCGATCGAACCAATCCGACGCTGTAGAACACACCTCGCTCTCACCGACGAACCGGCTGGCTCACACCTTTGAGCCCTGTGTTCCCGACGGCCATAAATTCCTCGCGCGTAGAAACGGCGTCGTTAGCAGGCGCCGTCGAAAATTCGTGCAACGATTTTTTCCGTAAAAAAAAAGGAAAAGCAAAAAACAAAAAGAAATATATAATGTCGGCCGGTGACGCGACAACGTACGATCCCGACGCGGAATACGCGGGGAAAATCGCGAAACAACGATACCCGTTTGTAACTTGATGAAAACCCGCGAGCGCACAGCTCCCTGAAACGCAGTTTCCCTATACATCATTTTCGTACGGCCACCGTTTTTATTTTCTTCCTCCCTCTTTTTTTTACGCTTTCGTTTCCTTGAATTCTTCGCTTCGAACTCGGCTTAACGACGCGCGAGCAAAAACCGGGCATAATGACACGTGGAACGACGGAGATTTGAATTTCCCAGCGTAGACACAGCTCGCTGGAACGTTAATGCACGTGTTATAAATAATGTCGGGACATTTCCATTTTTATTGTAACTGTTCCGAGGGAGATTCGGTCGCTGACCGAGTTCGAACTTTACGGGTGATCAGTATTATTCCGACGATCGGGAACAATGTGGCCACCAAGCAACCGCAAGAACAGTTCCGAGACCGTCTTCCGAGGAGTCAGAGTCGATGTTTCTTGGACTTAGTTTGGCACTGTCGATCGTGGACCCTGTGGATTTCTTTCGGGAACGATTTCAAACACCGTGGAGACTGTGAATTGGATCTATCTAGGTCCACTTTAAATTTTAGATTTCTATTCTGTAGTACTGTTTGTTAAAATTGACACTTCGATTTAGGTAGACGTATCATGCTACTAATATTAGAGCATAAATACTGGGTCGTAACACAAGTACGTTCGATTATGTTCGGTGTCTCATTTTTCAATCGATTCAAGTACAGTATTCTTCATTAGGCTCCACAGGCTTCATTTCAATTACAGTGTTTAGAACGAACCGTAATTAGAGTGCGGATTTTTACGCAAACACAAAAGTTTCTGCATCAATTATAAACAACTGGAGTTCAATGAAAATATATTTCCTTAAAAATATATTTAGAATTACAATTATTTAAGAACAAATCCATTTTTCAAATACAAGAAGTACCAAAAAATAAGATTGATTTTCTAAATTCTTTTGTAACAGCTTCGTATCACTTAAATCTGGAAATTTCAATAAATTCTGGAGTCTATTCGCAGCATATAAAATTATGCAATTAAAAGTTAATCAATTTAAGCGCAGTTCACTTTAGTATACTTTTGCTAATGAAAGGAATGTATATTTAGCGCGCCAGAAAATTGGCGTGGTTTTCGTAGCGCGAGAGCAACAGCATGTTTTATTATCTCTGCGTAGACAAGTGCGGATTGTTTCACCGCTAACGCAAAACCTTGTAGCGAGCAGATTACACGTTATTCTTGGTTGTCTCGTATATTATCATTAATAACACTGGGACGCAGTTCTCGTAGCTCATTTTCAAGTCTCTCATCCCCTATCCGAAAGTCATCGAACCACTTTTGTCCGGGATATTCATGTGTGCAATTAGTTTCGGATGATTTATATATAATAACAAAGAGTTGTTTCACGGGGGGTTCAAATTTATAATTTTAAATAAATAGTCTCAGGAATAACTCATCGAAACTCTTTTTCACAATAATATTGGATTGGCTAAAAAGTTTGATCGTTCTTGTTATAATTTAAAATTTCATCTGATTAAATTAGATTTTATAAAATATAATTATTGTCCATTTTACTCGATAATATTATTACTCGCTAAATTACCATGAGAATATTATTAACAGTGTTCTATGTATTCATTACATTTATTTTTATTCATAATATCATGTTGTTCGATAGGAATCGTCTGACGCGTCTGATCATGACCAACTAATTCTACTTCCTGCATTGTATACTAAAGCGCACGAACCCGAGAGATCTTTAAACTCGATTATCTCGAAAATGACGGCTCAAACGAAAAAAATTTATTCCGTATTTTCCACTTAGTTTTACATATAGAATCACCCCCTCCACGGTAGGTAGGCGGAACTAAGAAATTCGTCACAAGATCGTGAACTTTTGTATAAAATAAGAATTTTGCGCATCGATTGCATGACATAGGACTTACGCAGAAAGTTGGTGTTTCTTTTATTCACATTTCAGCAAGCTAGTATATCAATTTCATAGTCTTTAACGAAGTCTTGCAACAACAGCTCTGTTCGCACTTTACGAAGCACTTTTCTCCAATTTTTTTTTTTTCGATTTGACACGAGCGAGGTGGACAATATGACTAACATTACTAGCCGTTTGAAGCTCTAATATATCCTGGCAGATTCGCTGATACATTTTCCTGCAATTCGCCAGCGATACGGCCGCCACCGAAATAATGATCGAATTTCGCTCGCGCTCCGCGCTTTCATAATCCTCTTACATTTTCAGTTAACTAGGTCGACGGAAAATTATACGTTGTTGCATTCACAAGTACGCGTATATGGAAACGTGGTTACGATGAATTCAAGAATAAATCGAAAGCCGATGTTGATGGAACACGGGGATCAAAAATCCATCGGAAATTAAAAAGTATCGATTGCCATCCGTATATTCGTCGATGGAACAAGTTTCACCGTGTCGAGTCCGAATTAACGCGAGTGGTAGAACCGGTGACATTAACACTAGATCTACAGAGCTGAACAAATTACTGTATTACACAATGCTCTACGAAAGCAACATTCCGATTTTTAGCGATTCTTATCAGGTTTCCATAGAGATAGATTTATTAAATACAGTGAGGGACCCAATTACTCTGGGAGTGGCAATTATACTTATTTTTAAAGCATAATGAACATTAAAAAAGAGATATTGAAATTTTTTCATTAAATTTTCATTAAAATCAGTTAATATTATGCTTTGAAACTAAGTATAATTAATATAGGCGCAGTAATTGGCAGTAATAGTAAACGTTTTATAGAAGAAATAATTATTACAGAAGGTCGGATTATTAGACACAATATAATTTCATCATCGTTTACTTTCTAGAATTTGAAGACAGTAGTGAAAAA
The DNA here is from genome assembly GCA_913789895.3 of Seladonia tumulorum. Classification (NCBI taxonomy): domain Eukaryota; kingdom Metazoa; phylum Arthropoda; class Insecta; order Hymenoptera; family Halictidae; genus Seladonia; species Seladonia tumulorum. Next base: position 12,768,037 of record OU565272.1, read on the forward strand.
TATTGAAAAGTCTGAATCATCGACAGGTGATGATAAAAGGGTCAAAACTTGTACGTAAAAATATTCAAAAGAAATAAATCGCTACAATTCAAATAAGCAGAAACGAGAAAATTGAACTGACACCGATTGGTTTCTGAGCCCTTCGTTTGCGCGTATGTGCTTCGTTGATGAAGAGTACATGCCGCCACGAAAGGTTAGGTCGAACGGGCTCTATTTTGAAGCTCCTCTGACAAGAATATTTCAGAAACTCATCCTTTATTCGTGTCTGGTATCATCTAATAAGTAAAGAGGAATACCTAATAGAGAAGGAGATCATGGTAATATGGCGACGGTATCCGTGGAACCTGCTCGCTGGTAATTTCCATGGAGGGTACCGTGAGAGCTGGTTGAAAGGAGGGTTGGTCGGGGATGAAACGGGAGCGGTAGTTGTTCCAGGGTAAAGAGATCGAATTATTGAAAGAAGAGTTATCTTTCATGCCGAGACTGAGTCGATCACCCCCCCCCCCCCCCCTCCCACTGACTGGATTTGCATGTTTAATGCAATCATGCTAATCGATGAAAAAGTTTTATCGGCACAGGGGGCACGGTGGGTACGAGGTGGAAACGATCGAAGAATAAGGGGGATAGAATTATGAGAGAAACCGCCGCGGCGCTCTTTGAAGGCTGGTAAGCATCCTAGAACCGCTTTGAGGAGGACAGTTCGGTGCCCAAGGCGCGCGGGAAAGAAGAACTTTTCCGAATGTTCACGTCGCAAACGGGCGTACTAGCTGGAACGGGCAACATTTAAATTCATGGCAATCAGATCCGATTGAAAAGTTCAACGTGACCTCAACTTCTCGGTAGTTATCGCCTGGAACGTGAAAGAAATGAAGAAGAACGCGGAGACCGATTCCGCGACACGTTAAGGGACCAACTTTACCAGGAAACCCGCTGTGATCGAAAAAAAAAACTTCGTTTCACTGAGATCAAAATAAACAGGTGTGCCTTCGGCTTTGAAAAAAAAAAAAATCGAACTCGTGTATGTCTCGTTTAAGAGAACATCTGTAATTACGGAAACTTTTATGCGAAGAAATCTTATCTCTAAGAACTTTTTTAAAAAGCGGGATGGAACTGATATTATTTTAGAATCTGTACAGTAAACGTTTGTTTTTTATATTCCTCGATTTATACACAATTCAAGACGATTTATCGTTAAAGAATATTAGATATTGCAGTCATACAGTAATTTCATTGTTTCTTGATTTCTTATTGCTATTGTCGAACCTAGCATTATCGTCGACAAAACATTGCTTTTCGATTATTTCATTTTCAATATTATACTAGCTACACTATACTAGCTGAACATTGTAATGGCTAGCAATTTGTTATTTTTCATAAACATCCATCCGTTCAGGCTGTTTAAATAATTTCCATCAGAAACTTCACGATCCCGAAAATTGGGCAACAAAACCTGATCAAAATTCTGAATAGTTCGTGATCAGGTTACTATTTAAAAAACACTATTCGACGCGAGGGTGTCGCACGATCGATTCGTCGCAAGAGTAAATAGAAATCCGTGTCCTTGGACCGGCGTTCGTTAGCAAGCCTGTCGTGCTCAATAATGGCTTTCCCTGATACTTGTCAAACTCCGCTAATTTGACTATTGTTCAATGGATGCCGTGTATCCCCCGGGTCGTCCATCTATTATTTCATTTTTCGCGGGCAAAAACCGTGCGGTTCGACACTCTCATTACTCTTCGTTACATCTTCGCGTGAGCCGAGACTCCTCGATCGAGTTTCCCTGCCGTGAGATTTAAAATGGAATTCCACGTGGATATTATGTTTTCTCATTACTTTCCTCGGCTCCGGTTCGTTCGGTATTAGTTTCTCCTTTACCTCGCCGCGTCCGACCATCCTATCTCGCGCGGAAATATTTCCGCTGGCCGCGCGCAACCGCGCACAGTTACATCCCTTACTCGATTAAAAAGGAAAAAAGGCGTCACGAATGGAAATCTGAACGTGCCGAACTCGTTCCGTTAAGCCTCGTCTCGAAGCGAACGCGACCGGATGGATAATCTATCCGTGAATAGATCTAAAGTGAATATTACCCTCAGACATGTCACCTATAATCTAGAGGCACAGAATCGAATTTTGATAATGATCCAGATGGATAAAATCGGGTTATGAGTCAATATTAGAGTCAATATTAACCCTAGCACTTCCAGGGGGGGCTCGTCGAACCAACAGGTTGGAAAGCTTTAATTTAGGACTATTTTTCTTCAGTGAAAAATTCTCAAAAAAATTACTTATTGTCGTTTATATATTTAAGCTTAATATTCCGAAGTCCCGTTGCTATAGGGGAAAAATTACAGTGAATAGAAAGGAAAAACCCACGCTCCTTTGATCTCCAAAGAAGAATTAAAATGTTCATAAAGTATCACAAGCTTGAATATTACAAATTTAAAAAAAAAACTATTTTTTCTAGTAGAAATGAGTAAAAAAGTTCACTTGAGACTCTGCGTGACGGCTCGAGGCTTGGAAGTGCTAGGGTCAATTATACAGGGTGAGTCACCTAACGTATGCACCTGAAATATCTTTGTCGATATTACAGATAGGTCAAATGTCTTAAGAACGAGGTGAGTGGTTCAGTGAGGCTCACACGATGACATAAAAATATTTATTTTTGTTATTTTTTTTTAGAAGTCTCAAGGTTTTTAAGCTACGTCTTTTTGGAATATAGCCAAACACGTATACAAAATTTTAAAACACCATATAATCTCACCATCCTTTATCTCATAAATAATCTAAAATTGAAGGCTCTGAATGTGACCACTGAACATAGAAGAATTCGTAGAATGAATTAACTTCCTTTTTGTAACACCAGGTGTGATCAGATTTTTATTTGTGTCTGTCTGCTCGCATAAACCGAGCCGCGCGTCGTCCCGAACCGCTACAAAACGACGAATAATTCGATCGCGTGCCCACGGAATCGTTTTAAGCGAAACGGAAGGTCGAGCTCGGCGGCAGGGGGGCGGGACGGCGGGTCGATGAGAAATTGAATTTGCCGCGGGTGAAACGAAACATTTAGATTGTCACCGGTTGTATTTTCCCCGGGAAATCCGCGGAATTCGACGTTACAGGTGTAATGGATTTCCATAAGGTTGCAGGGCACACGCGGCGCCGTTACGACGACGCAGGGAGCCGAATCTTTTTCGAACCACTTCGCGCTCCGTTGCATCCAGGCACGTGCAATTCATGAATAAGTGAGAAACAACTTCCGAAACAAGTTGACTGAAGGGTACGAGATGGGCTGCGCGACCCGCAAAGGAGGATTTCGGAAATTCAGTGACTCCGGTCGCCTTCTTAGAGACCAACGTTTGTACCCTTTTCTACATCGAGAGAGAGCTGTCCGCCGTTTTCCCCGTCCGTCTCGTTTTCTTATGATTCTCGGGGTGGGTGTCTTTGAAATTTTCATATATTATGCAAACGCTACGCGTCCGTACCTGGTCAGGAGTCTTTTTTCCGTCCTGCTTTTATTTATCCTGCCCTCGTATTTCTGCCATTTCCTTTCGCCCGGCTCCTCTCGTCGTCCAATCTCCTTCCTGGTCGAGGACCGCGTCACGTATTTTTGCGTTCCTTCCGCTCGGATGGCGACCCACTCTTCCGCTAACGAATTTCATCCTGATTCGGCAACCAGCCGAACGAACCTGAGGGACTGTTATGAATGAAACTCGGGTTCCCCGGGTCGTCTTATTCCTTCCCCGTTTCAAGCATTAACCTCGGCTCGAGATAGGGCTGCGCGACGCGCGCGCCGCGGCTCAGCTATCGATCGCTCGATGATTTCGTTATCGAAACTGCAGAAAGTTGCGAGGGAATTCAATTTTGGCATCGACACGATCAACGCCCTTTGTAAATGATTTTCTACCGTAAAAGTCGCGCGGGACTCGCTCAACTTCTTGCGGTGAAATTCCCTCAGTTGCATCTGCCGAGGAATTTTTACCCTTTTCATGTTCACCGAAATGAGATAGTATAGTAAAAAGCATATCTAGATTTTATAGTGATCCTATGATATCATACCATGTTTATATTATACTAACGATAGTCAGGTTATAATATTATCTAGTATTTCCTGCTCTTTTTATATTACGCAGAGTCAAGATATCGCTACTATAAATAACCATCGGTTGGGCGAATAACTAAATACCGTTACAAAATATATTCTATTATGACGAGTCAAAAATGGCATTAATAAAGGCCATATCTGCTATTGTTTGTAATTTGAAAAATTTCAAAATAGAGAAGGAAACTTTAGTTTCTAATTCTGTGTTTTGTAACCAAAAAGGTTACATTTTTACAGGAGGTTACTAGAGTATAAAGATCAACGATATTTATTATTTATAATTCAGTGATCCTGAACACTGAAATATTTATTTATTTCGTATAATGTATTTAAGTTACATAAAAGTAAAAGAAATATTATTTAGCAGTCATGAACATTCAATTCTTTTTCCTGCCGTGAAAAATTATTAACAGGAGATCAGGTCTGTGGAACCAGGTTTTATACTTTTATGTCAAACATAGCAGACAGAATGAGATATAAAATATAATTAATAACAACTTATTTGTAAAGTAACTTTGTAACTTGAATGAAAATACTACTTCTTTAGGTCTTTTATGAAACTATTATCAATGTCAAGATCATTAGCTATAATATTGTAATACATTTTAATACAGGGATACAAATTATGTAAAATATTTTGTGTTTTGTTACAAAAAACAAAAAATTAACTTAGAATTCAGCTGAGTATTTGTTTGAATGCTAACCAAAAAGATTTTGTTTTGCACAAAGATCAGCAGTATATTGATCAATTTGATCCACGGTAAACCATTCGAACTTAACTAATAATCATCGGCGATTTGCGTGTGTTAATTGGTGTTGTAAGGGATTATTTCAGCTATAAATAGTATATGGACGGTTTGATGTGGTTTGATATATGATATTGATTTTGCATATTAATGCAGGGAGTATTTAGTCTATTAATGCAGAGCTTGTATTCACTTTACCGTTTTAATCGGCAGTGTCAGTTGAATAATGTTGTGGATTAGAGAAACTTATTTTCAGAATGTTCGCCCAACAAATTTTGTCCTTCCTCCGTGTTTAGTAACGTATCGACGTAATTATTAGCGATGATATATATGTGTATATGCGACTATTCAAATTTCAGATTCGTTATTTTCGAAACGAGTTTTATGTCAAACTTTTTACAAATGACGGAAGCAATTTGCATAACAAGTTCGGAATATGTGATATTATAACAAATAATTGCTGGTTTTATAGCAATTGTGCGCTATAACGCAGCTGAATCTCGCGGCATAATCAGTCATAACTCGTAATGAACATTAGTGGTTCTCTCATATATAAACATTAAACGCTTCATAATAATGACCATCTAAAATATTCAAATGTCAGATTTTCATATTTACGCTGTTGCGAAAAACTTGTCATAATTTGTATTTTCTTCTTTTTTCCACAATTTGTTTTCGTATTTATAATTTGATATTTTTATTGTATTTGAAAGTGATGCTCCTACTCAAACCTGTGTTAGTTATGACGTGAAACTGTGGGATCTGTTTTATTCTTAACGTTGATGTTAAATTTAACGATGTTCAATTTGCCTTCGAGAATGGCATTTGTAGATTTGCACGCTTCATGAATTAATTACACGCAGTTAAAACAAGAGTTTTGCTTTAAGAGATGACCTCGTGTCGGAACTCGCGAAGGAACTCTTTTGAATAAATGAAACTGTTATAACGACAAGGAGTTACTGTTAACTACATTTTTAGAAATCGGAGTACAAACGGTTGATACCGTATTACAAAATAGTTTAACGGAAACATTGACTTTACGGACGTCTAAGATCACGGGAACTCAAGATTTCCAAGATCCCAAGAAACTTCGGAGGCGGTCGAGAAAATCCAAGATTCCGAAAGATTTTCACGAAACTTTCGACACTATACAGGAATGCCAAAACAGTCCGACATTGTCTTGGAATTTGCTTTTAGTTTGTTCAAAAGGTTCGCGAGATGATTCAACCAGACCATAGAATAAAATCATTCGTAACCAAAGGCATGTACAAAAAAAAAACACAAGATTATCGTTATAAAATAAACTGTAACTCTGCGTACATCTAACGTCACGAGAACTGGAGATATCCGAGATTCCGAGAAACTCCCGGAGGCTGCGAAGATTCCGAAAGATTTCCACGAAACTTTTAAACCTATACAGGAATGACAAAACAGTCTGACATTGTCTTGGAATCTGCTTAGTTTGTTCGAAAGGTTCGCGAAGACTTTGTCGAAGTTCTATCAGTGGCAGAGCGTGGCGTCACCGTCACCTTCGCGCAATCTCCTTCGCGAGAGAAAAAAAAAGGTTGAATGAAGCCTAAGCTTATAAACTCGTCGGAACTAGGGCGAAGGCCAATCACGATTCGCGTTATATAGGAAGGGGGGGAGGAAGGGGACGTAATTCGCGAGACGCTAACGAAAGTTGTTCGGCGTGAATAATTGCGCGATGTCGGGGGAGGGTGTTCGGCGTTGCAAAGGCAACTTTATGTTGTCCAGAAGCGAGCCTGAAGGAGGGAAACCATCTATTACGGATCATTATCGAGTCTTGATTTATAATCCCCATGGGGTGGATCTTAATACCAGATCAGCTTTCGGTGCTCTATCGCGTGACCCCTAAATCCACGTCTGCTTAACCTCAAACGCGTATTTACATAGATCCTTCAATATTATATGATTCCAATTTCACCGTGGTTAGATCGAAATGATTCTGTATGCATCGTTGCTCATACTCGCGCTTCGACCATGGGCCGCTTCTATTATTACAATCTACAGTGCCCGCTCGTTATTATTCGAACAACCGAGATGCTACGCTTTAACTCTCCCGCTTTTTGGAAGGGAAATTCTTCGTGCTATTGTTGGCATGGTCGAGTATTCGAATGAATGACTCTCCTTTCATCGTATATGCAAGAGTTGTTGCCGCAGTAATCATCATTCGTTTATTTGACTTGTGAATTTGGTAAGGAAGTTGAGCCTCGTAGAATATTATCCTACATATGATTTTCTATCAAAGTTCAAGCATAAATCAAACGGAAAAGTTATTAGGACTAAGTCCAGATATATTGTGCTTACTGATTATCCCCTGTTTGCATCAGTAATTCGAAATTTATAGCGGTTTCGTTAATTTTTATTGAGAAAATACAGAAAATTTAAAAGAAGAAAGTAAAATTAAACTGTATGAATTTTATGAAGTATTTTCGTATGAAACGACTTGATATATTAATAAATTGTTCGTTTTGCAAAAACGATGCAAAACGGTCAAAGAAGAATTGCAGAGAATTCTAATCCTCCCAGAACGCAAATTATTTGCATTCCTCGTTACCAGAGATTAATTACCCTTTGTGAACGGAACTACAGCCGGTCCAAACTCTCTCAGTCATTTGTCAACAGATCGATTAATCACTGGCCAAAAATAGATTAGCATATTATGTTTCTAATGCTGCGAAACCATCCATTATAATTTATTACCTAACGAAACGCAACAGCCACGTCGAGCTCGCTCAAGCTCTAAATAAAATTGACGACAGTTTCGAAATTGATTAGCGCAAAAATTCAAGTAGAATCATTTCAGTGATTAATGGTATCCAAGACACCGAAACTGAGACATTTTACCCCTGGTTTTTTATATATTTCAGTATACTAACAAGATCTACTTGAATGTCAACAACAAGACACGAAAAACCTAAGTGTTTAGCAATTAGAACTTTTCCATCCACAGAATTAAACTGAAATTCTTCAAGTAATCTATGTTAATTCTAGACTGTGGAATTCATGCATTCATGACAAAAGTAAATACAAGATGATATTAAAAATACTAGACAAATTTAAGACATATACCTATGTTTTGTAGATTTATATCAGCCATAGACATTCTGAAAATTTTATCGAAATTGCAGATTGAATTTCTTTTTCTTGATCAGAGACGTAATAACAGTTTAACCTTATAGAAATATATCTGCATAATCAGATAAATACAATATATATATGAAAATAATTTCACACGGGTATATTAAGCACCACTAAAGTACACACAGTACCACCACAAATATGTTTCAGAAAATTCAATCAATAACGCAATAAACAGTTCTAAACGTCGTCAATCATATAATTGCAAAAATGGTCCGTCGTTCGAGCGTGAACCCGAAGATTTTCCATCGGATCAGAATCACCGATTCGAACGGGCTTATCGTTACAATGGAATCACAGGGACTCGGTCCGGGATTCAGAAAAAGCAATGCCGTTAATTGGCGTGCCAGGACGAAGGAGCGTGGCGTAGGAACGGATATTTCATCAGCGAGCAATAACATCAGAATCTGCTGATAAATCGATTTCGCTCGGTTTCCAACAGCGGTAAAATTGAATGAATGCGCGGAAATATTTATCGCGGTGTCCAGCGGCAATGCGGCCGCAGCGAACGATATAATAAATCCCGGTTTCCGTCGGATCGCCTTCTTTCTCGAGCTGCCCGAAACGAGACAAACGAATCGAACAAGTTTTTCACGGCGTTAGTCGTCGTCGTCTTTGACGATCCTCCTTCTTCCGGCTGCATGCATTTACACCATCCAAGTGAAATTCTTCAAGCGTGCCGTGGCCTATCAGTGAACGCCCGTCGAGATATTCGGATTTTATGGTAATTGCCGGCGATCAATCGCGTCCGTAGACGTTCGACGCTGAAGACGCCAAGATATTTCGAAACCGAGGTTGGGGGTTGCTTCGTTAAAATGAAACGATTGCTTTTGATATCGTCGTTTTCAAAGCTCTTCCTCTCTTCGCTCGTCTTTGAAGTCGCACGATTTATACACGAGGCTGAATCCTGGAAATTATTGTGGAAAATATTGCGTTTTCGAAGCATAATCAGCAGGGTGGAACCTTCTATTTACAGCTTTATAACTTTCCGAATCGTAAATGCGCATGTACAACAATTCTTCTTTGAATTAATCTATCTTCATAAATCTGCGATAAGTTTTCAAAAATTAATTGATCTACAAAAACATCTCCAACGATGTAGCCCCGGCGTTGGGAACCCCCCTCTTAATATTTCCAATAAATAACTTAAAGATATTTTAAAGCTTGGAGCTTCTACTTAATTATGCGATTAAGAAATTATGAACGAAACATACGATGATGAAATATAATTTGCTAACTGAAATGTAAAACAAGAATAGGAGAAGTATTATCGTAGAATCTTCTTGTGCAATTATTTGTGAATGGCGTATGATAATTATAAGCAAGATTCGGGTTGAAATGTTATCAATTTAATCTAGCTACTTGAAATTAAATTATAACCTGTTCAGGGACACCTGGGCTTCCCTCGATCTCTACTTTTCGTGTTGTGTTTGTACCCGAGTATGCATACGCGTGTAGTTACAGTTGATGAAGACAGAGTAGGAAAACTGACGAAAACAGAACGGGGAAGCTCCCCAAGTCCCAGAGCTTATGCTCCGCAGCACTAATTTAAACTATTGCTCTCTGGGGTTGTCCTGATTCAGTCTTCAACACTTAGCCAGTTTGCATTTTAAACGTGTGATCGTGATTAATTAATATTCTTCTCGGGGTTATCTACTTTTTCGAATGCATAAGGGAAATAAATCAATCATTCATGAACCGTACTAACAACTAAGTTATTGAAATGTGCTACGTTAATTAAATAACGTAATCATTAGACCGTGGATCTTTATGCATTTACGGCTTCTAAAAATTTTCAAAAAATGCTAAAATATAAAACTCGATAGAATTTAGTAAGATTTTTATTTACTTCAGTTCTGCAAAGGCTACTACCACAGAAAATAAGATTTTATTCTATCCCACTTTCTTAAAATTCGTCTACAAAAGTTGCAAATTGTATAAATGTCCACAGTCTAGTAATCATATAAAGGGTTAAACTCCTTGGCAACCCAGAAATTTTTAACTTGTTTGTATATAATCCTTCTACTTCTACCGTGCTTTATCGTAGCACATATATTGTAATATTTAAACATTGTAAGCAAACATTCGAATAATGAATATTCATTCAGAATGGTCATTCAGAACTAAATGCTGCTTTATTTAAAGGATTATGTATTTGCTCAAAATATGTAAGTACGTATTTATTGAAAAAAGCAAACAAGAGATCATCGTGAGACGTCATGTCAACTATCAATGAAACAACTAGGCAGTGTCCTAATTCACGAAAATATAAAAACTATACTTTTCAGCACATTGAACTGAAATGTAATGAAAACATATACAAAATTTCAGATTTGTTAGTTGCACCTTTCCCTTTTATACGCTGCAAAATGAAATACCACGTTTAAAGGTTTAAGGTAACTGGTGTTAAACTGGAAAATAACTTGCATGTTTATTATCGTTGGCTGTCGTGTTCATGGCGCCTCTTCTCCGCCGATTATTGACATTTTAATCCGAGGAATTCACATTGAAATAATCGACGATGTCACATCCGAAGAGAAAGCCGAACAGCAAATGTGAGATTACCGGTGGCAAAGCACATAAACTTTTTCCTCCAGAGTCGGAAGTTAATCGGACCGTCAACCCCTCAGTCGCCGAGTAATTACGATGATCAAATTACTCCATTCTCTGCAGTAAAGCGTCCATAGACAAGCCTAACTAGGTAACGGTTGAAAATGGAATTACAGAACCTATCAGGGTTCAAGCCGATCCTCGAATTGGACTCGGGGAGTTTGCGAGGGGTTCGGTTTCCCGATGATCGCGAACTATTTGCTTTAAGCGGATTCTTCGTCGTAGATGGCCTCGGCCGCCCCCTGTGGGTTCACGGAGGTCCTCAGGAAGCGACCCGGGCATTCCATTGTTCGGCCAAGTGTCCCAAACGTTTACAGAATGTCCACGAGATGCCCCATTGTCCGTCTAAACGTCCTGGATGTCTATATGACGTCCCTCGAACGGCATTATACTGGCCCGGGACACTGCATTACCTCTGTTTATTATGTAACTCCAAAACGCCTAAGCCTCATTTAAATGCATCTGCATACAGACTTGACCCCCCGAAGAACATATACATATACATGTACATATATATATATATACGTATACAATATACGTTTAAACAGAGTCGCATAATAAACGGACATATAATTTATCGGCGTGGCCAACATAATGGCGTACAGAGAAACCCGGACGTTCCAAGTACACGTAGCACGGGGCAAGAACCGATATAGATTTTAATTTATACCCCTCGTTTACGGTATACGCGGTTAAATACAGTGTTTCACGCAATTAATCAAACACCCTTTATCAGAGAAGTACTTCCTGTAGCGTATTCTATTTTAGGAAATTAAAGGAACGCTGTATTATTATCAGATAATTGTGTATCTTTGGTCAGTTGTATTATAAAGATTACTACCCCGATTTATCGCATCGCATCACTGTTGTCATATTGATTAGTTATTGATCAGTTACAACACCGTGGAATAAAATAGAAATTTATTCCCTACCTTCACCCTTTAAGGACACTTCGATGAAGAAAACAACGTTAACAATTAAAAGTAATATAAACTCTGTTTGAATGAGATTTGTTGTCGAGTGTTAGAAATTCATACGCATAAATGAGTAGATTGAAATGTTAGGTCGGGAAATTGAGATACTGAATATTAAAATAGAACAAATCTGAATGCAGATAAGAAGAAGTGTGATAATAAGAAAATGTGTCACCAAAACATAAATATGGAGACTCGCACAGTTTCGAACGTGGGGAATCGAACAATGACAAGACGGCACGACGGAATCCGAGCTGAAAATGAATGCGAAGCGAAAAAAAAACTGAATAATTCGTTTTCACGTGCGACGAAAAAATGGCCGCTCAGCGATGGTAGTAATGACGCTGTGATTGCGGTAAAACGGCGCGAAATGCGACACGGGCCACTATACACCGGAAACCTACTTTTCCATCAAACGTGCATATCCTGCCACGCGGATTTAATTCCTGCTCTTTCATTTCACGGAGAGCCCGACACGATATGAAATCTCGCCCCGTTTTCGTACTTTCGCGCGCATATCCCCGGACCGGAGTCAAATCTCGAGATCTTCCTTATTCGAACGGCGGCGCACTAATGCACGCGGACCGCTGTGCATGTGTCATTTTCCACGTTTTTCCAGAGACTTACGGTTCTGTCGTATTTAACTTTCGCGTGGGCTCACTTTTGATACACGTTCCCCGGGTAGAATCGGCAAAGTGGAACTGCTTCGAATAAATAGTTTTGTGAAATTATTTGCAAATCCGTGTTTTCATAAAAAAATATAAATGAGTAGGCTATATGTACGTCGTAAATGTGGAACATCTGATTTCAAAAGTGTTGATTAATACTTGCATCTATGTTTCAAAATTATAATGAAGAACCTAAAGCAAGTGAAAATTGACAGTTCGTAACAATTATATTTAATTTTGAATACCTAAAAAATATGCACAGCAATTATATAAAATATCAATTAAAAATAGTAATTATTATATATAAAAACTGAAATGTAAAAAAATGTACTTCAGTTTTTGGTATAATAATTTTATAATATATCGAAATATGCTAAAATTGATGCTTCAAATAGGCTAAAGTTGATCGTGTGCTGTTCCATATGACCTATATTTACCCTGATTAACTATTAATTATTTTATTCGCTTGGTACACCGATAAACGTTATTTGATATCGCTAAAAGTAGCATCGTATGAAACACATAACTCGCAAAGTTGGTAACTCGTAACGTTAGTTCACAATTATTTACATGGACACGGTTAGCAGCGTGATTGAATTGAATATGAGCGGATTCATAATATTACAAAACAATTGTCAAAGAATATAATTACAGCGGCAGCCGAACCTAATAGAACAGAACATGATAATACAGTTAATCTCCTTCGACCGGAGTGCAATTAGTGCTTTCGCCACACAGGACGAGTATGCTAATCCATTACGTTAAATATTGGTTGAACCTGGCTGGAGCTTCGATTATGATAATAATTGCGTGATAGAAGTTTAGGCTGGTTAAAGTTATAGCAAGATAAAAGTATCAATTAGATTTTGCAGGAATCAAGGACACGAAATATTGTGCGAATACTTTCGACAATTTCACACGAAGTTGATCGTGTTAACAAATATTTCATCGATTTAATCTAGCATCGTTGAAATTCATCTAATGAAAGGGAAATTACGAACAACCCGGTTCAACATTCTTCAGGACGACCTGAGTTTCGTTCCATATGCATAGAGCTCCTCATTAGGCTTTTGTAAAATTCATAAGAATTCAGAACAATCGGAATTTATCGTGTAGCGTAAATTCCGACTGATTTCATTTTGCGATTGCGGAACGTACGACATTTTGTTTCCTCGCTTGTCTTAACTACAGGCGAATTATTTAACCTTGACTCGCAGAAAACGCAAATACAGTGATCCATATTTTCTAAATTTCATTAAAATCTGCAGACATCACTTTCAGAACTACGAACTATACATTCAAAGGTAGCTTGATACTCTGGCCCTTTGCGTTCCTAAGACCATCGGTATTGTAACACTTTGCATTCCTGAAACTCTTGGTATTGTGGTCCACTGCACTCTGAGACCCTTGGTATGATAGATGTGTCTATTCCAGATGACCCTGGAATGTCGTCCTTGGGAATCTTGACAATGCACTGACACCTAACCCCGTACATGTTCAAGATCATTTTGAAGATGGAATATTCTTCCATTAAATCTTAAATATTCTTGCATTAAATATCCTCATTGCATTCTGAGAAAACAGTTTGTAATACTTTAAGTTGGCACACCCTGTACATGTAGAGCACAGTAACCGAAGCTGAAAAGAACTCTTTTTCCTGCGGGTATTCTCTATCTACATTCGGGCGAGTTTGTATTCCCCGTAATTACATGTGTTCAGCGGGAAACCATAGGTAAGCTCCGTAAACGAACTCGCAGAATATCTGGAAATCGTTCGAGCAGCCCCGAAAAATCGCCGTAGATTGTATCGTAGTGATTTCCATTACCGGTAACCGCTTTGAATTCAGATTCGTCGCTAATCGAATTCATTTCCGAAAATTTTCCGTTCCCGCTTTAACGTCACACCCCCACCCCCCTCCCCCCGCCTTTTACACGTTTTTCCTGGTCAACGACGCTCACCGCCGTGAATCGTGAAAACCGTAATAGCATTCCTTTGAAGGTTACGCCGGGAAATCGAAGGAATTCGATTTTACAGTAACGATACTACGTTGCCCGCGTGCTACGGTACTCGCTTTATTGGTTTATACTTTTTCCCCGGCGCGACGGACCCGAGCATAACGAGAAATAATTTTTAAAAGTAGTCCCCCGGAAATCCGATCAGTAACCGTGATAAATTGTGGCCGCGGCAGATCGCACGTTCGAATTTGTGGCCGCGGATTAAAATTCGGCACTGGACACTGTTACTAGCTGCAAAAATAAAGATTTACCGGTGCGATAAACAATTCCGGTTTTTTTTTTACACAATGCGTGGCGGATCGGGCTCAAATCGCCGTTCAATTTGTTACGATGAAATACCCGACAAAAACGTTAAATTCCTTCGGGATCTAATAGTTTGCTCATCATTAGCACGAGGTGAATAATGGTTTTATCAATGTATGGCCTCGTTCGAAAATGTGAAATGAAAATTAATGTATTCGTTGATAAATGTATATCTACATGTGCAGTTCGGGCATAATATAAAGTGCAGTTTGTGTTAATTATTTCAAGGTAACTTGAATTTATTTCGTTTTTTAACGTCAAATTTATATAATGATACCAGATTTGATAAACGTACAACGATACACGTTCTTCAGTGTTTTTACGTTATTATTTCACATACAGTAATTATGTGTTAATGCAATACGTATACTCAGACATTATGTGTTATGTACATATATTCAGACATCAAAGTTTTCTGTAATGTGTCCCGCAAGTTATACTGCACCCGGTATATTTTCTGCTTCTTTCCTCGGTGAAAATGCTGAAGCAGAACCATGCTCTCGATTCCAGCGAAATCAAACGATGGGAAAAATCTTGAACACATTGCCGCGGCACAATCAAAATCGTCCAGCATTTCTTACCTCAGTTTCGCCCTCCCTGGACTCCGTTATCCCATTAGGCAAGATTAATCGTTAATTTCGTAATCCTCCCACTTTTATCGCAGTTGCTTGTTTCCCCTTTCTTCCACCGGCAGCAAGTTACCGCGAGGCGGGCTCGTGGCTGTAAACGAGGAAATTTCTTTAACCGGCAACGAATGCCGACTGTAAAATTTATAGGTGAACGACCAATCAGAGACCAAGACGAACGAGCCACGTAAACCCCGGGAGAAAATTATCGTGGGCCATAGAAACGAAAGAAGAGGGAGATTTGATAACTCTCCTAGCTTCTCAGCCTCCACGATTCCGGAATAGAAAATTTCATTGATTAAATTATTTTGTGGCATTGCAGGATGCTGCTAGCGTCATAATCGTCACAAATTATTGTTTCCTTAATAGTCAAAGAGGATAATGCAAGTATTAACATAATGTAGTAGTACTAGTCGTCGCCGCAGTTTTCTAACCAAAACACAAGGATGCTTAGCAAGATGTTTATGATTGGCAAATAGAAGCAGTAGTAAACTGATGTGATCAAATAGTTATAAAAATTCTACTAAACTTTTATATTTGTTATTATTGGGTGCCTTTACCTAGTTTATATCTATCAGATAAATAAAAGTTTCTCGTGGGACACTTACAGCTCTCACTACTGACTCCATGTATTTACCGTCGATTTGAATGATTGATGATACAATGCTATTAGTGTACCAAAACATGAAGAGGTTTATAAATAGGATCTGCTTTGAAATTACCGTCGATTGAAACTCGGAGGAGGATTGCGAGTGCATTATGTCTCTATATGATTCAGTAAACTAACGGCCGGTTATTAAATCATAGTGAGATTCGTGTTCGGTGTCACACGTGAGTTATTTATAACAAATGTCGCAATGAATAATTCCGCCGACTGTGAGGATCGCGCAATGATCCGGTTTTCTTTTTATTGAGACCGTAAGTGGAACTCTCCGTAGGGAGTTATAAAGCTATACATTAGTGTTAATAAAGGTCTAATAAACAGGGTGTCCCAAAAATATTGTACTTCCGTGAAAGGGATGATTCCTGAAATCATTTGAAGTAACTTTTTCCATTGTGAAAATGTACACCATGTACATTAGGTTTATATGACATCATGCATTAGTAATGTAGCTACAGCAGAACATAACGCATTAAGTGTATAGCTTTAAATCTTTAAGTTGCCTTGCTTGAAAAAATGAAAAAGATTATGTGCCTGAATATTCGGTTCGGAAAGTAGCGATCTGATATTTAAGGGTGGGAACAAAGTGAGCTTGCTTCGGTTTTTGTTTGCAAAAAAAAAGAATAGCGCAGCTGAAACTCGCGCAAAAGTTTGCGATGAAAAGACGTGCCCTTCGAAACAAAAGAAGTGGGTTGCTATGCAATGGGATTGCAATTTTGCACGATAATGCCCGACCTCAGATCGCAACTCGAACTGTTCGCACATTTCGACAATTTCACTAGAAAATTTTTCATTTTGTGCTGCACAGTTTCAATCTCATGCCAACTGAATTCTTTCTTTCGCGTTTCATTGAGTGCGGAAAGTCCATAGCGAATGATCGAAAATGTTGAGTGGTGGGCTTTTAGTATTTTTTGAATGAATGAGTTTTTTAAACAATTTCAATCCTCGAACGGACCATGTCAGAATTTCACATATTTTTTACATAACTGTTTTTGATGTAGAGAGGCAAGGAACGCGACTAACAATTTTGATGTTGTATAAATGTAGCTTCTCATAATTTTTAAACATTACACAGAGTAGAATGACAGTTCCATTTTATTTTATACATTTTGTTACACCGTCAGCAAGCGTCATATTTGTGATTCGTGTCTAAAATGTGACTTCGTATTATCTGGATGTACAATATTCAATTTTCTCGCAAAATTCAAATTAAAAAATTTGATGGGAATAATTCAGCGTCATGTAAAAATAAATCTCTACACACGAAACGGTTGAAAATGTTTGGACATCGCCTAAACGACGATCGAAGAAAACCTTCCGATCGATACAAAATCGTTTCCTGATTGATGGGACCTCTTGAAACAGGTGTAAAAAAGGTAGCAATAATATCGATCGTAAACTCCGATTACGACCCCTCCGTTCGTCTCTATTAAAACGAAAGTATTGCTCGCGAAATGCTCGGTTGAAGCTGTTGAAAATCTCCGTTTAATGTTTATTGGAAAACTCTTATTTCGCAGCAAGATTTGATATATTCGCCGCGGTTCCCTTTGAAGCGACCCCAACGACGAGAGGAAGATTAAAAAAAAAGTGAAACATCGGGAAAGTTTATAACAAATTGAGTTCTGAGGAAGGTGAATTACTTTTGGCGTAATCGGGTCCAGAAGTGGAAAAGTATGCTTAATACTCTTGATTGAATGTACTTGAAGAAGTTGGATACGATTTTAAAGACAGTAATTTTCGGAGATTTATATGCTGTCGTAAACATTTGACTCTGAAGAATGACTCTCTCTCTCTCTCTCTCTCTCTCTCTCTCTCTCTCTCTCTCTCTCTCTCTCTCTCTCTGATTTGACTCTTGAAACAGATTTCACTAGATGGCATTTCGACGGAATTTTTCGATTTATAGTGAATCATATTATTTTATAGCTATATACAAGTATATTTATGAATGTATATATGATAAAAATTAATAAAATCACAGATTTGCAGATATTAAAACCAAAATACATTCAATGACTTCCCATTAGTCATTTTAAAATTAAATGCCGGTCATTTGGCAGTGGTACGTTCAGTGTTTTCAATTTAATTCATGAAACGTCAGTCCAAGAAATTTCTATTTCTAAATTCTACTTTCGAAGTTTCGTACAACAACCCCTAAAAGACCATTCGAAAATACTCGTTCGAAAGCTTTCGGAAATCATTCATTCAAAACCACTCGAAGCGTTCGCTTGAAAATAGTCGTGCGGAAACATTCGCAAACCACTCGTTCGAAAAGTATCGCAATCGCTCGCTCGACAAGCTGCAACCAGTGCCTCTACCATGTTGAACGAATTGCCTAATATTAGTTTGGCGTGCAATAAGTCGCGAATCAAACGCATATCACGGCGGCCCAATTAAGAAATTTATTGGCAGAAATATTTTGACTTGTCCGGTAGTTCTATCGTTAAATAACTAATACATATGATAACATTCGTCTTATTAATATATCTATACAGAAAATAATTATTTTTGAAAAATTGAATTTTTCTTTCTCTATTGTAGGGTTGTAAAATGTAATTCATTAAACCAGAATCACAATAAGTGATTCCAGACATAATAAATGAGTTCCAATATACCTTCACAACAACCATAGATTACAGTTATACACTATTACTCGTCGTAATAATAGAAAAATTAATAACCTTCGTAGAAAGCGTCTGTATGTCAAAATTTGTTAAACTCCTTTTTTCTACTGATAAGTCGAAATCTCTTCTTTAGAAATTCGAACAGTATTACACGAAAATCCACCCTTTAAAAAACGAAGCGAAACAATCCTTCGGTCAGAGAACTTTTCCCCAATTTTTCGCAACTTCTTGGCACGGCAATTCTTGAGAATCCGTTGTGTCCAAGTACGAGGATACTTTCCAAAACATGGATTTACGACACGTCCATGGTCACTCGGGATTTTCCTAACTGTTCGTACTCCGCACATTTGGTCGCCAAACGTCGGAGACGAGTAGTTCACTTTGGATTTATAAATCTTCGACTCTGTCCCGAATTCCACATTAGAATCGAAACACTTGGCGTCAGAACTCGGCACCAGAGTTCGCGATGATAAAAAAGAAAAACCCGTTATTAACGGTGACAAAATTCCTGTTCATAAGATGGAGGAACTCTGCAGCTTATACGTACATCAAATTTGGACACGATCGATATATCAAATTATATGTGTGAAAAATGTGTTTAAAATTTGACAATCTATTTTTGATTTTCTTTCGTTTTTACTACAAGAAACTTCCTCATCAATATACGTCTAAATACATTGTACGCATTTATGAAAAAAATTAAGAAGTAAAATTGAAAAGAATTGAAATGTTCAAGTAATTTAAGAGTATTCATTCATTTGATGAATTCAAGTGATGAAAAAACGGAATTTTCAAGAATTCAAGCATTAAACTTTGGAAACTAATTTTCGAGATGTTACACTTTTAAAAAATTAACTTTTTTCTTGACAAAATAGCGAAATTATTGTAG
This sequence comes from Seladonia tumulorum, assembly GCA_913789895.3. NCBI lineage: Eukaryota > Metazoa > Arthropoda > Insecta > Hymenoptera > Halictidae > Seladonia > Seladonia tumulorum. The sequence goes on from OU565272.1 coordinate 12,787,411, forward strand.
ATTTTCATATTCTTGGACAACCATAGATAAATATACATTTGAGACATAAAGATATGCGTCGAAGTTATAATCATAGAAAATGTTCCAACTTCTGGAATAAGTTCAGCTCGTTCGATCCTCTTTTAGAAAAATTGTTCTCTTTCAGCAAGTGAACGTACAAGCAATGAAAGAAAATTCGAAACAATTCTAAACAAAGACTGCAGCTTTTGCATAGAGCTAATAAAGTTGAAAGTCCAGGCTCGGAACGATGTGCATGCGTGCGGTAGTTAACCGGTGGCTGTTCACCGCGACGCGGCCGGCAAGAACTCGTAAAACGAAATCTCGGCGAATCGGAATCGTTGCCGGTTGTAATCGGGTCTCGGGTAATTTCGCGGCGATGATAAATCCCGGCGAAATGGGCCGGTCTTTCGGAAAACTGCATAAACCATCGCGCGGAATCACGTACGGCCGCGCGCTCGAAAAGTTTTTCCGAGGGGAGCCACGCTCCGCTTCCTCGAGGGCTCTTCTCTCGGCCATTTGATATTCCAAGGTATTTTCGTGAGAGCGGAATTTCGTGTAAAACGTTGATCGCGAACGATACACAGCCACTTTGCTCGCGGCTTTTCATGCGGGCACGAAGGAAGAAACCGAGGTACGGGAAGAAAGAAGAAGAGGACGAGGAGAAAGAAGATGATGATGACGGACAGAGAGAGAGAGATAGAGAGAGAGAGAGAGAGAAAAGAAGGAAAAGGGGAGCAAGGGTTGAAAGCGCGTTACATCGATCCGTTGTTTACAGAGCGCCGATGGCTGTGTGTCCTCGGCCAGTGTTACCCTTGGAATTCCAACAGAATTTCCCGGGGATCATCTTCATTGGAAAAACTTTGCCCTCCTTGATCGGCTTTTGAATATTCCAGCGAATTCACTCGTAACCATCGAGCCACTTCGTATTTCCCGTCGAAAACTACCCTCCCAGACACCGTGCCCTGTCGATCGGATACCGAACAGACTTCGAAAAGTTCCTCGTTTTCGCGGAACGCAATAAATGAACCATACTGTTGTCGCGTGTTCACGGGAACTCGCCTCTGTTTTATATCTCTTGAAAATTACAACACCGCGCGAACGCTCCCCCGGGCTTCGACGGCACTGCTCATCGGTATTTTATATCCCCTCGCTTTTCATTAGCGAACTTACGGTGCGTTAATTGCCACTTAAACTTCTGCTTCGGATGCAAACGTTGGCGCCTAGCGATCCCACGTTTTGTGTATACTTGAGAAACGTCGCGAGACGATTGTCGGAGCTGATGGCGCTTCTGTGCTGGATGATTCGAGCGACGGATTCCGTTTCGCATAACCACTGCATGCAGAATGTTTCACTCAGCTTATATGACAATAATATAAATTTTTATCACGTTCGATAAAGTAGTTGTTCAATTTCAATGTATATTTTTATGTCTCAAATATCAATCAATGTACATAAAATTATTCATGGAGGTAGAATCTGTATATACAATGTCTATTTCCAACCTTATGGCAATACCCAACATTTTTATGTCGCTCAACAATGTCATAGTTGTTAGGCTTCATAGTTACCTATATTTTTAGGTCTCAATCAATTTATAGTTATTCACGAAGTGAGAAGACTACAACAATTTAAAAACGTTCAGTTTTAATTATGTGGAAACATGAACGTAAATAAAATTTTTAAATTAAATTGAATATAAATAATCGGTTTCCTGGTCGACTCAAATAATATGCGACTCGGAAACAATAAGCTTTTGTTCGTAATATTTGTGGTACATCCAGTATAATAATTGGATGGTATACACATATAATCCTTCATACTCGTTGCTTCGCCATGGTACTTAACAACAAATTAATTGTTACTTCAATAAACTTTCCTTTCAATCCAGCACAGGTATCTCATGACACACCATGTAATTACTGAACCAGTAATTAATAAACATGGTCTCGTGTTATGACGGATCTAAACTAAAGTTATCTATGTAATACACGCATCCATATACCAGATTAATTAGAATTTTCACGAACCGGAACAGTCAGGCAGCGTCCACTATAATAAATTTGATCTTCTTAGATTTGGTTTCACTAATTAAAATACTTTAATTTTATGGGAACTTTTGGAGTTGATATTCGGCACTTAACGCGTTAAGTATCGCATAAAATATGCGAGGTTATTACTTTTTGAGACTTGTGTGTTTCATATTTATTTGAACTTTAGAACAGTCGTCTTCGGATATTCACGAACTTCGGAATATGAATCCTGACCGTATATGGCTAATCTATTTTCATTTTGCGGTGCACGGTATAAAGCTGTATTTTATTGTACCGGGGAGAAATGGAAACGGTCGATAACTTTCAAACGAAATAACCAACTATAAATCGTTATGAAGAACGTTTGCTTCAGGTGTTCCCATAACAACTCGTACTTCCTTGTTATTAAAATGAACTTGCAAGTCTTACGTTCGTTATGAATTCGAGCTAACTGTCGGGTCGAAACCCAAATCAGTTCGGTTATATTCGATATTTTTAATGAAAAACTGATTTCTCTATTAATCCAAAGTGATTTTTCTATTACATGAACTACGAGTGGTTTTCTGTTCGTTATTCGATTTTGCAATGGATCGTAACTAAGCTCTTATAGTCGGAACATATTTATTCTTACAATCGAATAGAATGTCTGTTAAAATTTAATATTGTAACAGCAATATCGATATTTGTTCACATACTATACATAGTGATTCGTCGAATCTTTAAACTGAAATTTCTCGGAAAGGAGGAGACAAATTAAAAAAATTTGTTGTATATTTTCTCGTGCAGAATCACCCCCTCCACGTTTATACGTTTTTGGGACACCCTGTAGACAAATGGAATAAAACAGTTTAAGCAACTTTGAAGTCGTTTTCTAAGAGAACGATTGACTTAAGACCCATGGTTCCTTCGAGATTTTTGTTCGTCGAGTATTATAGGATGCATTAAAAAAAATAATTTTGATCTTGAGATTCAAGGTTGTCAATTTTGCGGTGCACTTTTTTAACAGATCTCCACCGATCCATAGATGCTGAACAACGGTATAGTGGTCACGACGTATAATTTTAGAACACACTGTACACACAAGGTTTGCAAACGAACTCACGGCCGCATATCTGACTAAATTCGGTGCAATGAAACCGAAACATAATCCAACAAATGGTTACCATGGGAATCAAGGTGCACGGGTGACCGGGGGCATGATGAGCCACGACCATATCCTGACTGAAACGCTGCCATAAATCACCCCTTAACGCGGATCGTTTGCTTAGAAACGAGAATACCGAGCGGTAGCCTATCAAACGCGGCTAAATGAAAGCCGTTCTTGTTTACAGCCAATATAAAGTTCCATCTGGGCCAGAAAATACCACCGGCATGTATCCCGCGGGTGTTTCGACAAATAATTTCTGAAATTTCCCGTTTGACGCGGTAAGAAACCGCCCTGTTTCTGCTACGGTAATTGATCGGAGGTTTTCGTCTAATAGATTCAACGGCGGATTCGCATGCATTTCGTGACGCATCGCCGAGCGTAGGGTTCCCAGCGTCTCTACACGCTTTCTCCATCGGTTTATCGGTAATTTAATTATGTCGTATAGCGACCGCAGTACCGGCGGCATCACGCAGCGTCGTAATTACTATCTCGTCCCTAATAATGCCGGATAATGCCCGGCGCTGACTCTACGACGCGTACAAGTTAGTCTGTAAATTAGAGGCGTCCTTTTGGCTCGCCTCGTATTCCTGATTTATCGCAGGTGGCCCTGCCGTTATCGTTCCCTGCACACTCCTGCGACGCACAGTGCTCCGAATAATCGATCTGCCTGTTGACGAAAGCAGAAAAATCAGCCTTTGCAATTGCATCTTTTTGAGTATGCATTCTGCAAACCCTTGTGCCCGATTTGCTATTTATATTTTCGAAAATAATCCTCTACTACTACTGGACACCTTTTCTGTCTCTCTGCGGATCTTTAAGCGAAATAATAATTGTTCGAGCCCATTGAAAGAAACGAAGAAATTTCTTTCTGCCTTTATTGATTTTAATAGGCTGGACCTGGATGCATTGGTGTTCTTCAATTATTTTGCTCTGTCTGTTCATCTAAATAGAAGCTACTCATTTTCGTTAGACATGCATAAAATCTGCACTCCTGTGATTAAAATATGCAGAATAAATAGTTTCAAAGGAACAGTTGGTACATTTTCTGTTCTCTTTGGAAACCGTTGTTTATGAAGCTCTAACTCTACTTTCTATCACAAACTGTGAAAATTAATGATTTGAGAAAAGTGCATTGGTTCACACAGCGGTTGAAACGGTGGCTGCTAGGGTGAGAATTAATTGAAGTTACACCGAGTTTCTACACTTGGTTATTACGGTAACGGTCCCAATTATCTCTTCGTTTAAAACGGCTTACGTGAACAATGTATGAGTAAACACGAGGAAAATGTACCGCGTTACTGAACATTCGCGTCTCAAACGCGATTAAAAAGTAATTGGACGTGAATCGATTCGAATAGCCACCTTTGGAATTAGGTAAGCGTGCCGTTCGGTTAAAAACTTAATGTGTTTATAAAGACACTCGCGCTCCTCCCTTTAAAAGATCGCGGTTATTATAGAGGTAGATGCTCTTAAGCTGGTTTTAATCCTAATTAATCCTTTCAAACGGAGATTAATGTCATTGATCAGAAAAGGTTTTTAATACTTTTAATACGTTGCCTGCGTTGCATGCATTTTTATCCATTATTTAAGAGACTGTGGGTTGTTATCGATTATTAACCGACTGCTTCTGTACATTTTGGAAAAATGAAATCATTTTTGGAGCTGGAGATATTTCTTTCAATTCGAGGATTGTGATGAATTACCGTAGTTTATATCCGTGGCTATCTAATATTGTCACTATGAAAAATGTAAAAGTTCTCATGGAGCGTCCAGGGAAATCCTGGTTGGAGAAACCTATCTGGGCGATGGACATATCACAGGATAAATTACAATGGGCATCAATAGTTTTCAATGTGCGTGTCATCAGAAGCCACACGAAATTGCAGCAGCACAATACAAATCGTATCGGTAGACTGCGCGTGTGCATCGATGCACGCGATGATGCGCCGCAACATTATCGCGTCGGTTCTATTATAGATTGTACTGCACGTCCGTTTACGAGCTTTATCCTAAAAACTATCTAGCCTAGACCTATTCAAGCAAGAACGTTCCATTGTGATCGAAAATCTGCAATAACGTAGAGGCAGTGATAATTGAGTAATTAACATAAAATTGGTTGAGCACTTTCTAAACATTTTTTAAATTCTTTCATAAATTCTATTCGAATAACTTGAAAATGAATTCCGAATACAACGAATGATGCGGAAAATTGTGTACGACGGAAATAAAAATAAAAATAAATTTGACATTCTGGTATAGTTGCATGCGATCCGTATTAATACACGAGTCAATTTAATAGTCAATAACAATAAATAAGATCGTAGAATTTGAATAGTTCGCACGTTTAAAACTAAACCACGCGAGTAAATTGTTAAATTGAATAGTGTTAGCGAAGAACAGATAGGAAAATGACGTCATGTTTCAAACGGTTTGCACTAGCATTGATCGAAGTTTATCGACCGTGTGCAATAAACATTTTTCGATTGTTGTGCAATCGCGACGAATCATTTGGCAACGTATGAATAGTGTGTACTCTATAGGTGCGCTGACTACATTCTCTCGAACAAAAGCGATCGAAATCGATCCTTAAAAAAGGCACAAGGTCATGACGATGAATCAACACGGTGAGGCGACAATTATTGCTTACCGGGTCAATTACCTTTTCAGCAAACGAATGGCATTCGTTTTGCGCCGGTATTTGAGTTGCGAATTAATTTACTCGCGACTGATTCACTTCGCTACTTTATCTACGGCTTGATCCTTTCACGCTTTGCAAATTGTAGACTGTTAGCCAATATCAACTGAGTCTGATATAATTAAATTAAATAATTTTTTCAGTGGAATTAATATTCTGCGAACGTTACTTATTTTTAATATTTATGTAGATAATTTATAGTTCAAAGCTTTTTTGTATTTTTCATGGAGCTTTTTTTAATAAAAATTAAAATATAATTTATTTTTATGATGTTTTTATGATACTTTCTTAATTTCTTAATTCGTCATTGTTATTGTGCGAGTTAGTTGTCTTCTCATAATTATTGTGTTACGTTTATTTCATCTTTCTACTCCCAGTATTTTATTATTAACTTTACTCATGCACCGAACAGTCACGGATTAGTTCGCGTGCAAAACGGAAAAATACACAGCCAATTGTTTTTTTACACTTAAAACTGATAGCACAGTCGAAGTCGACACTGTATATTTTTCTGAACGTTGTAAACGAGAACGACGTTGATGAATGTTTACCGAGTAAACAAGAATGATTGACCAGAATATAGCTGTGTACCCGATCCCGCTGTATAATTTACCCGTGGAAAATTGATTATTCAGAGAATCGAAGAATTATGAAAGTTCATATAATACATGCTATCAAAAATAATTCTAATTAATATTCATTGCTAATTATTAGCAATCAGTTTTGAAATGGACAGAGACGCAAAATAATTTGCCATAGAAAATGCACGATTGTGAAATCTTATAGTGACGAGCGCAATGGCTAGAAGATATGACAAAACCAAAAGGCACACAATTTAACCGTTTAGCCAGGCATAAGCTATCAACAAAGAGTTAAACCGTTGTGTCGATAGCGGTAGCATAAACGTGAACCGTTGTGTGTCCGTGAGCGTTGTTGTATACGTGTGCAAATTCGTACCCACACGCCGGAATGCTGCAAATTCGATGGTCATTAATTTGTTCCGTAACAAGGCACCCGCGAAAACCTGCATTCAGGGGCCTGGTGAATGCGCAAACCCAATGGCGTGGATCTATCGCTTCGGTTAGCCCGGATTATTTAGGGGCGTTTCAATCAATATCCTTCGCAAAAGTTCAAGTTGTTTCGACGGTTAATTAACTACACTTATTATCATAGTAACCCCATAAAGAGCACCCTAAGATAAAGCACGAGAGAACCTCCGTTATGGACACTAGTTGAAGAAGAAAATTTATCGAGAGAAACTTTATTTGAGAAAATGGATCTCTTGAACAGCCGTTAAAAAATACAAACCTGTGGATCCTATTTATATTATTTAGCAAATCACACACAGGTAAATCACATAGTTTCCGAATTTTACCTAATTCAGCTGACATCGTGACAGCCGTAAAAATAGATATTTTTAGATACTTCTGAAGCTTTGCTATAACTTATAATATTCTATGCTAAAAAATTCGACGTATCAATGTATAGTAATAAATACAATATTTCAAATTGACGCACAGTATAGTTTTCCACATAAAAATTCACTGAATTTCACGTAATGTAAGCTAGAGTGCTTCGGCAAAATCACTGTACGTTATACTAAACGATCATCGTAGAACCAGAAAAGTTTTGCGTGTTATGAAGTGGGTCTAACTTCGTGTGGTTTTCATGCTGCTCGTTCAAGAGCCATTTGATTCCAATTAAGGTATATCGAGTACATAGCACGAACAGAGTAAATGTTATTGCATCTACTGGCGCGATCGTAACGGAGAACATCGGAGCGCAACATGGGCTTGTGCTTCCGCCATGAATTTTGTAATTCTGTAACCGCGTTACTGGAATTTACACCTAGTAAAATATTAATCTTGGAAACGCGTAAAGTCGTTGACGTCGCAGGCAGCTCTGACAAAGTTACTTTTCATTAGGTAAATTAGGCAATCTCTTTTTCTACCTTTCTCAGAGCCGAGAACGTTCCTTACATACTAATGCACGGTTTCATATTTTTCTCGCACATCGTGCAACGTGTAACAAACGGTAAAAAATTCGTTCGACGAAAATACAATAGAGTTTTTCGTTTTTCATCAATCCGGGAAACAAAATTCGTAAAAATGTTTTGTTTCGACGAAAAACATTGACGTCGGTAGATTCAACTGAAACGAAATCATGTACGAGACGAGTTTTTTAACTAACGTCTGTTTTATGAATAAAAATGAAACTGAAAGAGATGAACAATTTTCTTGTAGAAATACCTCGAAGTAAAACTTTATCAAATAAGGCCTTACTTGAAAAGTACGCCCAATAATTTTATATAACAATGAATATTGATGAATTTTCAACTCTAAGAATTTTTTAAAACTCAATATTCTCGAAAACGAGGCGTCGAATGAAAAAGAATTTATTTCATATTTTCGACTTATTTTCTTATGTCGAATCACCCCTCCACGATTTTACCATCAATACTGCAATATACTATATTATATTAATACTGAAATACTTTAGTATACAGACACTACCCTGTATACTAAACTGCTCAGAGAAGCTAAATATCCCAACCAGAAATCAAGTTTCAAATTGACACGTCAATAATCCAGCGATTCCATAGAAATCATAAGAGACAGAATAAAAAATATATCATAAAACTCATAAGAGAAATCGGTTGCGAGCAAAACCAATAGACTCCCTGATAGAGGAGGATCAATCTCAGGCCTCGGGGCTTGCATTCGACTGGCGTAATCGTAAGTTAATGAAACCGATTTCATAAAACGTGCTATCGATACGAGCAAGACCATGGGTGAAAAAAAAGCTGGATAGAAAATTCACTGAAGATATCTGTGGCCTAACGATGCCATCAAACGAAGGAAAATGGCCGCCCTGAACGAGCAGCAAATCCTTGCCCCTCGCAGGAGCGTTCCTTAAGATGGAATCGCGTTTCTTTACGTTTACGGTCCATTCTCGGGTTCGCCGCGAAAGAGAAAACGCTAAACGCTCCCGGGCTCGATGGGTGAGGGTCGTCGATGCTACAATATTGCCCTCGATTGCTATACCGAAGTCGAAATTACTGTTAGTTTCATCACACGAGTCATCGAACTTTGATAGCCACCGATGCTCACGTTCAAGCAGCGAATCGAGCACCGCGCATAACCGTGATAGCAACAGCGAATCCCAGCTTCATGCCAATTTTATATTTATTCTTTGGGTCAACCACTTTATATTTGATACGTTTCCAATATGACTTTATTATATTTGTTGCGGACAGGACGAAACTCTTTGAAAGCTCGTAGAAACGGTTATGGGCATAGATATATAAGGTTATAAATAAAGTTAGAATGGTAATTTTGTTGGAAATCTATGGATAATGTTATGATATGACGTCTTTGCACTCTGGCGAACAGGACAGAACAGCACAGAAACAATACAGAATTTATAAACTTCCTTTCAATCAATATATGAATTCCATTTCACAGATATGCTGGCAAATAGTGGCAATTGCTTTCTCTTCTGATAAACAAATGACGGCTACAACCGTCACAATTTTTTTTAATTATCAGAAGTAATATTAATAAATTATTATAAACATTGTCCCATCGTCTAATTTTATTTAAAGAAACACTGCAAAGTAAAGCGTGTTTCTGAGGTTAATTTTGAAGAAGGTTTCGCGGTAATCGGTGAACCACATAGAAATTTGTATAGCTCTTTTTGTCCGACTCACCCAGTATATGCGGGATAGTTGACTACAGGTGGGTGTCATTTTCGGGTGATTGTGTACGCCGAAATGCGAGAAAAATCAAGAGTGACGGAACTGCGGGAGTAGCTTCGTTTCAAAGTTAAAAACAATTAAAAATCCGGGTCAGATGCGCCTGACGCCCGGCAATCTGCCAACCGTCGGTGCATGCGAGGCAAGTCAGTCAAAGTCCAGTGGCGGCGGCACGGCAAATTCACCATGTGGAGCACACACTTATATCCGCGAAATTATGACCCACACTATCACGCGATACGGTCGTCTATTCGCAACGATTTTTCTGAAACAAAAATAACGAATACGACGGGGACAAATAAAAGTATAAATGTATTCTTACTAATAGATCGTGGCCCATATGCATTTATGATAGAATTGACAGGGTGTGTGAAAGGGCCTTTTGATTTGACTCTTGCCTCTTGCAATCAATAGAGATCATTTTTATTCTGCACAAAAATCTGCAGTTTACTTTTTAAGAATATAACGGCGCTATATTACAATTGTTTGGGTAGTTATGTCATGTTGAATTGAAGACGTAGAGTGTGACATATCATTTTTGTTTGTAATAATTAGACTGCAGATTTTATGCATTTGTAATGAAAGTGAGTAGGTGAAATATAAAACTGTGGAAACTTTAGAAGTTTATTAGAAGACTTTAAAAATGAATTATTGACTTGGAAAATCAATAAAAATTCATAGAGTACATATGTAAGTAAAATAAGAATTTTCTGAGATGTTTATAGTATTTTTGTATTGTTTGTGTGACTCTTAATATCAAAACAATTTACCAAGTACATAGCAGGATTTTCATTCATTCACCGGACAGGTCGGATCCAATCGGAAACGTTGGAATGAAATTCTAAGGCGAGCGGTTAAAATAATACAACCTTGTCGGAAACAATTTCTCATAAAATCGACACGTACGGATTCAATTGGCACGTCCGAGTTATTTTCCTGGCTGGTTCCACCGCGGGTCGCAGCCGTTACGTCGACACCAACAAACATTTTCGCGATCGCGAGAACTGAAGTCGGATTCCCGTGAAAACAGCCCGAAGCCTTGTAATTCATCACTCAGCCGGCAGCGTTCCCTTTCGCGAAAGCTCGGCTTGATCCCCGGCAACGAGACAACTTCCTCGAGCGAGGTCCCGGCCCCTTTCCGCCCTCAGAAGTGTACATTTTTTATTAATCACCGGCGGGGCTCGTTCTACCGTGTAACTGTTAATTTCGCTTAAGTGAAGAGCGCCCTATTTATCAAGCGGCCGGCGTGCGGCGCGGCTGGAACTTGAAATTTTCTCGCTCGCGTCGATTTATCAAGCAACGTCCGCGTCCGTTTTTCTCCGACGCGCGCGACGTGGCGAGGAACGGGAGGAACCGAGAGGACGTAACGACGGGGATGAAACAAAGACGAAACGAACGACTCGGACCCCACCGGGCTGAGTTATAGTTTTCTGGTCCAGGTGCGCGGGAATGCGTCCCGTAGAACCCACACCGGGAGCTTAACTGTGAAAGGTTCTTCACGGACACCGATATAAGAACGCGCGAATTCCCACGCGTGATATTTCCCCGGGTCTTACACGTGTACCTCCACACGAACGAAACTCCCACGGGGATGGGCTATCTGCGGCTACATTTCGTCCGACGAGACGAATTTTCCAATAATATCGATGGAACTTCCATATGACGTTACGCCTGTCTTCTTGGACCTATACAATTGTGCCGATCGTTCGAACGGCGAACGCTTGTTTCGAGTTTATTGAAGGAAGAGAATTTCTGGTGGGTGGTCGGAACGAAACACCCATGAAAGTATAGGTTCGAAACCTTCTGATCTGTCAGAACGGTCCAATTGAAAGGAACATTGAAGTTGAAGTTCGTTTTTTCAGTAATAAATGGCACAACTCACCTCCATCTGAATTTTTGCTAAGACTGCATATCATTAACTCATTGCTTTCCTCCACTAATCGGTAGAAAAGATCAAGTTGTTACGTCATGTCCATGATTTGAAGAGCTTAGTGCAAAAACTGGACCGTTCTTCAGTAAAATTGTACTTATTGAAATTTTACGTACTTTTACATTCAGGCTGACCGTAGAATGTTGCACTTTCTTGAAAGAAATCTACAGTATAATACTTTGTATTATCATGAATGCTCTATGTAATTTATCCCCAAATAGGAATTAATTTTTGTGTTAACACATTAACTTACCAAATCTGGTTAGGTCCTACGATATAATAAAGTGGTAAAAGTAGCAATGACAAAATGAAAATAGTCTGCATTAATTGCAAAATACGGGAACAACCTGGACACTTATATCTTTTATTAACGATTCTAACGAGTTGGAAATAATACAAAGGTACTTTTAAATTCTTCAAGCAATTTTACTTTTTTAATAAACGCATAAGATCAGTAACTATGATAAATCTCGAGACTTTAATTTTCGTTTCACCGAATGGATTCATAATGTAGTGTTTTTATGGTAGCTGTTACATCACAGCCATCGAGAAACCTCTTAAAATCGTAGATGTGCACGGAGAGCCGAGGGTCGCTATTAATTACAACGATCGAGAATTCACCCGATTTCGTCAGAATCGAAGTTTTCCCATTTCAATTCCGATCTTTTCATTCCAATTCGAATTTCCCTTGCCGATCTCTGATTATCCTAATTTCCAGGTTGATCTTGTAAGAACATATTCCGGCCTTTCAACAAATTCATCACCAGGAGAGAAGCGTCCCCAAGAGGCAGAGAGATAGAGAGAAAGAGAGTTTCAATTCCATTTGCATGGGCCGATATTGATTTAAGTAGGGTCCGAACGAAATTGGAAGTGGCACTTTGGAGAAAGCGCGACGACCGTCTTAAATAGATCAGATGAGCATCGTTTCGCGTCGGAGCGATTCGAATCGGTCCTACCGGGGCCTCTCGAAGCGATTTTATAACTATGCAAATATCGCTCGGATGTTATATAGACGGAACCGGAAGAAGCTCGACGTTTCATGAGAAGCGATTTATCCGTTTAATCGAGTAAAGAAGTTAGATTGGGTTTGGTTCATATTTCTTTTTTCCTTCGCTGCGGCGCGGCACCGCAAATCCTCCTTCCATGGCCGGGCGTGGTTTTGCTAGATAAACGTTGAGGAAAGTTACAAGAAGCTGAAACTGTATTATCTCCGGGAGTAGAGCTTCATTCCCCGTGAAGTCTTCATTCCATATAATTCCACAATCGATTGCCCGGATAGATGGAATCTTTTATAAAGCAGACTCCCGCCCGCATTTATATTAAAGGCTAACATGTAACGAGTTACGTTTGAAAGATGGACTCTGCGCAAACCCCTCCAGTAAGAACTGCAGCTGACGTGTCTCCGAGCATCCTGCTCGAGATGTGCAACAGGACAGAATAAATTTGTCTTGTCATCATTACTCCTTGTTACCCGTCACCGAGTGCTGTAACGGCAAATAATGCGTTCTTACCTCTTCTGTCATTTCTAGACCACAGATCCTTCTGCAAATTCAGGATTTTACAGAAAAATCTACAGAAACTGGTGTTGAAGAAAAATCTGTTCACTTCAACAACAGTATCAGCTTGTCATTTTCTGGAGATTTTTTCGTGCTGTTAATGCATAAGTTACTGATAGTTCAATTCATTGTAAATCTAATTTATAAAGAATAATTTCTTTCTTTTGCTACGAAATTTCCTGTAGTAAAAATCAAATAGAGGAATTTATGTGATTTATGAATATAGGTACTCGCTTTTGTGTATTATACATACATACTATAAATGCACAAAGATTTATAGTCTACATAGTAAGACCAATAGTTAAATCCTACGATAATATTACCTATCTAATTGTTTCAGTGAACAAATTACTGATGCCACGTGTTTTAAAATCTGCAACAATATAATTCGAATTCTCGAATTTGTGACAGAAATGAATGCAATATAAAACTGTAACCAGATCAAAAGAATTGAGAAATATTAATGTATTGGTTTCAGCATATAAAAATTGATAAAGGAAAAAATCTTCTGTTCCTTGCAAGGTATGCAAACAATTTTTATTCCGCATAAAGATCTGCAATCTTGTTTCACACATTCGCGGGGGATCCATATATACGCAAAGTTCGCAGTGATTTGCTCAATTATTAGTCCCTTGTATCCTACACAGTACCACACTGACTCGCGTATACAGTCCGAAAGTTACCGCGATGAAAAATTAAATTTCCCAGTGCATTTTTCGATTCAATTTCTTCCTCCTCAGACGGAAAGTTTTATCGCGCACTTCGCGAAGTAATATTTATTCAAGAACTGATCTTTATGTTTGCGAAGTACCATCGCAACGGCGAAGCGAAGAGTAAAAAGCTGAAGTCGGTCCGGCATGGTTTTGCTCAGCAGATAGGTAATGAAACGTAGGACGAGTGGAAAAGAATCGTAACGTATCGTAATAGCGAGAGGCATAACTTTTATTCGCGTCAACAATTTCGCGCGGATTATGAAACTTTCCTTCTTGAAATTCAAAGTTCCCGGAACCCGAGCAAGTTTTCATTCGCGCATCGAATCAGGAACTTAATAATGCGCCTGGCAACCTTGGTTTCGACCTAACTGGACCTGTTGTTTCGAACTCTTCGGCATTATTCATACGGCCGCGAGCGACGACGAGGGATCGTGTTCTGAAATTCTATTAAACGGAACTTCTCGCCTTGGAAAAGTTCAACGCCTCTGTAACGAAGGGGAAAAGAAAAGATACTGGGAACCGTGACAATCGTGCCATCGCGGGGAGAGAACCCTGACACGACCACGGTTCGATTCTTGTCTGGTGATACAGTGGAATCTCCTGTGTTCGAACTAATGGGATGACATGTGTCCGGATAAAGAATCATTGGAGTTCTCTCACACGAACTTTTCACATTTATTTCTATAAATGTGCTGATCATTAGCCAAAACGATTAACCACCTTACGATCCTCTACATTTTATTGCCAAAGCATCCAACGAGGCTTCACTTTTTCTATTTAAAATAAATTTCCCCAACAATTTGGCTTATTACCACTGATTGACAGAAATTAAAGGAACGCTTAAAAACTAATTTTTCCATCAATACTTTTTTATTTTTTATTTCATGAATTGGTGTACGAATGTACTTGTAACCCTTCCTTCGAGAATTTGTCAGTGAATTTATTTATTCTCAGCACTTCCACTTGTTTGCTGCATGTCACAAGTAATTATTAAATCTCCAATATTGCGAGGAAAAGTTTGAAATTTAAAATAATGTTGCAATGAATTTATTTGCACGCCTAATCATATGATAAATAAGCGGCTCGTATAAAATTGTAAAGAGACGATAGTTTGTGTATTTAATTTTAAAACGCATGAAAGTTTGCTTGCCAAATTGAATTTTTTAAGGAGACGTAATTTTATAAATGTTTAATGTGATCATTAGATCATAAATATCATATTTTACAATAAAATGCATATACTGATTTTTTTTTAAGAATGCGTGAATAGTAAGCGTTCGAATGCTTGCTTGAACCGCTATGCATACGATCGAAAATTCGGCAAGCAGGGGTCGGCGACTCGCAGTCGCCAGCGTTCTAATTTCTGAAAAATCACGAACGACCCGGGTCCAATAGAGTAAAAGTAACTATGGCAAAAGTAAGTATCTCGAGTAAGTTTTGGCGGGTCGATTCTCGAAAAGCACTCAGCCGAGTTTAGCCGGTTCGGCGCCAACCTCGAAAAACCGAGGGCAGACATAACGATCTGTCGGTCCCGGGCGCTAAGGGCGCGCAGAGAAGACGTGCACCCGTCGCGTCGCATCGGATCGTTCGCATGTCCTGCACGTCTCGCCGCATTACATATGTATGACGTACATTTCGCCAGTTCCACCGCAAACGTCAGCCGCCGTTATGCGTGTGTACGTAACGCCTGCCGATCGAATATACCGGCGCAAAAACTGAATGGAAGAATGCACCCACCAATAAACATTCTTCCATCATGCGTTCACCGCCTCTGGACGGCGCGGTCGTCCGAGTCAACAATTTTTCATGTTTTTATTATTTCTTTTACTGTCGGTCGAAACAGTAAACTTGAGCGAAAAATGCCGAGCCAAATGTGTACGATACTGGAATGAAATCGATACGTTAGAATAAAATATAGATTCTAATATTAGAAGATTTTAATACTATTTATTCATTCATTTACAGTTTATTTTAACGTGGTCGTGTTAACTGTGAAGGCGTTAGCGACCACTTACGATAACATAATTAATATATAATTTATACAATAGAACATATTAATACAAATACCTATAACATAGAAATATAGCAAGTCGTATAAGAGCAGGACGTTTCTAATGTTGTTATAATGGTATAATAGATATGTTATAATTAGCCTGCCTGATTTTATGCTTTCAAAGCAAAAATGAGTAGGTGAAACACAAGCAGGTGATTTCAATATTACTGGTACACATTATTCACAACTTAAGTAATCAATTTTTATGTAGCTCCCTTTTTTCACAGTTGATGTAGACAATTTTTATTTTTCAAGAAGACCCACAGACTAATTATAATATGCAATTATCAACAATTTCTTAGCTATGTATTGCCAGAAAGGCAACATCCGCATCTAATCTCTACCGAATTATTAATCTGTAAATTCGTTCGTTTCCGTCGAACGTTGTAATAAAGCAGCTTGATTATCTACAATAACAATTCCGCAACATTCCCAGAGTTTTTTCGGAGAAATCGGATCGCGATTTTTCGGGAACGACGTTATCAAGTTTACCGTCGGTCAGGACAGTTCCGATCGTCAACGAGGAAAGTTTCCGATCCGAAATCGAGTACCGGGTGCTTTCATTACGCTGATCCTTTTAACGGGGCCATAACTCCTGTCAAATCCTCGGGAATCCGTGGGATCATTTTTATCCGGAGCATTAGCGGAGCAGCGAAGTTGAAGACGGCGCGCGGAGGAACGGGTTCTCCCGAGCGAGCCTGGGGAAAAGATTTCGGGGGTTGGGTCCTTTGTTTCCTATCGGAGAGCTGCTTTCAAGCACGCCTTGTCGCGACACTGTCACGCGTAAAGCGCAACACGCTTCGTGCTTATACAGTTACAGCGACGGAACCGATCGGAAGCTCAAGATCCCGAGGGAAATAGCCTTTTGATCCTGTCGGGAGCAGCGAGCCTGTTCGAGTGCCTGTTTAAGATCTGACATTGTGTCAACCCATCTAGATTGTTTCCGTCTTTGAGCACTCCAACCCCTTCCTCCATCGCTCACTCTTTCTCTGTCTCTCCCGGTATAATACAAAGAAACCTTCCTTTTCCGATACGTTTGCAAACATAAATACTTGAAAGCTCGATGCTTCGAGCAGGTAGAACGCTTTCGTCAGGAAATCCTCTTCGGGATTGTATCCCCAACAGATGGAGATGTCTGTTATGAAACCTACGTTGTTCAAGTTGTCGTCTGAGAATTTTTGGACGATCGCGTTGCCGAAGAAATTTCAAAATCATCTGGTGACGCTGATCGAATTTGAAAGTTTCTAACAGTGTTAGATGTACGCAGAAGTGTCAGGCTACCTTCAATTTTCTTTTGTTTAGCATGATGACTAAGAGGATTGACGTTGAACTGAAAGAAGTGGATTAAAAAATATGTAAAATATATAGTAAACAGAAATCGGTGCATACGGTCAAAAGCAAGAATAAGAAAAGGGTATTAACTATGCAGTTACTAACAGTACTAGTGAGATATGTTATACAACAGATTAACATTAAATTGTGATGTGCCTGCAAGTAAAATGCAAAAAGTGAAGAAAATGTTTTTTGCCGTTCGAGCTAGTAAAATGGTGCATCGTATAAATGATGAGATTAACCAGTACGTGAAATATTCAATTTTAAAGACCTCGGAAAATTTTGCAACGCTGACACGAACAATATGAAGTCTGCCAAATGATTCGCGCACAGAAACGATTGCATCGATCCCAATTAACATTGAACGCGCATACCACTCGACCGCAAGAGAATTAATTACCCAAATATATGCGTATGTATTTAACAAGTTGCTTTGAAACGCACTGGCCGCTTGTCGGCAGCCTGTAAATGATTTTGTAACGAGCGCACGGGGTCCCGCACTATTTATAAGTGAAACAATACCGCCGACAAGAAACGGCGATCATTTAATTGAAACGCGTAAGAACCGAATCGTATTTCCATAGAAGAAATATTTCCGTTCAGAGACTCGTCCATTGTTCGCGGAAATATATTTTATGGAAATTATTCCTCATGCCGAAACAATATAATCACGGTGAAAATTAAATGAATGGTCCCGCGAACTTTACAGTTTGCTGCACGTGAAAGCTGCTTTTCTTTTGTTACACACTTGCAAATTGTCGGAACGTGCAATTCAATATGCGCGAGAGAGTTACCTTCTTGCGTTGATCCGCTTGATAATAAAAATAAAATAATATTATTTTTGCTGTACTACACATTTCGTTGTATTGAATTCTATTGGATTTTTCTTTTGTTTTTCTTCTTGACAATACACTACATTGTTTTATTATATTCATTTTTATTGTTGTACGTGTTACTTCAAATACGATGTGTCGGTAGATAATGTTTCCTGTTACTTAGAAAATTGTGTTCCAATATTTATTAGAATAATGATTAGAATAACTATTATGTACAGTCTTCAAAAATATTTTAGACAAAAATGAACATACAGGGTCTAGCGTGAAAATGAGTCCAGGTATAATGTTGTACTATTATTTCTTAATGCAATTGTCACAGTTTAAACATCGAAGATTTTTCGCAAACCGGAAATGCTATGTTCAAATACTTTTTGGATCCACCGTAGTTCATAGGGAAATATTAACGTACTGTTTAAGGAAGGAACAAATAGTTCGTTCCTCCGCAGAAGTATTGTGGTTGTAATTTAGACGAGCATTTGTAAAAGTAAAGGTCATCAAGGGAGTATGGCGGCGGCGCGGCGCGGCGTGTGGTATTAGGGATGCTCCGCCTCGCGAAATTGCGCCACTAAAAACGAACGTACACGCGAGCTGTTCCCATCGAGATAACAATTATCCTGTACTCGCCTGTATCTGCTACGAGGAATGTCTTGTTTTATCTTATTGCAACCTTTTCCCGAACGAGTGCTTGCTCCCTCGCCATTATTTTACTAGCATATCCTATCGGTAGCGATGCTGTGCTGGTTTATCGAGAATCGATTCTGATAAAAGAATTCTACACATTTCTCTCCTCTATTCAATGTTGTTTCCTTAAAAAAAATGTACCTTAATCCTGAAAACGGCACGGCGGCCTAAATATGCTTCTAGATTTTAATGGTACCAACAATTGAAGACCTGGTTACCAGACTGCAGCTTTTTTGTGCAAAATAAAAATTTTTTACCTTATTTGCAGAAACAAATAGAAGACAAGTATTACGTGTACAATCTTTAATTTGGAAGATGAAAGATTTGGATTTAAAATTACAACGTATTTATTGTAAGAAAAACGAATTAATTTGTTCACATAATAGAAGTTTGTTTCCATATAGAATAGTTTTCATAGTTTGGAAACAATGTGACAATATATCAAAATTCTTCTGATAAATATACTTACTGTTTTGTAAACTATCTGATCACTTTTGTTATAAATGCATAAAATCCGCAGTCTACTGATCACAATATTCAGAACGTTTTAATCAAAATACATTAACATTCATGAAATTAAGTTGTTTGAAATTTTGAATGAAATTCATCTCTCAGAAAATTGTAATATTAACATATCTATTTCTAAAGGTTAATGAATTTGGCACAGGTGTCACTTTTAATAAATTCAGTGATTATTTTGAGTTTTGTAAACTGGAAATGTCGTCTGAATTTTAATATGTGTTTATACATATTGCAGGAATACTCGGAAACTTTTTTAATTACACATTGCAAAGAGAACTTCAAAGGTACATTTTTTCTAATATTATTTTGCTTGTGGAAATATTAAATTTTTAAATTATTTTGCTCGCGGGAACATTACAATTTTCACTTATTATTCTGCATGGGGGAATATGAAAATGTTTAATTTATACACCAAATTTTCGTTATTAAAATCTCGTATTAAAATATAAATTGAAAAAGGAATTGTGAATTCCACAGAATTACCCATTACCAAAGCGAGGAACAAAACGAAAAAATTGGAATATTTGACTGTTTTTCATATGAAAACTTTTATACCTTCTCAATCCAATTGTTAATTGGTAAAGACTAAACTGATTAAACATCATTAAACATGAGTTGAAATATGCAAATATGCAAATGCTACGGATATATCTACTGACAAATTAATATTTTTAATTTTTTATTTGAAAATCCGGCCATTAAACGAAATATGCGTTAAATTATGTTATTCGTAACAAATTGTTGAACATTAATTACAAGATTTGAAGTAATATAATCTATTCTACTACCCAACGTGCTTGTCTGACTTATTACACCACTTATCTACTTGGACAGTGCTCACTCTGTTGTGTGTAGTTGTAAAAGTTCTATATTTTTAATTAATTAATTGTGTGTTATAGATCAAAATCGTATTAAATTTATTCTAAATATTCAAAAATTGTCTTTCGTTTTTCTTTGAAAAAAAAAAGAAAAACAAAATTACTTTCTGAACGACCTAATATTAATTGTACGAAAAGTTTTACGATTTTGTGAGAAAAGTGCCGTTCCCGCGATGTACCGTGTGTATGAGTGGTTCAAGATAATTGATATCAAAGGAGCTCGACGAAGTTTCGAATATTCACACCATCTGTTCCGAGGCGAAGTCTCGACGGAAACTATTCACCCGAGGAGAGACGAGGAGCGTCCACTTTATACGAGCTGAACGACGTCGACGGTATCGCTTAGAAAGGAAAGCTTTCGACGGGAATTTACGAGATATTAACTCTCATTTCGGTGCAAAAACAAGCCCGTGGACGACGCTTTAGATAAGCATTTATAAACCGGATGATCGCCAAGAGAGCGGCGACCGGTATCGCCCAGGTTGTCCGGTCGCGACTAAAAACCGTGCGCATGAAATTCACGGCGTGATAAGCATCATTGTGCATCCGGTTTACGTGCCGGCTGAAATTGTAAAATGAATTCTCCGGGCCGTACATACGGAGCCGCGATTAACCAACGTCCCAGGGAGCCTCGGACCGGCTGGACAATAAATTGTCATCGCGACGATTCATGGGAAGTTTCTGCAACAATGAAGTAGCTTTGTTCGTTCTGTATGCGTTAATACGTATGTCGCAAATACACTGTACAGTCAAGTACATTTTCATTGGCTTTTTACAGAATCCGACTGTCATTGGAGAAGAAAATATGCATCACGAATGTTTAAGTGGGGTCTTGTTTTTAATATAAAGTTTAATTTGATATACATATCTCTAGGCTATTTGAGTTGATACGTTCAACACTAATTTTACAAGAGTTTTTGTTGTATATTGATTCAATTCAATGCTGCAATTTAGAGACGTAGAATCAATTTAATAAAAAATTGATTCAAAACGAATTCCCTTATACAATGGATTCAAAAAATGTTCGAATATAATTCTGGAGAAATTGGCGATTTTTAACTTGTTGTCGTTTCGTAACAAACAATGGTACAACGAAAAAGTCTGGACTCATTTTCTTCAAGATATTTTTACGTGATGTAGGAGATGAGAAACTAAAAAATCGTTTTCCTCAAAAATCCTATGAATTGAAAGAAATTCCGTATTGTATATTACTCTATCAGATTACAGATGGCGCGCGAATCGAAATCGAACTATATGCAGTTATATTGGAAAAAATATTTAAATTCGATGCATTGTCACGCCATTATTACTTTAATTCGATGAAACTGTTGCGCTCGCAGAAACCGATAATATTCGCAGCATATTAACGGGGAAAGAGATAACGGTGTGTGTGTATACATACATATGTGGGATGTGCTACGGAAGCTTCAATTCGCATCACACGTCGGAGGAACGATCCGCTGGGAAAGCTCTTAGCATGGTGTAAATATTTTAACTACAGCGAGCGCATTTTCGAAGATTACTGCATGCAAATGCCGTAATTCTCCCAGTCGCATGGGCATTAGATAGTAACACTGTGCAAATTTGTTGCGAGAGAACGTACATTGCAAAATTTCGTTCGGACACGCTCAATTATTTCTACGGACTCATCTCTACACATTAGTTACACACGCGTACGTTTCTTGTGTGTTCCTATGGAAAAATATTTTCAAGTTCTGTCGCGTCGTGTAATCAAAGTGACTATCTTACATTACTGTATAAAAATGGAAAGGATGTATTCATTTTTATTATTTATTTATTGCTTTAAACGATACAAAGGAGAATGTATTTATTCAAGTCTTTAGCAATTTTTATTACGTCACAAGAAACGGATGTGTAAATAATTTGTCTAGCATGCAGCTTTACAATCTTAATAATTGCACATTAAATAGTTTGGTTTTCACTTCACACGACAAAACTTCACAGTAAAAATTGCAATCATACAGAAGTACAGCATACTATAGTGATCGAAAATTGTTATAGGTAATGATCGCATCAACAATATTCATGGCATTAATTATGCATAAATCCCGATAACGTTAAAAATATTTCTGCAATAGCGGGTTCGATACGATTAATTTTCATCAAAATTAATTGTCCACCGGTGCGATAATCGATCACGCCTCGACACGGGGCAATGATTTATCGCTGACGTTTTTCATTTCAATCTCGAGTGCCCGCATACAAGAGTAATCGGGTACAGGGAGTGATTTCTTTCCGTTTCAGGGCGAAAGACTCCAATCTATCACCACCTCACTTCCTAATTTCCGGCTACTCGTTCACAAATCCTTTTGGTGGCCACGCAAATTAAATTGCGGATCACTGGTTAATTAATACGATCTACTGATCGCAGTTCTAATCGAAAATGTAACATCGCATCCACATTTAATCAAATCAGTGCACAACAAGAATTTTTATGTCAAATCTGCATCTCTATGTTACAGGATTGGATTTAAACAATGTACAATAAATATTGTACTCCTGAATTTCAGAATTAAATTAAGTCAATGTACATTTTAGAAATCGCACGCTACTGCGTTAACGTGAAAATTTTTGTTATTGAAGTTGAATGGTAGCCTGAATTTATAAACTCGTACTTCACTTGATTATTAATAATGAACAGTGCAATATGATGTTTCGAATGTTTTCCGTTTCAATAGGTACGTAATCGAATTTTAAAGAAAATGGTAAAACATAATTACTGTTGGAAATGGTAAACTAAATCGTATTAGTCGCAGCAATAGCCGTAACAAAATTATTATTTCAGCTGATTTGGGATTTACCCGGATCACCGATAACTCCCATAATCGAATTGTTAATAATGGAACTAACTTTGCAAGCCCCGATTGCGTACTTACCTTTGAACAAATTGTGTAAAAAGAGAAAAGGGACCTAGCGTCAACAGCGAATTGATTTTATTTGAATTATTTAACAATGAGATCGACAATCGGACAGTATTATAATTGCATTCTAATAATTAAAGCTCTGATATTGCGCTGCAACGAAATGTGCAAATAAATTTCAATCTTTCATGCAGCTTAAATTTATGTTAATCTGCGCGCAAATGGATTTTGAAATTTTGAGTATGTACGAAAACAGGATAGGCATAAAAATGTTGAATAACGTGCACATTATGTCAAATTGAATCATGAATTTCTGCAATATCAGCAATTTGAAACGTACGGTGACTTTTTAAAATTTGCACATATTCAGGAGTTCATAAAAATTGAAAAAAAAAAATGATGTCCTGCACTCGGTGCGGTCCACATATTATTCTCTTCAGCATTCAACTGACATACACTAAATATTCATGTGTCTGCTTTTTACTGCTTTTAAGAAATATTTTTCAAACGCCATTAAATAAATTGGACTGCACTTTTGTGCGAATGTAAATCCTGTACTTTACCACTGACGACTGTTCGGCAGACTTTATATTGCGTATATGCGCATGCATATATTTAAAGCGTGGCGCAATAAAAATTTCAACGGTAATTAATATAAATGATACTGTATGTTTTATTTTTCGCTTCACAGACTCTTCAAACGGGGAAATAAATATTTGACTGAATTCAATTTTTATAAAGCTGGCGGTGAAAATGGAAATAGTAATAAATATTCATATTGGAATTATCAGTGCTGCAGAAATGTTCATAAAAATTTCGCAACAGGAAACGTGATCCATTTTTATGCTTTTATGTGACTTTTATGTCAAACAATATATGTTGCTTTTCGTCATGACTTATTGATGTATTATTGGTACATAATTATTAACGTTGAACGAAAGCATTATTTAAATAACGCAGTGATTGATGCAAATTTTATTCCGAATTTATATCAGACAGGTAAAAGGGAATTAACTCGGTAAATGGCTAATCTATCGATCTAGCTATTTTGTGTAAAAAATTAGCCACTGCTTTCTTAACATTTTAAGTGTTGATCACATATATTATAAAATAATGTATGCTTGATGTCTAGACTGTGGACTTTTATGCAGAATAAAAATTGTCCGTATTAATTGCAAGATAGAAGAGCTACATAGACATTTATTTCATTTCCTAATAAGTTTATAGTGTTGAAAACAATACAATCATTAATTTTTCATAGACTTTTTCCTTGAATGTTCCCCACAGATAAGTGTCACTGCAGTAAGTGCGCGTCAGATTCTTGTCCGTTACTGATCCCTACATAATTTTATATTTTTGTCGTGACTTTTTCATAATTCTTTAACTATGTTTACGTAAAATTTTCTCTTATTGAAACCCACAGCACGTACTGTTACAAGCTGGGTTGTTAAAACCTGGGACACCGTGTATACGAGAAACGGTACTTTTAGTCCCACCCGTTTCGTTCCTCGAGCCGCTGCGAGCCGAAAGGATGAGAACGTGGAGCGTAAGTGAGTAGAACGGCAGGGTTAAGTAATTTTCCAATGGAGCCGAAAGCGAAGGAGAGAATATTCCTTTCCGTGCAATGCCGGTTACCTTCGAAAGTCGAGCGTCGTCTGCGCTTCCGCAGTCGCGGTGCGTCACCTGCATTGCCGTAGACTGAGCCCGGGATTTTACGTCGTCCCGACGGGTTCCCGAAGGAAGATTGCCACGACGGCGACGCCGACGACGACGAGGACGACGACGAGGACGACGATGTCGGCGACGGGCGACGGCGATGAAGAAACCTTCGGCTCGTAAATACGCAAGATATGCCGTAAAGTTTAACGATTCAAGTTCCATGACGGGGCCCGGGCGATTTCTCTTTCACTCCGTTGCGACGCGTCGCGCTGCGCCGAAAGAGGAGAGCACCAGGTGTCGAAAGTGTCATAAACCCTCGGCCGGAATGGCGGTGATCACGGCTATGAGTCGATAAATTTCGTCCCGTGTACTGATACTATGCCGCGTGACTAATAATCGCTTTCAACTCACTAAATTCGCCGGAGTTCGACAACGCGCGCGCGCGCGCGGCCCCCGAAACCAATTTTCCGATCGTCGAACTTCGAATTGCTCGACCGAACAAACCTCGTGCGCGTGGGTCGTTAAAAATTTTCGAAATTTACTCGAATCTGATCCCCGGGAAAGTTATGCGCGTCTCGAGTATTCGGTAGGACTGTCCTGTCGAAATTTCCAGGGTTCATGGAAACTCGTACGAGAGCTGATCTCGACGAAGTTATCGGTAGCGGGACCATCGATCAAATTGGAACAGTTAAATGACAGCTAAAATAAAGCTGAACTATCGGGGCCCTCCGATAAAGCGTTCAGGCCAGAGTGAGAGAGAGAGAGGGAGAGAGAGAAAGAGAGAGAGAGAGAGAGAGAGAGAGAGAGAGAGAGACCCGGTTTAGAACCCCTTGCGTGCCAATGAAGGTACATCGATCGAGATTTATGCAGCCGGAGCATATTGGATGTTCATCCGACGACGGATAGAAAGCAGAGCGTGGGAGGTTCAATTTTAGGAACTTCTTTCTTCGACGTAGTAACAAGTTCGCGGAAAAGAGCTCCCGACAATGGGGAGGGCTATCGATTTAGATGCTACTGGCAGATTGCTGTTTTTCGAAAAAGCTGAAATGACCCAACATGGTTGAAAGTACCACCCCGACACACGTCCACGTTCAACAGTAGATCGTATAGTGTAGGATTTTTTAGAATATAGTTTATTATTACAGGAAAAATACAATCGATGTTATTTGTTTTATAACCTGCGAGATACCGGCGTACGGAAATTGCTTAACATTCACCATCCATGTAAAAGTTCATTATGTTACATTTTAAAAATAACGAGAATGTGTTTATTCAGATTTTCAGCGATTTTATCATAATAAACCCCCTGGCAGAAAATATTCGACCAGAATTGTAACTGTGATTGTTGAACGAATTAATTGAATTTTACCAAATATTAAATAATGAACTATTTACCTGTTTATGAAAATTATAAGGAAATTTCAATAGCATTCCAAAGTAGTCAACCCCTTTTTAATATTTCTAACGGTGAAGATAACAATAGGCATAGCCATACTAATAAATTACAGGGAAGGTTTAAACCAGGGTTTAAAATTTCTTTCGAAGTCGACAAAAATAATGACACGTACACCTGCTTTCGCGATGAGAAAACTATTTAATATATTGAAAAATTACGGGATAATACAACCGTGTATACAATCTCGCTGAACATAAAAACAGAATGGGAGACGAAAACAAAATAATTATTATTAATGTTCGAGAAGGGAAGGGAATAATTATTATTAATGTTAAAAACATTGTTCACCCGAGAACGGCGCTGATTACAAATTCCATGAATTCCATCGAATGTTTTCTTCATTATTGAAATATTTCCCACATGAAAACATACATAATTGCAGAGATAAACACTTGATTGATTCCCGATTGTCGAAAAATTGTCTGTACGTCCAAAGAAACAAAATTTATAAATTTCTCGTAAATTGTATGTATATTATAAATAACGTAAATTATAAAAAGGATGTATTGCTTGCTTCATCAATTTTAATCAGTCGAAAATAATGTGACGGTATACAAACACAAAACCGTATTTTTACGGTTCTATATATCACTTATCCATTTTCGCCATGAATGCATAAAATCTATAATGTAATTTAATAAATGTAAAAATAAATATTGAATATTACTAAGCCGCTCAATTTGCAATAAATCGAATTGTATCATTTATTATATTATATTATTCCCGTACTACGAAATGTCCCGTAAACTTTGTTTATATTTGTTTCTTTTTGCTATATTTAAAATTACTAAGCGGAAGATGTTACCAGATGTTTTTTATTGGGTTATATAATTTTGTCAGAGAATACCTTGCTGCACAGTACCTACTGTAGGAGTTCTCATATCCTCCCACATATTTTACCATTTCCATCCGTTCTCTTTCCTCTTTCGAAGTAAATAACCATTGTACGTCGCTTTACCTCGGAATGAAATAGACTCTCCAGTATCAAAAGCAGGCGACCGCCACCTTTGATATATGACGAACGGAATAAAAATCGATTCCGATACCCTTCTCATTCTCTCATGTGCTGCGATACTTGTATTTGTGATCTTTGAAAAGTATCTCATTTACGTAAAATTCTTAAAACACATACTTCAAGTTCATTTTAATTCTTTCATGTTTCTGCTTTTCAGAAAAAAAAAACGCTGTAAGAGTGCCCTTCAAATTTCTTTCATATATAACATTATGTTATACCCTACCTTCTCGTAACCAACATTACTATAAACAAATGTTGCAACAATGTCCATGGAATCGATAAATACATCGGCTTTATGAATCTCCCGTAGGTCGCAATGTTGGAATATTAATTACACGTATTTACTCGAGTAAGGATATTAAACTTTTTATTCAATTGAATTGCGAAAATTGTCAGAGCACGTGCAACGTCTTTTTGCACGAATGAAATTGTTCACAGCTTTACGAAACAATTCAGGCATTACAAAAGCGTTGTCTCGGTAGAGTGGAGCTACTATAATTATATTCACATTTTCAGTAAGTCAAACGTAAAAATCGCTGAAAGCGTTTGCGTTAAATTGTAAACCCTTGACGTTAACTTTAACCGTGTTTACCTTTGCGAAGCAGTACAAGCGTTACAAACTTTATCGGACCAAAGCAAAGTTATTGTTCTTTTTTTAATAGCGGAATCCCGAAGTGTTCATTGTTTTCCTCTTTGAAAACGCGTAGACGGTATTTGCTAGAAACGAAAATTCCTTTCCCTCGAAACGATTTTGAAAATAATTTTAAAATAGTTCCCGAAATTTCTGTCAACTATAAACGGTATAACGCGGTTAAAATTTAACATGATAAAACATGTATAACTTTCTATTATTTTAGAAATTGATATGGACAATTTCGATCCTCATTTAAAGGTATCCCTCGGTATATGAACTCATTCAGCCAAGAGTGGCAGCAGGCCTTGAAAGCATCGACTTTTAAAGAATTCCCTATCGTTGATCAATGTCACTGACCATGAAAAGATTAATCCTTCCTACGTGCAATGAAACCAGAATAGCGTTCGCAGTTCTGACTTCTACACCTTTCTTCTTTTCATTCTCGTTTTCCAGCGAAGTAACAACCTCTGTTGACACCGATTGTTCGAAGAATACAATTCTGTTTGATGTTATTCTCCTCTCGCGATTGAAACGACTATCGGGCAGAATTTGACGTGGGTCAATGATCGCTTCAAACTGAACGGACTTTTTGACGGATTCGGAAAACGAACAAAACACGTCCACGCTTTCCTCCGTGAACACACATATTACATGGAATCCGTAAATCGTAGCGCAAGCGATGCGAAGAAAATTCTATGGCTTCAAATATGCCGAAACGATGGAATAACCTTTCGTTGCACAAAGATTCACCCTTCAGTATAGTGAATTTCAATATCAATCGTGTACTGGCGTATCGAACCGATATCTGGTGTAGCTGATTTCTTTGTTAACCGATATCGTATTTCTGTACAGTAGACACCGATATAATGCAATCAAAAAAGTGCTTAAAAGAGACTGTATATGCGTATTTTATGTCGGCATAAATGCACAATAAACGGATAAAAAAAATTGTTTGAAAATACTGTGCATTTACTACTGCCACAGAAGATACATATACTCTACTGTACACAAAACATTTTCAGTTTTATTTATCCGCGTATTAAAGGCCTGGTAATGTACACGTACGACAAATACCACAATGTTTACAAGCTAGAATTTTATTTAAAACCGGCAATGAATTGTTTGCGAATATCGATACGAAAATATTTAAATTAACTTAAATTTATATACAGGGTTCTCCGTCTAACGCGACGAACGATTTTTAGGTAAAAAAAATATATATATATATGATCATCATCATCATCATCATCATCATCATCATCATCATCATCATCATCATCATCATCATCATCATCATCATCATCATCATCATCAGATAGGTAAAAAAATTTCGAAAATAGTTTGTTTTTATGATGAAATCGAGGTTTAAAACGCATATTGCAAGATATTTTTACTACTTTTAGGAGCTTCTGGTTCGTAATCTTTATTCTAAGATATTTAATGCTGTTAATTCTCTTATTTGAGTAAATATAAATAGCTAATCAATTTAATTCTCTGCTAAAAAATTAGAATTTAAGTGGTACCGAACTCCATTTATTTATGGGTCGAAACACAGTTTGTAAAACTGTGCATACGTAAAAGAGCGATATTGCACCGGATTTTCGGTGTAACATCGGCCGATTTCGTTTGGCGACATCAACGGCCGCCGAAAGAATTTTTCACTGTATTACCGGATGGAACACGCAAAATTACTTTCGCCAGTTTTTCTGCGTTCCCGGCGAACGCGATTAATTGTTGTCAGCCGGCAATCATCAATCAAGTGACGGAGCGTGTACACGTAAATACGCTTAAAAGAATTATGACGTAGCGGCGTAATGTCCGGCTATTTTCGAGATTTCAATTGGCAACGGCACAATCCGTCGCTTTGACACGGCCTGGGCCAGTTGTTACATCGCGAACCGTTCCGCTGCGCAGCGATTTGCTCGTTGAATTCCGAATAAATAATCGGACTACCAGCGGATCCGGTCACGAACGATTCGATATAAAACACACTTTATTTCATCGGTGAAGGGAGGGCGGGAGATTTTTAGAGGCAAATACACGGCTTAAAGCAACATTATCCCGGGAAATACGGGGTGGAACGAGTATAATCGCACCTGTCTCACTCGTCTGTCCGCGACGACGTAACGAGTTTGCCGTATTTTATAAAATGTTTCGCGCCGTCCCGAGGAGGGGATGTCGTCGAGCCGACGGCTAACAATTTGACAGGGTCACCCTGCCGAATTTATGGACGACGTATGACAACCGAACACGTATTTTATAGTCGCGCGAGAACATTTATTTCAATCCTGCGTACGATGCGTGTCCATCGTTCGCATTAATATATGATATCGTGCTAGGCAGTTCGACAAACTATATTAACCCCTTGCACTACCATTTCTTTTGCAATTACAGTTATTAAGATTTCTTTGCTGTTCGTAATTTCCTAGAAGAAACAGAAAAGAAAATTACATGCCTGTCCATTCTCCAATGCCTACGTGTACAATGTTTACTCTCTATATTGACAGACATAGTGTAAGGTCTATCTCCTGGCCGATATACAGGGTGTTTAGTAACTGGTGGTACAAGCGAAAAGGGGGTGATTCTACATGAAATAATAAGTCGAAAATATAGAATAAACATTTTTCGTTTGAGGCTCTGTTTTCGAGAAAATCGACTTTGAAGATCTGTCAGGTTTGAGTGCTTTAGTATATGCAGGAAGTAGATTTGGTTGGTCATGATCAGACGAGTCAGACAATTCCTATCGAATAGCATGAGTATTCGCTGCTTTTCAAATTCGATTTTCTCGATAACGAAACTTCGGATGAAAACATTTTATTCTATATTTTCAACTTATTCTTTCATATAGAATCCTCCCCTTTTTTGTTTGTACCACCAGCTACCAGTTTTGGACATATATCGAGTAAACACTGTATTACGATAGAAATCACAAAGTTTGCATTGTCTTAGCGTATGATTAATTTCTTCGTTTACATAAGAACATTTGCATTAAATCTCGAATCGACGAAGCGGATTCCGTGTCAACGCATTTCAAATAATTAATTATTCTCTAGCAAATATCGAAATGAATGAAAGAGCAACGTTTAAAATATTAATTCTACCGAAATTTCGTTGGTAACAACTCCAGCCGTGTCACGATCCGGTTTGAAATTTTGATACCCTCACCGAGACACCGTTCCACCATTCGAGGGGTTAAGTTCCACTTTTCCATTAAAACTAGGAACACAACGAATTGCTCACTGGCACCGCTAATACGAGCGTATAATTTTACAGCATGAAAGGATAGCTTTACTTCATAGCTGTTTGAACAAGTAACATGTATATTCCGGTGCAAGAACTACGGTCATTACTTCACCGCGCGGCGGAAAATTTTAATAGGTATGCGCGCTGCGCGTTCAATCCGTCGGAAACGGAGAAAGAAGCAAAATAACAAAAATCATGGACACAGCAGGTTAGTTGAAACGGGAGCCGGGAAATTTCGTGTACGTGTAAACCGTGAAAATGTTAGGGTCGCGGAGTTTGATAATCGGGAGCAATTAATTAAAGCCGCGCGCGACAATGCGAGGATTCCTTTTTATTTTTTCCTCGAACAGGACCGCCGACCGGAGCGGACGCGAAAACCACTTCCGGGTGCACGACCACTTTCAACGTCCGGTTATTCGTCCTGCAAAGTTATTAATGGCCAACGGCTGCCATCCGCGGCTCTAGCGGCCTTTTACCTCGGCCACCCTAATAACAGTCGCATGAGAAATGAAACATCCGCTCCGGCGAGGAACGCGATAAGGAAACGCATCGGTTTTCAATGCCCGCGCGTAAAAATGTTTCTTTTCTCGCTTGACCTGCGTCCAGCATCTAAAATGAATGCCCTCTCGGCCGAGTGCCGATGACGCGAATTGATGCCACTCGTACAAAACTCTGTCAAATATTAACCGTATTTTCTATCGTACAGCAACGTAGTTGCTCTTATCTACAGGGTGACCCACGTAACACTTTACAAAATGTTTTAAGTGCTAGCGATTATCTGACAAACAAAAGTTGATCAATTTTCGATTGGCTATACATTAGGCAATAGAAAAAGTTCGAAAAAAGTTTTTTTTTCGACGATTTTCAACATTTTCACAATTTTCAGTTACTTCGGACCATCGAAATTGCTGGAAATGCCTACTTCTTTGTGAATACTTCTTTTTTACGATGCTCTGTATTGTCGATAGCTCAAGGTTCTCGCATTGTCTCTTGCATTTCTCGCTTCTATTGTAACACGCAGCACGATTCCGCACCGTACTACAACAGACGTTAATTCTTCTGGTCAATTACTCAAGAATGCAAATTGTACGCTCTAATAACTTAACTATACAGTGGAACTCCGTTACTAAATTTTAGCAGTGCATGGATAACTGAATTCTAGCCGAGCAAAATCCTCTTGTATAAACGTGAACTCCTATTAAATGAAGGAAAAATCATTATCAGTGGTGGGAGAGGGGTGGACTCCTATTATGTGTACCATCCGATTATGTGAAATTATATAAATGGAGTTTTTCTGTACTTGTGGGTTCCTAGAATGCAATACTAATACTCTGAAAAACCTGAATAGTAAAAAATAAAGTTTGATTTGCCTATTACTTGTCCAAAGTCATCACCAAAAATCTAAATTGAAAATTGTAAACTAACTAAATCGATAAACATGATTTTTCGATTTATTCTATAAAATCAGTATTTTCTTGAGTATCTGCACGAAATTGAAGTAAAATAAAAATTGTAAAAGTTGAAAGTAAAGCAAGATAGTGTTCCTAAATTCTTTTAAAGTTTTACTGTCTCCAATCTCACACGATCAGTTTTTTCTGAATGCAAAAACTCCGTAGTCTCGCTATTAGCCTTTAATATTTTTTACCATTGTTCAGAAGGAAACGAACAGTTAGGTAGACTGAAATAAAATCTATCTCTCGCACTTCTGAAGAAGCTACCAGTCGTACTCTCTCGAGAAAAGGGATCCAAATCGCAGCCAGTAGTCGCACGTTTTCCCTCTTGCGTTTTAAATAAAAAATGTGAGCATAATTTTCGGTTCGTTAAATTGAAGATGGTGAACGGTCTTCCCTGTAGAATATAAATTATTTTAAAGGAGAGGAGGCAGTCTTGACCGCACACAACAAAAGAAAAATGAATATTTGAACGCGGCAGAAGCGTCCCAGTTTTCTGTATTCCGTTTGTTCGCTCTGGCTAAAAGGAATTCCTCCGGGCTTATTGCTACCGCCTTTCCTCGATTCGCATAATTATGAGCAAAACAAAAAGGCTGCGGGTCCCTCTTTGGAACGTATCCAGGCAAACTTGACGATTCATACTATTAACGTTGTCGATATCAAGCTCGTTTTCCCGTTATCGCTGCGATTCCCCTATTTTTCTCCAAATTTAAACTAAAAATATAAAAAAATTCTTGTTAACCGTTATGTCAATTCCCAATATTTTCTGCGACGTTCAAAATTGGAACATATTTATATTTGCAATCAAACACATTAATGTTACTACCCAAACTATAATTGTTTCGTTATTAATAGACTACGGATTTATGACAAAAATGAATATGTCAACTGCGGAACAATAAGAACATTGAAATAATATAAAAATACTGTTGTATCAATTTCAGCTGATGAAAATTATTAAGAGAAGATATAACCGTGTACGGAAAAATTCACAGTCCAGTTATTAATGATAGAATTCGCTAGCACTGGTATAAAAGGCAACGAAAGGAGCACACCACGATGCGAACAAGTCGCATGAGCAAATTTCGCGCATCGTGGGTGTCATCGTCGTGCCTGCAGGGTGCAATAGCGGCAGAAACGGCAACGATCAAAATGTCAGAGTGGGAGTTTTCAATGGGGACGTAGAATTCGGGCGGTGTCGTCGATTTTTACTTTTCCACCGACGGACGAGGAGTTTTTCAACGTTGCCGCCCAGCGGTTTTTTGAATTTCGCATTTCCCGCTGTAGATAATTACGCGCCGCGCAAAAACATCCGGGACCGTCAATGCGCGAACGTTCATTTAGCGGGCGGAATGCTAGAAATTAATAACGCACTTGCCGCGTGGTCGGGGCGGAGAGAAAAATTTTTATAAGCAATAATGAATATGATGTTTGCCAGGATAACGAGGAACCGAGCGGAACGAGCAAGCTTGTCTGCTCTAACAAGTTCGCTGATTTTGAAAGAAGATAATAACTTGCTCTCGTTGGACTACGAAATTCAAGAAACTTCAGCCGAATTGTTGTCGAACTCCTTTTTCTAACGGGGAGTTTTTAATCAACGGTGGTTTCTTCGATAAATTTGCATAGCGTTGGCGAATCTTCTAGGCTCTCGTGTTTTCTTCGAGTAAGATATGTACACAAGGATGATCTGTGAGAAATGGAAGAAGCTCGCTAATTTTTTACGATTCGTTAACTCTTTAGGGATGACGCGACATCTGCGCACCCTCTCTCTGGCGAATATTTCAAAATTGGTTACTAGACTGCGGGTTTTATGGGTTCATGGCATAACTGTACTCGACTAAAGTCAGTCGAACTGAACTTAATTGAACGAAATATGAAACTGTGAAAACATTGTAGA
The DNA here is from genome assembly GCA_913789895.3 of Seladonia tumulorum. Classification (NCBI taxonomy): domain Eukaryota; kingdom Metazoa; phylum Arthropoda; class Insecta; order Hymenoptera; family Halictidae; genus Seladonia; species Seladonia tumulorum. The sequence goes on from OU565272.1 coordinate 12,821,775, forward strand.
ATTCAGGGACACTATTGTTGGCTCATTGAACTAATTGCGAGAGAAAGTACATTTTTATTCAATTTCTGTTTCTTAGAGTGAAAAATTCTTACTTTGCATAAAAATTTGCAGTCTATTGATTACACAAGATCAGGTTATTAGATGTAATACACTTTCACATATTATAGTTTACTTTTTAAAATGAACAAACGATAATGCATTTTTATAAAAATGCTCTGTATCTAGTTTTTACTGTAAAATTAATGAAATATGGATAAAGTGTGGTATGAACATATAGTTGTTATGTTCGGTATATAGAGTGACTCATTTATCTCGAAGACTTCAAATTACTTGACATGTTTCCAACAACGAGATACAGAGTAATAAATCATTGTCGTTATGTACACATGTAGGTACGTGTACAGGCAACGTTCATCGTGCAGCAATATTTCTTCGGAGCTTCGTAACTTTTCTCATTTCCGGTTTGTCGTGACCTAACATACTTAAATACGTATCTATTTTAAAGTTATTTGATGTTCCAAATTATTACTGACACAGTAAATTGGTACTGTGGACTGCGGACTAAATTGTCTTAGAACATATAATGCAAATAATAAAACAGTCAATGTACACGACGTATATATAAAATAAAGTATAGAGAGAAGCCTACGTTCCTTCATCGAATTGCGCTACCATATTCCACGAACCAAATTCAGGAAACCAATCCCGACACCCTGTAGAAACAGAATTTTTGTTGACGTCCGTATCGAATAAAAATACGCGACGAACCGTAATAAGTTTGTTGTTTTATTCCGTTTTATCCGCAGCTGGGTTTGTCAGAAACGCATCAAATCTTCCGTCCCCTGATTGAAGTGGCTCTATGGAATATTTATATCGAGAGCGACGACTCAAAATGCGCCAAACGACGCAGTTTTAACGCATTCCGTTTGAACTTTAAAACCATTTTCGGGGAGTGCATGATCCTCTCTCGAATAGCGATCCACGGGAAGAAGGAGAGGCAACAGTGAAGCAGAAAAGAGACTGCGTAATGTTTCGCAATTTCTCAGGATCTTCCTTTATGAAACTCGTTTATGCAGCCCGTGGAGCTCCGCGTACGTGACGTCCCGTATGAAAATTTAACAAGGGTCGCGAAAGAATGGAATTAAATAGTTAGTGACTGTCTTTACGAACCGTGTAGAAATAACGGCTCTCCGGTTATTTTGTTTATTTATTCTTTTTTTCTTTGCGTGCGTTTGTTCGTTTCTTCTTTCTTCCTTTTATCTCTTCTTCTTTTCTTCTTTTTAATCCAATGCGACCGACGACACAGTTTGAGGAGACGAGGGAAAGTATACCGCTCGTGGGATAATGAAAAATTCTTTTCCCCGGGTAATCACGGCTCGACCTGAACCACTGGAAAGAGAATACCCGCAGTTATCGTCAGCGAATACCGGTGAAAGTAAACACGCGTTTTTTGTACTGGAAATTAGACGTGTTTAATTATGCAACGCCAGACACATCCGTTGGGGCGCACGAAAATCCCAGTGTACTCGTGACGCGGATATCAATCCCGTGCTCCTGTAAATATTTTGGTAACGCGAATCCCTATCCAGACGCAATGTTGTAAAATCATGTTACGGAATAATTTAGTTCGAGCGAAATTTTGAGAAATTTCTGCGTAGATATTGTTTTAATTTTTAAGCAGAAAATTTTTTATACTTAATTTGAATGACACTGTGTGGTCAATGTCCTACAGGCGTTGTTTTTCAAATTTTTTTTTTTATTAATATTCATTTTTGAGATTTGATGATGACAACATTTTTGTTTTTAGTTTGATAGCTGATAGACTTTCGTTCGAAAAATCGTGTTTAAACCGCTCTGTATTTTCGTTATTTTGTCTATACGTAGACAAATGTATAATCTAATTCTTTTTGTTGCAGGTAAGGGGCTTAATTAGTTTTGTGCCTTGGGCAACGCATGAGATAATTACCCTACAGCAAAGGTCCCTTTGTAAGTAAGTAAATTTTGTATATTGTACATAATGTAGGTCGCTGAGAAAGTGTAGAACATTTTCTCATAAAGATTGCGCGTCAAAGAGACTTAATGACTCAGATTTCCAAAAGCGAAAAATGAATCTGTTGTTAATTATTTATTCAGTGTTTCCCTCGAAATAGTTGCGAAATTCCGTTCAAAAAATGAAATATAGCTTCAAATCTTCTCCTAGAAAAAAATGCCCACCGAATGTGCGTTAAGAAATCACTTTAGGCAATTAAGTTGCACACTGTCGTGCAGACCGAAGTGCAGAATAAACCAGGAAATATTTTCGCGGAGTAAACACTTAGAAAACCAAGGTCGTAAGTTCATACAAAGACCCGTTCCGGAAGGAATATTCATCCCTCAGAATCGAGATTCCCTTTTACCGGCCATCAGCAGACCCTTTGATCACCTTTCAGATCTTTATTTCGCTCTTCAGCTTCCTCGAATAAGACTAGTACCGCTGGCAAGAAGAAAACGATCGTCTGGTCTCTAATAAAACTTTTCGAGCCATTCAGAACGAATGACTCAAAGACTCTTTTCGACAACCAATCAATATTGGCTAGATTAACAGTGCCCACTTTGTATGTACAATTTGTGTTCTGGTACCAAAGTGTCATGGACGTGTTTAAACAAATACGGTGAATCCAAAAAGTATTGAAACTCCCAGTATAAAAATAATTGATAGGAAATAAAAACATAGTACATAGCTTTCAGTAAATTAAAATTTATAGATCCACATTTCTGTGCGTTATGTAGGACAAAATTCATATTCGTATTCGAATTGCGGAATGTATTCGTGCAAATATTAATAAACAGTATTCCAGAAATATTGATTTATATTCCAAATATTTCATAATTAACTGGTTAAAGTAGTGAGAGAATTTTATTCTCAAAGCTTTCGATTTTTCATCTTTCGTTTTCACGAGAAAAGCAGCATGGAATGTATATTTAATTAAGAAGTTAATCATGTCTGCATACATTCAGCACATGTAACGAAATTACACCATTTCATTCGCCGATACCATTGTCAGAATCCACATACTGCAATATGTGACATAACGGGAACATATTGCTATTGAAAGTCACAACGAAGCGGTAAAATTGCTTCAATTATTAAACCCATCCACAGTTGCAAATTAAACGAAAAATGTCATCTAGATAATATATTTATAGCTAGTACTGTTAATGTCCTTCCTCTTCCATCCACGTGATGATATATGTACGACAATGTCAATCAATTTTGTTTTATTTTACCCTGCGCTGGAACTAGCGCATGATTTTTAATGAAACCTTTTCGGAGCTAAAATGAAATAAATGACAATATTCTTTTATAAATGGAAACACGGTATGTTCTACAGATTAAAAAATATTCTAGATATTCGTTAACAAATGTATACATATGATTCTTTTATATTCGTTTCCATAAATCAATTGAAACATAATTCTATTCTTTAATTACGTTCACAATCAACAACTTAATGTATTCTTAACTAAAATATTTGAATATTCCTAATTAGGTTGTAATCAGTTCTCACACTTGGATTATTATAATCGTGTTTTTTACATTTTATGAACTATCTTTAAATATAACAATCCATTTTGAAATAAAAATAGGTTCACAATGAAAGCGAATAACCTATGGGGGCTAGAAAAATTAAAAAAAAACGAACGAAATCGATATCTTTATTGGATTTTGAGGGAACAGTTCATAACACTTTATTCCGCACACCCTGTATATTCTGAAACAGCCCACGCCATTCTATAAACGTCGCATTTAAATAGAAGAATGCAGTTGAAAACCAAATAAATCAAACGATAAATAATCGTACAATACTAGTTTATTCGTTTTCCAACGTCGCCATATTGAATTTTACTCGTAGACACGCATCGCTTTGGACTGCGTGTTGCGATATTGCTGCGAGTTATCCGACTCTCCCGAGTGTATTAAATACGATCCATAAATACGAATATCAGACGGTTTGGGACAGGAACAGAATTATCGTCAAAAATGGAATTGAACCTGCCCCGTTATCGGCTTACGCATTAAACGCTTCTGAAATATTGTAATAGTCCGGCAACGATCGCAACTTTGCGAACTCCATCAATTCGGCTGGGACATCGAACCGAAAAATCATTCGTATGCAACACTTTCAATTAGCGTTCACGATTTCCACTGTGTCCAACGAACTTCAGGCTAAATTTTTAATTAACGCGAAACAATAATTTCATCGGTAACTCTGTCGCCAAGAAAAATACTTCACGATTACGAATAGGTGCTTTCAAATCATTCCATTTATAATTCTTTCCCAATAATTCCATTTTATGTGTGTTGTAAAACGTGTGGAATACATTTTAATTTTCTGCTGGCGCTCTGTTGCACCGAAGCGAAAGATACTAGAACACGCGGAACGTACGGAAAAGTTTCAAAGATTCAAAGACGAAAGATAAAAGATAAAATGGAACGTTGTTGGAATACAATCGCGGGAAGAGGAGCTTCAGAGCCTAGAAAACTATGCTGAACCATTAAACAATTAAACTCGGTTTCAACGTCGCGAGATCTATTTGCCTTCGGAAGAGCGTAATACCGTCAACACGCAGTTGCGACGAAACACCAATATTATTTTATGAAGTTATAGAACTTCCCAAATCCACGGGATCGGGTTTGTCCTAAACACAATGTTCCCAGTGTGCTGTGTTACCATTGTAAACAATATACGAATATAAATACAAGAAGGATAAAATTAATTAATATTTAATATTTAGCCATCAATCGTGCAGACTCTGTACAGCATGGACTGTGAATTTCTGTTTGATCCTATTTAATTTGTAACTTTACTTCCACTTCGAATCTTTTAATCATCCTATTGGAAATTCATTAATTACCTGTAAGCTGAAGTAAATGCATAGAAAGTTTGTGAATGATCGACAAATTTACAAAGAAAGGGCTACGGACAGAATACGAATAGACTTCATTATTCAGGTATGTATATGCTATCATGCAAATCGTATAGAATTTAAATAAAATCACACTTTTATAAGACTGCACGCGCACCAGCTACATTTCGTGCTCGGTAAGTTTAGCGTTGAATGGAAAGACATTTGCTAATGCAAGAGCTGTTTCGAATGGCGGTATAGCAATTTTTGAGTAGTACCTCGGAGCTTAAATAGCAGAGCAGTAAACGGCACGAACTTCCGGGACGACCCAACGCATTACAAAAATTCGCAATTACCGTTATGGCGGTCGAAGTCTGCGCAATCTGCTGCTGAAGGGTTCAAGCGATACTTGCTACTTGCGATAGTGCTTCCGTGCGCGAGTATGGCGCGACCTCGCCACGCGTTGGCAAGTTTATTGTTTATCGAATTCGGCCGTTGAAGTTCTCGCCGGAAAGTTACGAGTGGCCTTAGCTTCGTTCGTTCTTCGTGCTCATGGCTTGCGAAGTTCCAGCCTCCCGTTCAACCTCTCTTGATCTACTCGCGAAGAAGTTCCACGACAACGGCGTGTTTCCTTGATACCGCGGCACGCCGCGCCACGCCACGCCATACCGTTCTAATAAGTTTATACAACGATGCGGTTATTGTTATTTTTATTGTCTTCGCTGCGCACGCTGCCGCGGATAACACCACGGCTTGGTATCGCGCCAAAAGTGATACCGCCCGTAGCCGTTTCAGTTTTATCGCGACCAGCCTCGCAATAAAACGCGACGACGAAGTGTACTTTAAATTAGAAAAGCGAAACGCACGCGCGTGCGCGCGCACACGGTCCAGGAAACGATCGAATTTCTTCGGCCAAAGGCGTTTTTATTAACATCGGAATGCACGGGAGACTTTTTTTTTCTTTGCCTGCTGGCCTCGCGGAGATCGTTTTTTCTTCGGTACCATTGTTGTATTTCCTGCGCTGAGCATTTTTACATAATATAAAATAAAACCGCTCCTGATGTTCTTTTATGGCGCAGTTCATCCGACGAGATTTAATAACTGCGATTCCGTACACACACTTTTTTGCCGTTCCTATTGCTTTTGGCTTTGATCTTGCTTATTAATTTATCTATCATTGGACTGCGGATTTTATGCGCTTCTTCGAAAAATAAGTGGGTGAAATTTAAAACAATAGATTCAAATCATTGTGGTACATTAATATATCAATACAACACGATATCTCTGTGTCGTTCCGGTTGGTGCTGTTTATCACTATTATTAGCAATTTCTACTGGGCTATTCGCTGCGAGAGGAGATTGCAGGTCTTATCAGTGGACTGTGAATTTTCATGCAAAACGAAGATTGTCTGCATCAAGCTCGAGCTGCGGGAGCTACATTAATATTTATGTTTTTTCTAAATGATTGTAATAAATTGGAAATACTACAGCGGTAGTACTGATGCAGCTCTTTTTAAAAAAATAACTTCTGGGAGAGAGCCTGTCACGTACACACTTTTTATGATTTCGCGACAGTAAAATTACTACAAGTTATACAATATATGTGCTACTAAGCGAAACAATCGTTCAAAAAAAGCTTCAATTAATTTTTCCAGGAAAAATTTCTAAAAATCACGTTCCTACCAAGCAGTTAACGAGGCGCGCCTACTTAAAAGAATGTCAATTAGTTCACTGTCGATCGGAGACGTAAATTGCATGGCTCTCGGCGAGACGTGACCGATAAAACCGGGTGGTAAATTCGCAAATCACTTCCGCGTTTTATGGAATATGTAATTCACGTTAGTGGGGAGCCAGTAGCTTCATATCGAATGCGGATAGGTAATTTATGCTTGCGCGGATACACAGTGCCTCGCGGCGAGATATTTCAGTAGTAAAGCCGTGCGCATGATCAGACTTCATAAACCATGACCGAGAAGGGAAAATGCACTTTCCCCATCGTTTGCCTTTTGTCCATACACCAGCTTCTTCTCTTTCTCTTCCATTATTTTCCTCGAACTTCTGAATGCTCCTTATTATATTCCGCCGGCCATAATCTTCTTACGTTTTATTAAAGCATTGGTCAAGGGGTTGGGAGGGGGAAATGCAGTAACTCGATTTCCCGCCAAAGTGCAATACGTGCACTGAAGATTCAATGCAGTTAATACGATAATTTACTGGACGCGAACAGAGCATAAATAGCTACAATCGGAGTTAATTCGTTCCAGGATTATTAGATAAATTAAAATAAAAATTTCGTTCGCGGAAAGTTTCGAGTACCGGCAAGTTTTAACGACACTCCAGAATCACACACTCGAAAAATCCACTTCGACTATCCTATGCGAGCGTGCGTTTCCCAGATATTTGATGAACTTCAGTTTCGATGGTTCGGCTGAAAATTGTAGACCACACTCTTGTTTAGAGCCCATTAAAACAAATCTGGGCCAGCATTTTCATCAATTTTGTCTGTACTTGGGACCATTAATAACGTTAATAAATCGCGTCGTTAGAAGTGGTACTGCCGATTTTGGAAAGCTTTATGTTGAAGCGACTGCTGTGGACATTGAATTTTTCATGATGAAATTATTTTGAAATTATAGAATTTCTTATTTTATTTAAAATATTGTATTATTTATTATTAGATTTTAAGATGGTCTAATGACTTTTGGACCACCCTGTATACGATGTATATTACGCAATAATGCATTACCTATTGCATAAAGGCGTTTGTATTGTAACAAAGAAATAATGATACTGCGATTAACACCTATTTTAATCGCGATATCTAAAATTGAAAATAATAATATAATATTATTAAATTATATTTCGTTTGTCGTTTAACGAAAATACCAGCAGTTTGTCGTTATTACATCAATATTGAAGTCACAAACGGGGAGTTTGTGAACAGAACGAGAGGGTTGCAAGCGTAATTAAATTCTTGCATGCAACCCGTTGAGAAAGACTGTTGGTTATATTAATGAAAAATTTAATTTCAAGGCTTAGTACTGAATTCTTTCATTAATCGATGCTTTTGTAGGAAAATATCTTTTTCTGATAGAAACAATAATTAACAACTGAAATTGTATTTAATTTTATTTAAATTCGTAGTCTACTGACAGCTATTAACAACACTATATTAATTTTAGCGTATTTTGACGATGGTTTCATGGGAAACCCCATTTTTAGCAAGCTTTCAGAGTCAGGTGTTGCATAATAGGCGTAGTTACTCTACGTAATAGTCAGTCCGTTAATGAATCCAAAAATTCCGTGCTTATGGAAATTCGTGGCGTATTTTCTCGTGAACACAAACGCCGGTAGAGCAAACTGCGACGCAGGATCATGGTCGTCCTGGCGTGAGCTCCAGCATATGGAAGGATAAGCGGCGCCGGCGTAATAACGTCTGCACGAGGCCGGGGCAACTTCTTGACATGGGGTTCAGCGTAAAAATTAATTCTATCCGCCGTTCTAAATATTCCTTTTACCGTGCTCTTTGTCTAGGCTCCGTCTAACAAGGGACCGTGAATCACATTTGCAGCTTGAGAGTGAAATTATTAAATTCCACACTGTAATTCCTTTGGGAGAATTAAAATTGTAGCCCTCCACTTTCCCTACCAAAAAAGAAAATCATGCTGGAATATTTGACAGCTAGTTTCATTAACCAACCCCTCTTTCTTTCTCTTTTTTCATTTATAAAATCTTTGTACAGATTTGTAAATGTCTAAATGTGTAAACGCGCCTAAATTTGTAAGAATAAATTGTGGAACTTTATGAAAATTATCGTTTTCATATTTAATTTTATAGAGGCCACAGTAAACAAAATATTTCTTTCATGGAGTAATAAATTCCCTCTGATAGAAATTAAATATAAATGTTATTAATTTTTACTAGGGTACATGTTCCTGTATTTTTAAACATTTGTAGCTGTTATAAATGCTTCTAGATTCGCAGTCTAATAGTCAGAGAAATAACAAAATATATACAAGCAGGCTATAATGCTAAACTTAAATCCTCTTTCCTCTCATCACTGAAGGCGCAAGCTTTCTTTCTACAGCAGACGCAGCCAATATTTTTAAAAGCTTTATAAACCGACAGAATTCCAATACACAGTATTTTTCATTCGCAGAAACCACGCATCGCGTCACACATTAATTACATCACGGTTTATCTCATCCGTACAAAGGAACGGACGAAACGCGTTTTAAAACTCTCAATTTGCTTCGCATTAATTCAATTACAGATGTTGTGCGCGTTCAATATTTTCCGCGGATCAATTTGTTGAAACAGCAATTCAAATTAACTTCGTTTTTAGCGTCAGGATAAAAACGACACCGCGCTCTGATTATACGTGTATTTTTTTGTAACTCACTTTGCCATAAATTCTTTCGCAGTATCGTGTCATCGTGCACGGAGCGAAATTGCCTACGAAACAATTGAAACGAGCCGCGGCCAGAGCTTTAAACTCATTTTACGGCGACACAGCTCGCGTAAACTTATCAACTTTCGCCCTACGTCAGAACGTACACGTCGAAGGAACACAGGAACCAACGGCGCAGTAAGAACAAAAGGAGATACGCCGGAAGTATATACTTTTCATAGAATTCCCGAGCTCTAATCTCCTGTTGCACGACAAGACCCCCAAAGATCTCGGCCCAGAAAGGGACGGGCGGAAGTTCCTTACCCTTCGTGTTCCCCAACGGAGTCGTTTCTGTTCGTCTGAACCATACCGACCTCTCGTTCTCTCTCTCTCTCTCTCTCTCTCTCTCTCTCTCTCTCTCTCTCTTCGCTTTCTATATGGCCCGGTTACTCTCTGTAATTCATTTCCTTGGCACCGCTCATGATTCCTACCGAAGATTTCGGAGTACCCTCCTTCCGGCACGTTCGCCATTTTATCTCTATTTTACACTTTGTTTGCTTCCGTCGTCGATAGAAGTGTTTCTTTGAACATTCACCCGCTAGACGAATCCCTGTACAGAGCATTCTTCGACTTGAATCACTAGACTTGAGAAATGTTGGAATTCCTATCACGATTTTGTATTGATTGTTGCGGTACCAGAACTATTTGTGCGGTACTGAAATTGTTAAACATGTAGACTTTAACATTTCATTAGGTATGGATGCGTAATTTATTACCTATATTTATTCATTTTATGTCAATCGTTCTCCCGTATCGCACACCATTCCCTATCTCTTGATATTAATACTACAATAGTTATCTGTAGTAATACCTGAGAATACCACTCTCTTCTACTTATCTTTCTACCGTTTCATGTTTCACCTACTCATTTCTGCAACGAGTGCACCAAATCGGCAGTCTAATTGGTTCTCTCCACGCGAGGATTGCTACTGTTAGAAATTTCACCCGCCTATTGTCGCCATACACTATCATAAACGAAACATACAGGGTGTTTTCGAGTTCGGATAGAGAGATTCGAAAAGAAAGATTTTTTTGGTTGACACTTCGTTTTCCAGTAAATCGAGTTTGAAAATGCAGCGATCACGCGCGCTATTAGCTAGGAGTCGGCCGACGCGTCTGACCATGGCCAGCTAATTCTACTTCCTCCAGACACTAGCACGCGAACTCGGTCGATTTTCAAACTCGTTTACGTCGATAAAGAAGCGTCAAACAAAAAGATGTTATTCCTTTTATTTCGACTTGTTTTAGCATATATTAGAAGTAAGTTCTTTCCACACATCTACAGATAATTCATACGATTTAATTGGACTTTTCTCTGAAAAACCGGAAAGAATTTATTTCGACACCTAATAGAATCATAATTGTAAACTGTGAACTGTAGAATTCCGGACAGAATTTTTCTAAAAACGAAAAATGAAGTTTACTTCTATGCTCGATATTTTTGCCGAAACTTGTCAGGAGAGAACAATGTGCCGATACGTTTCTGACCCACAGTAAATCCGTATTATGCATCACACCTGGAAGGTGTCACAGAATCGACGGACTTTCCGAACGGTGTTTTCCGAACGCGGCCGTCAGACTGATACCCCGTCAGATCGTTCCCGTTCTGTCACGAGACACTAGATCTCTATCATCGTGGTACGGGATATTTTTCATCGGCGCAGAGGGCCGCGTTTAAAAGCACTTTACATCACGGCGAGGAGTGCGCGTTCGCGTGAGTTATAGGCCACCTTCAATTTCGTCCGCATTACTCGAAGAACGTACACCCCTCCGCCGCCCCTCTATTTATCGCCGACAACTATGAAATATTACGCCCGTGTCTCCATGGCGAAAAAATTATCCGCGACGACGGTTGCTGAATAAAAACGAGAGAAAGAGAGGAAAAGAGCTCGCTTGGAAACCTTACCTAGCTGATGCTTCCGGTGGCATTCGAAGGTCCCGTAAGAATTTTTCAACCCCCCCCCTCATTCGGAGAGGTTTGGGCGATTCAAGGGGTTGCGAGAGATGGGGGATGCGACAATGCCTGATCACGAGGGATGTCTAACGACGAACCTGAAAAAAGCACCGTCCCATTCGTCCGGTGAATATTACAACGGTCATTAAAAACTGTGGTCCACCATCCCCATTTCCTGTGTGTCTCTTAATTTTGCTGAAGTTCTGTCGGTCGTGTGTGTTTCTTATCTAGTATAACCACACTCTCCAGTCACCCTTCTTTCAACAAGCTTCAGCATCCTTCACTGACGCTTTTTCCATTTTGAATACAAGCGGTGGTTTCCTTTCCTGCACGTTTAAACACATTAACCCTTAAAAAGCTGCAAGCAGCTGAAATAAATACATCTCGCTTTTCTGTTTCAAAATTCTGTTCCAACTTGTACGTTTCGTTTATAATGATTCAGTATCGAGGTAATACTATTCATTGAAGAGTACCCATCAATACAGAGCGTAATGAATATTAAATAAGGGATATTAAATTTTTTCATTACAATCAGTTAATGTATATGTTATATATCACTTCTTTAATATTCATTATGTTTTAAAAATAAGTATAATTAATATAGGCACAGTAATTGGGTCCCTTGGACTTATTAAGAAAGCAAATAAATTTATATTCTACTTCGGTTCGTTGCGATAAAGTTGAAAAATTTTCATTCTGTACAAAAATCCGCAGTTTAGTAATAACGAAGTCGTTAAAATTAGAGCACAGTTATATTTGTAACTGAACTTTCTGTCACAATCCGATAAAATCTATTATAAAGTGCTAACTGTTTTAACATTTGTAAAAAAGGAAAGTAAAAAGGTTGGCCTTGTAGACACAAACAAAGTGACTGTACGCTTTCGTTCCTTGTCCCGGGAGAAGGTTGTCAGACAATCGTATCGTTGACAGTAGAGTTCGTCCTTTGTAAATGGTGATAGAATCGCAAGAACAACTATAAAACACGGCGACACGAACGGCAGTGTTGCATCTACGCACCATGGCCGTATTTCTTTTCTGTCGATTATCTTCTATCGTATTTCTTACGGTTGGCTGTCACCTCGTCGGTGTATAGCTCTGACCGTAAACGCCGAAACAACCGTGAAAAATATTATCGACCATTCGTTCCATCGAATCTCGTAAACGTTCTTCAGAAAAAGGAGTACCATGAATCTGGGCGGTTTAGACCTGCCGGAAAGCAAGGAAAAAATTGTATAGAAATGTGAGAACCGTGGAGACATAGATGATTCTTCTACTTACAGCTTTGCGTAACCCTGTCTCTAAATTCTTAACTCCGAAGAAAATTCAACTTCAAGTCCCATGTTCATACTTTTCTGCTTTAATGATTTGTCCACGTTTCTTTTGGTAAAAAATATTTTCTTAACAAATCTGTTCTTGTGTCGGACACAAGATAAACAAGATGGCAATGATTATACAACTTGAAAAATCGGTATTACTTACGGATACTCCTAATACAATATTGCAATTTAACGTTTAATATTAGAAATACTGAACTGTCGAAGTAACTAGATTTGATTTTATTATATAAACTTCAAAAAGGCATTTATTAGAATTTCTATAATAAATTCTTATAGAAGTACTTTTACGCCTTTCAGAATTATAAAACCATAAATCTGAGATATTCGTTGGTAATTCTCTAATGTTAAAACAATCTGCGTGTTTGGGTTCCTTTGAACTCGAAACACGAGTAACCTCGAGGCACGCATTCCTGCCGAAATAGGTTTAGTTCAGTTTCAGTGTGCGCGTTTCTCTGAGTGTAAGTCAGCTTTCGGAGAGATTTGGAATATTTTGTTATCATTGGGAATATAGAACGTTACTGTGAACACAATTACTGCGAGTACACAGTCATTCGGGAATTAATGTTCTTGTACAATTAAGCATCATGAGTTCTTTGGTGTCTCTCTGCATCATTTGAACGGTTGATGTTATAGTCCAATTAAGAATTACGGTTACCTTGTTATTCTGCTGTCAGTTCGAGGATAATGTGTCTGTACAATTAAATATTATGGTTTCCTTGTTATCCTACCATGTCGTTCGAGTGTTTCTATTTAACTTCGATTAAACTGCAGTCTATTTAGAAGAACGCACGGAGGTTTCGAAACGTTTATCTACCGTTCCAGTCGACCTTCGTAATTTTACGAATTTCGATACGAATCTAGTACCATTTTCTGTAGGATGGTTAGCAATTTCGAAGGATATACCGGGCGTCTCAGATTTTAACAGTTTCTACACGCTCTGCTGCTTTCCCACGGTAAAACGGAAACCAATACTCAACTCACCTGTACAATCTGGAAAGAAAGAAAAAGAAAACATGGCTGTTGTAAGCTGTGAAAGATCTCCTGTTTTGATAACCCTGTGTCATAGTTCGAAGCTTTCAAGCCTCGACTCCATAAATCTCGGAAGCGGAACGCCTAAAGCTTCGTCGTGAATCCACAAGAAGGCCTCTATTAGAAACGCTTCAACATCTCCCCGTCGATTCATTTCAACTTGTCGTGCATACACGCAGCTGCTCGAGAGGAACGTCAAAATCGATAGGGAGCCCCCGTTCGCCTCGCAGGCCGATGGCATTCAGGCATCAGGCGCGGGCGGGTCGCCATAGTCATACAAGTATCACGCGACCCTTGCACGAATGTAAGACGCACCACGAGTGCTCCGAAGTAATGAGAAAAACGCTAAAACGAGCCCCGGATTTACCCCCTCCATCGTTTACATAGAGAGTTAAAAAAAAAAATTCACATAGCACATAGGGCACACTGTACTGACGATGAGTGAAAATGCTTCAGTGACCCCAAGCCGAGAGCTCAATCGTTCTCGAGATATGTGCTGGTGATTACGACAAAATGAGTATCTCCATATCGAAATATGTTTCTAGGTTATTTATACAAATATTTCTGCCTAACAAACTGACGGATTCCATTTTTTTTTTAACTTCGGTTATTGAAAGGGGCCTTCTCGTGTAACAACAGTGAAAACAATAACTATTGGATATATGGAACTAGAATTATTCCATAGATTTATTTCTTTGAGTACATATTACGATAAAAATCGCGGGAAATCTAAATAAGTACATCTTGTTATTTTTATAAAACTAAATGTGACGGACATACGTTGCTTTATAACAAGATCGAATTCATTCTGATTTCCTACGATTTTTATTGGAATACATACTCGATTAAAGAAGCAAAAGTATTAAATGAATTAAATAAAAATGAGGAAATAATAAAACGTTAATAAAATAGAATTAGCACACTGTTTCCATATGCCCATGTTGCCTAGCAGCATCCAGAACAAATATTACGAAAAGAATTTTTGGGACAACCTGATGCAATAGAAAAAGCAAAGAGCACCAAAGCGGAGGTGGACACAAATTCCGCAGAAACAAATCACACAGAAATAATCCTCGCGGCTACAGAAAAATGTCCGCGCGGGTCACGGTAAAGTTGCCCGCAAAAGACACGCAAATCGGTCGCACAATTCGTCCCAGATAGAATCGGGGGTCGTCCCTATAAATCGCGAAATGACGCGTGAATCGTCTTTCGCCTATGCGGCTCACGTCCCTACGGTCGACCCTTCGCGCTTCGGCCCGTGCCTCGGCCCGAGCCCGCCCGCGACTTCCCTTTTACGTGGATGCCCATACAAAGTAATGGTGGCGAACACGACGAGAATCCGCGCCGCTATTTCAAGAACGATGGGGATGGAACGACGAGGAAAAAGAACATTGTCCCCCCCCTCCCGCAAACCCTTCCACAGTGCACCGAATTGGCATTCCAGATTCTAGAGAAGAACCTCGTACAATAAACTAACCGACACATATGTGTCTCCCCTTGCGCATCTTCTGAGATGCTTATTCATTCATTGAGAAACCTTGATGGTTATCGTGGACTGCGGAACGCACAGTTTCATCTAAATCGGATGACGCATAAAAAGTATTTCGTAAAGGTACGGAGGATGAGTCCATTTTTCAATAAAATTATACTCAACGAGGTTCTACATTACCGTAACCCCTTGCCCTACAATATCGTGTCAGACTCGTGATGATGATTATGAACAGAGTCTAATAAATATATATGTTATTAATTTCCTTTAAATCGAACTAAAATTCTATTTCGTTGTAGTTGATATATATCCTTTGGAGAAAACATAGGCATACGATAAACATAAACTATCCTTTTTTTCTTTGAAATTCCGAACGATGAAGAATTTCTAATCATTACAGTCACAAAACAAATAGCAGTGCAAGGGGTTAAACGAACAAAAACATTTCGGCCAATAGCAATGTTTGCATAAAAGTTTTTCTCGCGAAAAAATTCAAGCGGTTTCGAATATTTTTGTCCCTCAGTGTAGATGTATGACTCAGAAACGGTCTATGTAACATATGAATATTGAATGATTTATTCAACAGCCTACATTTATTTCTCTTCTCGATCAATTTTATAAGTCGAATACAATCAAACAGTATTTGTAAACTCTTGGAGTATTTCCACTTCGTCTCGAAGATCCGCCAACATTTTGTCGTGAACGCATAAAACTCGCAGTTCAATTACGAGGGTTAAAGGAAGAAAGATCAGCCTTTCAGACTCAAAGGTGAACGCTTACGAATTTCAGAAAAATCCGAACGTATAGAACATAAACCGTCCAACATTGCCAGTCATTGGACTCGTTTGATGTTGAAGATTCCCGAGCAGCCACAGTGTCTTCGCTCGCTGCGGTTTCATCCTTTCTAATAGTTACACCGTTCGCCGGCTTTCATCTCCGGGTCGTCTAACGTTCGTTTCTCACTGAAAGGAAAAGACTCTCTTTCACATGCACGGGATTCTTCCCGTGGTCGCGTACCGCCTCGCCATTTCGCATAAGTAAAGGAGAGGAGAAAAGGGAAGAGGAACACGGAGGAGGACGGCGAAGAAGGTTAGAGGGTCGAGACAAAGTTGATGAAAGAGGAGCCAAGTAATTCCGGGGACCCATACTCGGCCTACGCGATCGCCGCCCTCTTTTCTACTTTCCCTTTTGGCTATAGCGAAACCACCCGCTCGCTCGCCCGACTCTCGTCCCTCACGCCAAAGGAAACTTCCTTATTCGTTTCATTTGCTTCTTATCGTGCATTCCGCCCGGGCAGAATGCTCCGGCGCAGCCATTCTCGGGAATGTCAATTACGACGCTTCCCCGGCTGATAGCTTGCAGCGTGAAAAGTAATATCCAGGACAATTTTGTCGTTCTCGGTAACATTACCGGAATTTTCATACAGTATCTACCGCTCTATCCCTCTGGACCGCTGATACCACCGTTACACGATTGCCGACGATGTTTCCGAAAAAAAAAAAAAATGAACATCGCCGAGTGGTAAGCGCCGTCGCAATCTGCTGCTTTCCTCTAAATGCGCGTTCCTCCCTGTTACAGCGCCGCTATGAATAGAGTTGCATTTTCTAGGATGGAACCGTATCTCCGGTAACGACCGAAACCGTGGGCTGCTCTATTAATGAACAGCAGGTGTTCCGTTTAGGTTTAACGAAACCTACGGCCACCGGAATCGCGATAGTTGCTCGGAGACCGGGCCAAAAATGCGTGCAATTTCTCCAGACAGATTTAACACGTTGACTGCCATGTCACGTGTTACGTGTTCCATGAACCGTGTTTCATGGCATAAAACGTCCAGGTTTTAAAATGAACTTTTACGTTAATATATTCATTGTACCAAATTTTATTAGGATCAGTAAAATGTAAGAAAGTTGGAGGACTACTTAATATCATACATTTAATTTTTTTGAATTTTTATTTCGTTAAATAACTTACTTTGATTATGGAATTGTTGAGGTTTCTAGTTTGGCAGTCAAAGTGTTAATCGATAGGCTCGGTAGGCACAGAGTTCACTGGCAAATTTCGGATCTATACAAGAGTGTTTCTGTCGCGAAAACAAAGTTAAATCCTCCAGAAAGCTGTTCAAGACAGTCTCTTCAACACTGTACTAAAAATAAGTAGCTAAAGGAAATTTCACCAGCATGGAACAGAAGAGAAGATAGTAATTTACAGTGATCGATAATTTTCTATTGGCAACGTGCGTGGATCTCGAAATTGAACATTTGTTACGCAACAACGCGGCTAGGCAGGTCACGTCAACGCATAAGAATGATGATAAACGTGTCGGTAATGTATGTATACCACTTTTGGGGTATGCATACGCGGCGTTATTCCGTGAAATGGTCTGCGGGCTACTTCGGTTTACGGAATGAGCTTGATTCAAACAGTTTCCGCATGAATGTAAATTCGCGAACGTAAAGCATGTCCAATAGGGTATAAACGATTTGGACTATGCCGTAATCGGATGTAGCGAGTGAGTTCGAATACAATGAATCGAGATCAGAAACCGACGTCTGACTTATAGGCCCTGTGCGGAATGCCCGGACATCGCGGAAGCCATTGCGAACTTGGGGGACAATGGGCGCGAATAGAATCGAATAACAAAGCAAACTATTGTACGACGCAGAGGGAAGATTTAAAATCGAAGATGATCCTGGACAGAAATCGAGAAAGATGATTTCTAGGAATAGTAGAACCTAATCCAAACTCATGGGCAGACCACCAAAGAATCACAGAAACTGCTCAAGAACCATGAAACGGATACAGATCACCTGAAGATTCTAGGATTCAACACAGACTCGTGTAACGTTCGCCGACTGGGGATCATAGAACCTGCAGAATCATGGCGTGGGTACAGACAGTCTAAAGATTATAGGATCCACACTGCAGACTCGTGAAACGGATGTAGACTACCTAGAGATCATGAACTGTACTCCACAGCATTAGAACTTACCCAGAAACGTACAGACTTTCTCAAGATTATAGAACCTACCCCATGAATAGGGGTACCGCTCAAATATTCTAGCACTCGGATTGCCGAACAGGAAACACTCAGAAAGAGGTTGTTCGCGGAGAGTTTTAAATCGTAGAGATTTAGTTCGGGATGTTTAGAGTCCTAGAGGTGTCTTTAGAGGTTTCAGGGATGTACTTAGGAGCCCCAGTGGTATAATATTCAAACTAAACTGTATAACATTGAAATAGTCCGTATTGTAGGTAGGAAGTCTATGGAGGGTCATATTGTTCCAAACAGTACATTGTCTTATGCCAGAAGCGCTGACGAGAGACATCAGTCTGTCATAGTGACGCGAGGGGTCACGACTAAACTGCGAATTTCATACATCTCTCGTAAACACGATTGTCTAAAACTAACTATAGTAATGTCCCCATGTATGTGAAAGAGATGTGCCCTATATTTAAATGCAGTTCTGTCTCGAGAAGCGGCACCAATGTTTGAGAATAGGAAATTTCTAGTATTAAAATTAATTCGCGGGAGTCACAATTATAAAAAACCTCATATTGGGTGTACACTCATTAATTTTAAACCTGGGAAATAGAGTTTCAGTAATCCATAAACCTCATCTTCGCGAAATAACTTGAAATTCTTAAGAATTTTTCCAAGGTAGATAGTACTTATCGTTTTTATTGCAAATCTTGCTGGGAAATCTGATAATTAGACTTGTTATAAAATACGCTGATGGCACGTCAGATACATTTCGATGATTCCTAGCAACATGCCACCACCAAGACACCGGGCTTGGAGATGATAAATGTTCGCGCGTGTTCAGCCTCTTTACTAGCAATTTGTTACCACGCTTATTGCTATGCCAGTGAACAGGTAACTAGTCTCTACATATGTCAACCAAGCCAGCTCCACATTCCAGGTTCTTGCGGCACCGCAAAAATTCACCCATTTACCAGGGGGATACGAATATCTGCCCCTGTTACTCTGCATCCCACTGCTCTTAATCTACGGTTTTCCCGCAGTAATTCAGACAATAAAAATATTTCACTTTCGGAGTAAACTGCTGCACCTTCATTAGGAACGCCAGATTATTCTGTACACAACGTTTCCCAAGAAGAAACAATGTTGCATAAACTTTCGGTTATAAATATTGAGTAGTAACATAAATCCTTCACAATATTTTCTTTTCATTTATCAAAGTAGAGAATAAACCATATGAAATTACGACATACATTCTTTCATCTCTCGCAATAATCTTAAATCACTATTTCTACATCTCTATTTTTTTTTCTTTTACCAAATATTTAAAAATATAAAATATAATCATCTCCATAATTTTCTATACAATTGTACCATTTTGTAAGTAACTGGATGAACCCAGTCAAAGATTGTAATTCAAAATAAGATAACAGTTGGTTAATTGTAATGGTCAAGAATTAATTTATACACCTAATAATCAGACGATTAAAAATGCTTGATAGAAAGTCGAATTGGAAGATTCCTTAGTGAGAGTTTCAATAATTTTGTTGATTTTTTAGTAAATTCTGTTTTCTAATAGTTACATACTCAAAGTTGAAAATATCGTTACAAATATATCATGAATCCCTTACCTCGGTCACCTTCAGAGTGTCTTATAATTTTGTCTCTTAATGTACTTAGTAAGTATGTAAAACTTTGTCAGTCGCCCTACCATGTTTAATGCGTAGCAGTCAGCAACTAATAGAAAGTTTAGCATCGTCTCGGAAAAGTTAGGGAGCTTTCGAAAGTGTGGAATGTAATTTAGCGAGAATTGTCGCTACGCGTGTTGACAACAGAAGTAATAGACTGCGAAGGTTCATGAAATTCCTGGTTTCTGAAAGTTGCTTTTCGACTGCGAGGTGTAAATGGATACATAGTAGTAGCGGAGACCGCCGTGGAAAGTAACAATTTCACTTTGGACTACGATTACACAAGAACTATTACGTTCAGACAAATATAGGTAGAAAATCCTGGAAAACTGTAATTTTCAATTACCAAAGTGGTACGCAGTGGCAGCTACGTTTTCAAAATAAACAAGATAAACAAAACAAGAATTTTTTGAGAATATTGTGGAATATACAAACTTTATCTTTGTCTTTATACATCATAAACACTAATTAATATAAATCCAATATTATTATTATGTATGGTATTTACTTCCGGGAACAGCATTCATCGTAGACAGAAGGAAAATTCAATTTTCTTGAAACTAATTGCGTTACACTTTCTTTTTTACACTGTAGTTCACTGCACGAGAACAGTATGATGAATTAACACGATATTTGTACTCCCACCATTTTGCAAGTATACATGGCAAAACCGTTTTATCGTGGTTTTTCCATAGAGTCATTAAACTGATTACCCCGTAAAACAGGGGCCAAACGACTAACAGAAAATTCATTTTTGGCTTTACGACCACTGTGGAACGCAAGCGAAAATTATAAACATAAGTTAAGGTAAACAGGTATGTTTTATCAAAGTTCGGAATAGCTGGAAATTTCAATCCGGAGGCGCGGATTGTCGTTATTTATTTAATCTCTTTACACAAGCTGTGTTGACTAGTTCAGTCTGTGTTTGCCAGCTTCATCCAGTGCAGAATTTTTAATACGTATGAGAGATTAATACAAAGAATTTATATTGCGCTTAATGAAATGAAAGAAAATGGAGAAGAGATTTGTGATGGTATAAAATTCAGTTTTTCGTAAATGTCATATTACAAGCGGATGTTTATGCATTTATAGCTTGCAAAAATTTTCAAAACTGAAAAATATAGTTGTCAAAATATAGGAGAACCTCGATTACATAATTGGGGAACAAAATTGTTGGCATAAGAAAATTTTCGACCAACAGAACAAACATAATACAATATACCATAAGACACTAGAATATAGATAATATAGTTAAGTATAATTTAATATGTATATCGAGACATTACTGTATGTATAAAAACGTACTTACAACATATAACAATAATTAATATACAAACGTACATACAACTTATTCTTCCCTGAAAGAAGTCAATTATATTAGGAGAGACCATCATCCAATGAGGTTCGTTCGGAAGTTAAAAATTGATTAGAATTGGATATTCAGATGTAAGTTACGAGAGGTTTATTTAACACTTTGACTACCAAGCTAGAAACCTCAAAAATTCCATCAAATTAATATGTTATTTAATGAAATAGAAATTGAAAAAAATTATATGTATGTTATTGAGTAGTCCTCCAACTTTCTGGCATTTTACAGACCCTTAAAAAATTTGATACAATTAATATATTAGCGTAAAAATTCATTTTAAAATTTGGACAAATAATTCCGTCACCCACATATGGGTGACATGGCAATCAACGTGTTAAAGGTCATTCAAAGATATGCCAGCCTTTGTCACGGGATGCGCTAGTATAAATGTAATCCTGACACTGTTGTTTAGCATTCGCGGAACCGCTCTGGAAGTTGCTCGAGCCACGGTCGATTAATCGAGGCAATAAGGTTTCTCGAACGCTTCAAAGGTGGGTTTCGCAGGGCAAAAATTGCTCGGGGGCCGCCGGGGGACAATTTAAAGCGAGTCGAGCCGAAAAAGGAAGTTTGTTCCGGAATTCGATTTCACTGACTCACCTTATTCCATCCCCGTTGTCCCCGCAGCCTCTCGCCTCGTCCTGCTTCATCCTGCCTCGCCCACGCTCTGTGTTATTTTCACGAACAACAAACGTGGCTTCGGCACCGAAGACGAATGCCCGGAAAATGGAGGAACAGGAAATAGAAGGAGCCAAAAACAACGATCGGCTAAATCTTCCGCGCGGGAGACTGCACTTTCTCTCCCTCTCTCTCTCTTTCTCTCTTTCTCTCTCGATCGACGGCAGTTCCTCGAACGAAATTTCCTTCGCCGATTCCGCGCGATGATTTGCCGGAATCGTTGGTCACGAACGGCTCTCGGCAGAACAAGTCGAGCAGAAAGCCAGCAAAAGTCTTTAACCCTGGGCGCGGGACGAGATTTAATTCTCTTCCCCGGGAGATCCGGCAGAGAGGGAGAGATCGGGAGACAGGTTCTTTATTATTTAAACATCTCTCAGCGACAGGGGCCGCTCGCGGACATCTTGAAAAGTTTCTTCGGGCGGAAGGTTAAACGGGAGGTAAATAAAAGTTCGGATCAAATAATTATACGAGGTCCGCGAGGAAAAAAAAATTAACTGGACAGTGTAACGAGGGAAACGACTCGTAGCCGACCCCGGCAAGAGGTAATTATAGCGAGTGCTTCTTTTATTTTGTGGACAGCCTCAAGTTTGCGCGGTAAGTTGGCATAGTGCTTTGCGGGGAACGGCACCGATTGGACAAGTACTGAAATATTGTCATAGTGTGATGTTTTGCTTGGCGGATAGTCTACGCCCTCTGGAAGGACATTTTTCATTTACTCGTTTCCATTAGGAAATAAATTTTAGTGTGATTGTCTCCCTCGATTGTTACGATTAGACTGTGGATTTTTATGCATTTCTGAAGAAAATGGCTAAGGTGAAATATAAAATAGTAGAAGATTATAAAAATCTAGGTTGTTAGATTGTCTCCAATAAATCAAAATTATTAAGGGATGAAATCAATTTTTATCGAACCCCTTCTTTTCACAATCGATGTAGAATATTTTTATTTTGCATAAAGATCCGCAGTTTGACGTTTTAGACATTGAACAGATCATAGGACTATTGAACCACCTCAAAATACCATTTACACGATAACAATACTTATCTTTAACGTGTGCAATGTCGTTCAAACAATTTCTAAACAAATTAATGTACTGACGAATAAAAGAAGGAGAATCTTACAGTGGAATTACTGTATAAATTTCAACATGAATCCTTCTTTCGTTTGATACGAATCACCCTATCGCCCTTGAATTAAAAGTTAGGGAGGTGTGAACGCAACGTACGTGCTCATTGACCCTCGTAATATAAATTAGTCGAAAGTCAAAATATTGATCCCGATGTTTTTAAAGAGTACGTGCAGCAGCGTCAGTGACACTTCTGTTGACTTTTTCGCGTCGCCTGGAAGGAGAGGACATCGGAAGTAGAATAAATAAACGAGAACGGATGACAGGGAGAAATGAGAAGGGATTGCGACACCTACAAGTGTCCGTCGCAGCGATGGTTCCTGACGTAATTTTAGTGCTGAATCAGCAACTACTGGGAGCGAGCGATTCGTGAAGTGGAAAGTCCATTAACCGACATCCTGTTGGCCCCCTTTTTTCTCTCATCGCCTTCTCCGCCATCTACAACCTCCATTACGATAATACAGAGTCCTTGTACTTCGGCCTAGCGGCGGAAAAGATTAGCTGTGACCCGTGGATAATATCACGATAGAACGAATCCAGCGAACGCTTTCACGCCGGGACGCTATCGAACCCTGCTAATATTGGAGATACGGAAAACTCTTCGGGCAACAGTTTCCACCTAACATTTCTATTCCAGCGCTGCCTTTACCAGGAATCTAGTTCTCTTATTTTTACACCGCGGATTTTATTAAAATTGAGCAGGTAAATCGAATATTGTGAATAAATTAGAATTTGATAACATTGTCACACCATTTTCAACTTATTAGAGTCATCAAAACAAGAAAATTCATTTTCATATCATTTTTGTTTCTGAAAATTGACTTAGAAAATTCTCATTTCGCAGAAAAATCAGCAGTCTACTTATTACCATTCCATTAAACGGATCTTTTTATGGGTTTTAAGCATTTTTGGAAATTATTTTACATTTTTAACACAAGCTTCATTTCAAAAGCTTCGTCGCAAATACAAAAGAGTAATTAAAATTTCCCTAATTAAAAAATAATTACATTTGGCTACAGACATACATACACGCTGTATGTCACGCTTTCATGATGTCAAAAAATATACGGCATTCTATTTAAAAAATTATGGGTCACCTTTATTTCTAAAAAAAAAAAATAAAATCGGAAATTTAAATCATCTTGTTATCCTATGTATTATTCTCAATATATATTAATAAATTTTCACTAAAATATAAATATTTTCCTTTCCATACTTGATATAAAAATGTTGAGTCCACAGTTTCTTTCGGTATGAAAAATAGCTTGGACCTGGTGGGAAGTAAACTTGAAATACTTCCGAACCGTTAAGGGTTAATAAATTAAAAATTAGAAAGTTAAGAGGTATGTACTGGCAAAAATAATCTTTAAATCTGTCCAAACAATTCCATCACGATATAGCATGGTAGAATGTTGAATCAACCAACATTGGATGCAGAGAACAGCTTATTCAAGATCAGTGTTTCGAAAACGAATGTGCTTGTTTCAAAGAATGGAATCGAGCGCGCTATCGTGTTCGAACGCACCAAATATGAGTTATGGAACCGCTCACGATCGACGGGAAGATTCATTGAATCCACAGTGCGGTAGACAAACAAAGTCTCGCACGAGGGCGATTAAATGCGCCTGACATGTCAAGACAGTGAGTAACTTGTCTCCATTAGTCGAGGCTGCGAACCAGACGCGTATCGATCGTTCGCGCTCGAAGGACTGATGACATAGATCCCTTACGATTCGTCTGAGCTGTTCCGAGGGCGGATTCAAGGACAGAGCTCTGTAACATTTAATTCTCGACTGTTGAATGGAGGACGGGTTGCTAGAAAGTTCAGCTTCACAGGATCACAGGACCTTGTACACACATTTGTGGGTATTTGAATTATTTTTTGTAAGTAAAAGCTATCAAAATCACATGGAGTCGAATTCAAACAAATCGTTCTGCACACACGTTAAAGAACACTTGGATATTTGAAGAAAATTGTGAACAATTGATTTGTTCAAAGTTATTCCTTGAGAGTGCTGAGTCGGCACACAAAGTATTAACCAAAACAAACGAACGCGTTAAGATCTCCGTTTTTTTTTAAATGTTCGTTCGAATTCCTTCGATCCGATTGTCACGTTGAAAATTGGTCCTCTACAATTTACTTATAAATTCCAGATGTATTATGAAATTTGACACTGCTCTTTGCGAACGGTCGTGCAGTCAACGGGCTAAACTGATCGCGGCCCGTTCCGAAACTCTGGCGAAATTATGCGGGGCCATTATTATGCTAATTTCATTATGAACCCCTTTAACAATCTCGATCTATAAAACCTCGAACGATGAACGAGAGCGAATTCATTCGAATTTCCCCCTGGATGGCCAGATGCTTTCGGCCGCTTTCACCGAGCTTGCGAGAGCTTTTTGCCCGAGCGCCGCGTCGTCATCGGCCCGCAGTAAAATCGCCTGTTAACTTTAATCGAGTTTAGAGTTATCTGCCGCGCCGCACGTACGTGAATTATTCGTGGCAGCCGCGCGTGACCATTCATTACTTAATAACCGTATTTCGTTTCCGAACCCGGTGCCGATTGGTCCGCAGGGATTTTAAACAAGTAGGTAATTGGGGAGAAGATGCCTGGCGTTTTTTTATTAGTCAAAACACTTTTTCAAAAATCATTGACTAACCTTCGCGGCCCGAAGCGTTCCCTCTCTTTCGCTTCAAAACTTTCCACAACATCCGCAACCGAATAAAACAGTAGATTGCAGTTCAACCATATTAACACGTCGACTGCCATGTCACCCGTATGTGGATGACAGAATTATTTGTACAGGTTTTGCAATGAATTTTTACGTTAATATATTCATTTTACCAAAGATTAAAATCTGTAAAATGCAAGAAAATTAGAGGACCACTCAATATCATACATTTGAATTTTTTCAATTTTCATTTCATTAAATAATTTTCTTTGATTTTATGGAATATTTGAGGTTTCTAGTTTAGCAGTCAAAATGTTAAACGAATATTTCCAATCATATTCCTATATGTGCCGGTGATTGCGAAAGTAGTCTAAATAAAAATTCTAAACAAACTAATCTTTTTGCTTGTTATGTACTACATCGATTGACTTTACTATGTATAACTGTACAGTGAAGTAAAAGATTATATCTTCTATGGTACTGTATATTATCATGGTAAAATATATTTTTATCAAATCAGACAAAATGAACACATGACTTAATTTGCTTCCATAATCGCCAGCACATTATGTAACTTTACTAAACCATCAGACGTCGGAAAATATCAGTCGTCAATGTTGAATGTCTTTGGCTAAAATGCACACATAGCATGGCACCAGAGAGATCTGAAGTCGATAGCTGCAATAGATGCAGAGAAAAAGGATTACGAAAATGGTTTATTTTTTGTGTGCCGAAAAAATTGCCCACTCCCCTTAACGCAAAGGAAGAATTCAAGTCCAGTCCTTCCTGACGCGAAGACGATCAGGATGGTCAATCGATTAGCACGTTGAAATCATTAGCAGCATCAGGCGGCGGCGCCACGTCTGTTCTAGTCGTATCAGAAACTTGCCAGGCTGTTGCCAATAATTCAAGGATCAAAGTCTTAAGGATCCGAGGAGCTCCCTGCGCAAAACGATAATCACTCTCCGTTTCCCCAAACAATGCATAATCCCGGAGGCCATCGTCGCGCTTATTCTCGTCTCCTGGTGATAATCCAGCGTAACAATACCGAGATTCTTCTGCGGACGGGACAGAGGACAAGGCAAGAATGCCCGCAGTCCTGTGGGCTCGATAAATATTCATAGCACGGAGCGAACGGTTGACGGACCGCGCAAAATGACATGGGCAAACTTCGAGGACAGTCCTTTGACGGTAATCACGATGGTGATAGGGGGTCACTTAGCCCCACCCCCCCCCCGCCGAACTACCGAAAACCGATCAAACCGTGACGGGGCCAGGGCTCTACTCCTGTCTTTGCTCTTGTCCGCCGATTTTACCGTGACAAAAGCACTGACAACGTCGGCCGCTGTCAAAGGCGGATCTCGACTAATATTACACGAGTGATGCTCGAAGATACATTTCTGGGTTACTGGCTGCCGTCCAGTTTAAAATGCGAGAAGCCGGCCTCCTGCTCGAGGTAATCAGAGACAAGAATTCTGCGGTATTTGATCGGAAGAGAAAAATGAAAGGAAATTAGATCATTGGAGGAGCGCTGGCAGGGGGGCGGGATTGAATGTGGGTCGCCAGGAATTGAATTTTCTTCCTTTTTTTTTCGACTGACTTGGCAACATCCGCGTTCGGAGGTGATTCTGATAATTATGTAATGTTTTCGATGTGCCGTTCTTTTTCAACTTTATTTATTCATAAAGATGCGTTAATGGCTAGGCCATTGGCGACCGTATTGGTCGCGAGCTATTCGAATTTTAAACTTTTGAGGACATCACTTGTCGTCGTAACGATGAGAACTGTGGGTCTTGAAACAAGCAAAATATTGTGGACTTTACAATTTTGGAATTTATATTTGGACTTTACATATTGGATTTTATATTTTGGACTTTACATTTTATACCTTCATATTTTGCGCCTTGATTCTGGACTTTTGAACTGGACATTCAGACTATTATAAACGTTACGTGTATTTTATGAACACAGAATACAGTAATTATTGGTTTTGAACTAAAGCGTTAATTGCCTCTCAACCAGCGTCAATATTGGTCTGGACAACGCTCGAAATAATAATACATTCTAATCTATAGTATCGTATTCTGATACATTATATTACAAGCTAATATGCCACAAAATATTTCAGTATATTATTTTCTTTTCTAGCAAAAACATATTCATACGTGAAATGAACATAGACATATCATAGCAAGTTTTTATATTTATTTGTAAGGGAGATTATGTACGTATAATATGTATTACTTTCATTAAAGAAAGAAATTTTTGTTTAGCTGTTTGTTACAATTGATGAAATCAATTTTTCTTTTTCATGACGATTCGTAATCTGGCTATTATTATTAGGGCGTGAAAGAAAATGTTTTTCTTTCGAACATTTTCCATTAAAGGCTAAGAATGAAGAATTGGCCATATTTTATTTGCAACAAAGAAGATGGTTGTCTGCTATAGCATTACTTGCCTCTATTTATTTTTATAATATTACAGCCTTTTGACGTTGCCAGTATGTCACGTGTACTGGTGATCCATAATTAAAATTTGTGATAATTATAGACCGTAGAAGGGTAATACTCGGGATGCAGCGCGTTAACGACTATGAGTGTAATTACGAAAAACACCGGTAACTCGAACAGCGAGCGAAATTTTTCCACTGGTTATCGATAAAAGCACGGCAGACCGGTTAATTGGTCTTCTAAATCGCTTCGATAGCGCAGGCCCGGCTATTTACACCCGGAATAATAGAGGACTAATAGCTGCGTAGACGGTTGTATGTACATAGTTCAGACAACCGTATATGCTACCGCACTAACGTATTACATTTTAATCCGGTATTACGGCGCAGGCTGTACATCATAATCTCGGATCCAGCAGCCAAGGCTAAATGTATTGCACGTGTAGCGGTGACTTCGTGGCTCGTCGGCTAACGTACCCCCCTAACTGGAACTAACTGTCGCGCCGGCCAAGGCTGTCGCACCGCCTCGCTGCCATCGTTTCGGTCAAGCCAGATCGAACTTTAAATTTATGCCCGTACGCGATCTCGAATTACTGTTGCTCCACTAACTAGTTCCGCCGGTTTACGAACTAACAAGCCCTATTGAAAATTTCATGACCTTGTTCCGCGCGCTAAACCACATATTGCTTGATCCTCTACTAAACCAACCCCGCATGCTTCACTCCATTTTTCATTCCAATGAACGCTTATTATAATTGGGCCGCGCGGATCTGTACGCAAATTATTTACACAATAGAACAGCACTTCTGAATTCTTGTAAAGTCTTTATGGTTTCGCTTTCCAAGCTTTCAGTTTTGTTATAATTTATTCATTCATTATGTAAATTTATTTATGCATTTTTAAAGATGCAAGAACTGGTTAAAACGAGCACAGGTAGAACATTTTTAAAATCTTTTACACGAAGATAAAGGAAATTTTCTGGTTATAATTCAGTGTTCCTTTGATTTCACAGACGTGTAATTTCAAAGATAAGCACAGTATTTCTGCATGAATAGTTAACTTATTGTGCAAAATTCTCTGCCACGAGTCTGATCAATGCAATTCCGAGTTCATCGGATGTAAAAAAATCTGTACACGAAGGCCTGCGAAAGCTTCGTTTCCGGCTGCTTCGATTTATTTGCTCGACGGTTGTACACACGTTGAATCAATATAACGCGCGAATAGATGGAGAAGTAGACGAATAGGACTGAAATACGGGAACAGAATGTAGTAAACGATGATTCTAAGCACGAAGGACTATTTGTCAATCAGTCTAACCATCGATAGCGACCACCACCGGTGGAAAGCTCTCCGATTGATCCGTTTCATTTTTTGTCTGAATTGTTTTCTTTATCTCCCTTGTTCCTCTCGTTCCCGTGCTTGCAATGTGTTCTCAATAAAAAGACGTCTATTGGACGATTCAGAGACTACGTTGCACACATACACGCCCGGGAAAGAAATGTTGGTGTATTGCGCCAAGCTGAAAAATAGCCGGTGTCGTTTGTAATAAATCACAATGCGTTTATTTATTCGAACTTCCGAGTAAATCTGTTCTCCCTTCACTCTCTTGTTTTAGGTTGCGTTAAAATATTGCTTTATCGCACCCGTGTAGCTGTGTATATATTTCTTTAGATATTATAATTTGCTTTCTGCAGGGACAAGCCTGAGATACTGATCATCATGATCCACACCAATTATTTTACCCTGATGACTAAACCGCGAATTTTTATACACAAGAATTTAGGATTATTGTCACATTAGTTTGGATGCATTTAAATTATATTCGTATAAGCATCCACAGGCTGCTCAAAATGTATGTGTTTTATAATTCATAATTGTTTCTATAGACTAGAACTGCGTGACCAGTTAAAATGAATTTTCTAACTGAGACTTTTTAATTTACGGTTATTAAAATTGTAAAGACGTATTTATGCGGAACTGACACAACGAATTTATTTCTCTAGACACGTATCGTGATAAAAATTGCTCAAAATCTGAATGAAGACATACCTGTCATTTTCATAAAGTAATACGAAGTAGTCACTTTTAATACTCTGGAAACCTAGAGTTTTAATGTTTGACATTATTATTTGCTGTTATCCCACGAAGTTTTCTAGTTCCGTGAGCATCGCGCGGACTATTTGAGCGGCTGTCGGCACCTCAACGGCAAACTTCGATTTCCTTCTGTAAGCCACGTGCGATTTATCCGAAACATCCCCGAAGTGATAGCACGTGAGATCAGGAACATAGGACGACACGACGGCAGCACCGTCTTCCTTCGGTAGCGTCTCGTTGATCCTCTCATAAATGTTTGGGTAGAATTTCGTGTGTCCTTTCTCGTGGGAAGGGCACACATACGACCATGGCAGGTGGCGGTGCAAAGTTGCCCAATTCGAGCGGCTGAATGGTGCACGAAATGCGCTCAAGAGCATTCTACGCGATCCACTTGTCATTAATATATTTGATACTTCCAATTCGCCTATAATACAAAACGTTAACTCCATTATTGTCCATTGATTTCTGAAAATTATGCCTATTAACGGATAACCCACAATTTCTTTTAATAAAGCACTATTTCTAGCTTTAAATTTAGGGTGCCTATTAATAGAATTTTCAATAATTATGAAGTCCTCAACCATGGACCACAGACTTAATTGATAAACATCATTGGAGTGTAACACGAATTATCGAAAAACTATTTTAACCTTTTACCGCATAATATCAAGCCAGATTAGCGGTGAAAATATACTTTAATTCTCCAATGATACTGATAATAACAGAATATAGTTTTCCTTCGATATAAGTCTCGCAGTAAGAGTATAACTCCTCACAGTGTCTAAATAGAAAATCTGTCACCAGCGGTTTTCATTAATAAATAGTCCCTTCTGTGTTGTAATAGGGACGTCGTTTTATCACAAAAAACTACTACAAACAATGGAAACAAATACATTTAAGCTGTTAAATAATTCCAAGAAGTTAGACAAACAATTTTCATCGTGGGTCCCAACCAATGCACCAGAGGATTAACCCTTGGCACTCGAATTATATTAGCACTAAACAAGAGCACTAAAGTTGAGTAAACTTAGACTAAAAATGACTCAAAAAGAAACTGACTAAAAATTGCTGTATCATTATCCAAAATATTTTTTACATTACTAAATTTGTTTGTATTTGATAAATTACTAAACATTTCAGTATTGTACGAGTAAATCGTACCACTTTCGTATGTATAACATGAAAAAATATATCGTTTCGAAGTTAAAATTCCTTCGAGTGTAAAGGATTAAACTGGAAGAGAAACGCTACCCGGTAACGGAAGAATTTGACTTCAGGATCCGAAGCATTGCAAATTTAAGGGAACCCTACAGTACGTCGCGAAACCGTCGGTGGGAACTTACGCTCAAAGTTTGCGAATCGGAAATGGCTGAGCATCAGGAACTCTTCCTCGACAAGAATCTCGTGTCCGAAGACGTCCATGTCACGTAGCGCCCAGACGACGGCGGCGTTAACGAACGCGTGAATATCCGTGTCGATCCTAACGTTCATCAGCGCCATCGTGACTTCCTCGCAGATCGCCTGGACGACCAACGTACTGATCAGAAGATCCACGTTCGTCCGATCGAACGGCAGCTGCTTGATCGACTGCGAAATACGGTCCTTGGCCTCTCGTAACTGTTCCTTCGTCTCCGTCACCCGTCGTTGCTTGTTCCGTTCTTCGTAAGCGACACTCAGATCGAACTTTCCCGGCAAAAGTGTCCTACCGTTTCGTTCGGAACGGGAAGAACGAGAGAAAGAAAGAAAGAGAGAAAGAAAGAGAGAGAGAGAGAGAGAGAGAGAGAGAGAGAGAGAGAGAGAGAGAGAGAGAGAGAGGGAGATGTAGAGAACGATAGAGAGTCAGAGGGGGACGAAGGGAGAAGAGTGGGGCAATTAAAAACGGCCGGGGTCGAGGGAAAAGAGGGACAGCGAGGGGTCGCCCGGTCAGCTCTTTTGATAATGAATCCCCGTACGTTTGTATGACGCTTTAAAAAATTTACGACACTTGCTTTTTACCAGGGCGAAACGAGACAGGGGAGAAAGAAGGCGGGCGAGGGGGCAGGATGGGGGGTGGAACACCGGCGAAAAATTTGAATAATTTATTTTCTCGACCGTTCTTCCGAGAACGCTCGCGAAATAAATTCTCATTAATTTCGAGGATGGAGGGGATGCCGCCGAGAGAACGTCGTGATACCGTGTACCCTTGGCTTCGTGTTGCTTAATTGCTTCTTATAAATGCTCGTTTCGCGGTACTGGTTTCGCATGCGGACGAACGGATAGCAGTGGGGGATGCAAATTTGATGGATAACGGTTTCGCGTTGTTTATTCGAATTAAGAGCAAACACCCGTACAAATAGATCCGTATTGTTTTCTGTTTTCTGAACTGAAGGTTATAGAATTTTCTGTGATGCCTAACTAGCTTGAAGTGGTTTACACATTTACATAAGTAACCTAGCACTTTTATGAATGAAATTTGAATCATCGCAGCTGTGAATAGAATCATACTTTAAATTCACAAATAAGCGATCGATTTCGCGATCGTTGATTATTTTTCAAGCAGCAAAAGTATATGCAATAATAGCGTGAATGTAAACACTGAAAAATCTGGATTGAACGTTTGAATTTACGAACCTGACTGGGGACCGAGGTCTCCTGGGTAAAGCAGAAGCTTCGTAACCACGTTCGGCATCAGTAAACGTAAAATTCCTGGCTTTCGGTGTAAGGCTGTACGGCAAGTATCTGAAAATCGGTGTTTAAACACTTGTACAATTGTTCAACCATTAAGAAAACAATTTTCATGCGAAATCAAAATTGTCTGTGTTAATTACAATATACAGAACCTGCATAGATATTAATTCTTCTCCTTGCGATGTGATTAGGTTGAAAACGATGCGACAGTATTTTAAAATTAAACAGTATTTTAAAATCAACAATCTATAGATAAGTCTGACAAAATTAACTGTACTATAAATAATGAATTCCGTCCTACAATCGATAATATTATTTCAACAAAATGAACAAACGAGACTAGTGCAGCTTGATGATGCATGCTCCAACACATGACGGTGACAAATGTTGTAATGCCTGCAACATTTATCGATGTTTGTTAACAAAGCAGCATTGTTATTCGGAAACTCATTGAACTCGAACGACCGCAATAAAAGCGACTACATTCCTGAAAGCCCACAAGCTGTTGAATAATCAGTGGTAAACGGATCGTGTAAATATTATGACTACATTGCGTGTAACAACAATAATGTAATGTAATTCTTGCGACCAGACAAGAAAAAGAGCGAATAAATCCGTACACGTGCAGATACAAATCCCAATAGGGATAAAAAGAAAAGTATTAAAATATGAAAATCCGAGTTGAATCGGAGACTCAGTCGCCAGCCAGCGAATCGATATCGCACACGAAAAATGTTCGAGCATAATGAAACCACCTTAATCAAAATAGAATGACGCATTCATTTAACCATTTATTTATAATCAGATTCAGACCTTTAACTCACCGTTATTAACTCTCTGTAGCGAGATTTTCCGAGTGCGTGTGCCAAGTACGACAGTGCTCGCTTTTCGCAAAGTTGCAAAACGCGTAACAAAGAAAAATACAAATTGAGTAATATTCGTGTTACCTTCTCAAATGTGGTAGCGTTGTATTGTTGAGATTCTTGCGATTAAATTGAGTCCAAACATAACGTAAGTCGGCCTACTTTTATAAACGTTATGCGCAGCAACCATACGTGTGTCCTTAACTTTGTTATTTGCATTAAGTTTATAAAACTAGTCCGATTTACGTCGTGTTTGGACTCGTTTCAACCAGAAAAACCTGAATAATCCACCGGTAATAGGTTTGGAAAGGTAAGACAACAATCACTGAATTTGCAATTTTCTTCTTTCCTTTAGTAACCTCATTATATCATTATCTCGAGCCACTTTGTGGTAGGGAGAAGAGTGGGGCTTTTACGACGTAAAAGATTTAGCAAATTTAAGCGAGCAATACTGCACTGTCAAGAGCTATAGATCGTTGACTATTGGGGAGTCAGGATCTTCGAAAAAGCAACGGGCAACGATTTCCGTTCGTTTAAACCGATCGGCTGCTCGAAAAGATTACGGCATGGGTCCATCCCGCTTAGTGTGTTGGACTTTTTGGACAGGCGGCGACGACTAGACGGAAATTGCGGGAAATGTAAGTGCAATGGCTTCGCTCAATTACTGTGGCTGGCCTTTCGAAGACGCTGGTTGCGGCTTTGCTTTTCCTCCAGCTTTGCCGGCCCCTTTGGTAGCCGGTGATTGGACGGAAATTGCTGGAAAAGTAACCATAACGGTTTCACCCGGTCCTGGTCGACGGATCGAGGAAACCACGGAAGCACGTTAATTTTACACGAACATGGACGATCCTGGTTCCCAATTCGCCATTAAATTTTAATGACAGAAACCGTCTTCCCGTCGAAATCTCAATAAATCCCCTTGGATTCACAACGCATCCTTGCGCATCGTTGTGTCTGTGCCATGCACACATCCGTTCGAAAATCTTTTCATATCGAAATTTTGAACTCGTACAGATTAATTGTTCCAGTAGTCAACCAATCAAGGCCAGTCGTATATAAATAAAAGACAGTTTCAGAAAAAACTCGAACTTTTGTATACACTTAACATTTAAGCTTACGACAGACCTTATTTATGTTGCAACCTAATATTACAACTTTATTCAAAGTCGCACAGCAATCTACCTACTCATTTTACACTGCAAACTTTTACTTTCAGAATCTTTTCTCAGTATTTTTCTTTCGCCAGAAAGCTGGCAAATCTACGAGTCTCTACGAGGATGAAATTTAATAGCAAATATAGTAGTGTATAATAACAGAAATAAACTTTTTTCTTAGTGCATCATTCTGTACACTACGTCAGCCAATGTACTCTCCACTATGCATCAAACAATGTTATAACTAGACAGCGGATCTTTGTGCAGAATAAAAATGTTCTACCTGATTTGCAACAAACTGGAGTAAAACAGATTTTCTTTCTTAATATGTTTAATAGGTCGAAAATAATATAACAGTATTTTGGAACTCTTCTAGTGTTTTCACTGTTTCGAATTACTCATTTTTGTCATAAATACATAACATCCGCTGTCTAATCATAACCTGTAAATTATTTCGAAAGATCTGTTACTGTCTTTCGTTGGAT
Source organism: Seladonia tumulorum (assembly GCA_913789895.3). Taxonomy (NCBI): domain Eukaryota; kingdom Metazoa; phylum Arthropoda; class Insecta; order Hymenoptera; family Halictidae; genus Seladonia; species Seladonia tumulorum. The sequence goes on from OU565272.1 coordinate 12,857,140, forward strand.
CACATATTTTGGTTGCAGGCCCAAAAGCACAAATATAGAATAAATAATAAGTATAACAAGTGCATCTGGATACGTAACAATGTTGGAAAGTCGAGTGTGAACGTAAAGGTTGAACAGGATCCTGTATTAGATCAATGAGGTGAACTTATTCATTTTTATTTCAATGAATCGGTTTCTCGCGATGTGGACTGGCGCTCGTTTTTCAAACAACGCGGGAACCCGCGATGATTGAAGCAGCCTGGAATTACAAATCCGTCGGATGACGTGCGGATATATTACCCATGCGAGGGAAAACATTTCACGATGCGAGGTTCTGTGAAATATTAGCCACCAAATGTTGCGAGCGTGGTTGTAATGCTTCTTACGGAAACTATGATGGACACGTCGCGGAGCATTACTATAAACCAAAAACTATACATCACGTAATGTGCATGGTAGGTTTAAAGAGAGATATTGTACTAGGAACAGATTGTGGAACTTCATATAAAATCACATTTTCTCAATGAATTAAAATAATCACGCTCTCCCGGTTATAAACTTATCAAATGAAACCGTATTAAATGTTAACTAACTTCGTACTTTGATTTTTAAAACGGCTTTAAATGTTATAAATGAGCAATCTTGTATCAAAGGAATGAATTATGGACGATAAAAAGTGAATTATATGTAATTGAATCAGGTTATATTCCAAACTTGGTTAAAGCTGAAAAATGTTTCAGAGGGAATAATTGATTTAATATTTGTCGTGAAATATTTATTAAAATATTAGTGGTTTTTTGTTCAAGTACGTTCTTTCAAATAAGTTATGCAGAGGAGCATTAAAAAGTTTCTCCATAACTGTCGTATTGTCTACCACCGTACCAATTAACGTTCAAATCTAGTAAAAAAATTGTGTTAGTCATGTATGGTTGACGTGGTAGTGAACATGTTAATGAAGTGGTATATGTGTGAAAGTGAAGGTATGAGAATGCGAAACGAAGAGGGTGGAAAATTAGAACTATCGTATTAATGCGTACAATTCGTGAGACACGTAGGGGTCCGTAGTGTCGGGCTTCTCATAGGGTTTACCCAAGGTGTAGTACGTTTTGCAGCGTTCCAGACTCCACAATAATTCGGTTTTCTTTTTATCCTCGGTACGGTCCGTTTCATCCTCCTCCTCAAAGCCATCTTCCCACCACTGATAATCCTCGGTGTCCCTGATCTCCGCAAACCTCTCTGGAAGCGGAAATATAAGCGGTATGCATACACGATTCGAACGGCAACCCATTTTCCCTCGTTCGGGCAGGAGGAACAAGAGGTACGATGCCCGTACTTGCTACCCCCGACTGTAATACAGGGTTATTGCACAAGAAATACACAGTTTTAGCATTTCATAATAAAAGAACTGTTCTACATAGTGAAACGTGCCTGGAACTAATTCGTAGGAATAGCCCACTTGTTTCAGTAGCAATTATCTGGTACGGGACATTGACTTTGACCACCTTATTGTTGAGGTCCACATTTCGAATAACTTTTCCCTACTCACGTTGCCGCCATTTGGCTTTGGTTTCTGATTTTTATTATAACGAATAACAGTGCATATCAGTCACGAACATTAAAAACGATATTTTATTTCCAGAAAAAGGTAATTCAATATAAAATCATATAGCTGTAATATAATAACCTATACCTCGTCCGAAAAAATTTCACAAAACTCCCGATAATATCGTCTCGCTAAATTAATTATTCTGTTTTACTTTGTAAACCCGAATCTCAAACAAATTTCCATCTGAAAGCGAATGGAGTGGTGACTTCGTGTGCAACCACAGTTGGTACCACGCTGTCCGAAAAAAAGAAAAATACAAAAACCAGTTAATAATTTTGTCCCGGCGAGAAAATGGGAAACGAAGCAGTAGAGCTGCCAGCCATCGATAGAAACGGCATTTACGAATACGTGCACGCATCATCGTAGCGAACGCGTTCCAGCGAAACGATCGAAACTCAGAGCATTGAATCTCCCTGGAGATTGCGTTGGTCGACTCCCAAAAAATCGTGTCAAACGTGATCGATGTTGCGCCGGCGAATGACGATGGATGATTCGTCGATCGTATAAAATAAATATCACGGATTTTTTGCCACTGCTCGCCGAGATTCACGAGTTGCGATCGAAGACTCGTGAACGTTCACTTTTCAGCTTCCTGCCTCGTTGTACATACATAGGTTCTCCTGATAGTTCGTTTCGTTTTCAATGAACGTATTCACTGGCGAATTCAGCCTTGCACAAAATGAATGACTGAATAAGAACTTTGGGAAGAAATAAAACCTTAACAAACTCGTGATCATTTTTTTTTTTTGGTTATTTTCTTGTTATTTAATAATGTTAAACGTGCATATTGCCGAAGAAACTTTTGGGACAATCTAATATATTTATCTGAAATGAAATCCATGGGTTTCAGAGATTTCGAATATGCATAGCTTCAAGATTACGTGTTTGAAATTAATACAAAAAATGCAACAGAAAATTCACTTTTGGATTACGCTTTTTCTTGCTTTTTTATTAATTCCTTTTATTGCTTTCATTATTTTACATTTTATTATCATTTCCTTGCTGCGTTATTATTTCTGCAGTTATTAGGTGAATGCAAAAGTTGTAAGCCTTTTCGTTTTATTTACACTTATATCTTTTATTTATATTATCGGTCGATAATAGAGTTAGTTATTTGGACACGTCGATACCAAACAATGAATTACACAAAAAGGCGGAAGGTTATAACCATTATAATTATAAGTTATTATGCGGTACCGACCCTTTCGCGACCTGCCGCCGTCTCATCCCGCCCGAACAATGGGCTTATGTCGTGGTGGGGTGGTCGCACCATGGGGAGGTTTCGAACCTCCCCCCACCGCGAGGCGCGACTGTTATGGTATTTCGCGGTATGGTCCGGGACCGAAGGACACCTCGAGGATACGATTCGAGATTTCGCGAGCGACACGCGCCCTATTAGGAAAATCGCGAGTAAGGCGTAGGGTGGGGAAAACAAGGATCGACGCGTTACCGGAAATCGAAGGATCAGTGTCGCGTTGGCTCTCGTTCTGAAAGGATCTCTTAGTAGTGTAAATTGTGTGAGTGCCGGATCAAGGTGACGACACCGAGACACCATCCCGCAACGAACTACCTTAAGAGAGGCCCAGGCGATCAACGGAAACAGTAAGTCAAAGCAGTGATCCTTTTTGATTGATTTCGCGAGATTCGTAGTTTGTAGTCTGCACGTTAATAAATTTTCGAACAAGGTTTTGTACTCCGAATATTGTGTTTTCACAAAAGAAGAATCCTACGGTGTAGAACTAGGTGAACGAAGTACGAAAATACAATAGCAAAAATAGAATAGAAAGAATAGAATTAGAATTAGAATAGAATTTAGAATTTTGTTAGAATTGTTAAAATTTGTGATTGTTAGGATTTGTTGTTAGAATTTTGTTTATTTTTACGACGTGGTCTTCGACGATAAAAAAACTCACCTTCTGGATGCTGAATAGTGGGGACAACAGCCGTGCTCATAAGTCTTCGTTTCTTACGCCGAGCAGAATCGGTATCGTCTAATTCGGTAGATGCTTCTTTACTTTCCCCCGGAATTTGACATTCCCTTTCCAAGAATGGCGGATACAGCTTGCGCGGTACCCAGGTGCTGCGACGGTGCTTCATACCCATTGCACTAGGACTCCACTTGACCATATTGTTTGTTTTGAGCTACCACTTTCTGCCAAATTAACTGTGAAAGCCAGATAGTCGAAGGTTTTTCTTGTGAGCAGAGGCGAAATATAATTAAACAATCTATAAAAACTCAAATTAAGAAGACGTTTTTTCCTTTCGGCAATGATTTTAGTACGTTAAAATTATATAGATACATAGTGAACTGCGGAATTTTATACAAAATTAAAATTTTCTGCATGAATTACAAAGTGTAGAAGCTACGTTAGACATTTATCTTTTTTCTTAATAATTGAAATCGATTGGAAATGGTACAATAATATTTTTAAATTCCTCAAATGTGTTTACTGTGTTGCCATTTTAATTTACTCATTCTTATCATAAATGCATTCAATCTACAGTCTAATTATTAGATTTTATTCTATTGTACCAATGTACAATGTATTAAATATTAGACAGCTGATCTTGATGCAAAGTTTAATTTTCTGGATATAATCTGGGTATAGCAGTCTAATATCTTTATCTCGTCTATACGTGACATAAATTCATAACCTGTAGTAGAATTACAACTTACAAAATTTTATCCTAACAAGAATTTCAATTTTAATTAGATTTCGCAGGTTATGCTGTCACAGTCACGTTTTGACAGACAAACGACAACCAATCGATAGATCATATGGTAGTTCGAATATTTAGAATGTTTCATTCCATCAAATAATTTTTTCGTTTGGACATTTTAAACTTTAACAGATTTTTCTTCAAATTTAATGTAATACTTCGAATTTCTTCTCTTTTTACTCGTGTAGTTTGAGACGAAATATTTTAATGCGTATTTTTGCAACACGTAACAACAGTTGTATAGTTGTAACAACACAAATATTCAAAATTTGTGGTCGGTAGAATAACAAAAAGGTTCAACCCTGCATCTTGTCCGTAAGGGTAGTTGTAGATACAAATAAAAAAAACTAGTTTTTTCCATATTTTCCCCATTTAATCGCATCTAAAAATTCCACAAAAATTCGGACGTATTCCAGACGCCCGTGCCACATGCTATAAAATTTTGTCCTATTTTCCAATCGCAAGAACCGGTCGTGAAGAACGCGAAAAAAAAATCGGAAAGAGACAGTGTTTCCATATTGAAGTTTAAACGCGACACTTCGTAAACACTGTTCGCATTTTTTCGCATTTTTTCGCATTTTCTGGTCAGGTGCGGTGCAGTTAAATCCTTCCTATTTACGAGTGGAGTTCAGTATTCCATCGTGGATCGAACTGTAATTATTCGACGCGCTGTAATTAAGACAGGGCCTCGACGTGCACCAAATTCGACTGATTTTCGTCGAAGCAGCGACCGACTGGCCTCGGACCGATGATCAGACCACCGGATCGATGATCTAGCACGAGACATTGACAATAACATTGCATCATCATTAGTTCTTCGTCAATGACCGGGCGTCCCTCCTATTAGCAGGTCACGTAAAGACCGTCAATTAACGGCCGTCCTATTAGCACCCCACACCGGCTGTCCGGCATAGACAATGCGCACGTTACCAGTCGGTAATAACGTAAATCATAATTAAACGTGCTAATTAAGCTGCGGTGACTGGAGCAAGTCAGCTCGGTATAGCGCGCGGTGCACACTTGGACGGACTTAGCTGTTTTCGTCGAGACGCTACGGGAAAACGTGACTCTCCTTTTGTTCGCGAAGCTGTTACCGGCGCCACTCGCAATTATTATTATTAATTATATCGTCGCCGCGAGATTCGTTTGAACGAAATGAACGCGTGCCGCCGCGGCCTACGTTATCGTGACGCTGCCGGATCTCTGACATTATTTCGCGGTAATTAAATAGCTCCGCGTTATTGCCGCTTTCAGCGAGTCGACGAGCGCCTCGCCTCGCCGCGCCGCGTTGTTATAAACAACCAGAATTTCAAGGATTTACACGGTACGTTCGTTACGGGCAAGGATATTTACCGCGGCCGCTATTAAAAGAACGTGATCCTTTCCGCGGGAGCCACGCACCTCGTAACCTCGCCCTTTTGTTACTATCACGCGATTTATTTTGTTAAACCATGCCGGTGAAATTACGGTCTTGCTTGTGAACGGGAACAAGCGCTAGTAAGATTCTAGAAAATACTCTCGTTTGAATAACAAAGATCCGAGAAACTCCTCGGCGGAAAAATGTTGGGAAATCCCGTGCTCCGGACGAGTAACGGAACGATAATGCTAAAGTATGATACTGAAATTAAGTAGAAACTTTAAGGCAATAATAACAGAAATTTTTCTTCTCTTGCTGAAAAGAAAACTCGTAATTGTTACAATAATGAACTTCACTTTGAAACTGAAAGAGGTTTACGTTTAGCCATTTTCATTCCGTCTGCTGTTTTCTTCGAGTTGTTTCGAATCGTGTTGATTTATTTAATACCGCTTCGATTATTGTTTTACCTTTTGGATAATTACGAACAGCGTAATAGTTGATCTTTTATTTCCAATGCTTCAAGGTCAAATTAAAAACAGTGTATAGAAAATTCTCAAATAAGTTATATCATTAATAGATATTCGTACAACTAATTTGATAGAATATTTGGCTCAATTTACTCGTGATCTCCAAATGCCGTTTAATTCACTCGTTTAAGTGTTGAATCGAGCTTAATTCCTTTCATTAAAAATGCTATTAAATTTAATTCATATTTGCTCGCTGAAACATGATTCATTACTCGAGGAAGCGAGAAGCTCCAATTTTCGGAATATTTAATAAAATTTAATGCTCGGAAATTGTATCCAGTTCTAATAAACGAAAATCAGACTAGTCACTGTATATATCACTGTATATGTCACTGTGGTATATCGTACCGTTATCTTTTGCTTAATTAAAAAAGCTTAACGTCAGGCGTGTATTCGAATGCTAGATGTAAACTTTTAGCTAACTAAAAAATAGATCCCACTCTTATGAAATACACATAAATTTGACAGTGTAAAAATTGTTTTGTTTCAACACCGGCTGAGACTTTACAGCTGTCATTCGCGCAGAAGGGCTTAATATTTCATCTTTTTCGTTTGCTACATCGTGCACACGTGTATTTTTGCCGAAGTTTGCGAGTTTTTCACGTTTGAAGTGTGTCAACCTCCCTGAAGTCGGTGTCGCTGAATTTTTGCAGACAACCTGCGCGCGTCAGTCCTTCGCAATTTCGCGATAAACAAAAGGGTCGCACCGAACGAAAAAGGGGGAAAAGGTGAGCCAGGGGGCTTGTAGACGGCCAATTCTTCCGGCGGCCATAGGAAACACTCGTAAATATTTTCTAGCCAGACACAACAGAGTTGAAACGATTATTATTCGGCAAACCGATACACGAACTTCCCTTTATCGATTTCCAGCGAACTTTATGTATTTACCCCGTTTCGTCCTTTTGTATTTTATGCAGCGTCCGAATATTCGTATCCGCGCAACGAACGTTGTTTGCGCCAATATGATCGGGCCAGAGGTATGATAATGTTACAGAAATTTGTGGTAATATCGTGACACAAACAGCGAAATCAACCGAGTCTCTTGTTATTTTCGACAGTGAACGTTTGTAGAGATTAAATTCGTGTTTACGGTAATTTCTTAATAGGATGTTCACAATAGGTATTTATGTCATTACAGATTTCGTAATGATAATATCAAAAGCCGGAATACCACTGGCAAAAATTATTCGATCAAATAAATCAACTATCTATTGTTATGTCCATTCGTATCTTCAATGAGGATAATATTTCCGTTAACGATACAAGTAAATGTAATGATAAAGCGCGTCATACATAAAGAAATTATTAATATAAAACTGAATATGTTTATTTTTTCACAATATAAAGAACGAGCAAATCAGAACATTTTTATGGTAGTGCTCATTGTCATCTTCACAGAACAGAAAAAAACATTTGTGGAATGAGAACAATCGTGGTTCTTAAACGATAGAAAAATCGAAAATTTTATTTAGTTGAATATTAACTGCTGTTCCGAGCATTACCTGAATTTTATTCATAATTCAATTAAGCACGCATATATACACTTTTAAAATTAGCTGAAGCACTTACTAGGTTAACGTCCGCTGGAAGAAGAAAACTTCCAGCTGAAGTTTAAAGGATCTAAAGCAACAGAAGATTTTTAAAATTTAGACAGGCCTGAACATAATTAAATTATTACGTGCTGAACCACGCGTCATTTCGCTCTGGAAAATTTCAGAGTGTTAACCCTTGGTCTGTAAACTTTTTTTATGGTACCTTCAAACTATAAAAGGAGAGGTCTTTCGTGCCTGATGTAGTTTTTAATGAAAAAAATCTTCTACCTTTGAACATCCTAAATTGAGACGACTATTACAATAATTTAGAAAAATAATTTGTTGTTGTAAATAATCTGAAACGAAGTACGCGATTTTAACAAAATGTTCCAAAATCGTCTGGATACGAACGACCCTCTTTTACAGTTTAAGGGTTAATAACAAAATTATTTGATCACGTTTCACGGCCCATGCTACACTCAAGAAAATCAAAATTGAGATTCGCGTTTCCGATTGCGGATCAAGTAAATGAATAAGGTTCGTATTTCCGGACTGGTTCGCAAGTGGCAAGCGATTTTTCTGGATTTGACCGTGTGTACCGGCTACGATGCCATAAATTCGGTACACTCGTGGAGGTTTCTGGCCGCGGGTGGAATACGTCAACGGCAGACGGAAGGTCGCCGAAACTACGGATGAAAAAAGGAAGGTTAGGCGAAACCAGCGCGCGACAAAGGGACCGCGGCGACGACGGGGAAAATAAAAGAGTATAGTTCCGCGATGGAAGACAAAACGGCGAAGGAGTTCCCCGCCGGACGGTGTTTTACGCTGAGAGCTTTTTAATTGCACGCCCGCAGATAAAGCTGCCCGGGTGTAATCGACGCCGCAGCAAACTTCGTACTCTCCGTACGCTTCGATTCCGAAACACCGGGATACCGATTTCGCGGCGCGATATTCGATAATGAAAATGTCCGTCCTATACACTCCCAACTCTTTGTTTACGCGGCAAATATGTTCCTCGAAAAATTGTGCAAAAAGAAGTAGCGAAAACATAAACGTATAAGTTCTGAGATATGTACAAGTAGGATCCAAAAAGTATTCGGGAACAGAAAATTTCTGGTTCTCGAGAAATTGACGATATTTAACCTATCATAACTTCGCAAAAGAAAGATCCTATAGAGATAAACTTCAAATCATTTTAAAACTCGAAGATCGCACGTCATTATTTATTTTATACGATCAGATACAGAGAAACAATTTTCAATTTTGTTCTTTTTTTGTGTCGGATTATTTTATAATCGTGTAAAAAGAGAGTTGGGTTTACTTCTCACTGATTTTTATGCAGAATAAAAATTATTCAAGTGAAATGTAAGAGACCCAAGTTAAACGAAACTGTATATCTTCTCTTTTAATCATCTTAGAAAATCGAAACTAATACAACAGTATCTTGAAATTTACAGATGTCTTTTTAGTTTTTATTAGGAAAGAGAAACATTAGAAAAGAGGTAGTTCATTAAAATCGGTTGATATGTATGTTATATATCTCTTTTCTAATATTCCCTATAGTTTAAAAATAAGAAGAATTAATATAGGCACAGTAATTAGTACCCCACGGTAATTGGGTCCCTCATCCTAGTGAAATGATTGCGACTGTACAACGAAAAGCAAAATTCTGCAGAAATCTCCGATTCCGAAATTCTTTGCAATTACTGCGGGGTCGCGTCGTTAGCAAATATTTGTTAACGTTTCCCAAGGGGAACGCGGAAGAGGAAGCAGTCTGCCTTTAATAATCCGTGCGCATGTTTATCATTTAATTAACGGGGAACAAACACGTCCCCTTAGCAATTAATAAGAAGCCTTCTCGGGTTGCCTTTGAAGCGACCGATCGGCTGGCAACTCTAACGGCAGTTTAATAAACTTTGTAATTTCCCATTGTCCCCGTTAACAAATTTCTATGCACCTTTCGAAGAAAGTTTGCGTACTTATAAATCGATCGCCATTTACATAGTCCAACTCCCGTGGTTCCTTGAATATGTGCCAACATTATTATCGAATTATATGGCAACGTTAAACTCTCACATCAAGAAGAGTAAACAAACAAACCGTCTAAGTATGTGATAGGAATATCATGAAAATTGTTAAGATTTATTTCTTTTAATTGTTCGCCTCTTGACAGACCAGTTGACAAGAACAGCAACTATATTAAAATGTGATTCCCTTATTGTATATTCGACTTGTTTAACAACAAAATAACAGCTGCAAATACAGAAGAAACATTTGCGTTTGTGTTCATATTCGCACATCTAAAATAACACTATAATAATACGATACTATTTGGAAATCGTTGTATTTCACACTAGAAAAACTGTAAGGTACAGTTCTCCTATCGCACTCGTAACGTACAAACGTGTAAAACTATTAATTGGAACAAACATGTTTTAAATTGAGAATATTTGGCAACCGCATCGTAGATAATACTATTCACGTGCACTTGCATACTTGCACTTGTATACTTATACAATTCCCGTTTCTACGTCAGATAGAAACTTACGTGCAAGATAATAAATTGTCCGAGCCATCGACCGAAGATTTCAGAAACAGGTCAGAGGACCGTTCCAGTCTCATTTGTATTCCCTTAATACCGAGACCCAATAATGCCAACAAATTAAACGCGAACTTCTCGAAAGTAACATGCGGAAGGTTGTACTATCCGCAACAACTATATCCAGCCAGCCAACAGAAGTCCAAACTTACAGCGGCGCTGTCGTGTAAATTTAAAAGGAATCCCGATGTCCTCGAAACTGGAACACTGACAAGCCGAGTTAGCGGGGTCGCATTATATTCTCGGGGAACTCCGGTAACAAGCTTGCAAATCCACCGAAAATGTCGCGGATCCCACGGGGCGACTTAAATTGCCTCGTAAGCAAACCGATAGAAGCACGGGGAAATCGCGAAATTGTAAGAAAATTTGAAACCCCGCCAGAACGAGGGGAATATCCCTGGCAAGTCGAACTGTCTCGTGCGCATTAGCGAGTCGGATTCGCGTATGTGGGTCACCCCGTGTTCGCCGAGGCATAATTTTTAACATCACAGTGATTATCTTACTGTTTGAGCTATACTGAAAGCGCGGTATAAACACCTATGTGGGACTCGCTTAAAATTGCTAAATCTGTGGCAAGATTTTGCCTGTGAACCCCAAACTTTGTAAACGCAAGTAGGCACTACCGATGCTCGTGATGCTTGTCCCGAATTTTGATCTGAATTTAGGATCCCCTGCGAAAACGGGTGCGCATAGCGGTGTTAGTGTGCTCCAGACACCATTCTAACGACTTCGGTCTTGAAATCTCTTTGGGCACCGTGCCTAACGTGCCTATTGCATAAAGCGGCGCAGAAAGTGTTGTGGAGATAATTAATAGACTGAGGATCTTTATTTGAATTCACGTTTTTTAGGAATAAACTGCACAAAGGGGACGCAGACAATTTTGCTGTTTTATTAGATTGATCCAAAAGTTGTTTTTATTTCCGATTGATGCGTAGAATGCAAATGAAGAATTATTATTTGAGAAAGCTGATGGTGTGGTTAAGTAAAAGGAAGTTGAAGAAATAATAAAAAATTAATGAACAAACAATCGCGTTGCTTCTCATATGCTTCTTCATCTAACAGTATCAAATATGCACATTACGTAAGGAACTTTTAGGACGACCTAATGACAAATGATTTCGCTACTTGAGGAACAATATTAATTTTCTGTAGAACTTTCCGGTCTTAGCAACTACACCCCGTTTTGATTAGCTTTGTTTTTATTTGCACATTTATTATATGAATTCAGGTATCATTGTTTCGAATAATCGAGGTTCTACTGAGCCGTCAATCAGTTATGTCGTTGAATTAGTATTGTGTATCGAGGCATTACTGTAGAAAATTCTTGACCAGATTCAACCCCTTGCACTACTATTTATTTCTTCATCGTTCAGAATTTCATAGAAAACGAAAAATCTCCATAAGAGACATAACAAATACAACAAAATAGAGTTTTATTTCAATTTAAAGGGAAGTATTAATATAAGTTCAGAATCTTCATCACGAGTCTGACTCAATATCGTAGGGCAAGGGGTTAATTGACTGTTAAAGAGCTTACGTACACAGATAATTTGATTCAAAAACGCTGTCGTCGACCATGTTCGGCTATTGCTCGAGGTTATTCGGTTTGATCCCTCCGGTGATCCACCGGTCGCTTGCGATGGCGATTCAGGTTGGCAGTAACGTGCACGTGCGTTGCTTCACAGTTAACCCCTGTGATAGCCTCTTCGCGGTACAATATACGGTAAGAGTAAGTCTGCATACATTCTGTCTACATTACGGTGGAGGTACAATGGAAGCATCGCTTGGAGAAATGGGCAGACTTACGATGGACTCTGGTCGTCTGGACCTTGGCTTAGCCGCCGGGGTCGCTTCCCGGAGTCCAAAAGCTGTTCTGCTAGTAGCATGGTTCGTGTTGGGACTTTATAATTTTCCTAACCCAACCTGCTAGATCCTCTAAACCAGGGTTGTCCAACTTCCTCCCCGTCGCTGCTTTACGGTCCTACTCCTAAACATTCGGCTCCTCCGCAAACTGATACATTAGGCGCGTCCGAGCGAGAGAGAGGGAGAGAGAGAGAAATGGGGGAGAGAAAAAGTGCTGCTATACTAGCCCTTCGTTCAGCAAACTATACCCGCTAATTATACTAGTAGGAGTCATTCAGCACCCAACCGACGCGAGTCGGGAAAGGCAAACAAAGTTGCTCACTAGCAACATTTAGGGCAGCCCTGTCCTAAACCATCCTTCTTAAATATCAAATTGACGAAATGGTAATAATTCACTGTAATGATAAAATATAAATTGACGTGGAACAGAAGGACGTATATTACATTCCATATAGAAAAACATAAAAACCAGTGGTCGAAAGAGCTATCGAATGTTTTAGTATGTTATATAGAACTTTTATATACCACTATAGTATACAACATGGAGCATAGGATTTGTTTAAAAACCGTATTCATAATATTAGTTCCAACGAGACCGGATAAAGATAAGTTCTTGAAAGTAGACGTTTTAATTTTAATGGAACTTATAATGTAATAGGAAATGAGTTTACTTTGGTACTTTTATTCTCAGAATACGCCAATCTATCGAAATCGAGTATAAAAAATTGGAAATTCCATTTAGAAAAACAAAGATGATCTCTATATCTTCTCTGCGACTCCACTTGCAAGAATATCATTTCCACCATATTATGTTGTTTCTAACCCTACAACTTCTGCACGTAACATTTTCTCGTATTTGAAATAACCAAGATATTCAAGTGGACAGAGCTCGTGGGACACACTGTATATTATACGTCTTTGCTTTTGCATTATACGTGCTCTGTAACCCTACGAATAAAACAGTCTTCCAAGCGACACGTGATCTATCAAGGGTGAATTGTTACAAAAGAGAAAGACGAGGAATTCTTAACCCGAGTAACCGATCCACTCGTTATTCAGGTAAAGGTGCGATTAACACTCTAGGTGGGACAAGTTTCATTCGAGGAAAAATTCGATAATTCTGTGCGAGCAGCGGAAACTGGATCAAGCCAAAGAAAAGGAAGAAGAAGAATGGAGGAATAAAGCGGAGAGAAAGGAACAGAGTGGAACGAAGATAAGAAAAAGAATGTTGGATAAAGAACGGCGTCTTGGCGGAGACGTTTTTTGATTAATTTTTACGGGGACAAGAGAAGCAACCGCCGGGGGACTTCCGGCGCGGGATCTAATAAATATTTTCGGGGGGGAAATTTAGAATGGCTCCGGAGCCCCGGGGTGGCCATGGCGAAGGGACGCAGATCGATAAGAGCGTAGCAGGTGCACTCGATAATCGGCCACGTCACACCTTCGCCGATTCGACGGGCACTGGTTCGTGCCTTAAGTGCTTCCAGTCAGTTGCTCAGGTGCAATTTTGTTCGACGTACCGTCCTCCCGGTTGTTTTCAGTCGTTGCCGTCATGGGAAGCCTCCGCGAGCGCACTACCAGTTTCCACTTTGCAAGCTGGCTGTGCATGTGTCGGCTAGAACTTGGATTAGTTTGCCTTCAGTCGTGGATGTCATTTAAACGGACTGCTCATGGGACTCGCCATCACCTCTTCGAGAATCGTAGCAGACGTTAACATTGACCGTATTGACGCTAAATACTCTGCTGACGTGTTAACTGTGCTAATAAATACCTGGTTATATGTGAAAAGTTCCTAAGTCGAATCTTCAGAGAATTTCAGTTCCTGCACGAAGCGTAACATAATACAGAATTAGATGTATCGATGAGATAATACTAATCAAACGACAGAACTTTTTCGTTTTTAATTATTTATCAATATATTTGTGGAATTTTTCTGATTAAAACTGATTCAGTAGAACCACGATCATCTGATCCGTTAATATGACGTCTGAATTCTCCATTATCTGAATACAGTACGATTTATTGTACAAATCAGTGAAGTCTCGATCTAACACTGTAGCTAGGTAACTGTTCCATTATCCGAACGCTCATGTTCCACGGATTGGTACGGATAATTGAGGTTCTACTCTATCAATAACTGAACAAGTAAATGTGATCGAAACTGCGTCGCGTTTGATTTCATTTCAATTGGAAAAATGTCAGGATTATGCTGGCAAAAGTTTTAGAAAAGAACATTTACAAATAGAAAATTTTCGTCACATTGTTTGACCAATACGCTGTGTTATCTTGGTATAATGCGTAGAATACAAAACTTTGAAATCACCGAGAGCTGCTTGAGATAGCAGACTCTGGGAGCATTCGCTGGTTTCCGGACGAGTCTAGTTCTAAATCTTACAATCTGAAACCTTGCAATTTCCTACTTTGGCAATATACTGTAAAAGTTTAGTCAGTCTTAGTTGGCTGGAATGCAATTCCCGAATTCGTGTAACGCGGAGGTTGTTACAACGCGAAAATACGTTTCAACGTAACTGCGCTACAAATCCCAGATGACTCGAACCCTCCAGAACCGATAAAAATAAATCACCAGTCGCAGAGGAACTACCTTAAAAACATCATTCACGGATTTATCTCCAATTATACAAATTATCTAACAACTCGTGATATTAACATCATTATAACTAGACAGCGAATTTCATGGATTTATGACAAAAATGGTGCAACATAAAACAGCAGAAAGATAAGGGTATCGATACATTATCATTGAACGTTGTCTGCATGCATTTAAAGCATTTGTACATTTTTGAAATACAGTAGAACACTTCCTCAGAACTTCTAGTAGAACTTCTTCCTCATTCTGATTTTTATAATCCATGAAAGTTGAAATATGCATAATAAAGAGCCGCATAAAACACAAAGGTCCGTTATTAAAATTAAATGGAAACTGCGAATAAGGATTCACGTGATAGGTATAATACGTGCAACGTAGCCCATTCTTCGAGGCCTCCATTAAATTATTAAAGGGAAAAACGAATATTCGTTTCAGTCGATGCTGCAAAATTTTTCCCTCGCACAAAGATCCGCAGCTGAATTGCAACAATTATACCCGAATTTCTCAAACTGCGATTAACCATCTACTTCAAGTTCTAGCTGCTCAACCGTTTCTCCCGCCAGATTTTTACAAATCTCTTTTTGAAGTCGTCAGTCTCATTCGTCGGACCGTTCTTGTACACTTTTCAAACTTCCATCAATCTTCATCACTCCCTCGAGCTTCAATTCCCTTAATTACGCGTTTCCACCGGCCCCATCATTCTCTGCAGCTAACAACCTTCCCGCTGGCTGTTTTGTATTTTAATTTCTGCTCGCGTAAAATTTTATCTTGCTTCTCGTTGACTTGTCCATGTACGCAATTCTGGTTTCTCTCTCCCGCTTCCTCCTGCGCTTTCTCTCTCTCTTTCTCTTTCTACCTCTCGCCAACCCTTTTCGTTTTCTATCCGACCCTCTCCACTTTTACTCCATCCCCCGGATCCCCGGTCTCTTTGTCTTTCTCTTTACGCGGCTGCGGCCATGATTACGTTTGTTTGCGGTCGGCCACGAAATTTTACCAAAGCGACGGCCCTGCAGAGCCGGTGCCGAAAGCGTTTTCAGTGCCGCGACCGGCGAATAATGCCGGGGAATCACGTCCGTAAATTCGTCGTTAAGCGTTATCAAAAACACAATGGCCCGTGGACCGAGTCGATGATAAATGAACGTGACCGGTGCCTGGCCGACGAGGCCCGCCGTTGTAATCAAGCATGTAAATGACACGTTTACCTTTGAGATTTGCATTAAATTTAGTAATCGTTCCTGCGCCGCGCACAACCGACGACGACGCCGGTGACGAATTCGATATCGATTATGCGTTTTGGCAATCGAACTATCGTATTTTAGTTACGCGATTCTACCAGTTCTTACAATAATGGAAAATGATTTTAACCCTCCCCACTGCATGGATTAAAAGTATCCATTTTTTGGACTTTCTTGTTGTATTCTATGAAGCTACTGCAAGTAATGCAGAAAATTCAACGAGGAATCGAAAAATAATTCGAAGAGGAATAGAACAGTAAAAATTCAATCCTTAAAGAATGAAACGTTATTCGTGAAACGTGTTACGACAAAAATGATTAAAGATGGACGAATAATTGCGTCATTTCTAATAAAATCAGGTAAATTTTCTAATGAAATGTTAGTACTGCTAAAATGGTTAGGTGAAATACGGTAAAAACATGGAAAACTTGATAAATAATTTTTCATGAACTCATGGTTGAGAAGAATTGATCGAAATTGCTGCAGATAATTTTGATTTTGCATAAAGATCTGCAGTACGATTCTTGCCAGCGAATATAAAGTCAGTTTGATGTATGAATAAAAGCAATTTGATTAAATTGAACAAGACATATTGAAATAGTGAAAAATAGTAATTGCTCATCGAGCAATCAAAGCTCTCCGCACCAACAAAGAGAATTGTGTTAATTCCTGAGCAATCCGGTAAGATAAAGTATTCGGTTTGGGGTGTCTCGCGATAGTCTGGCGAAAACTCTTCCTTTCGCAAATCAAATTATCTCGCCCTGAAGTTCTCAACTTTCAAGGATACCTCTCAGCTTTTGACTAACGAAGAATTCCAGCTCCGAAGAAGGTTAATTAGCGAACCGACGATCGTCAGTGTAACAGAGCAAACTGTGCCGCGTCCGTTTCGCTATGAGAGTTCGCAAGCACGAGGAATATTGAAAATGAATCTCGCTAATTCGTGAGAATTTTCTTTGCCGGCACATTATTAAGTGTTAATCTCCTGCAAATGAAATCTAATTGCTTTATCATGACAAAGGAATTGAATCAAGGATTCTCGGGAAAGAATATACTGTAAATGTTTACCCAGTTCTCAGCTTTTGTTCATGAACGTCTCGGTTATTCTCCTGTTATGAAAATTGAGTCACGACGAAATTAACGAAACATGATAATTTACGTTGAAGCATGTCAACAATGATTGTATAAAATTCATTTAAAAATGCATTTTCAATCATCAATTTTTATCTGTTTGTTAATATCAGTGACTACAACAAAATCTATAGACTTAAGTTTTACAATTAGTAATCATATGAGGACAACACAATAAAGTAAACGAGCCATTGCTTTTGTCAGCGAAGGGAAAATAAATATATCACACGAGAATTGATTGAAAACCACGAAATGAAAGCATCAGAATTTCTCTCTTAAACGTAATAAAATTTAATGCAAAATATGATTATATTTCCTTTTACATAGATTAGTATACAGGTGTATTTTTTTATGGTATATGCAATCCGATGACTGCTGCAGTTAGTCCGCTCTTTACTTCAAGATCATTTAGTGCGTTCATTAGAAAGTTCTTTGTTATTTCCATCCATTCCGCGAGAAAGAGTGTGCTCGATATTTCTTCCCTAAATCCATCAATGTCCTGTCTAGCTCCACCAAGATCTTCTTTCAGATCGATCAATGTCTAGACCTGATTCGACGAGATCTTGTTTCGAATCCATTAACTTCCGAAGACTGCCCAGTTACCTATCACTCGCAGACGAACTTAATCTCTTCTCATGTATCTGCACTTGTATCCCTGGAATCTGCTTCTGCCCCACCCCCAAATTGCCAGAAATCTATGTCTGTCAAATTAGTCCACGTAAAATTATATCTCGAATAACCCACCATTAATTAACCCGATACATGCACCTGATACCCTTCAATCTTTAACAGTTTCATATTTCAATATTATAATATCCTTTACATATTTCAATATTATAATATCCTTTACATATCTATTTACCCGTAATACGAATGAATTTCTCTTGACACACGCTTTCGTATGATATAAAAAATAAGTAGCACTCCATTTAAAAAATGAAAGGTCACCTTCATTTCTAAAAACAGAAAATCATAAAAATTGAAAATAATTTTTTGCTATAATCTATTAAGTAAACTAAATTTTATTAGGATGTACGCGGTGTGAGTCTGAACTCTGTCTTTCGTATTGTTTTATTATTAAATAAGTTGTTCCGATTTTGTGTAACTTTTATAGGCATTGGTGTTCAAAATAATTCCAATTATTATTTTTCGTGTTTTTTTCGGATGGACTGTGGCCAAAACTGATTCGAAATGGTTTGGTAGTAGCATCGAAACCGCGTCAAGCAAGCAAGTTATCCAGCGAATGTTCGATAACGTACACCGAGCGAACGTTAAACGTGTTAAATGCGGAATCACGCCGGCCATAATACGCCGGGAGCTGTAGCTTGGACGAAACAATCTTGTAAGTCCCGGACAAGTTTCGGATCCGAAACTTGCCGAACCGAGCTCTCGAGCCCCCATGACCCTCATGGCCCCCATGGCCTTTGGGGGTCTTCGCCGTCAGTTCTCGTGTCCGTTACGCCCCTACCGCGTGCAACCACGGACACCGGTCCATTCGCGAAAGCTAGCGAGAAGCGAAACCGCGATCCAACCGGCAGCACGGGCCTCCAACGACTTGGCCAAAGTTGCAAACTGCGGATTGCATCGGCGCTGCGGTCGCGGCCGGCTGCCGATTTAATTGCAACTAATGCCCTGCGGCCCCGTTCCCGCGGAAATTTAATACCGATATCGCGACGGTGATTACGCGGACACGGTGGTCTCGTGTATGCGAATTGTAGTCGTTCTTTTAACAGGCCGGCTGCGAATCGGGGACAACAATTAATTCATTTGATTACGCTCGCGATTAATGCGTTGAAAAATGCACGCTCTGCCAGCGGCGTGCAACGCTACCGAATAAATTGATTTTTAATTGTAAGACGCAGACACGGTGGAATTTTATTTAGATTAGGTCGTTGCATATGAAACGTCCGATTTTAGAATGAAAATGTTATGAAGCGTTTCGATCCAGAAATACTAAAATCTATGGGATCATTGTACATGTAGGGTGAGTCACCTAACGTTTGCACTTATGTTATTTGTTTTTAGAGATCTTACTTTCATGTTAATGAAAATACTATTTGATTTTATAATACATATAAGTGTATATGTACCATATATGAAATTATTAAATTACCCACTATGGATGTGTATGCATATTTGACTTCCAAAATTAAAATTCAATATGAAATTTACTTCCAATAAATTGCATACAAAATATGTTTTATACAAAATATATTATTAAAAAGCCAGCAGGGAATACAGATCATCGATTAAATATTACATTGGTCTTTATAAAATTGGTAAATGTTGCAATAAATTTGCATGAACGGGAGTGTGCGTGGCCCAAAAGAGTATCGAATCCACAGTAATTATAATGGAAAAGTTTTAAGACGACCATTGGCACGGTATTCCAATAGCTGGACGGTGCAATGCTCTTGAGTAACGGTGCTATGGTCAGTGGGCACGGTCAGAGCAATTCCTGATTTTCGATTATCCGATTCCAGACCGATATACACCGGCCGTGCATTGCATTACCGTGTAACAACGTGGCCCGCTAGCCTCGCAAGCAGCAGTTTCAGTTTGCATCTTCATATGCATGCTTACCATATACGGGGTGTTGAGTTAAAATTATTAGTGCGTGTCCCAAAAATTACATACAGCTTCTACATGGCCGTTACTGCCTCACGCATGCTACGTTAATTGAAACACGAAAACAGGACTGAAAATTTATTTTGTATTTATTCTCTATTCTATCAAAATATTGTGTATGGAATTTCTATAGCCTGAAAAGAAATAAACAAAAAAGTGCAATATTATCAGGAGGCCGAAATTAAAAAATATTGTAATTATTACATTGTAGGTGTAACCAGAAATTAAACGGTTGCAGGAAAAATTTTAAAAGTGATTATCCTTGATGACATGCAACGAGAAGTAATTAATACGCAATGCAAATATTCTCCTTGTTATTCTCTAAATATGAATGGTATCCATTTCTCTTGAATCGACTTTTATTTTCCTGTTATTAACACTAAGTTTACGGAGAACTAAACGTTACTATTTCAAATTGCATTACAAAAATAACGGGAGTATCCAAATTTTTGGTCACATTTTTAAATAATATATACCTAAAGAAATAAATTTGTTGAATAATTAAAAGTCTTATAGTAAATTAAAAATATTATACAATAATTAGAGATACAATAAATATAGATTTTCTTTCCCTACTACGAAATTATTAAGGACTAAATTCTAATCGTTGAGATTCATATAAAAATTAACCGGAAACCTTGTGGAGGTGTTACAGAATGGAACATTCAATTACGGATCCTAAATTGTGCAAAGCAAAATAATGTTTCATTTCTTGAAGAAATTTTTTTATCCCATGTTCGTCCATCCATACACGAGAGAGAGAGAGAGAGAGAGAGAGAAAGAGAGGCAGAAAATTTAAGAAAATTTGATAATTTCAAGCTTTTGGAACCAGACAGAATTAGTTAATTACGTGCTTAATCCTTTCTTTGTATGACACTCAGTATATTCGAAGCTGGAACGCAAACACTGGCGTAAACCCGATTTCTGTACCGACCAGGCTTAGCTGCGTCCTCAGCAAATTGAATTATCGCAAGATCCTGCCAAAGATAGCACGGGTCTGCGAGTCGGATGAACGTAGTTCACAAGGATGATGGACAGAGACCTCAGTAGAGAGGATTCGCGATAAGTCAGACGTGCACGTTTTACGAGGCGGATTAAGCCCGGCTTGTTCTCCGTTGAAAAATGTTTGCACCACTTTTTCGTCAAGATACGAAACTAATGCTTTAATACCGTTCATTAATATATTCTACCTGGTACTACTGTGCACACCTACGTACAGTTGCTCGCAAAAATACTCGACCATTTATAACTTTCAACGTATGAAAAGTGTGTGTCTAACACTTTACCTACACGAAGCCTACTAATAAGGAAGAATCACCAATATATATATATATATATATATTTTTTTTTTTTTTTTTATCAAAATCAGGCAGACATATTTGAAGTATTACATATTACATCGTACGTTGTATTTCACTTACAATTACGAATTGCATGATAATTTCAGTAAATAAGAATCTGAATTACGAATTTCAGCGTTATTCAAATTAATGTAAAATCGAGCTCCTTTGCAATTATAATACACGGAATAATTCAATTGTAATTCTGCGTAATTCTGCGTAATTCTGCTCGCAAGTAATTAATGCGTCTCTAGCATGATGGTTGAAAGATTTGAATTCAAAATAACGTTACAACTGATTAACTGTTAGAGCCACGAATTAATTTCAACGCGTACTATGGACACGTTGATTACCGAATCACCGAGATAAAATATCCCACAAGATTAAAGTAACTTAGTTAACCACTGCTACTTCAGCTAGATAGTTAATCCTACAAGTAATAAAAATAAAAATTCAACGGAATGTTACCGTTGGAAGGTTTTCGTTGAACTTTCTTTTTTATGCTATATAAATTTTGCTATAAATTAAACACCCAGTATGCCGGCGAATAGTTGCTTAATTTTTGAGGGTTTGTAATTTATATCGGGTGTTCCTGAGACGAAGAAAGTGTACAGAAAATAGTAGAGGTTATTCTAGCGTGTAGAATGTATTTTTATCGATAAATGGTCACTAAATTCCCGACGGAAGTGCTACGTATTATGTGACGAACTGTATGCAAGTGGAGTAATATTTTATTCGCGGGAAGCGTTCCCGAACAAAACTTGAACCAGTCAAACAGGGATTACAAAACGTCGTAGGCAAGTGGTGGTCGCAAATTGCCGACAAATTCCATCGGTCCGGTGGAAAAATCGTTGGCGAACGGTCCGATGGAACGTTGAACCGTAACGTTTAATGGTGGTACGGTGGCGCGTATCATCGCCGGAGAGTATCGGGTTCGGGGATGGAACGTGCGAACGTTTCAAAGGGACTTCGTTTCGCGCGCTCGGAACCCGATGCGACCTAAATTCCGCGGGTAACATTTTTTCCCTTCGTTTCCTTTTTATTTCGCGGTCGACGTCGGGTCCGGCAAAAATAGAAAAAGGAGCTCATAGATTTTTATCGACTGTCGGCATCGATTCCGCGAGAACGAGCGCACATCCACAGCCGCGCGCACGCACACGCATACACACAAAGTGGCCAGAGCGAAATACCCGTGAGCCCGCATCGATGCTCGCGCGGGCCTTGTCAGTCCTCTCTGACAACGATCCCAGCCAGAGAGCCACGAGGAAATCAACGGACGGAAGGGATCAAAGGGCTGGAACGAAGGAGCCGGACCGTATTTGACCGTCGTTTGAATTAAAGATGACCGCCGGCTAGTAAGCAGGGTTCGTTAAAACGCGCCGCACGTTTCGGACGATCGTAATCTTTCAGACCGACTGGACCGGGCCATCCGATGTGGCTAATCAATACTTCCGCGGACGCGGCGATCTTTTCCTGCAATAACATTGTTCGGGCCCGCTCCGTGCCATTTTGTGGCTACCCGTGTAATTTATTTTTGCTGCAGAAATTCATGAAGACATGCACTGATTTAGGTGATATGAATTACAGAAAACCTGGCAGAGACGTTCGGTGGTTTCTTGAAAAAAGAAATCATTTTGACATACCTTTTTTCTGTATACATAATTAAATTTCGTTCTCGAAGCTTGACGCTCCGTGCCATTTTGTAGCTACCCGTGTAATTTATTTTTGCTGCAGAAATTCGTCAAGACATGCACTGGGTTAGGTGACGTGAATTATAGAAAACCTGGCAGAGACATTCGGTGCTTTCTTGAAAAAAGAAATCATTTTGACACATCTCTTTTCTGTATACATAATTAAATTTCGTTCTCGAAGCTTGACGCTCCGTGCCATTTTGTGGCTACCCGTGTAATTTATTTTTGCTGCAGAAATTCGTCAAGACATGCACTGAGTTAAGTGATGTGAATTATAGAAAAAGAAATCATTTTGACACATCTTTTTTCTGTGTACATAATTAAACTTTGTCCTCGAAGCTTAGCAGGAAAATTTTTCCGAAATCATGGTACATGCAGTCTGGCAATGGTTTCTACGTGCAGAAACAAGACGAGAAAGAGAAATGACAATTTTTTGGTTCGGTATTTCCTTTTCGATGCAAATCAATTTTGAAAATTCAACGGAACATGTATATTATTGGATATAATAATATGCAAAAAGGAAGCAACTGTCGCGTCTGATCATGACCAACCAATTCTACTTAAGCGTCAAACAAGAAAATGTTATTTACTCTTTTCGACTTGTTTATGCATATAGAATCACCACACGGGCACGTATATGGCCATGATTTCGGAGACACCCTGTATATTGAACAATATAGATCTATTTATTAGGTGCACAAATTAGTTCGTAGCCTAAAATGAAATTGCTAAATGAGATTTCATTATACGAACTGGCAATCAACTTTCACATGAATTCTCTCTCTCCCTCTCTCTCGTTAACCTTTACATATTCAATTACCCTGGTCGTGTAACGAAATATTCTGCGTTCGATTATCTGTTATGCCACGCTAATAAATGAATCACAGTAAGAGTTTAAATTCCTGTTCGAGCTGCACGTATCTGCAGGATCGTGTAATTGGTATGGTTATAGTTTACGAGCCCAGTATTTCATCAGATTTGAATAAATTTCGGGATACCTGTGTTATACGATAGCCTCAACCTCCGTAACGATTTATTGAAGTTCCCGGTTTTCTTTCGATACACACGTGTGGCAGTGTGCATTCATTTTCGCTGTATGATACGTAAACGAGATAGATCATGTATTCTTTGCATTCGATCGCCAATAAACAACTTTGTTTGTTAAAGAAAACGGTACACGCGTAGAAGAAAAGAAATATACAGTCATTTTCAAACGATCGTTATCTTAAATATTATTATCTTAAATATTATACACATACAATATTATTTTAAACTCCAGACGTTTTCAATAGGATTCGTGTTGAGAGAGTTGCGTGGCCATGGGAGTACAGGAATTGTTTTGCATACTTAAATTAGTAATATCCATGTATGCAATACCATGATAATCAATAAAATTAAATAATTAGAGTAATTAAGTAATTGTATTCCATTCAAGTCTTTCGAGTTCACTGAATAAACGAGAGACGTCAAAAATTGTGGGTGGTCCTAATTTTTTGGCTAGGGACTGTAGAAAAATAATGTCTTCGGTTAAGCACGAACGGTTCGCAAGAAAATTCGCAGCTTCTTTTTATGGCTGGCCGCCGTTCACGGATGCAAACGTTCTCACAGCCACGCACAAGAGTGCGCGGCGAGATTTATGAACGTGGGAGGTCCTTAAGAGAATTACCTTCCCAGGTGGCGCGGCCGGGAGGAGGATACTTCCTTTTAAAGGACTCCGATACGACTGGGGCCACTGGAAGATTCCTTGACAAACGCGCTAAAAAGGATTACCCTCGCTCCGCTAAAAGACCGCTATACAAAACTGTCCCGTTAAGCCACTCGAATCGACATCCTGCCCTTGATAAACGACCGGCCGGCTTGTGACGTACGTTAGCGAGAACGTTTATGGATAGGATAAAGATTCTTAGAAAATATTGGCTCGCTGCAGAAGCCTTCGGTGTGCTCGTATCACGCACGTTTTTCATTTAAGCCGTTGGAAATAATACGACAACTAGACTGCGGATTTTATGCGTTTATGGCAAAAACGAACAGGTGAAATGCAAAACTGTGAAAAAATTAGACGAATTCAAGGACATTCGCATATTATTTTTGACATGCTGGAATCACTGAAAAGACGAATTCATTTTTATTTTATTTCTGTTTCTTACAACCAACTTCAAAAACTCTTTTTTTTGCATAAAGATTCACAGTCTAACGATAACCTTTCGTACCCGAATCAAGAAGTCGTATCCAGTTAATTAAGTATGTTAAACAGACGTCAGATTTAGAAATTTCTTCTGAAAACATTTATGGACTAATTGTTAAAATAGGAGGTACTTGTTTCAAACATACGTGTATTTTACAATTTATAATAACCTGTTTTCAAAAGTAATTTATTTTGGATAATTCGAAATAAATAATGGACGCAATAGCACGGTTCAACAAAGTCGGTAACAATTTGTTGCGACTCCACCGTCCTTAAAAAGTATCGTTTGCACTTCATGGAGTTCTTACGAGGACGTAAAAATAAAATCCAGTCAGACAAGTTAATACAAAAACTCGAAATTCCGTAACTGTTTCCACGAACTCGATTCATTTCTTAGTAGCAGGGCAATTAGTTTTAAAAAATTGATCGGTCACCTCATCGACCGAACGAGCAATCTTCTTTGTTCCACGTCGGGGAGCCGGTTTCTCGGTTGCTCGTTTAACCCGTCGGAACTCACGAGGTCTGGTGCAGCAGCATGTGCTTTCGAAGTTCGCCAGCTGTCGTCTGCCTCCACTCGTTCTGCCTTATTTATAAGAAACTCGTGTGCCTCTCGCCCGAGCGAGAGAAACCTCGAGCCGAGGAGACCGAGGACAAATCCAGTCTGATTACGAATTGAAGATGCTCTACCGATTGAGCGGAGAGTTTGCTCGCTCGCCTTCGTTCTGCAGACAGAAACCGTCCGAATATAGAATCCAGTCGTTCGGACGGCCACCGGGAAAATTCAGAAGGAGATGAGCGACAAGCTCAATGGGCCTAATTATCCCACTTGTCTCGTCTCGAGTGTCACCCCCCGAAAATGGGATTTCGCTATCGTTTAACGCGTCTAATTGCCGTGATAAGCGCCATCAATTTCTGGAAGCTGGACCGCCATTATGCGCATTCACTATGCAACGCCGAGAATTCGCTGTGATAAAGCGGTGAATACCGTCTAACGAGATTTTTATTTTATCTGGAACATCATGCTGTTCTAACTCAGAATTTGTATTTAGATGTAGTCATCGGCTTATTTGGATTACTTGCGAACCCACAGCAATAAATTCTTTACGGTATAAACGAATAGTAATGAATCTCATAAAGAAAATAATGTACGATCAATATTTTAAGCCTACGCAAAAATTTGTATAAATAAATTTTCTCGTACTCTACGGTTTAGATATATTATAAGTACACGAACGTCCAGAGCGCTTACTTAAATTTACATATTTTGTAGACTTTAAAGAACACTATCGATTGCAGAAAATTGGAATTGGAATGAGTTTGTACTAAATGTGGAAAAATACAGTATAAAAGTCTAAAATGCGATAATGGCTCGATTGAAATAGACATAGTAGCACCACGGCGTTATTAGCGACAAATGAAGCACGAAGGGCGAATTAGAATATCTAAATTATTTTAATATTCGAATTATTTTAACCGAGAAACTTGAACCTAGTTTCTGACGGAAACCGGGAAAGTCTCCTCGAATCGTCATAGTTCGTAAGCCAAGTTGTTTAGATATTACAGTTAATACTCTAGCGTATCTCTCTATATATACTACATATGCATCTTAGTGATCATGCTTTAAGCTGGTAACGATGCTGAAACCATTAATAAGACTTTAGCGTAAATTCACCTTAATCCAGATTATATAAATACTATTAGATCGTGCGCGCTGACGATTAAATTATCGAGCGACATTTCCTACGCTATTCATCCACTCGTAATTTGAAATAACAATGGGAGAAAATAAATAACAGTCGCTTGGGAATTGCGTCGTTGAAGATAACAGCTTCGTCTCCTGCGAGCACTTAATTTCGAGACATCATGTAACTTTATACATTAGTATCATATTCCCACAAGACAGTATTAACTTGTGTTTACGGAGTTACTGGAATTTGTTATTGTAATTACTAGAATAATTGGATTTGAGATCAAAATTTAGTAATAACTAGATTTGTGTATTTATGACAGAAATGAGTAGGTGACATTTAAAGCAGTACTAAGATTAAAAGAATTTAAGAAATAACATCAGGATGAACATCAGTTCAACATAACAGGTTTTGGATTTTTTATTTTTCTATTATTGAACAATCATGGGAACAATTGAATAAATTATTTTATACATACATTATGGTACAAATCGATCAAGATTTGAATAAATGCAAACTTTTCAATTTTGCAAGATAATACGTGGTTTTAGTGTTAACATTGGGTCTAAACGAACCCTTAATGAAATTATATTTTCATTTTGGTGAACATTGTATTCATTATTTTTGGAATATTAACACGTTAAGCGCCAAAAATCAATCCCAGAGATTCTCACAAAATCAGTGTAATTTAATTAATGAAACCGAAACTAGAAATTTAACATGTATTATAGGAAATGCTGTCTTAACCCTTCTGAATTCCAAAGACCCTAATCAAATTCGGTTTATCTAGACATGTCACAATAAAAATGAATTTCTAAACCTAGTCAAAAATCGCTGTCAGTCATGTGTGACTTACGTAGCAGTTAACGTGTTAATGTTAAACTGTCTATGTGATAATCACCCAAGGACACAATTAGTTCTACTGCTACGGGTAAATCGCCGAAGTGAAAAGTCCATGTAAAGAATGTTCCCCCGCGTGTCGTTGAGAACAGAGACGAACGAATGGAGAGACATATATTTAAGTTTCGATTCAGGAGCGTCTCTAAAAGATCCGAGGGAAAAATAGTGGGCGCTGTTACCAGCGTTGATGGCCCTGTACCGATCAAATATGCATGGCCGGCCAGCCACACAGGGTCGAAGGAAGCAGCGAATTGTAAATCAGGAGAGAGGGGCCGACGCGACGCGCAACTTTCAGGGAAAAGTAACTGAAAACAAATAGGGCGGGTAGAAGGCGAGAGACCTCGGCGCGGCGCGGCGTGTATGTGCGAGTACTTCCGGTGAGCCGGGACTGTTTGCATGGGAATCGTTGCTCGGGGTGCCAGCACCGAGAACACGCCAACTGCGACACTTCCGTGGAACTTTCTAACGAACCGACCGGGAGTTTCCAACGCTATCGATGTAAATCAGGGGCGACGTTATAATTTAATCCAAGTGTGGCGCGTCTATCGGTGTCAAAGCGGAAATGCTACGGTGCGATGCACCGCCAATGTCGTCGCTTGTCCCCGGCGAACGGACGCCGCGCTTTTTGATGCTTCCGTACACGACTGTCAACAAATCGAAACGCCAGTTCAAATAGTCCATCGAGACTTTCGAGAATTTGGGGGCGGGTGACCGCGTTTCACGTTTCGCTGTAAAATGCAATAAAAGGTCAAAAAAGTCTCTTTACATCTTTTCACACTGGAATCATTCTGAAATCAAAATTGGCTAGGGTACTTTTAGGTATTTAATTTAAGACTAAATAGTCTGAATGTCCTACTGTAGTTTAAACATTTATAATGTTAACGTGAAGAAATGTTGCTAGGGTCATCAGGGACCCCCGGATAACATTCGAAGGTTAAAAGTGAGCAAATGACTTGGATTTGAAGGGTGTATGGGTATACTTTGATTCTGACTGTATAAAATTTTAATAGCAAAATGTGAAATATATTTTTTTTTCTTATTAATGAAAAGATATCACCCATGAAAACTGGAGAAAAATTAATAATAGCATAGGATCTATAAAACTAACGAATCCCAAAAAAAGGGATGCACACCCGATAAAACGAGCAAAAAGTTTAAAAGCACTTAAAAAGTTTCGCAACGTTTCACATTTCACTGTTAAAAATTTATACAGTCGTTAAAAAAGTTTCCGTACACCCGTCAAAGTGGAGTAACGTTTTTTAAAAATGAACAAACTGAATTTTTCTTGTTTTTTAGATGTTAGAAGGATTAATTTACTGTATGCTGTATACAAAGAAATTTCTCGGAAAATTGTAATGTGCAGAAATTGCAAAACAAGTAGTACTTATAATGAAAATTTCGAAAATACATAATTAGAGTAATAAATAATTCTTTGTCGTATTTTTCTGGCTATACAGTTCTTTATTCTATTTGTCTGGCCATTGTCACATTTGTTCTACTTGCCTGGCCACAGGGTTCTCTAATCTCTTTGTCTGACCATATACACCTTTATTCTACTTGCCAGACCGCACGATTCGCTATTCCATGCTTTAAGGAAATAAAACAAAACGATGCTTTTCAGTAATATTTAGATTTTACAACAGAATGCACAAACTTTGGACGTCCTAATATTATTTGACGATCAAACTATACTACGTAGAATCTGATACAAGCCGAATCAGTTCCGGAAGTTACTCTGGACCTCTAGAGGTCTCTACTCTTCTCAAGCTGCGAACAGCCCCACGAATCTTGGTTAGTTTGGTGGGTTTCAGGGTTCAAAGAAAGTTTAGATTGTATCGGGAGTTTCTAATGGTTCCAGAACCCCAATAGTCTTCGTGCTTCCGGACTCTTTTAGTTGTCTCGGATAGTTCGGGAGGGTTTACAAAATCTGGAAAAGTTTAGGGTGTTTTATGCGTCTCCGTGCGTGAGTTTTTTAAGATGTCAGAAGCTTTTTACGACTTCCATGGAATGAAGATCTAGATTATTCTAGATCTAATTCAGGGAGTCTAGAGAATGGAAGTTAGGAGAAGTCTGAAATCTTCTGCATCTAGGAATTGGAATACCGGATTCTTCCGGAAGTGCTGATCCTTGAAGACGCCTTCAGCATCTTAGAATTCTTGCAGTTCACATACAAGGTGTCCCATTTGATATTCAGCAAGCGACTGCTCAAAATATAGTTCATTTCAAAAACTTTCTCAAATAAAACCTACTCTGTGTCGTGGAGGTACCGTTTTTAATCGTTTGTGGCTCGTAGGGGCATTATTTATTTAATAATTTCATTGAAATTTGCAGTCACAGACAAACTGACGTCATTTGAATCACTTTTTAAAAAGTTATTTTCATTTGAAGACTGAACGAACAAAAGCGAGTCCCTGTGCTTGTTCTCTTATGGTTAGTGATGACCTTTTCCCCGTCAAAAAAATGAACAATTATAACGATAGGCGCCTGGTTTATCGAAGCAAATACTTTTTGCCAGAGATAGTACCTGGATCTTTTGAGCATGTGGCCATCAGTATCCGATTCTACAATGCTATGGTCGCCTATACTCTGATCTACCAGCTGGAAGTTGCCTATACCGGATTCTAGAAAGCCTCGATTCACCTATATTCGTATCTACGAGGATGTGATTGCTTGTATTGGGTTTCACCGGAGCGGTGAAATGTGAAATGGTACGGTGGGTACAATGACCTTCGTTGATCAATTTCTTTTATGTCAGCTTATGTGGTTTTTTACTTAAAATAAAACTCTGAAGTTATGCTGACGACAGTGCACAGAAGTGTCAACTAATGTCGGCGGAAAATGTCAACTGATATTTTTGAAGCTGACCTATCACGATCTGCAATGTG
Organism: Seladonia tumulorum; assembly: GCA_913789895.3. Lineage (NCBI taxonomy): Eukaryota > Metazoa > Arthropoda > Insecta > Hymenoptera > Halictidae > Seladonia > Seladonia tumulorum. The sequence continues at coordinate 12,887,612 of OU565272.1, forward strand.
TCAATCCATGAATATCCAGAGATTCGAAGAATTGGGCAGAGAATGGAATTTTTGAAAATATTACTAGCTAGCAAATTGTCCTGCCAATATTTATGTTTGTCACTTAACTATAAGGAATTTTTTATCAAATCGAGAGTCGAATTTTTGAAAATATTACTAGACCGCAAATAATTTTGCAAACATTTATTTCTTTCGTTGAACGACGCTTAATTTTTCTATCAAGTAGGAATTTGATGTCAAGTTCGAAATAAAATAAAAACCGCACTGAACGCACTAAATGTTGTCCCTGTACTCGAGTTTATTGAATTTCAAAAGGTTCCGATTTGAAAAATAAATACAGCGTTCTTAATCATTCAAATCTTTGTGTACCAGCAGTGCCAGAATACATGGAAATATCCAATTTGCATTGTATGATTCTGAAACGTGTTTCATCCAGCTATATGCATGTCGAGTCGTAACATAGTTTCTGATCCTGTTGTATGTAAATAAAGGTGAATTAAGGGGTAGCACAGCGGCGTAGTTATCCGAAACACACCAATCTACGAGAGATATCAAATTTCCTGAATCCCATGATATAAGGAATAATCCCAAATCTAAATTAGCCGCTGATACAGTCCCTAAGCTGCGTATCAGACAGTTTATAAGTTGCAAATTAAATTTTTATCGCTCTACGCGCCAGTGTCGTTAAAAGTCTCCTCGCAAAATTGCGAGAAACAAGAAAGTAACATCCCGGAGCATCTAATTAAACGTCCGGCCAGCAACGACCTTCTGAACACGATTAAACAGTATTACTAGCAGATAATAGGATCCTACAAATTTGAATCTTTTTAGGTTTCAGTAGGTGCTTTTTCTAAATTTTCATACGCTGAATACGGACCTAAACGTTTTCTCCACCACTTTCAATGTTCAGAGATTTAATTATAGAATTACCTTTAATTATATTTTAACTGTAGAAGCTATACAAATGTTTCCTACAGAAAATGAAACTGTACGTTTTCGAATAACAACGAAATTGAATGATTCATTGAACAACACATTGAGAAAAATTAATTGCGTTATTATTCTGTGTTTACTAGGTCAGATTAGACTTTTATAAAAAAAAATGAGAGTTTATAGCTACGGTGTTTATTGTTTTACTGAACTACCAATACCTGATCTGTGTTCAGATAAACCTGCTTGATAAAATCGCAGCGATATTTTCGTATAAAATGTTACCATCGTAATAAAGGAGACTTAAAGGAGACATATTCCGCCTTGGGGTTATTAAACCCATAACAGAATTAAGTGGCAGTATAGAAAAATTTCACGGATAGCACAAAATTACTTCAGCATAGTTAGATTGACATACTTCATCATAAAGAAATCTCTGCTGGGCATTTTACACGGGTCCGCACTTAACATCCATGCAACTTTCATTCAACAGATCTTCGCGAAGGCGTTCACTCCCGCATGAAGAAGTAATGGAGGCAAAGGAGTTGGAGGGACACCGAAGACGAATCTCCATTGTCTAGTTAAGCGAACAAAAAACAACGTTATACAGCTATCAGGATCCCGAGGGCGCTATTCACGTGAAACAATAGAGGGACAGCGGGAACGTTGTTTAAATATTGAAACGCATCGAAGGTCGGAAGTTATCGAAGTTCTTGCGGTTGTTCCCGCGTCGAGGGAAAAAGCAGTTCCCCAACGGCGTAAGACCGTCGAGGGTGGCTCCCACGAACGACTTTTCGAAGGAGACCTCGTAACCCCCTTAAAACTTCCCCGAGCTCGCGAATTTCTTCACGCCGCACACTGCCCCGAATGCAGCAACTCACCGGACGAAAGTAAAAAAAAAAGAAAAATCTAACTACCAGTAATTGTTAAAAGAAAGTTGTAGCGCCCAGCAGGAGTGCTATGTTATTCGGAACTTCTCAAATTTTTAAAGCACACTTAAAACCGTTACGGACGATTTAGCTGCAGTTAACTTGGATCCGAAAAACTGTATTATAGTGTTCTCAGTTTCTCGACCGCTACATTATGAAAAAAGATGTCTTAGCTAAAAATGAATACTTGCGAAAGCAGAGATCTCAAGCATTAACATGAGTCCAGGCCAAATTATCACAATTTAAATATCGACAATTTCTCAAAAATATATTGTATTTATATATACAATAGCACTGCATTATTTAACTATTATTTAAAGTATTCAAACGTAAACACAGGAAAATTGAATATTAACATTAATATTATCAATTGTTCTATGTTAACTGTGTTATATATGGTTCGAGCATTTGCAATTAATTATATTTATATACGCATTCATTCGTTGTTACGCATACATTACACACAAATGTTTGAATCATTTACACTCCATTAATCTAAGCTACAAATTCCATGAATTAGTAGAATATACCATCGTGTATAATAATACCATCATGTTGAATAATCTTCAAATCTATTTTAATTTACTTTATTTTTAATTGAAGCATTTGTCAGTAGGTATATTTTCCAATCAAATACAATTTCTTTTCAGAAAACTCGGAATGGAGGTTCGATTTATTTTTGAACAATACGATTATTTTCCTTCTCGTTGGAACTGCATTTACCGAGAACGTTGCCACCGAGATGGCACGACAATTAGGGAAGAACAATTAATTGATCGAAGAAAGACTCATTCCAGTTCTTTCCTCCGCGGAATAATTTCCAAACTCGTAAAAGCGGGAGAGCCTCGCTCTCATTATTAGAAAATCGTCCTCCATTAACATAGGAGACCCGACGAAATCCAGCACGAAGACGTTTAATAACCTGGTTTCTGCGATGGTGCCAACTCTATCTATGGTCTGCGTTTTCCTACCTCTTCGCTTCCGAATTTTTACTTTATTTATTTATCCTTTATTACATTATTGTCTTTTGCTTTTAAGCTCTTCCCCTGTTCCTGATTATCTCTTTCACAATTATTGAAATTGTGAAACTGTTTTCATAAATAAGAAAATTGCGGAGTTTTGTGCAAAATTGTAACTTCAATAAGTTGAAACTGATAAACGGAATCCTTAAATTAATTTAATTTTTTGAATCCTTCTAACCTTTCTAATTACACCCACTTACTTTTGTCATAAATGCATAAAATCCGCGATCCAATAATTGTTTAGGAGTTAGACTAGTCATTATTTATTCATTCTTGACAATGGTCATAAGGTTGGAACATATAAAGCGTTTCTAGAACTATAAAAAATACACAGTTTAAATGCGGAGAAAGACCCACGCGAAAATATGAAAACGCAGACGTAAATGATTTGCATGGGTGCTCTCAGAGTTTCGTTGCAAAATGACGAAGGTGTTTTGTGCTTTTCCATTAGGCGAAACGGGTTACAGTTGTTTCGAACAACGAAAGTTCCGAAACTCGTTTCGGAAAACCAGCAGGCAGACAATCTATCTACGATTGGCATAAGAAACTTTAAACAACAGTCCTGGAACATTGCGTGCAAAAACAACGATTGAACCAGCACATTTAAGTAGTTACTCCGACAACAAATAGTGGACAATGTTCAAATGTTCAAAATAGCTTTTTAGGAATGCAACAATATGAATATGCTAAAGGAAATAATTTCACTTAGTTCATTTTTTACAAGTTATAGCGTTTTTCTAAATATCACTTTTTCTGAAGTGGTGTGCAGCCTAATTTAAACATTTTTTGATTAATCATATCATCCCGATGTCTACACATATAAAATTGAATTCTTCGTCGGTCTAACCTATCAAATGAATAAAACCCGTCGCTTAAACGGTGTTTATTGTATAATTTAGAGGAGCACTACATCCGAAAATCTTTTTTATTTTTTCTTTTAAGATGAAATATATATATATTCAGTATTGTTAGTGGCAAAACGTGCGACAAAATGAATGAAAATGAATGTGCCAAAAACTTGGAGCAGGTTTCTGGCGTCAGAATTCATAATATCGAGAATACAGAGCAAAAAATGTGACAAGTTTAGTCACAGACATAAGACCCCTCGGATCAAGACCAAGACGGATCTTAAGTCTGTGTCTGAAGACTGTGAATGGAAATTATTAATTAAAAAGTCACGCGACTATCCTTTGAGCTGCAGAAACGAGGAACGGATTAAGGACAAACGCGATTTTTAACGAACCAAATGATCTCTCTACGGTGATGCCAGTAGAAGAGTGAAGTTATGGTAAATGAGGAGAGAAAAAGAGAGAGAGAGGGGGGGAGAGAAAGGAAGGTATAATAATAATAGCAACCGGAGTAAACATACAAGAACATCTGTCGCGCGACGGCCATTATGTTCACCGGCGGGAACTTCCAAAACACTTCTAATCCGCGCGTAAGGCGGTTGTTCGGGTCGTTCGCGAAATCTCTCCTCGCTTCACCGGAAGTCGTTTTGCCTCTCGTTATACAGAGCCGAGTCGAGTATTTCTCGTTACCGGTAAAATAACTCGACGGTCCTCTCGCGAGCTCCATGAAAACACTCCAAGTTAGCGGGCTGATCGATCCGCCGGATTCCGGCGAGCCCGTTCGTTCGAATTAAGTGGCGGGACTTAATTATTCAATCGCCTCGCGGGCTTGGTAAAGAGAACAGGAAACGGCGAAGAGAGAGGGAGCGGCGGCACCGAAGGGGATGGATCGAAGACGAGGACGGGGAAACACGGGAAATAGAGGAAGGTGTTCGAGCTAATGGAAACGGAAATAAAAGTTGAACCGGCCGAAGAATCCTGGTCTGTAGGGAGGGAGGGAGGAAGGGAAAGAGAGAGAGGAATAAGGCGGAGAAGTGGGAAAAAATTGAAAAGAAAGAACACCGATGTGAAGTGGCGGGGGAGGGTAGAAGAGCAGAAGACAAATTACAGAGTGGAACGATGGATTAAGTGTACGCGTCGAAATGGGGTTGAACGGGGATCCAAAGGGACCGGGGAAACAGAAGTGCGAATTAGCTCGAACAGCTCCGAGGAGATTTTTCAACGCGCGATAGAAATGTATAAGACGTTGCGGTAACACTATCTTCTCTTTTACACACAGGCTTATCAGCCAAAGAATATTTAAACATTTTGCGAGAAATGAAGTCCTGGAGGAATTCAGATCCTCTTTGGATTACAAAGGTACCGAGCAGGTTTTGTAATTATTAGACTGTGGATTTTATTCACTTAAAATGATAAGCAGCAATTTTCGACAGTAGAAAGATTAAAAGCATTGAATACTACATATTGTTTTCGACCTACAAAAATTAATAAACAGAAAAATTTCCCATTCTTTAAAAATATTTAAAGAATTTCAAGATACTGTTATATTATTTTCAAGTCACTGTGTTCCAATCACTGTAGCCGTAGGGAAACCGGGTATGGCAAGGCGTTGATGCAATTTGGTGCAAGGAAAAGATCTAAAAGACGTGTATAATTTTATACAATTTCCAAAAAGCATTGTGTCCGGTGCTCGGAGAACCTCCTCGGTCGCTGCGAAACGACGCGAGTAAAATTGCGAAACGGTACCGAGGGACGCGAAACAAATCCACTCGAACGACTCGTATTCTCGGTCGAATAACAGGAACTCGAAGTTCGCGGCCATTAAAAATAGTTGTTATCGTGCACGCGTTAGCGACCTAATGCCGCTTGATACAGCCGCGAAAGTAGACGGACCCGGGAGCAGACATTTTCGTTCCGCGCCGCGGTGTTAGCGTCGCTTCCCTGCGAGTTTTGCTAAATTGCCGTATTTTCCGGCTCGTTATTGCGAATTTCTCGTTATCTGTTAATGTCGTCGCGGACGATGAGAAACACCGAACGTAAAACGTAACAGAACGCGTTCAACGGACCGGCTCCGAGTGCCCGGATCGGAGAAACGAAACTTCAAACGCGTGCCGGGTAAGCAGCCTTTACAAACACTCGCGTTGATTTTAACGGCAACACGGACTTGCTCGCATCATGGCGTCTGTGGAAACGCTGCTGCATAGTACGTTCGTGAATCTGAATTCGAAGAATATGAAATTGGTACGCGCGAATGGAAACACAATGGAACAACGAGTAATAAACGGGTTGGAGATGATACGAATTTTCTGCAATTTTAGGTATTAGACTGGCCACACGAAGTCCTTTACACTTTTCTCAGTGCCAAATCAAACGATTTCTAGTGCATATTTTAATCCAATGCTCCAAATATCAAGTTAAAAGGATACAATATACAGGGTGTTTGGTGGTACAACCGAAAAGGAGGTGATTCTACATGAAAGAATAAGTCGAAAATATAGAATAAACATTTTTCGTTTGAGGCTTTGTTTTCGAGAAAATCGACTTTGAAGATCTGTCAGGTTTGTGTGCTTTAGTATATGCAGCAAGTAGATTTGGTTGGTCATGATCAGACGCGTCAGACAGTTCCTATCGAATAGCATGCGTATTCGCTACATTTCAAACTCGATTTTCTCAATAATGAAACTTCGGATGACAAAATTTTATTCTATATTTTCGACTTATTCTTTCATGTAGAATCACCCCCCTTTCGCTTGTACCACCAGTTACCAAACACCGTGTAGAATATAATTTACTTAGGAAAGACACTACGAGATGAACATTCTTGTGCTAAAACATTAGCATTTCTGACAGATACCGAACTTTGTCATCTAATTTAGAACCACCGTATGGTCGCCGATAACCTGAGAAGAGGCATGAGATCTAAATAGTTCAATGAAAAGAATATAACCCGCCCCTTGTTTACCGCACGTAATTTGTCTCTTGGTGTCAAACTGACTAAAAAATCAATGCAACGGATAGAAGCTTAGCATTCTAGAAAAAACAGCAACGTAATTTTAACAAAAGTCAGCATGGAAAATGATATTAAATTATTGTCAGTTGCAATACAGCAATTTTTAGTGGCGCCTTATAGTCACCATTCGAGTGTTAAGGATTAAATTTCGATGGAAACCCCTGGTTTTAGCGCGTTTGATGACATGAAAATTTCAGGATTAATTCCACCGAATTTACAGAGACGGCCCAGTGTGGCAGAGTGGGTCACAGCTTGCAGGATGAAACGCGACTGCGAATCCTCGATCGGGTTCGTTGATCCATCCGGTGGTTAGAGGGTATTCCTGTTCACCGCGACAAGGAATTTGGCCGGGTGTGCCGATGGCTGATTTATTCGCGCCCAGGTGTAACCGGTGTGTAATGCCTGTGTAATACCTGACGGAGGAGGCTGTACCGTCAAGAAGCTAACCCGTTTCCGCGGCAGATCTGGCCAGCGTGACCAGAATCGGAAGACGCCGGGTGTCGAGCGCGGGAGCAGCCAGGTCGTACATGGCTGGGCTATGTGTTCTTGCCCCGCCCGGTATCATTGGTCCAGAACGTGGAAAAGGCACGTAGGATTCTACTTGAAGAAATATTGCTGCGAAGGCGGAATACACAATGGCCCGGCATCCTGCACACTGCGCACGAATGTTTTTCTTTCCGCCCTACACCCCCGTCCCCGCTCTATCTCCGCACCCCGCAACCACCCGCCACCCTAATACGATTCAGATTCCTCGATGCGGCAGCACGTTCCTCCTTATGAGCCGATCGACTACGCCGAGACTCCCCATTCTCGAATGTTGCCTCGCCTGATGGAAGACACAGGTCGGAGGATGATGATCTTCCCATAGAGATCGGTCGATCACCCTCCCACTTCCCTTGGCCCTCGTTACACTAACGCGGCAAATCCATTTACCGGTTCGATCATATTTTTCACCGGAACGAGCCTTTCATTGGCTCCGACGATTTTGAGAAGAGAGGAAAGGTGGAGAGACGATGCTCTCCGATATGGACGATTGGAAAGTTTAACGTAAGAAGATCCGTGTACGCGTTGTGTTACATTAACGAGACAAATCGATTTACCGGTTCGATCATATTTTTCGCCGGAACGACCGTTTCATTGGTTCTGGAGATTTTCAGAAGGCTAGGAAAGTGAAGCGATGACGTCCCGATGCGAAGGATTGAAAATACGATGCAAGAAATTCTGCATGCGTCGTGTCATGTTTTTCTTGCGCTTTTTGCGGTAGGTGTGTGGGCATCGTTCAAATGCAGAGAATATTCCGACGGAATGGTGCATAGTGGTTAGAACAATGCATGCTAACTGGATAAAATTCAAAATAGAAGTTGTTTGCATCTGTTGCAAGAAACATGAGCTCTTTAGGAACTTCTTTCTTTCCCTAATCGGATTCTTTTAATCTTTTTCCTATTTTAAATTGCACATTTTGTGTCAGAAATGCGTGACATCTTCTGTTCGATCAGAAATAACTGTTTATGCGTTTGTTTGATTTGTTTGAGGCTCGTTTGACATGAAGAACTTAAGTAAGACCATGGACGACTTTGTTAATACTTGTTGACAGCCCACGGCACTCGTCTTGCAGTGTTAATAAATTAATATCGTACAGTGGTTGATCCAATTATTAGAACCACTTGTATGGCGAGTTCACACTGAAATAATCTATTTTTCAATTAGAGTATAGCGACACAGAGATCTTACTATTTTTATAAACGATTTCATTAACTGTTACTAAAAAGCTAGAATTTAGATTAATAATATTTCAACAATGATGAATGTCGAAGAATTAAGTAAAGCTATTTAAAAATCCCTAATTGATTATTCTAATTTTCTTTTCTGGTGTAATAAATGTTGACTAAATCGAAAATATAATTTTGAGTTTCTGAGTACGAAGATTACATGCGTAAAATGTGTGTGCTATTTTATTATTTTGTCCTCCATGGATTTAAATAAAAAACTTAACTTTAGCTTGAAAATCCGAGAAATTACCGACAATTAACTCCCGTACTCGTAAGCTATATCAAAGAGTGATTCCGTGCGAAATTGCACGACCATTGTTGTCAAATTATGAACAATTAAGAACCCTCTGTTAATGGCACGACAATTAGGTTATTTTTAGACCACGGCATTGTACCCGTCTGCTTCCTGAACTCCACACAATTGCCAAATGTTAGTGTCCATTGTGTGCTGTAATTACTGCGATCGAGAGTCAGTAATAGAACACTACATGTCAATTGTATGTACATGGAATACTTTATGTACTGTACCTGCAGTAATTTGGGTGGATAAACAGGTACAATGTCGCACAACAACCATTTGCGTGTTTGTTCTTTGGAGAATGTCACATGAGACGTCGCTTTCATGTACATTGACGGGTTGCTAATATTTGCTAATAATAATTTAAAATCGCCACTATACTGCAATTTCAGAGCATCGAATTTTTACCTCAAATTTACATATCAAATCACAGCCTAATGTGTACGAGAGAAAAAATAAATACTTCCACGATTTTCCTATTCTTTAAAATGATATTCTGTTTGCCTGTAATTTATAGTATTAAAGAATCTTCCTGTAAATGAAATGAAATTCAATGAAATTAAAAATTAAATGTTTTTCAAACATTTTTTCACGAAAGGCTAATTTTGTACTGAATGTACTCGAGTTAGGCGGAACAAGTAGATGCTGAAAAGAGAAACACTTTGAAAGAATTTGAAAAGAACTGCAGTGCCCAGAGCATCAACAAAGAGACGTGGAAGAATGACACATCCGACACGGCTATTCTTCACATGTGACGACGTCGTTACCTGACATCTTATTTATTTTTAAATCACATATCTACTTCAACTGACACTGACATTATTAATCAATCATAGGGGGGGAGCGGGGGCAGCGTTGCAAGAAAATGTCAACTACAACATTCAGACTAACGTGTCGTTGCAAGCCAACGTGGTGGTAGTACAACATTCTGTGTACACGTGTAATTTGTACCATCGTGCTCTTGTTTGCACTCTCATACGTCGTTTTACCATTGCGCCTTCTGTGAGAAATTAATGTTGTGGAAGAATGTAATGTTGCCTTTTTTTACTTACCACTGTGTTCGCGATAAATACAGTGGTACAAGAGAAAATACCACCGGGAGGTAAATGCGGTTTGGAATTGATGCGGCTACGTATTCGCATAACTCCAGCACGTCCTTTTGTTGTGCAACCTAATTCAGAACAAGTTGAAAATGTTTTCAGACTCTAAAAAAGTAAAATAGCTTTTTGAATGTTGATGAAACATCAACCTTGTTTTATTTCAATGTATTAACACAGTCTTTTGTAAGTCAAATTTACATGTACACTGAATTATAATTATGATACGATAAATTGTAATTGTCAAGGTACAAATCAGACGGTTTCAAATATACACAATGATGGATTAGACAAGATGTTAAACATTTTCAAGATTATGAATGATCGTTTAAAAATTATTACAGCTCCTAAACAACAAAATGTGTATACCTATATGAACTACATAGCTAGAGCCAAATTCATCTTAATACAATATCTTCCGTTTTTAAAAAAATTGTTCGAACGTTTACGTTACATTTGAAAAGATATCTGCTCCTGTAAAACTTTTATGGAAAGTTACCCTTAAGAACTTCTTCAAAAATTTTTCTCGCGGAACAGATATTTCAGGATCTGTGTAATAAAACTTCTATGGAAACAATATTGAGAAACAAACAATTATATGCAAACAGAATACTTTAAAATATTGGAAAATATGTATTGATCAGATGATCAATACTAATAAAATGGTTAATCATCATTTTTATCAACAAAATATTGCGTAAGATGTCGGCCGGATTCCCGATTTCCTTAAGGGCGAATATGAAACCCGACCGGCGCGTCGCGGAGAAAGAGATGATTCATCGAGACACCGTTTTCATTCACAAGCTAACGAACACGGGTTTTAGTTTGATGGTTCGGAAAAGTTATGCTCGAGATAAGGTGAGGTAATGGTTTAATTAATATTAGAATTCGTTGTGGATGTCTAATTTGTTTGAAACGTGACTACAGAAAACGAGATGGAACGTTCGATTACGGAATATCACGGAATAGAAATGAGGAAGATCCCGCGGCAAGGTGAAAGTTTTGGAAGTTTCGAATGGAAAATGGTATTATTTATGGCATCGGAGGAGCCGGTGTTATGAATGCGTAATTATCGGAAGACGAGAGAGACCGGGAACTACTTGACTTACAAAAATAAAAGGATTTCTCGTATGTATCAGGACACTGCAAAAATTATGAATAGAAAGTCATTGCATCAATATTATATTTTTAATCATTATTCGTCGATAAACGTCTTGATGCATTTGTAAATTATTAAATGCAAAAAATCGTTCACAATAATAAATGTCAGCTATATTTATACCTTATTTTAAAAAGTTTTCTAGTCGACAAAATCAGTTATTCAGAATTTTGCAAAATGTGCATTCTATCGAATGCAACGTATCCACTTCTAAAATATGAAAAAATTGTTTGAATAAATTCATAAATCCCCGAACATCGTGCTCTGGGTGTTGCAATTTTGGATAAAATTCATTTGGTTTTTCTTTACGTGAAATACAAAATCGCGCGTCCGAGTCGTCCGGCAGCGAACGTGTTAAAGCCGTCGCGTATTTTCGAAAAGTAACGCGAGATAAAATTTGTTTCGAACTTCCAGCAGCGCAGTGGAAGGGCAAGGGTGATAATTCTTCGTAATGGTCGTAGGCTTCGCGGGCTGTTCAATTCACGCTTCCGACGGAGTCGCTTTGCAATTCAACGCCGCGTTAAAGCCCACGAACGAATGGACAATGGAAAAAAAAACGAGGATCTTCTCCGCTCGAAAGGTATTGCTCCTTAACACGCAATATATTTCACGTTTCACAAGAGGGCCGGTGGCGTAATCGAGTTTCATAGAAACGCCTTTTTACCGGACCGAGACGGACGCGGTAATTCGTCGGTGGGTCGCCGATCGATTCGTCTCGAACAGAAATTAAGCCTGTCGATTCGATTATTTTAATCAACGCGAAACGCGTCCGCCGTTTTCCGCAATTTCGCGCGAACATGCTGGCCCGTGCATGTATGATGTTTAATGATAATGAAACAATCTGCTGGACCCTTCAACTTCCGCCACGTTGCGTTAGATAACAGTGCTGACTTCCGGCGAGACCATTCTCTCGCCGCCGGAGCATTCCTTATGACACGGCATGTGTGTTCCTTGATTCGCTCGCGCAACTGCAACTGTTAATTAAATTAATAAACATTCGCGTCTAATAATTCTCGGAACATTTCGTTTTTATTCCGATCCACTATGCAAAATATTAACACGTATGCGTATGACGCATTTGTTCTCTAATCACTTTACTGTTTTATTTTTTCTACATTTTTTAATCTATTACAGTTGCATCTTCCGTTAATGGATTATTTCAATTTATTTAGATTTAAAGTGACTAGAGTCATTCGCGTTTATTGTAAGACACAAATCACTAATGTAGTTAATATAAGGAATGTGTTTATTATAATTTACTCTTGTTTTGTGAAGTTCTATTTTTTTTAATGCATAAAACAGTAAAGACATTAGATGAGATTGTAGGAATATAGGCATGTTATGTTCAAATAACATGAACAACTATATTTCTGTTCAACTTTCTTTCCCTGTGTTTAATATATACAAATTTTATTTTGTTATTCATGTATGCTGTGTATACGCATAATACACATGGCATGGTGTATCTAGTAACTGGGCCGAATTATAACTCGGCTGTTATTGAAAATAGAAAGCCATTGTGGTGGAAAGTTTTGCATAGTTTAATAAGCTGTATCACCCTGCAAGGCAGCTTTGTACAGGAGTGCATCGGTGCACATGCAAAATGTAACTAATGTGTTTCTGTTTGCAATGGCGGTGCATTTGAACGTTTACCGCGAAGGCTGGTAAAGAAAGAAATAAATATTTAAAAGAAATAAAGAAAGAAAGAAATATTTTAAATCATAGAAATAGCGTTTAAAAAACGAGGGCAATTGCACTTTGTAACTGTACCGTCGCACTTTCATGAAAAGTCGCAATACAGGATGATACAGCTTATTAAACCATGCAATTTTTTCTATTTTCAATAACAACCGAGTTATACTTCAGCCCAGTTGTTACACGCGTCCTGTTATAGCTAAAACGAATTATAATTATCAATCAGGTCGGTTCGGAAATACATATGTAAGTTTTATGCACTAATAAGAGGTGCCTGTTTGATTCCCTGGTTGTGTTTGTTGTTTTTGAACTCGAAAATGTTGAAAGCGTAAAATCAGAGGGACCTCTTAAGGTTGCAGGTCAACAACCGCATCAGAATTTTTGGCGCGGGCTCGCGGCTTCGCCGGGGACGATTCCTTTGGTTAGTTAAATTACTTCACCCGCATTCGGCGCATGTTTCTCCAGGGGGCTTAGCCCGGTTTCGATTATTATCGTCTCGTCGACCGGGTTCTTACCTCCGCTCTACGGCGAAATTTCTCGTTAGCGGACACGGTAACGAGGTAGAAGATCCGCCCGTAGGCAGCAGCTTAGTGACGTATTCCGCGAATCTCGGTCGCCAATCTTCACCTGGACCGCTCGCTGACTTTTGCATTAAGTTCTCGAGTACCTGTAAGGGGCGACCCAGTGCGATCCGACACGTAAAAAGGGCGTTCCGAGACCCAGGCTGAAAAGGAGAAAAATTCCAGGGGGTCTGGGGCAAGTAGAAAGGGGGGGAGTTGAGCAAACTGTGACGCAGGGGTCGCTCGAGGGTGGTGTAACCGAAAGGGGATGGAAAGAAAGGAAAGAGGATTGGAAATGAAGGACTGATGAAAAGCGGCAAGCGACTGTGACGAAAGAAACAAGAAAATGCTAGACGCGGAAGCAGAAGCGATGGCGCGAACCGGGAAGAAATGAAAACATTAATACAGTGAAATGAAAATCTTGCAGGGACGCTGGAAAACATAGAGGCCCAGAATTTTCATCGCTTCCCAGTGCCTAGAATTGTTAAATGTTTACAGGTTGCGACGATCGTATTTCCTCGAGTTATGCGAACCAGATCAACAGAGTTAACACCCGACATCTTCGCGAAGTCCTCGAGTTTTAATTCGCTTGAAGTCCTTTGACCTCGTTTGACATTTTACCTTGAACCTTCTTGTCCGTAGGTTAAACTTCATCAAGTTCCTTTATTATATATGTCCATTATCTTTGAACACCCTCCATGATCTGCCTTCTTTAGCCATTTTGTGATCTCTCCGATGATTTTATAGGTTTTCCAACTGCACCCTCTTAACTTCTCTCGGCCATTTGCATAGCAGATGAGCATCAATTAACCCTTAACACTCTTTAATATCTCTTAATCTTTTGATGCCATCGGCAACTCCAACTTTCCAAGCTTTATTTTACTCTGAAAAAAGGAAAACTGGAAATTTACTTTATTATAATGTGCATCAAAATGTTAATGGACACAAATTAAGATTGTCTCCGTAATGGCACCAGCTGATTTTTAGAACTCATTCACTACTATATACCATAATTATAAATCTCACGTCAATACAATTTTCTACGGTGTTCGATAACATTATAGTCGTTAGACATCACAGTTTCAGTGTATGTATATTTTTATATATTAACGTCATTCGTTAATCAATGAAAAAGCTAAAATACAAAGTCGTGGTTATTAAAATGACAGATAGCGGATATATGAAACAAGGGATTTACTTGTTAAAAATGTCTAGAAGGAAACACAAACTGTAACGCTATTACTTGCTCTAACATCTAAACAGTAAAGGAAAATATTATTCTTTCTTTTGTCTAAAATATTACACAATACGTGTCAAATTAATTTTGAAATGTACGCTACGCGTCCCGAGACAAGGGTACGAAAAATCACTACCCCCCCCCTGCACGCACCAAATTCCGCAGATTCATTCCTTTCAAATATTTAGTCGGCGAGAACGAAGGGGTAATATTAAATTGAAACCGCCAATGTAAGGCTGCGGTTCCCCAAATGAAAAGAGTCAAGCATGGAAAGGTAAAGGGCGAGCAAAAGAAAGGAGTCAAACGCGGGAACAAAGAGAGGACCGGAAAGACGAAGGGAAATTGAATAGAAAAAAGAATCGCTGGAACGAGAAGAGACAAAGGGAGCAAGAAGACGAGAAGAAAGGTATGGAAAGAAGGGAGAGAAATGACGAATGGGACGCGATACAAAAGATAAAAGAGAGAAGAGGTTGGTAGTAAAAAGGATCGCGAAGGTAATAACAAAATCCGCATAGAGAATAAAACGTGGTACAGAATGTGCTTTCCGCGAGCAAGCGCGTCGCGCGTAGAACTATAAACGTCGGACAAAGTTGAGAATCTTGGACCGACCTCCGGAATGCTAATCCAATTTATTCCAACTGTGCGAAAATATGAAAGGTTGCGAAGTTTGGGGTCCAAAGTGGCCCGGGTTCATTCGATTTCCTCAATTACCGCGGCATTGTAGGAATCGAAAGAAATTCGGGACATGTACCGCCGAGCCGTGGATTTCGTGCAGCTTGTCCGGTTTCACCGAAATTCACTCATGAAAATTCCGCGCGCTGAATTTCCACCCCTCCGTGAATATCCGTCTGGCCGGCGAAGAACGAATCGAGGAGCATATTTATTTCCATTTTCGGCGCCCGGACAGCGGTTTTATATTTGTCGCCGGAGAAATTTCGAGCCGAGGTACCGCGGGTATCGATTTTACGGGCCGATGGCAGCACGTTCTCTACCCGGAGCCACGAAATTCGAAATTTCCGAGAAACGATTCTCAATGGCCCGGCCACGATCGAAAAGGACCGTGTACCTCGGTTTTTTTATCGATGTCTTCGATCCGCCTCGGCTCGCGAAACTTTTTACGAACCAGCAATCCCATTATCATTTTCCCGGTCGAGCGTTCTGCAACTCCGTTGCGGCAACTTCCGCTAATGGAATACGTTATGAAAACTGGCGGGTGCCCGTCGCTCCATTTATAGAATATTCTATTATCGTCTTTATTATACCGGTTCCGTAAATAAAAGTTTCGTACGCGACCGCCGCCACATGTTACTGCGCGCCGACTACGGAAAAGAAACTTTTCCATTACCGCGACACCGGAACGGGATGGTTCGAGGGATGGCCGACGAATAATTAGTTTCTGCCGGGTTACCGAAATATCGGACAACGCGCGAACCACCACCGTTGCAAAGAGCTCGGATAGTATGCTGGCCAACAACCAACCCTTTCGAATGGAATTTCTTATGAATTTTTGAACGGGAATCGCTCATTTGGTTGCCACTCTGTTTGCTCGGGGGAAGCTTGCCAAGTGCGCGAAACGGTGGGGCTAAAAGTCCGGCGGATAACAAGTTTCGACTTCGAAATTTTCATTTCTGAACAATCGATTGAATATTGCTTCGCGTTATTTACAGTGAATCCAAAAAGAACTTAAAAATTACATATCGATTGTACATTCACTTATCTTCTGAAGATACATACAGCGGATCCACAAAAAATGTAAACACTGCGTTTCAGATTCTCGAAAAATTGTCGACATTTAAATTGTGATAATTTCGTTACAGCAAATAGTACAACCGTAAGCCTGGACTCATTTTGAAGCTTGAAGCCTCTACTTTCGCAGTGTTCATTTTTCTCCAAGATATTTTTACGTGATGTAGCAGATGGAAAACTGATGACCCATTTTTCTTACAGAATGCCGCAAATTCCCTCCAAAAACTTTCACAAAATTTTTCTTATTAATCAAACTGCCACAGTCAACTGCCAAAAAGACTAGAAAAATCGTACATCCATTTTTATGGTATCGTTGTAGAGAGGAAGCTTCAATCTTTAAATCTAAGGTGGTTTCAGTCACGAAAAATATTTTTCAAAATTTTCACAGATTTTTTACAAAATTATCACAGTTTAAATATGGGCACTTTTTCAAGGATCGGGTATTTGGTGTGCAAATACTTCTTGGATCCACTGCCCATATTTTTTACATTATTTAGCCCACAGACTGCAACGTTCTCCAGCTACATTTTGCTACGGTATTCTCGTAATAATCGTTGTGGCTATCTAAAATAATTTACAATTAAATTATTTTTGCTGCGAAAGTAAGAATCGCATTATTCTTACTTCATTATTAAATATCTAAAACTCGGTGATTTTTGTTTAATGAAAGTGTTAACGTGGTTCCTGTTTCTCGTTGCTAATCCATGCTGTCATACAATTACATTAATTGTTACCTGAAAATTGATTTAACGTTAAATGAATGCTTGAAAAGTTTTCGGGTACGTTTGGAACCCACAACCAAATATAGTCCGCAACATGTTCTCGACAAGCCTTACGCCCGTTACAGCATCCAATTAATCAGACTTCGTTACTTATTATTCAAGACTGTTTGTCATGATTACGTGCAATAACAGCGAGCATTAACGAATTGTTTCGAATCAGCTGTAGAAACGGGGATTGCAGACGGTCCTGGCGCCCCCGTCGCCATTCGGGTTCCTCGAGTTCGCACGAAATCGAATTCAACGTCCGCTTTTGCAGGTACAGCCGCGGTCGGGGGTGGTTAGGGGGTCGGAGGGACTGTAACATAGGTGGTTTGTTATTCCAGCTTTCACGTTATTCCAGCACGGAAGGGATTCCGGTGCTGTTCTCTGCCAACTTTGCGCCCAGAGTTATGTCCTCGCGGGCAAATGTTGTGCATAACTTCGCCGCGACTGCTTGGTCTTGCATGCATCCTTGTTGCACCGGCGGAACCGATGCCAGATAATATTCAGTCAAATTTAAGACTGTCCCGGGATCGAAGCTATGTTCGCCATTTTTTTCCGGTGTAAACAGATTTTCGGAACCGTGAAATTCACGAACGTGTTCTCTTTCAAATCTGACAAATTTGAAGAAAAATCAGACATAACAAACAAGAACATACACAAAATTTTAAAGACCAATTGAAAGTAGCTATTGGCGGAAGGGTTAAGGGGTGGTAACTTTGGTTACTCGGAGAAGTTACTTTACAAACTTACCACCAATCGCTGAATAGACATAATCTTCTTTATAACATAATCTACTTGCGTGGAATACGAACACGTCGTCTAAAGTAACGGAGGCAGAGCGGAGGAATCAACGGCTACAGCGCAGTGAGATAGGACTCTAAGCTCCAGAGCTTAGGTTAGACAGAATTGGCCTAGTTCGTTTTGCTCTGATATCGAGTTCAACTAAAAAGCCAATCGTAGCCTAAGAAATTGTGGGACTAACAAGTATTGATAGTGATCTTGCGTCGGACCAATATCTCTTGAACCGTGTAAAGTACTTCTTATAAAACCTACCAGTTAGAAAATACTGAAAACAATGAAACTTACACAATCACTATAGAAGAAGCACCTAGTGCATTTAAACCATTTCTCTTCCTTTAAATGTATATCTGAAAATAAGGAAATTATCAAAATCAGCAATTATGTGGGAGGACGAAATTAGGTACAAACCCATTCTTAAAACAATTATCACTCCTAATTGAGAATTGAAAGAACGAGAAGGTAAACAATTTTAAACGAAAGTGTGTAACATTCCTTTGATGAGTCTTGATTTGAACGTTAAAATATGACGTTGCAAATGAAACACAATTTGTTAGCTTACAGTGTAAAGTAAAAATGGTTGAGGATACCACTATCTCTGAGCAGCATAAGATTGTTTTAAAAATATTGCAAATATGAACATTGTTAGAGATTTGCTGACCCGTACAGTTACAATTGGAATTTGTATCTACAATTTGCCCGAATGAATCGTACAATGCAGAAAACAAACAAGTAAATTGTTTCAATATTTGTTCGTGGAAAGAGAGATCAAGTTTTTACCTGTCCGCAAACACGTCTATTTACTGCAAGTATTCCGTGAACAGAACCGAAGTCTGCGAATTGAATTGCATTATTAAAACTCCGATGGAACATTCAATTTGAATTTTGCGAAGCTATCGCCCGCCCTGGGCAACGTTAATTGAGGCGTTAATATTAATCGTCCCTTGCATACATTTTTGAATGGGTCACACGAACCGGGCAGCGCCCTGGGATCAAATTGTTTGCTGTGCGGTTAGCTCGCGTCGATGCACGTTCAATCGACCATACTTTTCCAAAAAACATTTTACAATTCTTCCCGGTTAACATCACTGAATTGTCTTTTGCAAGAAAATTAAAAATCTTTTAATCTGTGGCGAATTTTATTTTATGTTGACAACAACGTCAACTGTGTCACAGCTATTGTTACTCAGAGTGATAAACTCGTGCGGGTTACTAAAAAATTGTTGAACAATTTTATGAAAATACATGCAGGGACAGTAAAATATTAATATAAATACAGTAACACGTAATAAGAAACAAATGACTTTCCAACTTTTTGAAAATCTAGTATGGATTTATATAAACTTTTTCAATTCTCATAGGTATTAGAGTTCTTTAGATAATCAATTTTGAAGAAAAACGTACACCGTAAATAAATCTCAGATTGATTTGCGATAGGACGTCGGCTCATTTCACGTATACAATTTACCTTCTCCGAGATCTATGTGTAGTAGCAGCAGCTTCGCTTTACGCTTATATCCGAAGAGGCGTAAAACATTTTGATGGGTTGCTATGATAGTATGCGAACTGTTGTTCACTCGGTGGTCGAGGAGAGAAAAATTGAACGGAAATATTTCGCGGAGTATGAAGCGAAGTGGCAATCGAAAATCTGAGCTATTGGATTCAGGGAAACGAACGGAGGACGACAAATGAATAATAAAAAAGAGCCGTGAGGGAAATCTTATCAGTTTTTCCGCTTTGCCGGTTAGCCTGAGATGCTTCGCCGGGGACTGCACTCCACAAAATTATCGGAAATCAAGTTCCGTGCGCCCGCGGCCACTCGTGGAACATCAAATCATCAAATACGTACCTGGAAGATGCGGCTTCCTCGGTCCGATTTCAAATTCGTGCAACTAACAATGGCTCCGGGGACACGGACGTGATCGCTGAACCCCGAGCGAAAGGCTTCGTCGTCGTCTCTGTGTATTGATAATAATCCTGAAACACGAAGGCACGAATGCAACTGTAAACTTTTGTAAATAAAAGTTATTTAACATCTTTCACTACGATTTATTTTACGGTTACAGTGATGACAACCTCTTTGTACATCATAATTTTCTAGAAGAAGAACACTTGTATCTATTTTGTGCCTATATGCTCGCCAACGTCTGTACGTTAACAACAATCAAATGGAATTTTACTTCGGTTCAAAGAAAATTAATAACGTATATATTTATTGAATTCTGTTCAGAACCTTCATCATGAGTCTGATATTACAGTGTGCAAGGAGGGTTAACGAACCTTTAACGTTAACCTTACTCATTTTTGTCATAAATGCGCAAAATCCATGCATGATTATAATTAAAAAAATGTCCATTTTATTTTTCTTGTCTCGGTAAATGTGCATGATTGAAAAGTCACGCAGTTAACGCTTCGTTTTTGAAAAATAAAACGATTTTGAAATTTCGACGGATTCGCGTGTCCTAGCATTCACGATAAGTAGAATTAACTGGCAATGGTCAGACGCTTTAGCCGATTCCTATTCAACAGAGCACGAAAAAATATTATACACTTTTTTTTTACTTATGGTTTTAAATAGAATCAGCTCGTGCCCTTGGGGTACCCTGTGTAGCGATTGAAAAGTAGATAGACATACAATAAATATACACTTCTTCCTCTTCTTCTAAGAAACAATGAACAACGAAGAAGTTCAAACCATTGTAACCGTAAAATAAATCGTGGAAATGTGAAAAAGACTAAAACTTTTTCCCGCACCAAACATATCTACAAGAAAAACTCCACAAACGTCTGACCGGATTAGTTTCAGTCTGAACGGGTCAAAGTGCTTGAGTTAGGCAATACATTTATGGGCATTACATATAGCCCGTCGTGAAAAATGGCGGGACTGGTACAAACCCCTCTCTATCAGGCCATCGGCAGAACTAGGACATGAGCGAGGCGGACTTAAATGAAAGGAAGGTAAAGCTTCCTGTTCGGCCTGTGCTGGATCAGGAGCCTAAACTTTCGATCGGTTGATTTACGAGGGCGCCGTCAGAAAAAGGGTCGACCCGTTCCGTGAAAAAGAGCCAAGAGTCCGATGCGCCGGTGTGGGGAGGGCTCGAATGTTTCAGAAAAAGTGAGGCGTCCAACGAAATATTTCCAATCTCGAAGTTTCACGCCCGAAAGTTGGCCTCGGTCGTCACCGGTGCTCAGTCCACGGCTACTTACTACGTATGAATCTTCCCGGCCAGGGAAATAACAAAGTTCCTTCCCCGGCTCGCCTCGGAAACTTTGCAGCAGTTTTATCATTTTTCTCCGCGAGCATCCCTGGCTCCTTTGTTTCCCTGTCTCCCTACCCTCTTCGCCCGTTTTACCTCTTCTCTCTTGGTGGGGTTTAGCCGTTCGAGCCAGGCCCAGCCAAGGAATCGCGTGATTCAACAATGAGCGGGGGCGCCGCGGAATTGTTTCACGAGGGAAAAACAGCTTCGCAATAAAAAGGTCCCCGGGGAAGCAACGAGAAGGCGGCGGGCTGTTCATGCGCGGCGATACTTTTTTGTTTTCGCTACCTACGTCGAAAATTAAACCGACGCCTTTTTTCCAGCCGCGTATCCTGGCTCCTCTCGTTTCGGCCCCCTCTCTTTTTTTTTTTCTTCTCAGCCCGTCAGCCTCTGTATCTCGCATAAGCGCGACGTGGACGCCTTGTTGCGACTCGTGCGGCAACATTTTCGCCGAGCGATACGTGCGCGGTCGCCACACTGTCGTGAGAAAAATTTCTCTGGGGAAGAAGGGATTTGACGCAATTTTTCACCCTGATGATGTCGAAATTTTGAGTATTTTGTTGGTTTTGCCTCTCCAGCCTTGGAGTTAAATTGTTCGTATTCGAATCACATGATCTTTCATCGAGTTCGTTTGAACCGGTCAGCTGTGACCACCACCAGAGCTCGGTAAAATTTTAGAGAAAAAATATTTTAAATACCGTATTAAATAATACTAGTTGTTCTATAATTCAAATGAAATACTATTTCAAGTAAACAGTGAAAATAGAGAATTTTGTATTTAACATGTTGCCTGCCATGCGAATTTTATGCGTTTCACACTAGTTTTGTTTACTTCATTCGTAGAAGCCATCAGCGTAGTTAGTAACAATTGCTAATTGCTTGGTAATAAAATTCTCACCTTGCACTATAATCTAGTTAATTTCAGAAATAATAAATTGATATTTAGTGGAATTAATTCTGTGACAGTCGCATTTAACCCTTTGGTAGCGACACTGTTTAGGTCAAAGCCATAAGCGTTTCGCTACACGATATCCGCATGAAAATCAACGTGATCAGCTGAAATAATGCACAATTACGTTATTAATGCAGTGACAGTAAGAATCGCACTGTCAAAGTGAATCATTTTAGTACGACGCAAGAGTTAATGTGGTTACTGATCTATTGAGCGTACATACATATGTATTACGCATTTCATATACAAACGAGCACGAGGTGAGTCGATTGACAACAATACGCAAAAAAAACGAATAACATTTTTTCGGTTGGCGTTCCGTTTACGAAAAAATCGAGTTTGAAAATTTGTTGCTTGCGCGTGCTGTTGAATAGGAATTGTCTGGCGCGTCCGATCCTGACAAACCAATTCTACTTCTCGTGAATGCTAGGACACGCGAATCCGTCGAATTTCAAACTCGTTTTTTCTCAAAAAACGAACCGTCAATCGAAAAAATGTTATTCACTTTTTTATTTATTTCTGCAAACAGCATCGCCTCGTGCCCACTTGTACCAGCGGTCCTGAGGCACCCTGTATATGTTGTGACGTTGCAACATTTGCGACGTACACAGGCTCACGAAAGTATTCGAACGCCCTTTAAAACAGTATAACTTTTTCTACATTGGACCAAACGATCTGACTATTTTTAACCAATTAGAAAAAAGATTTTGAAAAAATTGCAATTCGTAAGAATTACATGAGAAAATAAAAATGGCACTTTTTACAATAATAATAATAATAATGAATGATTAACGATTAATGAGTTTTGATTAATTCATAATTCTTTTTGACAGTTTTAATCTATCACAGCGATTTATATAAAGGACTGTTCTATTACAATGCAAATTTTCAACAATTTAAACGTTCATTAAATATTCGCACTTCGTATCAGTAGCCGTTAAAACCTCCAATTAAATAATTGAAGCTTCTCAGTATGAGAACAGATTTTTCTATTCCCCAAAGTGATATACGAACTTTTATTTCGCCATTAATTCGGGAGGATCTATCATATAAACTTTCTTGTACAAAGTTTCCGAAAGCCATGTATCACACAGATGTTGCAGAAAGTCACGCTGACACACAAATTGAAATGTAGGAACGTATTTTCACGTTCGATCCAGATAAAGAAAGCTGGAAAAAAAAGAAAGAGAACAAAGAGAGGAGGAGAAAGAGAGGGGGTACGCAAGCTGTTCCTTCCGTTTGTCCGAACCACTGTTTCTCACGATGCTATCTCACGAAACAAGACCCAACAAGACCGATACTTTTTTTCGGATAGCATGCCAAGCCCTTCCATTTGTTTCCTTTTGTTCTTCAACCGCATTGCTCGACAGGAATAGCGCGAAAAATGAAAACTGATCGGGCACGTTCCTCCTAGTCCTCGGAAAATCAATGTCCGCGGTAATCTAAATCTTATTCGAAGCTAAACAACTTCTGTGTAACATCCTTGCAGTCATTATATAGTACATTATTCTCCTTACCTCTTGTTACCTTTCTTTTTACACTTTTTAAAATTGATTTCGACACGATTCTTGCAGTTCTCAAAAAATCATTTCGTAACAATCCTCAGGCTGTTCTGAACTAAATAATTTTTTTACAATATCTTTGCAATCGTTACTCTAATGTTTCCTATCATTTGCTATCTTTCTCATAGTTCATGTCATGCAAAATTTATTGTATTTTCCATTTTGTTCCCTAGCATGAGAAATGGAAACTGGTCAACATAATTTTCATAGTCTTTATTTGATATTCGATAGATAGTTGCTTTCCTATCGAGCAAACAAATTGAATTCGGTAAAAACAGTTCGACATAAAATCCAGCGCGATTAATTTCATAAAAGTTGTTCAACTAATTCCATTCCCCGTAATTCAATCGATCGCAAAAGGTACAAAAAATGTCGCGACAACGATGCTTCTCCGTAAAGAATAATAAAAAAAAAAAAACAAGTGAACTTGTTCCACGTTGTAACACGAAAAAATATATTTCGCGCGCGCTCCGTTCGTGCTCATAAATATAAACAAGAGAAGAGAAAAAAATCTGCGATAAACAAAACGGATTTAATATGATTCCGGTACAAAACTAGAAATGTATTTTTTTCCCGTTGCAAAACGCCAGATTTTGATTCCCGTCGGACGACAAGGAAGCAAATTCACAATACCTGACAAATTTATAACGCCCCTCTGTCGAAACGTGCATTGTTGGAAACGGATCGAATTTCACGGTGCCGAGTGAAACTCACTGACAAAGGAGAACTAAATAGGAGAACAAAAAACGCGGATCGCGCGTACTAGGGACTGAACTTTCTTCCTCGAAAGCATTGTCTCCGTCGAAAAACAGAAAAACACAGGATCCGGCAAACTGATCACCCTGCCTTGAAAGGTGAATGAACCGTCCGCCATTTTGTTTGTCCTGGCGAGTGTAAGATACGCTGTACAATGTAACCTACAATTAACTTCGGTATGAACGTGAAATTGCTGGCAACGACCTTTCCCTAACTCCAATTAACATTGTTTTGTAAATTCTACGAACACAATTCCATTTCACGTTTTATGTACCTACAATAGAAAGTACTCGAACGCTTATCAGAACTTCATACAAATAGTCTTTGCACTATGCTCGCGATAATGAAGCTCATAATAAAAGAAACATTCAATCTCAATTTTCGAGATTAGATCACTATTTCTATTTGCATGAAAATCCGGTACGCAGTTTCACGAATTTTATTTCGAACTGCTTCACAGGATGAACGCGGTGAGCAAATGCTACCCTGGATTTCTCACGCGCGAGTGTTTATCTACATACACATGGTCTATGAAGCAATTTGTAAACAACCGATGTTTACCATTTGTCTATATGGATTTGCGAAATCGGCTACCATCCGTAGCAATAAGGCACTGTTTAAATATTGTTCTTGTTCGTTCTACATAAATTCAAATAATGTCTGCCTTTCTTTTTTATTTACATTCAGAGCGTGGGGATTATTCCGTCGGATTCTATGCTTGATCGTAGTCTAGAC
This sequence comes from Seladonia tumulorum, assembly GCA_913789895.3. NCBI lineage: Eukaryota > Metazoa > Arthropoda > Insecta > Hymenoptera > Halictidae > Seladonia > Seladonia tumulorum. The sequence goes on from OU565272.1 coordinate 12,912,736, forward strand.
GAGAGTTCCTCCGCTGTTCATTTAATCCGAGAATCTCTAGATATATTATACCTGAAGATATATATATTTATGTATGTATACATATTTTTTTTTAGTTTTCTATGACCTCGTGACGTGTCCGTCCATCCGCGACGCATCGCGATTTATTAGTTCCATCTGTCGTTTGGGTCTGGTCCGAGGCGACGTATCCGGCTTTCAGGGACGCTCCCCAGCAAATCCAGATTTTATTTCTCATTTAATTCGGGCGCCGTTTTTAAAATCCTCATATTTTCCGTCCCATTTCCACCACTCGGCTCTTCGTTGACAAGGTCGGAAAATAGGATAGGTCGGGTCCACGGAGAGCCAGTTCGTTGTTGAGGAATTATCGAGCAATACTTGTTCGTCGGTAGCGACAAAATATCTCGGATAAATTTGAAGGAGTTTCTTTCGCACTGTACAGAACGCGCCACCGAACTTACGCACCTGATGTGTTTGCTGCATATCGAATTTCGTAAAAATGTGTTCCACCATAGATGGGGAAGGTATCAGTTAACTTGTAATTTTAATAGAACCACTATAAATGACGAAATGTTTATTAGATATTACTTTTTGCAAGCTTAAGTCGTCCAAGTATTTATGAAATATATTCATATACGATCTATTTCTAATTGCCAATTTCTTTCATGGTAAATAAGTCGTACGAGATGGGGTTTGTTATACAGGCTGGGCCCGGAGGGGAGGTGCATCTAGGCAGGGGATGATTCTACGAGTAAAAATAGCTCCAAGAAAAGGAATAACATTTTTTCGTTTGACGCCTCGTTTTCGAGAAAATCGAGTTTAAAGACCCGTCAGGTTCGCGTGCTTTCGTATATCCAAGAAGTAGAATTAGTCGGTCATAGTCAGACGCGTCGGGGACGCTTCCTGCCTAATAGCACGTGCATTTACTGCATTTTCAAACTCGATTTTTTCTCTATATATGTATACATATATAGAGTCATTTAAACAAAGTTTTTAGTTTTATTTCAGTGGTACAAGTAATTCGTGTTACATTTATTCGCATTGTCGAAATTACATAAAATATCATCACAAACTTTGTATTATATTTCAAAGGGTATGAATTGATTAGAGAAGGGACGGTTTAAAATATTAATAAATTATATGATATTCATGCAAGTTTCCAAATGAAAGACTATGAACATTTTCGCAAAGGTTCACAAAGGGTTACTAATTGAAACTGAAGCAGAGAAATGGGACATTTGTAATTACGTTCTCCCGAGACAATGTCTGCTTAATTGCAGGAAATATGAATATGGAAGATCTAATTTTCACCTGCGTAACCTAGAGTACTATCAAAGAGCCAAAAATTTACACATAAAATTTCTGTTACGCTTCAAAGAATAAAACATACGCACCGTAGTATGAATTAAAGTATACATAAATGTATGAGCATGTACAAAGTACATATAAACATGTATAACCATATAATACGTCACATCGTGACTATGTGTACATGGACACTAACAACAAAAAACAAAAAACTAACACATTACAAAAAGGACTTCTAAGAATCCAACCGTTATTTCCAAATTGTTAAGTTTATTAAAAAGAAATAGTATCGTATATACAACTTCTGTTTCTTTGCGATTTTTATTTTTACACGAAGATCGAGTCTATCGATTACTCACACGTATATTGCATTAGCCCCTTGCTTTATAATTTACTTTGCAGCTATGCTCGCAAAAGCGAACCGTTAACAATTTTCCAGCACGAAAAGAAATAATGTATTCATCGTAGATGCATGTTTACCGTAACGACTGAATATTCATAAGCACGGAATAATATCTCGCCCGAATCGATGCGAATGGAGTGACGGTTTGTATTTGTTAAACTCAAACTTTAAAGTCCCGAGCGCATTAAACCCGATCGCATTAAAGATTGATTCGTCGAGCAAAAGGTTTGTACTTTATTACACGAACATTGTTCGAGCGTTTCAACATGAAACGTGGATCGTCCACGTTTCCTCGAGCGCGATCGCCGTTCATCTTCATTCAAACCGAATGTAACAGGGGGAAAAAAAATGTCTCCGGTGCAAGATAGATTGTCATGTCTCGCGGACGTTCAGAGTCATCGTTCCGTCCATTGGACCCAGTCTTCACCTGCCCCGGCCCGTCCCCAGAGAAATTTCCATGAAATACTGTAGTCGGTCACGTTACGTGAATTGCGACCCGGAAGAATTTCCAATTCGCTTCCCTTATGTGCCAGCATTTACTCTTAGATTTCCACTTACTTGCATCCACTGTATCGGGGGAAGGTCGCCGACAGAATACGATTCAATAATTTCGAAATATCAACGGGGAATTGTTGCGGAACGCGGGGCGAATGCGATTGTCACGTGAAGGTGCATTCGCTCGCGGAGCATTTACGCAACAGCTTTATCAAGACTTCGCATAATTTTTATCAATTTACTGATACGTTGCCTCGCCTTAACAACGTCCAGTCAAATTCGTGACGAAGATTTCGAACCCAGATGTGGGTGACGGAATTGTTTGTCCAGGTTTTAAAATGAATTTTTACGTTAATATATTCATTGTATCAAATTTGATTGGGATCTGTAAAATGCAAGAAAGTTGGAAGACTACTCAATGTCACACATATAATTATTTTCAATTTTTATTTCATTGAATAACTTACTTTGGTTTCATGGAATTTTTTAGGGTTCTGGTTTGGCACTCAAAGTGTTCATGAACCTTTCACGTCTGTACAGTATTGCAAAATACTCGTTGAGATTCAGATTCCTTTGATAAAAAAAAATTAATTGCAACACCGACGAATAGAAATTGTAAGTCGCCCCGCAGACGGGTCTATACTACTTAAAGTACAAAACGAAGAACACGGAAAACACTCTTGCGCGCTTCTATGTTTGAAAAGCACGCGAGGGTTCCACGTGTCTACCGTGTATGTTGAGAAAGGCGGAGAGAATGGCTGACAATGCTGAACGTTTCGAACAGTGTAAAATGGGCGGGCAGGTGGTGGAAAGAAATAGGGGCTCGTTAAGGTTTACGTGCTTCTTGCTCAGTTTACAATTCTTAATCGTGGTCGCGAATCCATTGTGCATTGTACTTCGGAACGCCACTCCCACGGAACGGATAGAGAGCTTGGGCACGGTGAATTACTCTTTTTACTTCTGAAGTTCGGCGGAACAACGCCTGCAGGGGAAACGCGAAGTCACTTAAAAAAAGGATTGCTTTTTAGAATTTTTTTACGGTCACACGGCGCTCGAGCAATTTCGAACATTACGAGGCCATTTCGTAACGAAGTACTGAGCTCGCTCCCACTCCCCCCTCTCTCTCGTCTAACCTTTTCCTTTCCAAATGGCACTCAATGCCCGCAAAGGAAGGCGTAAAAATTACATTCCGACACTCCCGTAAACGACTCTTTTCGCTTCTTTTCAAGTGGAACACCGTTAGAATGGTCGGCGAGTAGACGTCGTTGAAATAGTGGCCGTTGCACCACGGACTTAACATGTTTACAAAAAAACAATGGCCGCAAGTGACATCGTGAGTTTATCGCGCCATTCCCAAGTAGAACACTTTACACACATGCAAAAAGAACGTTGCTTCGTGCTTCCAGCATTATTATCGTTTAGAAACTTCAGGTGTTCCTGTGGATTCAAATTACGGTGTTTACTCTATGTATGTGGCAATTCCTTAGAGGATAAAAGTCCCATAATTATCCCCACTGCCGAGGAGTGTAAACATAATTCCGTGTTTTGGACATATATCGAGTAGAGACTGTATTTTAGTTTCGATAATAATAAGTAGACCGCGGATCTTTACGTCAGTTTCCTTTTTTCTACGTTATTTTATGGAAAATAGAACGAAGTCAAAATTTATTTCGCTTAGTAGAAAATTCGTTGAACACAAAATAAAATAAGAATGTTACTAATTTTTCTTAGTAAATGTGTTTCCCTATGTTTCACAAAATTGTACCGACCATAAATACATAGAAATCCGCCGTCTATTAATAAGACACAGGCATCGCGACTATTCCTTAAGAATAATCTACAAATTAACAATTTTAACATGCCTATAAATGCCTTATAAATTTGTATCTTAATTATTGCATGATTGCGTGATACACAAGGTTATATTTTACAATAACGGTTTCATTAATTAGTTACACTCAACCTTTGCAATTATCCAATATACATATACACTCTCGAGGTTTCAGTAATTACAATTGAGTGACATAATTATTAAAGGTAACATAAATATATTCTTTTCATTGATTAATAAAATTCACAGAATTATGTTCAATCAATTCCTGACTGCAAGCGGTCAGCTTTTCGACAACAGTTATATTTACAATAAGTCACAACTAAATCGTTAAAATTAGAACACTTATATTACATTTGTATAGAACACTTTTTTTAATCTAATTTGTTTGCGATCTGCAGAATTGAAAGAGTAGTGGAAAGTCATAAATTTTCTTAGATTTTTTTTTGTAAGCGTTTTAAACGGTGAATAAAACTGGTCTTTCAAGAATCCCTGGTGAATCGAAAATCCGTTAATCGGCGAGTTTAATCAGCGACAAATTTTTTATTCACGCGGAACAGTCGTCGATCGAGGAAGCACGTTTCTAAATATTTTTTACTTCCGTCGGGAAAATAAAGACCTGCCGTCCACAAAATTGCCTCGTCAATTATGAAAGAAACAATATACCCACGGCTCAGCACGTGCGGACAAACATGAAAATATTCTATAAACGTGATCGCTGGCCCGTGAATCAACCCTCCCCCTCGCCTCCCCGTCTCACGAAACACGGCGATCTCTCGCCTGAAATTTCCGGACGATCGCAAAGAAGAGCCAAGTTATTAACTCGGCAACGAAGCTGTTACAACGGGCTCTCGCAATTTTACGCGATAATTCGATCTTTCCTGGCCGCTATTAAAATACCGATTAAGCATCCTCCACCGAGATAAACGATATTTAAACTCGATACTTCGGCCCGAGGAGTTTACGAGTTCCCCTGAGTTACATGAAACTGTCGGCTTCAGCGACGTCAACGGAGTAAGTTTCCTAACTTAGATAAATGCCGGAATTCAATTTGCGAGAACAGTTCGTTCTTTCCTCCCGATTGTCGACGACACCAGATTCTGTTTTTAATTGTTTCGTTGCGATTTCCAGTGGGCTAGGTATTTTGTAGTAAACACGAATCTGTAGAATATCTTCAAATCAAATTATCAACAAAATTATATTAACTCTTTCGAAGTTTCTGTCGAGGTAATAATGGCAACCAAACAAGCAAATAATTTTCAAGCTTCTGCATTTAAAATTTATTGTTTATATCTTCATTCTGAAACTATATGTATCAATTGTAGTAATAATGTCCAAAGAATTTACATTCAGTGTTCGTTAGTTTATAATTAATGAAATTACGCGTACATAATGTTATAAAAATCAGTCTTGTAATGTTTATGAAACAACGTATCTATAGATATCAGTTCCGTTTTATACTCGATACAGTTAGCATCAAAAGAACGTAGCAAATTGTTAAAGGAATTGTATACTATTATTATCCTAACATAGGGGTCAACAAGTAGACTAAATCTTTGATGTATTATATTAAATTTTAGATGCACAACAAATTTAGAGGAAGCAAAAATTAATTTAAAATGGATGTAAATATTTAATCTTAATATTTTAGTTATCCAATGTGAAAATTCGAACTCTACGAAATCCTGTGCGAATGTACGTGTCTACGTTGAACCATAAAATTGGACAAATCCTTTTAAAAACGATGCGCTCTTTTACTTTAAATCTGTGTCTTAGCCCGCTTAAGAAGCTGCCCGGCAGTAGTGCAGCGAAGTATCGTAACATTTCCGATTTTAAAGCACGGATTTAGGAACGAGGTATATGCACACACCGATCTCCAATCGAATTTAATTTTATTTACAGAAGGATCGATTAACCCATTTGCATCATTAGCGTATATATGCGCTCAACTTTGTTGGTCACTATCATTATATGTTCGCTAAAAGATAGAAATGGTGTTGTTGGAGATGAAAGTGGTAATTCTGATTTTTTCTTATAATGCCGAAATATGAGGTTCTTTTACTTGTAGTCATTTTTGTACTTAAATATAATTTAAAAAAAAAGTTTGATGATGGCCTTCTTTTCGTATTTCCTTATGATGCAAATGGGCTAACACTACTTCCACAAATTTAAGAATAAGAAATGTTTGACAGTAATATGTGTCAGTTCTTTATCAGAAGAAGCAATTGTCGTCGGCTGCCAGCGCGTCAAGAAAATTTCGACAAGCATAGCCGTAATTCGCAGGAACGCGTTAATAGCAATTTCCCGAAAGTAGAAGCACACGGTTCACGTGATTCTGCATGAACCACAGATACATTTCCGCAGCCAGACGGAATCGGATTCGCCTATATCGTGGATTCCAAAGTGGCTGTCGCGAGCAGCTGCGTGATAAATTCCGAGAACGCGTTAAATTCTGGCTTGCGTTCGAGATAACGATATAAGTGAGTCGATCGAAGTCTAGCTCGGCGTGGAAGAGTGTGCAAGGCGAAAAGAGGAAGCAAAACGGTCTTTAGCGATTTGGACGATCGCAAGCCCGCCGATCCAGCGATCGATCGATCGACGAAACGGGTTTTGTCGGCCGCCACCTCCGATTTCTCTCGAGCTGATTCCATCGGCATTCGATCTTTTTATTAGGATCGACATTTGGATGCTGTCCAGTTACGTCGATGCACCCCCGCCGGGGCCATTCATCGCTAACTTCCTGCTACCTTTCTTTATTTCCCGTGTCGTCACTGCTCTCACGTCGAAGACGTTAGCGTACGAACCAACCCGGCTCGGCTCGGCTTGGCTCGGCTCAGCTCGGACGAACTTCCCTTACGATCTTTTAATAAAAACGCCGAGATGTAAATCGCATACTGAATTCGCGTGGATGTTCCGTAGAAGGAGATTTGTCGTCGTCGTCGTCGTCGTCGAACGATATTGGAATTTTTACGAGAACGCTGTTAATCGAGAAACGGATCAGCGCCCGGTGCTTCGTTCGTTCGAGCTGGAATTCATTCCGGGAATTCGTCGTTCTGCCGAGGAACTTTGATTAAATTTTAGTCATGTTTCATGTACGTGGAAATGGCAATTTTTAATCCTTCGCCGTGTTTCTTCTTTTTTCCATTTTTTTTTTTTTTCGTTTGCGGATCGACTACCGGCTAAGTGGATACCAATTAAAGAGCGTTGTAGCGATTCATACAGCGAACATTCATTAGCAGCGGGAAAAAAAGATTGGGAAATTTACGAGCGATCGCTTTCCCGAAAATATTCACGACACGACAGAACGTAATTGCCCGATATGTTAATGATATGTGCGAAGGAGAGATAAGCATAATTAGACTGCGAACTTACATGTAAAATAAAAATTGTGTTACATCGATTACAATGAACAGGAGCTAAGTAGAAATTTCATGGTTCCTTTAATAATACTCATAAACTGTCTTCACTTACTCATTTTTATCATAAATTCATAAAACTGGCAGTCGTCATTTTTTATTGAAAACGAAATAAAAAATCGAAGTTTGACAGTCAGAAGAAATCCGATTATGAAGTACAACATTTAAAAGAACTCGCTTAATTTAAATATTTTAGTTATATCTTACGCGTTCATTTCCGCTGCATACAATTGTACAACCATTTTTGGTATAAATCCTACAGCTAAATAAAGCCTGGTATAAACTGTACTCATTAAATGATCGTCCCATGGACTCGTGGCAGATTCAATCGGACCAAGGGAAACAGTACTTACCAAACTTGAAAGGCGCACACAGACGCTACAAAACCTTATAGACACGATACAGTTTTCGCCATGCTTAACAAATACTACGAACGAGATACATTCAGTACCTGATACCACGCGATACAGGCCGGTTCACACCCGAGAGATTCTATAGAAACGATGCTACATTCGACAGAGTCCATACAAATGGTACTGTAATCTGCAGATCTTGAATAAATGGTACCCTAACTGATATCCTATACACAAATGCTATTGTAGCTTGCAAATCCCACAGTATAACGTTACTGCATCCAACGAACCCTATAGCGAAGATACAATACCTAATAAGCCCTGCTCAAATACTAAGATGATGCTCAAGACAGACTCAAGATAAACCATGGATCTAGACTATCACTATAATTCAAGATGCCTCGAGTGTCGCAAGGAAATTTCAAGAACCTAAACAGTCCAAGTTTGGTCCGATAGGTCTTAGAAGTTTCAAGATCATAATAGTCAAGACCTAGTCAGGTCCTAGGCTAAAATAACAACACTGGAGACACTGAAAACAGCTGATCTAGGTCGTCGATCTAAAGTATCTCGATAACTGGAGGTGTACCGAATGTTTCAAGGGTCTAGGAGATTTCGAGAGTCTAGGAAATCTGAGTTAGGTCATGCTGGGTCTCAGAAGTCTAAGGATCGTAATAACCAGCAGGTTAATGTAGACCATCAATCTAAACTAATTCAGTTCCGAAACGGTTACGGAATCGATTCTTCTCCATTTTCTGAATATCAATTTATTCTGAACACTCGCCACTTGTCGACGAAGTCTGGCACCATAAAGCATTTTGATTCATATAATTACTTGTTTTATAAAATGCTTTTATAGTTCATGTTGTGTATTAACCACAATATTAAATGAATTGGAAAGAGTGTAAACGTAACCACTGTATTTATTGCAACGCTTCGATATAAATAAACATTATGTCCCGCCTCGTTTCATAATGATCCTGTAAAAAATATGCACATGCATAAAAATCAGTACCTGCAATAATTATTACTAAAATAAATTACGGAAAAGTCGATACCTAATGTAATTCTGGAATAATTTTGGAACTGATATGAAATATCAAAAGTAATGATTATGGGAATCGATATGGGAACTGAAATGGGAACCGTAACCGATGCAAATAATTATACTGCGGATTTCATACATTTAAATCGAATTAAGCAGGTGAAATACAAAAACGGTAGAAAGATTGCAAGAATTCAAGAGAATCGCCATATTATTTCCAGCTTATTCAAATTATTTAAAAATGAAACTACAGAAAATGTTTATCTTGCATAAAAAGAAAAGTTGAGACTCAAGGTGCATCCTTACATCTTCTACAGAAGTAAATGTTTTCTTTCTGAAATAATGCTCCAGAGATCTGAAAAGAGATCGGTAAAGAACTAAAGGCAAAATAAATTCTTTGCGAATAATTGACTACTTATGGGTACCTCTGATACTTTATTTTCCATCGACGCGTCTTTAGAGTGTCAAACGAAATGAAACGGTGTGTTTGAATCAGAAACGTTGGAACGAAATTGTAAGGGAATGGGTTAAGAAAATGGAATCGAAAGAGAAACGACTGTTTCGCCCGTCCAAAGGAGCACAACACCTTAACCGTACGCGATGAAGATAAAGGCGAATTGCATCAGGGCAAACAAGACACAGGGACGAATACGGTAATCGAAACAAGAATAAAGCGGGTTCGCTTTTCGTCGACTGCTCTCCTCCGACACCCTTTGAAAACCGAACGCCTTCGCCGAGCAACCATTCCTCGAAAGGAGTACACCGTAGCCCCTTTGACGGGGATCATAAACTATTCAGACCCTTCAGTCTCGTGATGACAGTCGTCGTGTACCAGCAGCATTTGCAACTCACAGGACGAAACAGTAAATTATTTCTGGACGAAGAGCATCAAAGCGCCCCCGTCCCTCTTCGGCTGCTCATCCGCCTTCGTTTCTCCCTTTGGAATAGGGGAGGAGAGTATATGGACGACACTCGAGGATTAACGTGAAACACGAATAGCATTATTACGGAATCTAATATCTCCGCGGAGTAATGTAAAACCCAACTTATTTCTTCCTTGCATGATAATGATATAATTCCTTTGAGAATTGTTAATCATTATCCTAAGATTTAAACTCCGATGAAATGTTGAAACAAAGATTACGATAGAGATACATTGATTACACAGTGAACGAGTACTTCGTAATAATATGATTAACTAACATCAGATGTGCTAAAGTTACATATCTACGTTACACCAAACTCGAGTGAAATAGAAATTCTCTAGGTATTCTCTTGTTTAATAGGTTGAAAAGAATATAACAGTATTTTTAAATCCTCTAATATTTTCACTGTCTTAAATTGCACCTGCTCGTTTTTGTCATAAACGGACGCTCGAGGAAAGTTGAAAACTTTGCCGAGTATCCAATACTTCGGTGTGATCACCGGCTAACCATAAATGATCGATGTTACAGTGTGGCGGTCAGAGCGGTGTCTGGATAGCAACTGTGATCTTACTGATAATTGGAAGCTGCGTCGACAAAGTTGGGCCACGACCAGCCGATGGCGAGATTGCACACCTGTCATCGTCGGAGGAAAGGTTGAACACCGTGAAACAGGTTCTTTCCGAGGTGCCTTTGATCGACGGGCACAATGACCTACCCTGGAACATTCGAAACTTCGTCCACAATCAGCTGGCCGAGTTCGATTTCAAGGATCTACGACAGGTGGAACCGTGGAGCAAGAGCGCGTGGAGCCAGACTGACTTGGTCAGACTTCGTCAAGGCATGGTCGGCGGTCAGGTAATTTCTTTTACTAACAATATATAATAATATTTTTTTAGAAGAGGATACAAGGTGTAAAATAATGACGGAAAGCTTAAAAATCTCATAGAGTCATATCATGTAAGATAAATATCGAAAAGTTATTGCATGATAAAGAGCTGTAGAACCAATAGACTGGATTAAAAGCAGGAGAGCTAAAATTTCCAATGAATTGATAAATATCATCAATTAGACGATTTCTTGAAATATCTTGTTTAATTTTTTAATAGATTCAAAGATCATTTTTGGAGAAACAAAATGATTGTTATTCGGTTAGCGTTGGTGTTGCATATAGACGACGCTGAACGTGTCGTCTGTTGCCATATGTTCTCTGAATTCGCCGAAGGATGGAATTAGGTGTTTGGTATGTCATGATTAGATTCGCGACACGTGTTGAAGGTGATGACAAAGACGCAGGCGTTGCTTGCGTCTGTGGCATGTGTAATGGTGGATCACTGAATCTTAATGTACGTCAACATTATTGCTAGACTGCAGTTATAAATTCGGTCTTGTAATTTTTATAAAACGACGTGTACCAGTCACATTTTATGCTCGGTGCGGTTGATGTTAGCAATTTTAAGTTTGAATGGCTCTGGTAATTGCAGAGATTAAAAAAAATTGAAAGTAGAAAATTAGAAGCAGATGAAACCATTGACGTTGCACCAATGTTATCCTCATTCACAGAATGAATTTAAGAATGAAAATCAATAATGTCAGTATTATCTTACATTACGTTAAATCTAATAATATTTCATCACATTTAGCGACAATAATACCATCGCTTTACTAGCTAATTATCTGATAACATGTGGACCGGTTATATAATGCGCATAAATATTTAACACAAACTAAACGGTCTATAGTGGAACAGTGGTATAGTACTCAACTGTTTACAGTCTACAACACCGTCGAACACTGCTGTGACTTAATAGTCGTGTTATCGTAATCGCTAACACTAGTAAACAAGACTACCATACAGAGGCAACTCCATTTAACAATTTCATGTTTCCTACAGACAACCACCAAAGCCCGCACATTTTTTATTTCAATTGTAATTTTTCTTGGTAAAATATAAAAATTATGTGTATGTAAAATACACAAAAAAAAAAATTTTATACATCGTTTCACCTTGTCCCTCGAAAGAAGATGAAGTTTTTCTAAGACACCGTGTATATGTGAACCTTATCCAGCGTTGCACTCGCGGCCACCTAACCGGCGGGTTAAGAAAACTTAAAGGAGAAATATTTTCATGGCACGTTCGCACATATTTCACGCGAAAGTTGAGAAATTACGTGGAACGCGGGTAAAGAGCAAAATAACAAGGCTGCCAAGCGAAGCTCACGGCCCAAGAAATTCACTTGGCTTTTTATTTAGCCAACTAGGAAGCACGATGTAATTAATTCGGGACTTCTTCGCGACTGCGCGGAATTTTGCGAACGTGCGTACAGCTTCTTCAAGGTCCCTGACGCGATGAAACATTAATACACCGTCAGCACTATGTATAGACACAAAAAAAAAGAAAAATACACCGAACCCGGTCAGTTTCAGCGATCTGTGAAGTAATTTCATTAATAGATTCATCGTGCATTCGGTTATTGCATTCCGTTGTTTCGTGTGCACTTTGATATTGGGAATATTGAAAACGGATTCCGAACAGGTAATAAAAGGCAATTTCGAAGGCTGTGTTTATTCAAATCCGTGTTATCATATCTAAAAAGAATTTAAATAAAACATATGGAATTTCAGACACGCCGTCGAACGAAAATATGGCAAACACGCTTTGTGATTGGCGGTAGAGAAAAAATATTGGAAAAGGTATGCAGTAAAAATGATTTGCTAAAATGCAGTAATAGAATGAACGCGAATATAACTTTCGCACGTAAAATAACGTCTGCAGTATCGGTACTCGCATTAACGGTGTGAAGCAACGGAGACATGTTGCCAATAGGTGGTGGACAGTTTGGCACGATGCCCTAAATTAATGATTCGTCCTTTATCTAACTCACCAAACTATTCGACTTTACAAAGTTCCTTTAGTACGTAGTAAAGCACTCTGTAGAATCTTGTTACAGCTCAGTACTAAACAAATCTTATAACTAGACTGCGGATTTTTGAGCAAAATATAAATTTTCCGTACCAATTGTATGGTATATACTCATTTTTGTCATAAATTAATGATTCAGGATGAAAGGAAATTCTGAACCAAGCACAACTTTGTCTCTGATGACGATCGACCGATATTATTGTGTAAATAATCATACGAGATAACGTTTAAACTCTGTATCACATTACTTCTGATTTTCCATATGATGTATTAATTGAAAATTTTAGTAAACAGTTAGAAATTTCCATTAAATCTCTTAGGGGTTGAAACGTGCACAAAATCTGGAATTACTTAAATATTTTAGCCTGCTGATTTTACATAAGACAGAGTAAAAAGGTATACGTATACCTTTACATTTTCAGGTTGTTCAAATTAATAGAAGAAGAAATTAATTACTATTCAATTCTTGTTTCTTACATGGCCCCTCTCACGGGGTATACCTATTGACATATATAGAATAAACACTATAATTGTCAGCTTACTTGAATTAATAGAAGGAGAAATGAATTACTATCCAACTCCGGTCATTTGCAATTGCTTTAAAAACTGTTGATCTTGCAACACCTCCAGTTTATTAAATGTAAACTGCGTTTTAATCGTTTCTCTTTTTTTTTCATTTACTTTGTCGCTTAAAATTTTCACTGTTTCATAAATACATGAATATGTCAGCTGGATTCGCAAGAATATCGCGAACGAAGCAGAGTCGAATCCTCGTTGTCAAATAAAAACGTCCATTAAACTGTATCCAACCGGATCAATTTATTTACGGCGTGCACAAAGCGTTATCCCTACCGGCGCGCATGATCCTACAAAACCATAGCAATCCCAACGGGAGAAAATATCAAAGACATCAGGGATTTCTCGGATTTAATACGTCGATACTGGCCTAGAGTCTTGAATATTGCTCTCAGGTACACCTGTACAGGTACCGTTGTTTCTTGAGATACATACCACTGAAGGATATGATAACGCGAGAATGTCAAGTGTAACTACTACGGAACCCCCGGTAAGTGCATTCTGCTTGCTAAAGGACCTGCTCCAACCCCTTATGTCCTCAATTATGTCATTATCGTGTTTGACTGTCATCCTCGTTCTACAGTAGAAGCTCGTCGTTACATTAAAACGGAGGTGCAGAGATCTGACACTCATTGTGGTCTTCGTGAGATTCAAATCCACACTACTTTTTTACTGTTTCGCGGTAATCATGCGACGAATAGTTCAATCTAAAGCAATCTACAGGGTGTTCCAAAAATATTGTACTTAGAGCTGGTTCCTGATATCATTTGAAGTAACTTTTTGCGAAAATGTTCTCTGCAGCTTTGTTGAGGAGTTATTAACGCAAAACACGGACCAATAGTTACAATATTCTACTGAATGCAATGTAAAATATGACGCGAAAGTCATATTTTCATACGAACTTTATAAGTTCTCCGAGTAGCATGTATTATACGTTAGAATTATAAATAACGACATGCATAAGATGAATTTGATTTTCTTCGCGTGATAGACGAAATTGTGATCGCCGCACATACGTGACGCTGGTTGCGAACGCGTTAAATAAATATGTCGGCGTGTTCTACCTGTGACACATGTGGCACGCAACGTGCTAACTTGTTGACTGTAGAAAAATATCGTCTATTGAAAACAACATATTTTTATATTTTTCCAATCCTACCGTAAAGCCGGTCTTCGAACAGCTAAGCCAGTGCACCCGAGAACGGTAACATCAAGCCACAAAAATAACGCAACGGCGAGATGACACCGAAAAACGACCCTTTCTTTACGGCTAGTAATAGTGTAACAGTCGTGGCCGACGCACGTAATGAAACGCCACGCAACGTTACCACCACCACGACGAACAGAAGTGAAGCTGAAACAGCCAGGGAAACGGTCCAATATTACGTTCCACAAACACGAGCATGCTTTCTACCCGTTTTCGACCGCAAGCTCGTTACCGGTTCCCTCGGCTTCTTCGCGCAACTTTTTTGCGTTCCAGTTTACCTCCGGTCCATCCCCCCTCCCCTCCCCTCCTCCGTCAACGTGCTTCTCCTTTCCACAACTTCTTTTCCTTGCCGGATCCGCCATTATCGTGTGGAAGAGCGTGTCTTTGACGATGCCGCGATGACGAACACCGGTGTTTCCAACGACAGGTAATTGTGTCACTGTGTCACTTTATCCGAGACAACTTTCGAAGTGTGCAATTTTACATCCATGAAATGGAAGCTCATAGTCTGCAGGTGTCCTGTCCAGTGAACGAACAGGAGAGTGGTCCTTGGATGAAAGGTTTCAACATTTTTTTGGTCTTGACTCCCTAAATTGTGATACTTGGGGAGAAAATTATATGTGTCAAAGTTAGAAGCAATCGAAATTTTACTGATTTCATTATATTTTCGAATATTATTGTATTCATTATTTTGAAAATGTCGTAAAACGTTTTTGAATAAATGACAATGTCTTGGATAAATAATTATGAGATTTACGTGCTACTCCTAAACATATATACATAACGAAATCTTTAAATCTAATTTACCATTAACGCTTCCCTATTTACCACTAAATGTGGCTCGATTCTCCTCGTAGTGGGAATAATATGACGTCACGTATCCCCTCGTGTCACTGATATGTGCCTCGTGCAGAGTCGCGAGATGGGAATCTGATGGTAGAGAAGGCAGTGTACAGACTGTGTCATTAAATTTATAATTAACACGTCGACTGCCGAGCGTATTTTGTTAATTTTGCCTCCAGCGCCGAAGCGAAATTGTCCGTATAAGAATTAGATCATATAAATGTATGTATGTATGAGTTTATAATTAAACATAAAGATATATTGACATGTTCGCATGCACAGGTGTCATTTTAAAGCACTATTCCAATATTAATCGTGGTTACAAAATTATAAACGTTATCGATTGCGAAATTTACGCATTTTTATCGAGTTCGGTTGCATGGGTCAGCTATAACCGCCACACGGCGTCATTGGAAAATGACTGCCGGTCATTAGTGACAACCATCAGTCGACGGGTTAAAAGTTATGAGAAAATCATAAAACGATAAACTGCTTTTTCCTAGGTTTTACTAGCAATGTTCAAAATTTCTACACCTTTAATATAAATAATTGTAATAACAATATTCTATGATGGTAGATAATGATTAATCCATTTAATATCTGTACAAATTTAGGAAGTACATAGATAAACGCAGCTGTTACAGCGATTACGTCTGAAAAACATAAATGGCCACAGACTTGACTGCGCTGTTACAATTTACATAGCTCGGCTAGCTATATATTACAACAAATTTTCATTCTGACGATTATTTATAGATGCTATGCGACACCATATTTGCGGCACAGTGAATCATAAGCGCAGACCACGGTCATAAAATTTGTCACGGTTACTCTGGTCGAAATAACGCGTAATATATCCAGCGATAATAATGAACAGCGATTTTATTAGAATCTATTAAAGTACCAGAATTCAAGCAGGATGGATTAAAAGACATTGAAATTTTGTATATAATTATTTTGATATTTTCATTTTTACACCCGAGAAGCTACCTAATAATTGCAATGATAATACGTGTGAAAACGACAGCATAAAGCTTGCTTGAAAATTGTATGAGCGCGAAGGGGGAGTCCTCGTCTAAGCCGAAAGACAAGGCAACATAATAAATAAGTAAATAAACAATAAATAATATTTGTTTAAAATACAGAGCATTGAAGTGAAAATTGTACCGACGTCCGAATATTTTTGCGAGCGACTGTAAATGAAAGCAGACGAGGTGCACTCTCTCGTAGCTGATAATTAACTGAAGAGTGTAATCCGACGATTTTTTTGTTCGCAGTTTTGGGCTGCTTACGTGCCGTGCGAATCCCAGCATCTCAACGCGGTCCAGCTGACTTTGGAGCAGGTGGACCTCATTAAGAGGCTCATAGAGAAGTACTCGCAACACATGCAGTTCGCTGCATCTTCAAGGGGTGGGTATCTTTCACAATTATCTGAAACGAGTCGTTGCACACGGGCCTGAACTGCGCGCGCGACACAGAAACGTTCCTTTTTTTTCCCCTTCCCCTTTATCTCCGCACTCTCTATCTCTTTTTGTCCGTTTTCTACGCGAGAAAACAGCGCTCCCATTAAACACGACTCGTAAATTCCGGTGAAACGCAAAACTTTGCTTGTTCGCCACCGCGCATCGGTAGTTTCGGTTCGATGGCCGACACTATTTCTTGTCGATTCAACAAAACGGCTTCGCTCTAACTAGATTTTCGTTGCAACTCTATATCGAGTTGTGTTGTAGAGTTTCCACGAACTCCCGTACGCTTTCCCTGGCGACCTTCATTCGACTGAAACGAACCCGGGTTTTAACACTGACTGCCAAACTAGAAACCTCAAAAATTCCATCAAATCAATGTGTTATTTAATGAAATAAAAATTGAACAAAATTATATGTATGATATTGAGTAGTCCTTCAACTTTTTGGCATTTTAAAGATCCTAATAAAATTTGGTACGATTAATATATTCGCGTAAAAATTCATTTTAAAACTTATTCACCCACATATGAGTGACATGGCAGTCAACGTGTTAAACCTGTCGAAATATCATTCGTTTGTACCACAATGTGCGTGCGCAATAGATTAGATTTACATTATTCATCATTTCTTTTATGGCATATAACCTATTCTTTCAATGCTGGTAGTAAGTCGTTTAAAAAAAAAGTGGTAAACTGAGGACCTTTATTTAATTTAGAAAATTCGTAAACTACAGAGTTTATCCAATAAACTTGAAATGAATGAGAACGAAACCTAATGAAAATAATAAAGAAAATGGTTCTAGTAACAGTAGAAGCGATATGTGACTTTGGACGGTACTGTACGAGTCTCCCCTAACAATTCATTTAATTCTCCTTTTTCTAATTTTTGAGATGAAAATATAAAGCATCAAACCGTGAAGCATAAAAATCGATCTAATTGATGCTGGGTATTTTAAATGAATTTTATTTTCAGAGATCATGGAAGCCCACGAAAAGGGCAGAATAGCATCCCTAATCGGAGTGGAGGGTGGACATAGCCTAGGAAGTAGTTTAGCTGTTTTAAGAACATTGTATCAATTGGGTGTACGGTATCTCACACTCACTCACACTTGTGACACACCGTGGGCGAAAAGTTCGTCGGTGGAAGGAAACGATGGAGATGGTAAATATAATAAAACGAAAAGCTAATCAAATTCAAAATCACCACTACAAATTTTCGAATTTTCGATATAATGAAATTTAGAAATTAAAATAAATATAGAAAAGCTTGGTAATATCTTGTAACATCAAACCTATAAGAGTAAGATTGGAAATTGATGAATAAAAGAAACACCATTATAAATATAACAATATTCCATTGTGCTGGAACAATAAACGTGAACGATTGTAAACAGGGACAAGGAGAAAAAGTGAGGTTCTCTTTTGTTTCAGGAGGCGGTCTGACCGCGTTCGGGAAAGCAGTAGTCAAGGAAATGAATAGGCTCGGAATGCTGATAGACCTTAGTCATACAGCAAGGGCTACCATGAAGGACGCTTTAAGGACCAGCAGAGCACCCCTCATTTTTTCTCACTCTTCGGCCTTTGCCATTTGCAATTCCTCGAGAAACGTGCCCGACGACATTCTACAGCAGCTGGTATGCCACCCACGTCTCATACTAAACTCTACACTCGCAGACAAACAGAATAGCACACGTAGGCTATCTTCAATTTTTCAGTGGCAATGTACAAGGTGTATCAAAAATAAGTGTAAAGCCGGTCGTAGCGTGATTATATACCTCTGGTTCAGCAGAAAAGTGTCAACCTTAATTTTGAAGGCCAAACATATTTTTTCTTTGCATCGTAACCAGGAACAAAATTCTCACAGGAGCCATGGATCTCGAATCAACAGTTCTTTTAAAAAACGACGTCAAAGTTCCGCAAATTATTTTATTCCCTATATCTACAGGGTGTCACAGAATCATATTTTGAAAATTGACTGGAAATCCGTCAAATTCTTGACTTTCGATGCAACAAGATTTTTCCTTCTTCAAGGTTCCTTACTGTTTCCTACGTTTGTGCTATCTTTTTGGTTAGGAGTGTAACGAACATCTCGAAATTGCAGGAGCTTTCTGTCATGCTTTGTGTGTACCGTATATATACAGTGGTCATTTTGTGAAAGGCAAGAGACAAATTGAAGGGAAAATGAGGGCCAACACACTTTCCCCTTAAGCGTGGCGTTTCACCTTCTCCCTGGAGGATAGATAATTACCCCGACTCGGTTGAGGAGCTTTCATTGGCCCGAAGCATTTACCACCAACGATTCCTTTCTATTTTCGGGATGTTGTCCTCCATTACAGGGTCTCTCGTCGCACACTCCTCGTTAAGAGCGATTAGCCAGACGTAAAATTGAAAGATCTCACAGGTGTTCTAATAAAGTCTATAAAACTTCTCTACCATTTGTTGAAATATCACATTTTTCCTCAAACATAGCAGCTGTTCCCACAGTTGCAAGGAAACATGTTCTATACCGTTCCTCATAAATTTAGAGTGCTCTCCAGTCTTCAAAAAAACCTCAATTTTGAAGAATGCGGATAACATGATTACAACCTTCATCTTAAGTCTTTGGACATTCTCGTGCTTCCAAACATTGTTAACAAAACAGACACCTGCGTACACATGGTACACATACATAATCCTCAAGCTGCTGTAAGTGAAGTCATGTTTATTAAAACTATAAGACTTTAGTAGAACTAATAAATTCGATATATAGAAGATGTTCCACGACTTCACCCAGTGCTGCCCGACGTAAGTTTCAGAATTTAGGGCACTTTCACCACTCAGCTTCTACAAGTTCTCCAACTCTGCTTCCATTACCTCCTCCATTGTTTCTGCAGTGTTTCTTCATCGTTTAGGTACTACACACAGCGAAGTTATAATTTCTCACTTTCCTCATTCTTCCAATTTCGACAGTTTCACTGCAATAAAAGATCAAAGCATTCGATCAGATATTACGGTCTGTTTTTCAAATCTCGACGTACATCGACAATTATAATAAATGTCCATCATACTTCTGGTTCTATTTAGATATGTCCATTAATTTGGTTGTCGCTTATTTTTTTCATATGAGTGAACATTTTTTGACGATGATATTATGTAATATTTGGTCAAAATGTTGTAGTAAATGAACACGCTGCTTGTCGATGTTAAAAAGAACTTCAAAGTGGAGGTGATAATCAAGAAAACAATTCGTCGGTAGAATATGTTGATTACAATGATGCTTATTTTGATCAGTAATTTTTTTCGTTAATTTGACATACCTGAAGAGAACATGTTACAAACTCTGGATTATAATCGAAGTGTATAATAGAACCACTGTATAAATTTAATTGTAAAAAGGGTAATGATAAACGTTACTTTTTTAATATAATACGGTAACTGTTTATTCGCAGGGGGATTGTTCATAGATTAGACAGATCACCCTGTAAAATTGAATCTAGCATTATAACCAAGTGACTCTTCTAATATTCGAACAGTCGTGTTTCCCTGTTGAGTTCGGATAATTGTGATTCCACAGTAGTTTATTAATAAAATTTGGACCGATGAAACAGAGGGACTGCAGATATCGGCACGCTTATCCAAAAGTGAGACACGCGGTCTAGCCAGACGCGGTTACGCGGGAACATTGCAGTAGATTCGGTCGAAGTACGTGCCGCAGTAGCTGCGGTCAGAAACTGCGGCGTGCAGGAGGCGCGGTTAACGTCTGAGGCTTCGAACGGACGAAAACTGATTCGCTTTTTCATCAATCATCGCTGAACGATATTACTATCGACGTTCTGTCTGCCTCCGAAATTCACGAACGTGAAATATTAACATCCATCGGCCTGGTCATTCTGATAGCAAAACTACGAGGGGTCGGTCAATAAGTAAGTTACACCGCCGCACCTCTTTAAACTACCATTCTAAAACTATTTCGTTGGAATAGTATTAGGTTGCTCCAAAAATTTCTCTCGCCACGTGTACGTTAACAAATCATCTACCGACGATTATTCTATAATCGTCTAAAGTTTACGGCGGCCTATGATTGAGGATTTTTTAATAGATCCTTCAACAGCAACAGAAACTCAACTTTCGTTTATTTTTCTGGAAACAAAACAACTTGCTTATTGACTGATTCAAGTATAACCTTCTGCAAATGAACTAGCATATTGAACCACGGTTTCGTGTATTTCTAATTAACCAATCGTATCTTTCTTTGCAGGCTGCTAACCGTGGACTGGTGATGGTAACGTTTTATAATTATTTCGTAAAGTGTGGCACGGAGGCAACCGTTTCCGACGTCGCCGAGCATATTTACTACATCAAGAACTTGATTGGCGTGGACCACATCGGTGTCGGTGGTGACTTCGACGGTATCAACAAGTAAGTATTACATGCTCTTTTCAAATTGTGTTGAAACGTATGACGCAGGGTGGCCCGAACGTCATTAGACCGTTTAAAATTGATTTATAAAAGAATAAATGTGAATTTTCAAAAATAAAAGGTTTGTTCCATTTTAAAATGATCTAGTGACTTTTGGGCCACTCTGTGCAATCAAACGGAAGTGTGAAACATACATCCCTGCCCATAAATATCGGGATAACTACGTATCTGCAGATTTATACATTATATTTATAAATTACATGAAGAACTATGCGAGGGTATCACATTTTGTCACAGATCTATTCTTTTCCAATGGTGCAATGAATTATTATTGTGATGAATTATTGACAGCCTTAAACAATGTTACATTTTAGATGATTTTGTCACACATCTATTCTTTTTCAATGGTGCAATGAATTATTATTTGCAGCCTTGAACAATTTTAAAAACATTTAATATATCTTGTTTAAGAAATATATTATTTTAACAAACGAAAGAGTAATTTCAACATTTTTACATTATTTGGTGGTAAGAATTGTATCCATGTCCGTGAATATTATAAGAATGGATTATTTAAAAAAGAGGAAGATTACCGTGCACTCTGCTTCCACTATGATAACTACATGTTCAATAAATATTATTTTTATGTATTAAAGAATAGACACGTGATAATATAGCATAAATAGACGATTTCTATGAGTCTGTTAAGTGTCCGCATACTTATGGACGGGAGTTTATTTTCCATCAACTTAACAGTTCCCCTCCAAGGAGGTGAATCGCAATTTGAATTTGAAACATTACGAGTCGAGATCAAATTTGAGTTGTAAGTTTAATTAAGGGAATTCTGCACGGCACTAATTAACCTTTTCGCTGCGGCAGTGTTACCTCGAAAAGATTTATCGCCCTATGGGTGCGCCGGGACCAGCGTACACCTTCCTGTGGACAGAATTTACTGGTCGCATCGTGAAATTTATCGTATCTGTACAAGTTATTGTAAACCGGCGAATGGGGAATTAATGGCCCTCGAAATCTAATTATACGATCATAAATTCTTTTTCTTGTTTGTTGAAAAACATGGCGGCCATTTATCTGTTTGAGGTGCTAGCTTTTAATAGGAAGTCTATTGTTTTCGAGCGGAAGGGTTAATCCGATTTGATTAATATATCGCGCCATCGAATGGAGATCGCGTTGGCCAATTAGAATGGCTTTTCTCTCTGCTTGCAAAGAGAGTTCAATGAATCTTACCTTGGAACGAATTACTAAAGGGAATACTCGCTCCCTTAAAAATGCATCAACCAGTGAAATAAACGTGTAAATGGAATATTTATTATTCTATTTATACGTCGCTATTCTGCCATCTAAATTACATGTAAACTATTTTACATGTGAAAAAAAATTATTGAAACGAATATTCTATGATTTCAAAAGTAGCGTGTAATGTAATAATTAATTTTTTTTCTATTTTGCTTTTTTACCGAGATATGACGATTACCTTTTTTATTGTAAAGGATAAATCTTAATCTCGCGGTTGATATTCTTTATAAATGATTTTTACTGCGAGCAATGCTTAAAACGTTCTTCATTAAAATTAATACAGTTACATATTGATACATATTGAATTGTTTCTAGAGTTATAGCATACGTAAATAACTTCTGTTTCAACCTTTTTTTCATATACCAAATAGTTTACATGTAATTTAGGTGGGGCACTTAGCTGAATCACCCTTAAACTGGAAATAGCCAGATTCTATGAAAAAAGTATTGAAGAATAATTACGAGAAATAAATGAGACGTACTTTTATACTGTAACATACAGGTTCCGCGTCGAGAGAAACTGGACGAAAAGAAAGATGAGAATAGTTACTTCTACAAGAATTGTTATTAAACTGGCTCGATGCACTTGACGCAAAAGTATAATCGATTTTTTTGACAGAACGCCACGAGGTCTCGAGGACGTCTCCAAATATCCAGAATTGTTCGCTGAACTCCTTCGAAGTGGGAACTGGAACGTGCGCGACTTGAAAAAAGTTGCTGGTCTCAATTTGCTGAGAGTCCTTAAACAGGTTCGAATTCTGCCATTCTTTTCGAAAATACTGCACAACGGTCCTTAGTAAACGAAAAGCGAAACCAAAGAGCAACAAACTATTTTCCGAAACTTCCTTTCGATCGTGCGAATCGAACTTCCTGAAGAATTGTTTTGAACTTCGAAAATTAATTCGGTGCTCGTCGAGTTGACCAATCTATTAGAAAAGTGTTTCGGTGAATCTACACAGACTTGCGACGAAAGTTTTAACACAACAGTTCGACATTTTGCACGGAAGCATCTGCGGTGCTAAGATAATCGAAATATTATGTCTTCTTTGACTGGTGCAATATTTAACGACAGTTTTTCTACTATTTTTAAGAAGCTTTTATATGTACTATTTAGTAAATTATACATAGTTATATTCCGTTTAGTAAACTATTTTCGAACAGTCCTATTTGATTCGCTTTTCACAAGCTTTTGTAGACGATAAAAACGAAAGACAATAACAACGGGAATCAAAACATGAAACATGAAACACGAAAAATTATATACGTATGAAAAACACGTATGTATTCGAACAAAGAATCTTCTAAGAATTCTACACTATCGCGGATTAAAAAAGTAAATGTGATCAAAATTGTGTCGTGTTCGGACTTATTTGAGTCAGAAAAATGTCACGAATATGTTGGTAGAAGTATCATAATAAAATAATTGAAAGGAACCAAATTTTTTTGATGATGGGTTGCCTATATTTTCTCAACTTACGGAAACGTGTTTCAGGTGGAGCATGTGAGGGACGAGATGAGAACCTTAGGAATAATGCCATCCGAAGAATTACTTCAGGATTCACCTGACACAACCGGCAGCTGTGCGCTCGATATCAACTCCGTGCCACGAGTGACGGAAGTTTGATCGTTCTATCGATTCGCCCTGTTTCGCGATTGCGTGCGAATCGCTTCTTCGTGATCGTCTCGCTGTCTCTCGTTCTCTCGACAAACGAACGGGACGTAATCGCGATTAGGGTCGGGAACATTCATGGGCGATCATCGGTGGAACGGCCGACCGTTGCTGGACACTCGCGACACCCGCCCACCTGCACAGTCTGTCCCTTTTAGATGCTCAATCAGAATAACATTAAAGAAAGGAACCTACCTCGAACGAAGTCTCGCGGAGACGACACATGGCTTCGAACACATAATTTGCTCGACCATAGATTTTGTTGTTTAGATCACAGAATCGCGCGGAATTATTTTTTAATTTGTCGCGCCGTTGTAAACGGCTGCCTTTGTAACTGTTCGAACGACTACACAGCTGTGCAAATGATCACAATCTTCAAACATACATTTTCAAACTCAAGATGCAATAAAAAAATATTATTCCATGCTTTCGGCTTATTTTTACATGAAGAATCAACCCCTGCCAGGTTGTACCACACTTCTGATCACACCCTATATAATAGTTGCAAAGAATGATCCACCATTCGAGGGTTAAAAACATAAGGTAATTGTGATTAAAAGTCCCGTTTTTATTTGGAGCTTCAGGGAGACGCAAATTCGATCTATGATACTGATAAAATGTAAATAAAATCTTATTTTGGAAAATCACATTCGTAACGTATGATTTTGTAGTTCAAGTTTTATCATTTTTATACTTCTGTGTAGATACGTAAGATTAGAACTTTTTATACAAGACGACAGAAAAACAGTGAAGAAGATGCACATGGACCGATGTTTGTCTTTGTTTCTTAATTGTCAATCTTACGACGAGAGTTTCTACGCCGAAATCGGAACAATAATTTTTGCGTAAAACGCGATTACTTTTCATTGTTTCCGTGATTGGGAAAGGTAGCATTTGGATTCAGTAAAATGTCCAAAAATTAGACCGAATTATACTGTACTTCATGATGAGCTTTTGTGACTATCGGAAAGATTATACAAATCCAATCTATGTTTCTCTCCGAGGTACGAATTTGTACGGGAAAAGTTGTGGACTCAAAAAATGATTCACTATCGTTCGAACAATTACAACTGAAAGAATTTCTCTATAAGAAATACTGTAGGGCGACACTGAAATTCCAATTATTTTGTATCACTACACTGCGAATCCATCCTGTGCCATAAGCAAGCATGAAAGAATTAATGAAACCAAAATTGAAGAAGGATCAAAGAATTATTAGTTTACCTATAGCTTAAGAACCTCTTCATTAAACGATTGGATGTCTTTATTCCGCTTTTGTTCAGCTTTTGTACAGAATAAGAATCGTATAAAAATCGCATAAAAGACTACGGTGTATTTGACAGATATAAAGATAGTATTCAGATGCATTTGGAAGTGCTACGTATAAAACTAATGAACAAAATCACAGTACCACAAAAAAATCTCTAAACCAATGGTGTAATTGAATTTAACCCTGTTTGTTTGTTAAAGAAACAAGTAAATTTTCACATCGGCCAATAGCAACAATCAATCATGTATACCTTGAGAGACCAGATAAAGCGAAAAGGACGATCGAGACAATATAGAGGTCTTTTCTGAACTGTGGCACTGTATTATAGGAAAAGAATAATTGTGTGTAAACCCGGCTGTGTATCTTCATACGTCTTCCCCTATCTCCCTTTCATTGCACCAAAACACACACACACACACATGCGCGCACTTTTAGCATCAACATTGGACAAATCAGAATGAGCACCCAGCTAAAAAAGAATCTTAAGCTCATCCGGAAAATCATCGCAGTCGTTTCAGAAAAGCAGAATAAGTGTCGGGAGGAAAACATATCGGATACGATGAGGAATATACTCGGAGGCTCGGATTAGTGCAATGAAACCATGTTTAAATCATTTTAATATTCAGTGGGTTACGAGAGCTATGATCTGATTTAAAACTTGACCAAGTCCGGCATATTAATCGTGAATATCGCTCAATTGAATATCCAGTATTTATAAAACAAATGTATTAATATTATTATTATTATCATCTACCCAGGTCTAGAATAATTTAGTAATTAAAGTAAAATCAGAATTAGTTTGTTATTACAAATGGTATATTGTTGTAGTTGAAAAGAGAAAATTCTCTCGTTTTGAAAATTCAGTCTTTCGGAGTTAGCAACACTAAATAATATTTATAGCATTTTCAAAGAATTTATTGATTGAAACAATTTAACGATGACATTGAATTGTAATTAAATTTAGTAATCATATTCAGAAGAAACGGAAATTCGAACTCGTACGTAGTACTTGGCTTCAAAATGACGGTGATATTTGACTAGCATTAATTCGTCAAGGGTATTCATTGCATCGATTCGTTCCTTACTGTATACGCATAGTAAAGGACACCTATTGATCATCTGTTATCATTTCCATATGGAAAAAGGCCTCGAACGTGTAAAAGACGAAACTTTGTTCACAGTGTAGATAACCCTTCGATAAGGCTACAACTAAGTCAAGTTGCTCACAGGAAACAAACGTCACTAATGTAATCGAACATACGTGCGTGTTTCTCGAATCGTAATATCGGGTGTAATCTATCACTTGTACGCACCCACCATTCTCCTCAACAAAGTATCATCTAAAAATTTTCGACGGGTCATCAGAAATTGCTGGGGTCGACACCCGTGATCCGTTCAATGTTTCTTGTATTTTCCGGCACCATACTCGACCCCCACGGTTTCTGCGTGTCGCCGTTCACCTATCTGTGTCTCGTGTGCACTTATTACAATGATCCATGCGAATTAAACCTTCAAACGAAATGAAAAGAATCGATTTACTACCGCGAAATTCGTATGGATTGTACCTAACTTCTACGTAAGGAGTGGGCAAGGAACTTTAGAATATCAAAAATTCCGTTGTACCTTCGCAGCGGGTTCTATGAATAAATGTTTCTATTGTAAACTTGTCATTTTCATCTTTGTTCCCACTTCACTCTCTCCTATGATCCATTATCTACCGAAAGTCTGTTTCATGTCTCAGTTATATCTTAAAAAAGCTCGATACGGTAATGTTTTCTTAAATAATAATTTCAGAAGAAGCTGTTACCCTATGTTCATCCATATAATTTAGATTATAATCAGACACTTCCTTATGAAGTTATCAACTGTTGATCCTGCGGCTAAATCCGGACACTTGCGACCAATTGGATCTCGAGACTACAGCTAGGTAACGCTGACCTTAAATTACTAGACGTTACCATGTGCGATAACACGATTACCGACGCGCAATCCACGATACATGTAAAAATTTATATTGTATTTTAACACAATTATTTTATGTAAGAATCAACAATGAATAAATAAAGACAATGTAATGAACAGACTCAAATTTTTCCCGAACGTCCGACTTATCGTCAAGTTATACTACTGAATTTCTAGCCACTTCTTTCAATATTATATTCTCCTGATACTGAAACTGAAAATTTCTTATACCTCATTTTTACTACGGCTGTGTAATATGATTGGAGGTTACACGTGTATACGTCGCGTATTTTATACCAGTGGAAATAGAAATTATGAAGAATCTAGTACAAAAATAGGGACTACAACAAAATCTATGATTTAAGAAAAGAATCATTTAGTACAACTTTTACGTCGAACACAATACAATTTTGTTGAAATGTTTTAAATCTTGCTTTGACTGTAAAACACGAACTGTTATTCAATGTCTTTATTGAATTCGAAACTCAGCCTTCAAAAGTCGTTTCGTATAATCTCTAACAGAAACGTCTGAATGCGTCTCAGAATTGCATATCGATATGTTCTATATTTAAATCGATATTGATGACATTTCGCATGAACAAGAGATGTAAAAACGAGGGCTAATACTTACTCAAACAATTCCTCGTGAACGCGTTAACCCGTCGAAAAGTGATGTACAGGCTACCGATGAGTGACATAACATAGATCAACGTGTAACAACGCGTGTGATGCTGACAGTTTCGATTTACGCGGGTGTTTGGGTGCTCACAATCCTTCTGTCGGTCGTATCCGTTAGCATAACCACGAAGAACAACGTTATAAGCAGTATTAACGATTCCTGGCATCACCATCACTATCATCATTGCCACCGAGATACTGGGCAGCTGGAAAATGCTAACTACCATATCCTAAGTTTCAAATATATTCTACAAGAACACTCTCTTAACGATACAAGCCTACTCGATTCATCATCGACAACTCCATCATTCGGAATCGACAAGAATAGCAATCCAGATTATTCGAGAAACGAATTAATTCAAAGTCCTTATAGTACCGCAAAATTATTTGTTACTTCGAACGACACACTGCCACGATTTCTGATAGCGCATCGTCACTCTGACTATTTATGGAAACGACGAACTCTCTGCTCGCTTTCGGACAAAGGACCTTATCCTTATCGGAGATCATTATCGGACTACAACGATCAAATTTTTCTAAACGACATCGAAGACCCGGATTCGTTGAAGACGCTGGTGCGAGTGAAAAGAACAGAACCGAACCCGAATTCCCCTTCCGCGTACCAACAAAATTATTTCAAAGACCTGGCCGATTCGTTCCCACAAAGCTCGTACGACTATATCGGTGAGAACGACGACGGTGACGCGTCGATCGACGCGAAACGAGAAATCAATTCGCAGGAATATTATGCCAACGATCGTCCCGTGGAATCAAATAGTCGGGAAGCTGGGAAGAATCTGAACACGGAACTCTCGTCGCGCGACATCGACGAATCGAACGGAAATCAACTTTCCGGTGACAAGAAATCGTCATCGACCGAGGAGCTTGCCGACGATAAAGACGATAACGCGGGATCCGTAGTTCCGACAGAGGATCGTGCATCGTCCAAAGAATATATCGAACCAGCGAATCGACACAATTCGGGTGCCGTTCTGAAAGATCCTACGGAATTGGTTCGGAGGAAGCGAAACAATCGCGAAAGAGCTGAAAGAAAGCGGAGCTTGGAAAAGCAAGATTCGGCGAAGTCCAACGTGGAGAATTTCTCGAGCGACGAAACCGAGAAACTGATCGCGGAAAAGAAACAGTCGGCCAGTTCGGACAACAAATTGGAGGAATCGTCCGCGGAGTGTCGGAAACCGTCGAGTTTAGCTATCGCCGATTTGAAGGCGGACTTGCTGCGCTTCAAGCGGAAGGCGAAGAACGAGCGACGCGAGAAGAGCTTCAAATCGAAGAAGAAAAAGAAACACGCGTCTAAGAAGCACAACGATCCGAAGGGTAATCCCCGACGATCGCGAAAGAACGTTCGATCGAAGAACACGCAGCGACCGAGATCGGTCCGCAAGGGAAAGAACAGCGAACCGAGAGCCGCCGACGGTAAATCACACGTAGGGTTTGCTAAGCTAGTGTCTAAGACAAATAATCAGAACAATTTTCGCCGTAGATCCGTAAGCCCGATAAAACCGTTCGATATCGTGGCCGGGAACGATCGCACGTCGTTGCGCGACGACACAATGAAAAACAACGTTGTCGATAATAATATCAACGCCGATAATTCTGCGCTCTCCTTGGCCGAGCACGAACGCAACGTCCGGACGAGCAAAGGATCAGAAAGCTTCAACAGTTTGATGCAACGCGTCGAGCAAGAAATTCAAAATTCGGACACGATCACGGACGAAACGAAAGTGCGCTCGAAAAGAGACAAAAGCGCCGAGTCGAGACACGGTTTTCTAAGCGACGAAGACGAGCTGCAATACTATGAAAACATCCGAGAATTCGAGCCAAACACAGACTGTGCTCTCCAAGACGATAGTTCAGGGAACAACGAGGCGGAAGTTAGTCGAGCGGTGCGGTCGATCGAGGAAGTGAAAAATCTTGCGAAGAAGCTAGTTACTAAAGTAGGTAATACTGACACTTACTGTTCCTATTCTTGGCAGAAAATAATCGGGACCAACGTCAGTCATTATAGGGTAAGAGACCCATTACTGTGGAGGAGGGGAGGGTGTCATTTACTGTGCCTGTATTAATTATTCTAATTTTTAAAGCATAATGAATATTAAAAAAGAGATATATAACATATATATTAACTGATTTTAATGAAAAAAATTTAATATCTCTTTCTTTAATATTCATTATGCTTTAAAAATAAGTGTAATTAATGTAGGAACAGTAATTGGCACCCCCAGTGCCAACCCCAGTAATTGGATTCCTTAATCTAACTATTCATTCATTTGGCGTAGAAAATAATTTGACTACTGCAATAGAACCTCGAGTATCCAAACTAAACAGGGAAGCATTACTGTTTGAATATTAGAACAGTCACTCGCTTATAATACTAGACTCGAATTTGTACAATAAACCGTGTTGCGCATGAATTACGTTAGATTGAGCTATGTACATGTGAAGCATATTGTGATACTAAAGACTTCATACATCAGAGATTCAGATAATCGAAGTCTTATAGTACAATTATCAAAAAAGATATTAATGAAAAACTGGATATATTTTTTTACCTGTATAGTGCACTGTGGAAAAATTTGACACCGAGGCTTCGGTCCTCTTCGATCTTCATCATCGTCTTCAGCTTTGATATTAAGCATGATTGCAATACTTCGCCAAAGAATGTATTGTTTCTTATTTGCTAAAATCGTAGGACATTCATCATTTTATTAATATTTCATTGAGTCATTGTGAACCCTTTTATTGTATTTATTGAACGTGTACACAATAATGTTTTTGGATGACTTAGGTTGTCCCGAAAATTTGTTTCGTTTTCGATTAATACATTCGATGCAAATTCAGTCTTGCTTTTTAAACAGACAAATATCATGCTTTTTGTAAACGTTGCGTTACCTAACGATACTAAACGAGCTCGTTGCAAAAAAAAACTTTTGGGACAACCTAATATAACACGCAAATAATTTCTTCTATAATGACTACCGTGGTTTTAATATCTTTTGCCAGGGGTAGCATTCTAAAAAGGGTAGTATGAGTAATATAAACAGTGTTCTATCTTTTTTTTTTATTTATCTAAGTTTATTCGGTATTATAAGGCACGATCCGATAATCTTATCAGTCCTAAAAATCTTCGAATTTCTGAATACACGATTATTAAAAGCCTTATTTTCCTAACTTTTGTATCTATCACTGTAGCTGCTACCTAAAGTACTGTAATTAACAATAAAGTTTGAACGTGCATAGTCGTCACTGCATATATACAATGTAAGCTCAAATTCGTTCCACTAAAATCCAATTTCTATCAAGGTAGACGAGCTTGAGAATTACTTAAACATTAACGAGGTAAAGAGGGACGAGAAAGAGGAGAAGAGGATCGAAATTCGTGCGATCGACGACTTGTGTTCAAACGTTACCGCCACTTGTGCGAACTTCAAAGAACCGTCCGAGATTGTTCCAAGGTGTGTGCCAACGTCTACAGCAAAGGTCGTGATCGACTCGAAAATAAGTACGAAAGACGCGCATAATCGGGTCAAGGAGAAAAATGAAAATTCTGCGGTGAAGAAGCGATCGTCGCACGAGAATAATGTTAAGGTGTTGTCGAGGACGAAAAATAATCGCAGGGAAACTGATAAATCCCAACGGAAGTGGGGCAGGTGGACAGACTGGAGCGGTTGCAGCGTCACCTGCGGAAAAGGACGACAAATCAGGTGGCGATACTGTTTGCACGATTGCACCAACGCGGAGACAGAGATGGAAGAGAAAGCTTGCCAATTACCGGCCTGTCCGCCTGGAAAATTCCTTGGTATATTCTAGGGTTTTCCGTAATCTAGGCGGGACGTTTAAATAATCCTTCTATTGCGAGACAAAGCTCCGATGTGTTAAGTGTACAAATTAATTCGTAGCCCTTTTACTCTTGAGTTCGTTGATTATTTATAAACGATAAAAATACATTCTCCGGTCAAAAATAATCTCCATTTCTTTCTGTGCATTTGCTCCATTTTATAAATAATCAATTTAATAGATAAAAGATTTGGATGTGAAATAAAGTTACTACCGATTGATATTGCGGCAGCCACGAATTAATTTGCACACCTAATGGTACCGTTTAGCAACTATGTTCGTTTCTTGATATTTTAGTATATGCCTACATTGTAATTTTGTACGTCGATATATAGATTTATATTAAGTGCTTTACGTATAAGAATCTGTGCAAAAAGAATTGTTAAATAAAAGGATTATTAGTACGGTTCTTGAAAAGATTGAACATTGGTTAGTAGAAATTTTTGTTATCTGTTAAAATGATATTAAACTTCTATAGTTACTAGATGTTTCTCGAATATTGCGTTACTGAAAAAAGAAACGCCATATTGTGATTATAAAATTACTGACCAGCCGAGAGCATGGTGTTTGAAAACGAGGTTTTTAAAATATAAGTTGAACGAAATTAAATCAAATCGCGTGTATTTTCTCATCGTTTCATTGTCAAATACACAATATATTGTACAGAATATTATAAACAAAACTTCTTTCCGGCCCTTTTCGTACGTATTCAAAAGTAACTAATTTTTTCGTTGCTTACAAGAGGTTCACAGTAGCCTATTTTCGCGAATAGTCAACTCTCAACACGACGATCTGGGTTCTCAACTCGACGATTCCCACAAAATATTCACGATAACGAAGACGTATCGTAACTCACAAATATTCTGTGATATCAACACGCGCTATCAGTCGCTTTTACAAAATGTACAAATTTTGTTCAATTTAGCAGATCGCGTTCTTTTTTTGTTTACGATCCACGTATTGTGTCCCTACGCTTGTATAAATCTCATTTATTATACATGTACGATTTAACAGCAATGTTGTGTTCCGTTGCTTATGAACCAGGGTTTTCTTCAATTGTATAAACGTTAATCCAAACATGACCCTTTAATAACATTCGACCTGTGGCCGAAATTTTTCGAAATGTTCGCAAATACCAGTTCAGCGAACATTCAGAACTCGGCGTCTCCATTACTTAAACGTTACATATCTACATGTGAAAAACGGTGCACATTCGTCCGTGTGATCGCGCGCAGACAAAATCACAGTGATACAACACGATTGTTCATCGATATGCTCGATGACGTGCAATGCAGGTTTCCTTCTTCTGATTTTTTTTTTTTGTATTTATATATTTTTGTTCATCGCCTGCTATATCTTTTCATGCTGCGGCGGCTCTATGCTTAGAAAGATTAAATCGTTTAACGAACCGAATTTTGGTTTTGATATCAGACCAACATTAACGACCTACGGTTAGCTATGGCGAATCGCAATCCTTATACCATTGAGGATCCTAGGGACCGAGAGTATAATCGCTCAGGGTGTGAACGTGTAACCAATACCATGCGTCCTTCTCAACAGCCGCGGACAACAAATAGAGGCTCTCTGGTCGACCCGGGCCATCAAGAAAGCAGTATCGGCAGAAGCGTGTAGAAAGTTACCGTGAGAAGAAAGGTGCCGAGACGAAGCAAACCGTCGCCGATGCCATAAAGAAGAATCTTGCAACCAGACTTCCTAGCACCGAACAGATTTTAGATACGATTGAAGGAAATGAGAGCTTGCCAGCCATTACTCTATCCGTTAGAACCAGAGTGGGAGTAGGTTTAACTATGCAATACAGATAGCATTGGAGGTAATACGACGTATCTAGTAAGTAGCAGGGGCATGGGCGGTTTTTAGTGCCACAATGGTGGGGTCACGTAGGTGCCAAGGAAAAAGGGAAGGGAAAGGGAAATTTCTTTCCAAATCGAAAGAAAGGAACAACACTTTTTTAAGTTCGATTTTCTCGAAAACGAGACGTCAAACAAACAAATGTTATTCCTTTCCTTCGACTCGTTCCTGCATGTAGAATCACCACCAGCTTGTAGCTGTGATTTCGAAAACACGAAATATCGATTTTCGCTCGTAATGCTCGCGTCGGAGCTACAGTTGAGTAGTATAGTATCAAAACTCACAGGCCATTTTTAAATGCTGGGTTGTTTACTGCAGTCTGTTTTAATTATTATTAGTAGTATTATTAATATTATTATCAAATATTATTAGCAGTGCGTTTTGTAAAAAATACCTTTAAATTTTAACTTTAAATACTGAAAAACTAAAGTTCATAAATACTTGAAAAGTGTTTCAATGGACGTAGCCATTTTGGATACTATACTACACAGTTGATTTCAACTACGACTTTCAACTGAGACAACATTTCCAGAGCCAGTTCGACGAGTGATAAACGCAGTGGGCGTACTTACGCACGTAGGAAATGTATATCTTCCAGCTCCCATGCGTGACGAATCGGATGTTAGGGAACGACTCGTTCCAAGAGTGGAGAATGTTTTAATTGCAAACTTAAGAGGAACACTTGTAGCTTTGACGGATAGAAATACTTCTGCAAGGTATCGGGAGCAGTTATTACACAACAGCATATCTGTAGCAGTTGTTCAAAACAACTTGTTGGTGAACCCTGATGAAATCATTCGAGCAGATTACGATTATGCTGATCTACGCAACGATATAACGAATACACTGGTTCGCTCAACTGCAGAAACATTTTCCGAAATTTGTTGAGGATTGTATTAATCACAGGGGCAATGGAAATGGTTCCATATTAATATGTAATGAACAAGGAAATTTGAGGATTCCACCGAGAACGAGGGAGCAACCATTATTAGTGTTGTAAATAATGTTTACCGAACGGGAATGTGAAGAACTTCTGGTCAATAGCCAAACTACCCAAAGCTAGTACTCTTGCAGGACAGGTCAATGTTCTAAGAGAAACACCTTACTTGCCAAATCTCATGTATCCATTTCATTCAAAGAGAGACGAGACGGCAAGCCCTATAATAATAATATAGTAATAGTAGTAGTAATAATAATAATAATAATAATAATAATTAAAAACTGTTTAACGATGACACGATACAAGTAAAAAATGCAAAACAAGTAAAAACAAGTTCTGTTCCATACGGATGGCGGTTAAAAAGGGCCTATTCCAGATAAGGGCTAGTTTTTGATACACGAATGTGGAATTTTACCCTTGTCCTTGACATACGGTGTCAAAGTCATCGTCTTCAGATACCCTGCAAAATGGAACCTTTAATGCTACATAACTGTTGCCATGATTTTTTTTTAAGTCAGAGCCACTCAAGACGATGACCTTGACAACGTATATCAAAGTTAAAGTCAAAGTCAAAGTTCGATATTGATATATCGATATGCCCCCAGAAAGGAGCACCACGATCTGACCAAAGCAGATTTTGAACAGAGCAGTGACTTTATCTGTGACCTTATCGTGTACCAGACAATTTAAATAACAAGTTCGCAGAAAAAGTCACTGTCCTGTTCACAAGTTCTCTTTCTCTTACTATTTAACAGGGAGTTACTGTTGTTGTCGGTCGCACACGATTCTCTGCACACCTTGTATATCACGGCGTCGAAGAATACGCGCGATGACCATTTACCAAAGAACAAGAGATCCCGTCGATGGCAGTATCCCTAATTAGTTATATCCGGCTTGTCCAAGGGACCACTTACATATACAAATTGATCACAATGGTAAACGCACACATACTCACGAATACTAAACACGCATACGTTAACTCGTTTTAGGACACGTGCACACACTCTTACAATAATTGCGTCATGTCTTTTGACCGTGATACTTGCAATCCATCTTAAATGTTAAAGAGCATAGAAAAAGCGTCCGTCCCTTGGTCGTCGGCAACAATAAATCGCACTTGATCCTTTATCTATCTGGACTGCACTAAATAGTAAATCTTTTCTTTCTTTCGGGTATCGTTTCAATTTGTATAAAGTTGAGCTGATATTTACATGGTAGTTTTTGGTTCACCTCTATTCGTTAAAATAGTATGTTCCTAGACGGTTCCGTTTTACTCTCCGACAATGCGTTTGTCGCGGGATTCTCTTCGCCACCGACTACTATTCGAACATCTCTGTCCGGATCTGTTCGCATCGCTCGGAGTCTTTCCTCGACTTCTTCTGCTTCGTAACAGTCGTCCAGCCAATCCGCTAAAAAATAAATAGTACAATTTATTATACACCCATTAAAAATGCCTATTAAAAAATTGGTCCCTGCATTTGTCTCTAAATTGTTGCACAGATACTTACGTGCGGGAATGTTTTTAAGCGATCTAGCCGCTGCCAATCTCACGTTCGGTACTTTATCCGTGGACAATTTTAACAAACTTGGTAACAATTCTACGCAAAACTTGGTTCCACTGATTGCGTTGCTAGATATTAAGTGACCGCATAGCATCGCGAATGTTTGACGCCTGACCCAAATGTCGGCATACAAATTCAAGGAGAATCTCAGGTCTTCGAATATTTCTTCGTCGAATAACGCTAGAAATGCTACGATCTTCGCGACCTGTGTACAAAATTTTAGGTAACATGAAGTTTGTAGTAACAAGTACGGAAGAATGTGATTTTTAAGGAAGGTGAAAGTAATGACAAAAAATGCAAAATCGTACCAAAGAGAATCCAACATGCCTCACAGCAGCGACTTTGTCATTGATAAGCTCGAACGACAATGGTACAATGTAAGTTTGCACGTCGAACGGTGTAAATATAGTGACAGCTTCGACCAACTGCGTGGCCAACTCTTCCCGGAATCTCCAGTTCCATATGTTGTCAGTCTTAATAAATTCCTTCAGGATCGGTAAATATTGGTAACGATCCTGCGGTTTAAGTAAATTCAAGAAGGTGGTTAGGTTTTTCAGGATGCCTATTCTGACCTCGTCTAGGTCTTTGATGAAGCCATAGTGGATGGGCAAGAGCTCTTCCGAGGTGAGCTCTTGACCCAAAATGGCAGCGATTTCGTGGATACCGGAAGCGACAGTGCGCCTCACTTTCCATTCTTTGGCGATGGCCAGCAATTGGTAGGCTTCCTTTAGACGAGGCCATTTTTTCTTGCCTAACGCGAGGGCGACTGCTGGGAAACTAAATGCACAATGATGAGGGAAATCCCCGCCCGTGTCGAAACACTGATCTGGCCCAGCCATCGACAGAAACGAATCGATCAGATGCTGAGGAACGGCGTCCTGATCGTGGTAGTTCATCACGTCGAAGTCTCCCGCTCCGTACTTGTCCTCGTTAAACAACTCGTTCAACATGGACGCTTTATTCGAATTCCCATTACTCGACTTCCGATTGCTATTGTTCTGCGCTGTGGATTTCTTCGCAGCTTCGACTAACTCGTCATCGGGAGGCAAGTCCGGCGCTGTGTAATAGTACAAAAACGAATTGTATTTGTCCGCGCTGTCCATCTTCATTTCGTGGTATTTCTGTATCTGCAAGAAAAAGAAATGATTTAGAAAAAACGAAATAAGAATTGATGTGAAATAAGAATTGATGTCGGAGTAAAATTTCTTAACGTCATGGCTACCACAAAAAAGGCCATCAAAATTACACAGAATGAGAGCAATTTATTTAATAATGTAAGAATAGAACTGACAAGATTAATTAGAATAATTATTTTTGCAAACTTCTCACACGTCATAGATACTGAACAAGTTTCAAAAGAATTTTATCATTTGGAGAATATATGAGGATCTGTAGCGTTCATGTCAGATAATTTATGACCATACGGATTATTGGTAGAGTATATTAAACGAAACGCTTAAATAAGAAAATTCATCGAGTATAAAATTGAATTGTACTTTCGATTTGCACGCTTTCATCGTGAAGGCGTCATCTTCCGATGAGTCGTCCTCCTCTTCCTCCTCGCAAATTGGTTTCTCTATTATCACAGATGAATTGAAGTTTTCCTTAGAACTAGAGTCCTTCGTGTCGATCGTGTGACTCCGTACTCGGCACGTCGTGGGGAAGATATCCTCGTAAGTGTACTTTATTCTGCAAATACCATTGATTATTGTTTAGCAAAGAGAAATTGAAATTACAGAAAAACCTTTAACGCGAGAACTACAGGACTCGTTAAAATAACGGATTCCAAATTTTCAATTTACAATTGTTCAGACTGTAAAGACACGTTTATACAGAATATTTCTTTGGGCACATTTTGTGATAAAAATATTTCTAATATCCAGAATAAACTCTTGTTAGTATACTACGGATTTTATGCATTCATGACAAAACTGTGTAGAAGAAACACAAAACAGTAGAAACATTAGAAAAATTTAAAATAGAGTTATGTTATTTTGAACCTGTTAAATCTATGAAAAAAGGAGATCAATTTCCACTTTGCTTCACTTTGTTGCAATTGGGACAGAAAATTTTTATTTTGCATAAAGATCCGCAGTCTAGTTTAATATGTGCCCGAATAAATATGCATAATCTCATTTTCAATTGAGACACCTTTGATCCAATAATTGTAAGATGAAATATATAAAACCGGTGATTGGTAGGTTCAGTGTTAAATAAAAAGAAGCGGCGGGGTAGGAAAAGCGAATACGTTTTGTTCGTACCTGTAACCACTATCTTGCTGCCTGGTGAACTCTAATTCGCCCTGGCCATTGTAGGCGATGTCGGTGAACTGTTCCGCGAATGTGGATATAAATGGTCCCAAAATTTGAAAGGCAGTCATTCGCACCCACTTGGATTCGTCGTTCAGGTGCGAGGCCAGGAGGTCGGCCAACAATAATCGACGGTGCTTACGATTCACGCAGCAAGAAACTGACATCATCACGTCCACGCACACTTTCCGGATACCCCATAATTTGTCACAGCTCAGGTCAACGTAGATAGGGAACTGCGAGGACAATAACACGAATTAAATACGGTGCTCTCACAAGCTTACAGATCGGTATAATTTTATTCGAGAAGATATAAATCGTTTAACGCGAAAGCGGTGTAGGTCGATAATTGTCTGGTTTAGCACCAACATCTCAAGGGATTAATCGTCATTAGATCCAAAAATTGTAATATAATTTTAGCGTGGCTTGCATAAGACACAAATTGTAATTACAGGTAACTAGTTTTTTCTTTTTAAAACGAATGTATAATGTTATACAAATGCAATACTACCACTCACCAGGTCTCTGAACAGCGCTTTCCTGCTGACAACGGCGCACATGTCCGGGAACCGGAGGATGGTGATCCTCCTACTGCAAAATTCTTCGTCCTTGCAAAGGGCGATGTATCTGCCCAAAAAAAGCTTTTCCGCCGCCTTTTTGCCAATGAGCGGCGCGATCTCGATCATGAGCTGCGAATCGACACAATCAAACAATATAGATCGAGGCGCTACGAAGTTTTCCGTTAACAAGGGTGAACAAAAATTAGTGGAAATAACGAAAGCGAACAACTCGGAAACGAAAAATCGATAGCACGTGGTGCGATCCCGCCTCGTGTCTCTGTCACGCGCGCAAGTCGTAAACATCCAGGTGGAAAATAGCAGGGAAAAACATTTTGCGCGATTTTCTCCTTCTTTTCGAAATGGCGTTTCTCGTTGCTCGGAACCTCGTCGATCGTGGTTTTAACGAAGACATAAATCGCGCCGTTCCGCTCATCAAAGCTGGCTGTGATACGAGTCCAAGTCACCACATCACAACCACTCTGATGGGAGGAACAGTCGAATTCGCGTCGCTGAACACCTGGAAAAAATTAACAAGAGGACCAACAACCGAATCGAATCGGACAGGATGCTGGATGCTCGCATCCGTTTGATCGATCGGATTCGCGGGGAATACAGAGGCCGGGTGTGTGAATCGATCGCCTCCACGATTTTTCGAGGACTTTCTTAACGCCCGCATGCGCGCCGTTCATCGAAATCAGTGGGTCATTGTTCAACGATGAAATTAATTGTTCACGGCCAGGGGGGCAGAAGTGAATCATCGTGCCACGGGAACGCGATACATACGCGGCTCTGCTCAAGTCGGCCGATGGAAACATTCGATCATATTTTCATGTGTTCGTGTCATCCACCATCGCTTTCTGTGAACAGGGTTTCCGGTCGTTATTTCACGCAATAACGCACCATACATTTTTAAAGACGTGTTGTATCGCGTATTTATAGCGCGCAGAAGTAATTAATCGATTGCCAAGCGAACAGTCTGATCAATCGTTACTCTTAGCATAACTGTTTCTTTTAATTGCCCCTTTAATAATTTGTATAATCAAGCTTTTCTTATTCTGTAGTAACGTGTATATTAATACATAGGTTCATCGTTTATGCTATGGTATAGTAGCATGTTGTATTTATAAAATATTTAATTGCGGTTATTCTCCGGCGAGCACGACTGAAAGATTGTTCTATTAGCGAATTCGTGTTATAAATAATGCATAACAGAAAATAAATAAGTTTAATTACAACCTTACGCTTCTCTGCGACATTCGAGTTTGCTCTCACAGTCTCTACGAATTAACCTTTGTATTTCGGTGCAACGTGGAACGTTCTTTCGAAGCAACAAAGAGCTAATTAGTGGAAAACGTATTAATCTCGATCGAATCGGAAGGGGATCGACAGTAATTCGAGCGTTGAGATCGCTCATTACAGGACAGAATAAAATTTAGTAGACGTTCCCAGAAACTGAACGAGAGCTCGTGTTACGAAGAATCGCACGGGGGAGATCATGTATCGACGTGCTCGATGATGTCCTTTGTGGATCCGCAGGATCCGTAAGAGAGAGTCGGTCGACCCTGAGAAACTACACATAGCCGCAAACCTTTCCCGAAAGCGGAAACTGCGCGAGGACTCGCTCTGCTCTCCGTATCGGGTGCGCGATCGGAAGTGTTCTTCTTGGAAATCACTCGCCACGGAATGCACACGCGCTCTATTAAAGATGTACGGTAGTGCTCGCTTAAATTTCCTGAATATTTCACACTTAACTCTCGAGCTCGTCGAAGCCTATCTCAGTAGACAAAGAAAAAGAACGAAACTACTAAAGAAAAGAAGACAAACAAACTTCAGAAATGGTACCGCGAATGTAAATGGCAATCATGCAATATTTAACATTTCAATATTCAGTTTTCTCCTACCATCTCAAATGTAGTACCAGTGGAATATTGAAGTTTTTCCGATTAAAATGAGTCCACGCACGACCTAAATCGAACTAGTTTTATAGACTTCTATTCTGGACTTTTATAGTGGACTCTATATGTCCAACTATGCCGAGTCTACAAAGTTTAACCGATGTACGTTATGTTTGGGCTCATTTTAACCGGAAGAATCTCAACAATCCACCGGTACCACATTTCGGAAGGTAAGACAAAGATGAATGAATTTGAAATCATGAGATTGTTTACAACAATCAATCAACAACAATTTACTTACGATCTCCGTGCTATACTAGATATAACCCGTATACGTATCCTCTGTGGCAGTAAGTAAACAGTTTGTTTAACCCTTGACCGATGTACTGGGGTCTCTCATGACCCCAAAATTTCTGTACACTAACTTTCGCTTCTGTGCTATACGATAATTGCAAACATGGAATTTCTACGACTTCTTTGGAACATTTGGACATTTAAATTATTTAAAGGTATCTTAGAAAATTTATATAGAATTCAGGAAGGTCCTAGCGCGATACTTTATAATCTGAATAAACCAGTTACGGGTTAAACAATGTTCTGTACATTGACTGCCAGATAAAACACGTAATATACAGTTCTTGAAAACAGTTTTTTGCTCATATACGAGAGTTTACTGAAGATACAAAGATGTATCTTCAAAGATGGTATATAACAAAATCCAACTTGGCAATTGAGGTTTAAGAAACTGAGGTTTAAGAGACTGACACAGAGTACGAACTGACAACAATGTCCTCGAAAATAAATTCACCGATCCGATGGAGCCATGGGGTGTGGTGAAGATCGTCGAACGCATCGCAGCGCAACGCTCATCAAAGCTGGCTGTGATATGATCGCTCGTGTATCAGCATATCACAGTCACTTTGTGAGCGATGCACAAGCGTCGTTTTCCTTCCCGTCGTTCCCAGCGGAAGTGATCCTCGAACGACATCCAGCCACGATCGTTTCCTCGACGGTTCTAAGCGTGTGGTCGTTGGCGCATTTGGAGCGCGACCGTCGCAAAAAACGGCGATCCAAATCGTCAAAAATGGCTGTGATATGAAATCTAGAAAAGCAACACGCCACAACCAATTTGACGATTGGATCGCGTTCCTCTCCTGTTGTTCCTCCTGGCTGGTAGATCCCCGATGGTTCTCGATCTTCTCTCGATCCCGAGGATGATGACCGAAGGTGAGGGGCGTACAACGGCGCACAACGACGTCGTAAAAACGATACTCATCGTCGGCTCCTATTCCGTGTATCTGCTGCTGCTCTGCTTCTCGTTTCCCGTGTCGGGCGCGGGCGATTATTAATTAAGCGGGCACTAAGTGCACTCGATGACGGCACACGGAACACACACGCTTCCCCGACGATCGATTCTGCGGGCCAAGCTCATCAAAATGGCTGTGATATGACTCGAAACATTCCACAACCAATTTGATGTATCGGACCGCAAAAGGTATTTTCATTTCGGCGCTGGATGCAACGTTTCTGTCGCCTGTGTCTCTTCCCCTTTCTCTCTCTCTCTCTCTCTCCTTCTCTCTTCTTCGTCGCGTCCAGCTCGCGGATCCCGCCCCTCGTTTCCATGCTCCCTCAATTCCGAGGGATACGTTTGGCTTCCCGGACTCTCCGGTAATTATTTCCACGTCCCTCTCTCTCTCCCTCTCCTATCTCTTTCTCTTCTTTTTTTTTTTGTTCGCAGAATTCCTCCGGTGAGTCGCGCCGAGGACGGACACAATTTTGCTCATCAAAGCTGGCTGTGATAGTCGATCTCTATGACAAACCAACTTTGATGGTAAAAGCATGTCCCTTGTCGTGAATCTTCCTGATCCTTCGTCTGGCATCCTCTTCTTTTTATTTCTCTCTCTCTCATTCGCTTTCTCTCTCTCTCTCTCTCTCTCTCTCTCTCTCTCTCTCTCTATCTCTCGCATACTGATGGCAGCCGCTTACTCGATATTCCCGCGCATTATCTCTGTCGGCTAGTTTCACGGTACGATAGATATTACTAACGAATTTTTTCCTCCCGAATTCGCCGGTGAGCGTCGATGCACAACGGACGCCGGATGAAAGACAAGATAGTGAGACGCGATAGCGTGAGAACATCTCACTACCTATGTCTTTCAGACGGAATCCGTCCGAGACGGGAAAACGCACAATCGATACACGTTTCTCGATTCTCGAGCTCGTGTACAGGTTCTGATCAGTCAGTTATATTACACTGCGTACGGTATACTCGTACTGCGAATCTGCCTGACAAAATGAATATTTCCTGACGTTATCGATAGGCAACACAGGTCAGATTGATTTTTCCGTTTATAAAGAGCTTTGCTATTTTATATCTGACACAGTAATTCTTGCTGTAAAACCGGCAAATTCGCAGTTTGCGCTATGACATGTATAAACCATCGGTCACAAAATGTTTGATCAGAAGTGCTTGATAAGCACATGCGATTACTAGACTGTGGATTTTTATATCAAATATAAATTGATTGCATCAATTGTAAGAACGAAAGAGTCAAATCGAAATTTCCTTCTTGCTTTGACGTTTTTGATACATTTAAACTGATACGTCAATCGATACTTCTGGTTTAGATTGCACGTCATCATTTTTATTATAAATTGCAGCAGTGAGGTTAGTTCTAGGACTTGTATCGTCTCGGCATTTGGGACAAATATAGAGTAAACACTTTACTTATGAAAAGTAAAATAGGAAAGGTAAATCTCGATCAATGGGGA
This sequence comes from Seladonia tumulorum, assembly GCA_913789895.3. Lineage (NCBI taxonomy): Eukaryota > Metazoa > Arthropoda > Insecta > Hymenoptera > Halictidae > Seladonia > Seladonia tumulorum. The sequence continues at coordinate 12,956,571 of OU565272.1, forward strand.
GCACTTCGAGTGATCAAACATTTTTCGACGTACCTGCAAACAGTACTCTAAAGGTAAATCGCACTCTGATTCGCGTCTCGTATCAATTAAATCGATCGAATCAAGGATTCGAGACGCGAAAACGTTTCGGTCGTTTTCTCTCTGGGGCTTTCCTATTTACGCGACTTCCTACATACGTACTCGTTCATTAACCAACATAACCGTAGAGCCTCGAACAGCCACACCGAGTTAATCGTGGTATCGACGGAATCGTTGAATCGCGTCACGAAAAATAATGTCAGAGGTGTTCCTCCTCCTCGTCGTTCCGTTCGGCTTGGTTCCCCTGAAATCGGTTGCAACGCGATACACGCTATGGGGGCCCGAGGGGGTGTGGAGATTACGGTATCTCTTCGGGGTTGTTCGAGAGTTCTGTCGCTGCATGGAAGTAACGTGGTTGACACGTTCCCTGCCGGACCGCTTTCATGCCACTTTTGATTCATGACTGTACACGTGAAACTCGATGGGCCCGTTATAATTTCATTTATAATTCCTCGTTGATCAAAAACGACTATGGCAAGAAAATATTCCAAACGCGACAAATACCACGAAGTTGTAGACAAGTTCTTTGTAAATAGATACGTACGATAAACATTATTACCAATACAAATTTGCAGGAAATTGATTTAACACCGCTTAGCTGTCAGTATACTCGAAAGTAGTAATTAACAGTTGCGATTTAAATGAAAATTTGAGTAATATATGTATGTTTCAGACATTTTAGAATATTTTGAAACCAGAATTGAAGAAAATTGCACACAATAGGTACCCAAGTCAACTATCTGTTTTTTTTTTTTTGTTGTTGTGATGTTACATAACAATTTCTCAGCTTTACAATTGAGAAAATTACAAGAAAATTGTTTCAAGCACGCGATAAAAGCCACTAAGAGTTTCGCTGGTTCTTAAAACTATTAGCTCCGAGCCAGACGAAAATGTATCACGAGTTTATTAAATCCCGAACATTTTGCGGCAAAGAAAGAGAAGCGATATTTTTCGACAGGGATTCATTTCGAAGAATATCGACTTCCGGGTGCGGCCTGCGAAAGCGGTGCACGTGGCAGGAAGCGCGTCGAGCGGCGTAGAAGTGGAAAAGAAGATGGAAAAATAGTAAAACGATGAAACAACTTACGGTGATGCCCCAGTTAAGGAATTCGGTGGACCTACAGAGGGCGTCTATAACGGGGCAGATTTTGGCCTCGATCGTGTTGATGTCTAGAAATCCTTTCTTTATTAGCACCACCACCGCTTCCTGGGCCGTGAGTCGGACCTGGTCACCGGGGAGAAAAAGGAATTGGTCAATGAGGCTTATAATTCTTGGCCGGCTTTTACGGTACTTCTTCGCCGGGAAACGATCCGCCGTGGTTCCCCAGCCCGGAAAGCCCTGCCGAAAATGTTTCTGGATCGCCGGCTTCGAACACCGGTGAGATCGTAGAGAGAGAACCGACCGGTCCGAGAGACCGTGTAGGTAACGAACGCGCAAATTATTCACCTGAATGCCCGTGTCCTGCAGGTACTTTATCACGAAGTCCAGCAGATGATCGTGAAAAACGTCCCCGAACAGATGGGGCGCCTCCTGGCAGATCGACACCATCTGTGGCACTTCTTTCATCAGGCTGGACCGTTCCCGTATATCTGGAAAGAAATCTGGATTTCGGTCACTGTGATCGCGGAACGCAGGGGGGGGGCTGGGGTACACGCTTAATTTGATATGCAGATCCCTGTCGATAGGAGCTGCGAACGAATTCGAACGCCGTGCCAGTCGAGAATCTCGCTCGATTTATGAGAATAATTAATTACAGGTATATTCGCGTCGGATTTCTTCTCGCGTCCGTTACTCTCTATATGCAAAGCTCTACGGCTAGTTATGCCTGTTCGGCGGTAATGGTGTGCTAATGCCTGCGAATAGGCGTGCTACATCTCGTATGGAAAAGAATTTTCTGGATTAGAATAAACGGTAACGACGGATAAACGCACGCGCGGAAAGATGCAAGATGCAGAAACGGTGATTTAATTTCACGGTTAAAGGGTCGAATCTTCAACTCGGCGAAGCGAGGAGCTAACGCGTTAGCGTGTATATTTTTTAAACCAATTTTAACCTTCGAACGATGGACCATTTTCTATAATCGTATAATCAAAGTTTGAACATTTTCAAAACACTGTTTCGAAGGCACTTCTTATAGACACGTTCCCATTGTTCTTATCGCAGCGTCTGTTGATGCAATGAATTCGCCAGGAATTGAACGATAATTATGACTAGACTGCTGATCTTTATGCAAAATAAAAAAAACAATTTCTTTCTTTCTTTAACACGGAATTATTTGTTCAGGCTTTAAAATGAATTTTTACGTTAATCTATTCATTGTAACAAATTTGATTAGGAACTGTAAAATGCAAGTAAGAGAACTTACACAATATCATACATTTAATTTTTTTCAATTTCTATTTTATCAAATAACTTACTTTGATTTCGTGGAATTTTTTAGCTTTCTTCTTTTGGCGTTCAAAGTGTTAATTATTCTATTAAGCTGAAACCAATACGTTGGTGCTCTCGAATCTTTTTAATATGTCCACTGCTTTAAATTGTGCTTACCCCGATTTTTGTCATAAATGCATAAAATCCGCAGTCTAATTATGACAGTCTGGGTCGACACGACTTCGCTGTCGGACGGTCAACAAAATGAAATCGTTCGGTGTAACCAAGTGTGAATCCCAATTATAATGTAAATTCGTGAGACATCCGTGGGGACGAGAGAGGCGCGAAGTGAAAACTGTCGGCGTTCTAACAAGAAATCCGATCGTTTCTTTGCGACTCACGATCGGAGTGCCATTCGTGCGTCGAAAGTGAGAAAAACAGGAGGCAGCAGGCAGGGGGTCTACTCCTCGGCGTTTTCTCGACCTTGGCTAGTTTTTATTCTCGTCCGAAACGACGGGTAGCCGCCGCCGTGGCCGCCGGTTTCGTGGAAATACCTGAATGAAAAAGGGCGTCGCAAGCTGGCGTCCCTGCTGATTAGGAAAACTCGCACCTTTCAACTCTGCCCGAGCCCCTCCGACAACCATAAAGAACCAGAATTCCCCGCAGGTCATTAGGGAAACGACCGATCGGTCGACTACTTAACCGGACAGGTGCAACGTGGACGTCGGTGAACAACGTTGTGAAAATTACGAGTTTCCGGGGATGGTTTCCCCATCGAAATTCTTTCCGGTCCGCAGGAAACAACGGTTCGATGTGAAAAAGAAATAAATAAAAAATGTTGTTCACATACCAGATTTCTCAACCACCCCCATATCCTTCTTAGACTTCAACCACTTTCGACGAGCGATCCGCGTTGAGAGACCATATGGCCGTATTCTCGAGGTCCTCTTCAGCAACGTTCACCTCCGACGGCACAAGGAAAAACACGTTCCACGCATCTCGCGACTGCCTGGCTGTTTACGAGCAACTCGATTCCGGGGAAAAAGCGCGGGAAAACTGGTGACGCCGACTCACGCGAGCATTCGGGAAAGTACCGAGAGTACTATGTAAATCGAAAACGAAGAAACACCTCCGACGCACTTGGAAAATCCACTTAATTAGCGTACGCACAGGAATTAACACGGGACGACTTTTCCTCGAGAACCAACGTTCAAAGTCGAAAGAGCACGCCGAAGAGAAGAGACACGTTGCCAGCGAAGAGCGTGGGTGCGACTGAGGGTCGAGGATTTCTTGTTCGCGGGAAACGCATCTTCCCGGTTTGTCGGGCTTTTCCAGCTGCGAGGAGTGGGGATAAGCGGGGTAGCCTCCCCACTCCATTCGCGGGCCCAGCAGCGTCGAAAAGGGGGAAAGCCTAGCGCAAAGGGTAGGGGACCCGCCGACAAAACGGGACTCGTCCCTTTTCGGTTGTTTTCGCGCGCCCTTCGTGAGGCCCACGGCCCGAGCACGTGCTCGCTTTTCCCTCCGCTTCTACCACCCCCGTGTCCCTCACCTCCCCGCCACACCCCGAATCAGTCCTTGTTTCCCGTTTCGTTGAGACTTCCATGATCCGTTCTTCCTCTCTGCTTCCTTACGCGAAGGTATCCCCGCCCTCCCTCGCGGTCTCTTTTTCCCTTCTCGAGGCGAGATGAAGAAGCTCCGGGCTTCTTTTCTCTGTCCCTTTTCCCACTCTCCCTCTCCATACCACCCCCTTCCCTTTTTCCCCGACGCAGCCTCCTGCGTCCATTAATCACGCACCGAGTCTTATCTTCTCCGCCTACTCCGTCCTTACGCGCCTTCTGCCCCGGACAAGATCCCGCCAAAAATATCCCGCTGCGCTCCTTCAGGATTAAGCATCACCGATTACGCGCTCTCTCTCTCTCTCTCTCTCTCTCTCTCTCTCTCTCTCTCTCTCTCTCTCTCTCTCTCTCTCTCTCTCTCTCTCTCTCTCTTTCTTTCCCTCTGGCACAAATGTTAACGTCTTTCCCGACTTCTAATTTTGAATAGCCGGATATTCTGTAGATTCTTCTGAATAAGATAACATTCATTTTTTTCTGAATATTTAGTAAATTTACTGGGGAAGTGTCGCATTGATTTACATAAAATGTAATAAAGCCATAAATAGAAGTTACGAATCACGGTTCATCTTCAATGTGGAAGCTAGTTTAACAAAATGCGTTACGAGGACAGTGGTGCTCAACGCTGGCGCCATGGTCGCTTTTCGCGCTCTGCTCGAAAGTGTTCATTTCTTGGAGTGCATCGAAGAGCATCTGAACAAAATTGCTGTTTAGTTTAAACATTTATTGCGATCGAATTATTGTTTAACCCCTAGTTGGTACGATGGCATTTTAGCAAATTCAATCCGAACGCGATAGCAATTTAATTAATGCTCGGGATTTGAAATCGAATCAATATTTGAATGTAGCACGATAAAGCTACATCTCATGCTGAAGAGATTATTTTAATTGTCTATCATTCAAAGAATCAACAATATAAACTGACGGTTAAGTATACTTCGACGTTGAAACTGTATTATTAAACAGAACTACCCAAAAAGTTCGTATATTGGTTTCTTGTGATAAGAAACAACGATATAACTGTTATCATTGATACACAGAACACGTTCAAAGTTGAAATTTCTCGAAACTAAAGAGTTAGTTGATAATCATGATATCGTAGCATTTTTGTATTTTCGAGATACAAGGATACGTATCGTCGGAAGAGCGTATTCGAAACAGAAATACACGTGACCCAAGAGATAATTGAATTTGAGAAGGTTCGGAAGCATAAAAGATGTAACATCGCTGGCTCACGCACGAAATTAGTCTCGTTAAGCAGCAGACCATTCTCCGAATCTATCAATTAATTACGGCAGAAACATAATGTTGTCCGCTAATTAAGAGAAATAATAGGCAATAGAATATCTTGAAAAGGTTTCGTTAACATTCGAAATCTAGATCTTCGTGATCACGAGAACTTACGCGACAAATAATAAGCTTCGATAATAAGTTTGTTTTCCATTTATTCGAGACAATCAGGAAAAAATTTAGATTTATCGATATCACACATCTGAATCGACGTCTGCTCAATGCGATAAAATCTAAGTATCGGGAAGACTACTCTCATCTAGTTGTACCCAGTTTATTATAGTTATGTTACCAGGTTCATTGTACCGTACATAATGCTTGATACACAGTTACAGTAAGTATCGAATAATGTTTATTTAAAACATATACGAAGTAAAGCTGATATAATAGATAAAACCGTAGTAATTGCTGAAAAGGTATGCAATAGAAAAATGGCGACAACTAAAACAGAAAACAGAAAAACAGAAAAAGTGGAAATTTGAACAGACCATTTTAACGATCCCCAGTACGCAAAACGCGTAGACAATATGTTCAGTTAACTTGGTATCGATATACTCGGTGTAGATCAGATATCCTACAAATATAAACTATCAAAAATGTAAAATGTAAATTAAATAGAAAATATCAAAGGATCCTGAGCATTTGTAAGGATTAAATTCGCCAATGTAGGACAGCGAGGAGGTTCCGAATTTGGAAAATTCTTTTCGACACCGAAAAGTCTGTCCCATTCAAACCGGGAAACGCAAGCTGCGTTTCTTCATCCTCGACGATAAAAAGGGCGACGCACGCGCGTCGAATCGTCCGTCAGCCCCGAGTTTCCGAATATCCTTGTGCATGTGGCGAGGAAAAAGTCGGGGTAGCGGAGGGGTGAGGGGGTGGGGGAGGCGGTGTAATCGCTGGAGGAAACGATGCAACTGGCGTCCTCGACGTCGAAGGAAAAAGGGCGCGTGTCCCTCGGATTTCCGTAGGAACCGGGGTGTCCCAAAATACGTGAACAAGCGGCGAAAAGCGCGCCTTGTGTCGCGTGCCCCCGAGTTTTGGATTCTCGTGCCCTTCCCGCCCTCCTTCTCCCGCGTCCCTGTCCCTCCCTTCGTTTCGATCTGTCCACGGAAAAACACCGATGGCGGCACGTGTTCCACGGGGCAAGATGTTTCCCCGTGGATATTGGCCCCCAAAAATAGCCCGGCCGGTGTGCGACATTCGTCGGGATCATGGACGATCGGGGTTGCAGCACCACCTTTCACCCGACAGTTGCATCCCTCAGGAGACGATACCTTACAGGAAAAGAGCTCTCTCCCTCTCTCGTCCACAAACACCGAAACATCGAGGCAACACACGTCGGTTGTCACGTGCCACCCCCGAAAAAGTCGGCTGCAGCCCGACTGTTGACTCGCGTTACAAAGCCTCCCATTTTCTTTTTTTTTTCACGTTCTCGATATTTCTATGAAGTTTTTTCGGCTATCTGTTTTAATTTTTTCCACAAGACCGCTGGTTGGCGATTAAAAAGTGATCTTCAATCTGGTGGACACTAGTGAAATTTTCAAGCTAACGCTGAACCTACCAAGCTCTAAACATGAAACATCTTACCTTATGAAAATGACACGACTAAATTTATTTAGATTTTCTGCTGTCTCTGTTCGTATTTACTTGAATAAAGAAATTTCTCGAATCACTTTCCACGGAAGCAATTTTATAATTTCAATAATTGTAAAATAAAAAATATGAGACCGGCGGAAATAGGTTTAGTGTAAGTACGTTCACTATTACCGTTTATGTCAGAAAAAAATCTTCGCAGTTACAATTTTCTTTCGAATGCGGTCTATTATATCCTGTTGAATATGAAAAGACATATTTTCACAAAGAAGCTATAAATTTTATGAATCTCGTGAAAAAGCTTAAACTCCTTAGATATTACTATATTACTATATTAGTAATGCTTTGGGTGTCCCCCACAGTTTCCAAGTAATTACACTCTCAAAAGAAAAGAAAAAAAAATCAGAAAGTTATGACTCGTTAAACGGTCTATACATTTTATGGGGCGCCCTGTATTACTGCGTTATATTACTAAGCTGTAATTGCTATCCGTAATAAAAATTTCCTAGTGGTATTCAAAGAACTTATTCCACGAACAATACCTTGTGCGATTGCTATTCATCTCGCAGGTTATTTATGGATTCCTTTTTTACCGTTATACACTTCAATAGCTGAAAAATGTTTAGAATGTCTGGTAATCGAGCAGTTAATGATCTACAGAGTACAGTGTTGTGTGATATGCGCTTCTGATTCTAACTTTTCATTCCTTTACAGTTGTCTTTGCCGTATCCTAGCGGTATCGTAGTGGAACGGAATTCCTTTGCAATTCTCTCTGACGATAGATTTTCCACTTATTCACCGTATCTATTGCAATGAAACTTAAATTTCAGTATTTTAACCAGATGAAAATAACATAACAGTACTTATTATTATTCTTTCGTTTCGTTTATTCGTTTCTGTCCTAAATGCGTAAAATCTGCAGTCTAATAATGACTTATAATGGTTACAATCTGCATTTTTATTACAAATTTGTTTGCCATCGACGTGTCCAAATGTCCAACGTCATTATCAACTAGCAACACGCCTCGTTTGTTGCGTTATAAATAAAAGAAAATTGAAAAAGACTGAAACTTCTGCACACACCTAATAATTTTCGTAAGTCGTAAATCGTACCGAAAATGTCCATTTTATATAAAAATCTACAGTCCACTTATGACATTTCGAAGAAAATTTTCCTTGAAAATGGTTTTCCAAAAATTGGAATCGTGATTACAAGAGCGGAAGGCGTTAATTAACTCGAAGAACGGTCCCGTTCCTCACAAGTGACGCAGAGAATTGTCATTTTGCGTAATGATCAGCCACTTAGAATCTTTCGACCCGAAGAAAATCATTTTTCCGACATGTCTGTGGAAATTCCGAAAGTTCGAATCGTTGTCCAGCGATTAGGAGTGGAAATTAACGTTTCCCTGGAAAGCGACCGTTGGGCGGCTCGTTAACGACGTTTGAACGATCGACGGCGTTTATTTACAATTCGTACGATTCTCTTTTGTGGCCGCGCGAGTCGCGCATTAAGAGCTGGAAAAAATAAAGGGGACGGGTGTCGTTGTTGTTGTCTCGCAGGACAGTGGAGGAGAAGCCTATAGACGTCGCTCGACGACGGCGACGCGCAAGGTCTTAAAGTATTTTCGAAGGCTCCTGAAAAGAAAGGAGCCATTAGTGGGATGAAAACGCAGTGGCGCGTCGTTCGCCACGTTTCCCCGAACCGGGCCAGGTAAAAAGAAAACGTTTTTCGCGGAAGGATCGCTCTTCTACCCCGGGCCCACCCCGAACCCCGCGCCGCCGCCGACGCCGACGCTGCTTTTTCAAAGGTTCGGCGACCACGGGCGACGCGTTTCACTGTAGAGATACTCATCGACAGAACTTTGTTGGATGACCTTTGAACACGATTTTCCAGTTCTGCGAAACAACCGACTACGAACGCCGACGCTTTTTTCCCCGACTTCCGCGAACGGGCAGACTCGATTTTTCAAACGACTCACGCGTCGTGTTCTCCTCTCTCACCCTTCGGCCATCTACACTGGGTCAGAAAACTTTTCGCTCTTTCTACCAATAATTTCGTGCCACGGTTCAAACGAAACCGTTCACCCCTTGGACTACATTATTTATTTTCTGGTTGGAAAAAGAATTTCTAATTCATCGTTCAGAACTTCGTACAACGAAAACGAAAATTTACATTTATTTCACGCTTATGTTTTTCCTAAAGACATTCCCCTATCCACAAAGTGTTCGCATTCTTCTTTTTAGAGAACAATCTGCAGGACACTGTAAGATGGCAGAACGTTTTTGAATAGAATAGACAACATTTATAGCGTACTAATATTTTTTTAACTACATTCTTCAAGAATTTTCTCACCAGTCTAAGGTATAATTTAGATGTTAACACATACTTTATTAGACACGAAATTATTGTGTTAGGTTGTAATAAAAAAGCTTATTGGCGAATTGCCTGTCTGTACAAGTGGCTGTGCACATTTAGCAAGGGTCACCTTATAAGAAATGTGCCAAAGAACTGCATTTGTAAGTGGTACCAAAAATGAATATTTTTCAAGTCTGCGTAACGCAAAAAGATACCTTAACTAATTGCTGTCGTATCGAATACACGAACACCGTTTTTCTTGCGTATAGTAATGCTATTTTATAAATTGTTCTAATTCTTAGAATTTTATGTTACGCATTTAGCCAAAAACAATGTTTATACGGTTTTTCGACCTAAACGAGATTCGTACCTCGTCACTACGGATTCCAAAGAGATTCCGGAAACGTTCGAGCCACTTCGCACCGGGGAAAATGGTTAGGTATCCGTGGCTCTTTCGTTAGCTCCTTAAGAGTCTATTTTATTTTGAATTCCTGCGAGTGGAGCAGACGAAAAAGTAAACGGTGTTACGCGGCTCGTATAAATACTTCGGAACATACACGGAAGCCACGAGTAGACTTCCGGCGAGGCACGTGCTGCACCGGAAGCGGGGACAATCTTGTCGTCACCTCGTGGAGCAACAGCCTCGCTCTCTGCAACCCAACCGGCTTCATCATTTACCCCCCATAACACGGAACGTTCTGTCTTCACTCAAGAACCACGTTCTATCCTGTCTCCCTATTTTTAAACATCTTCCGCCTACGTGTTTCTTGTTCAGGGAAATAGAAGGAAACGAGCGGAAAAACAAATGGCGAACCGCCGAAAAAGGAATTTCTCCCGGAATACTGCTACCCTGACGGACTTTTTAAGTGGTTCGAGTTAGGCACCGTAAATATTTCACGGCCGTGACGACTGCCGAATGCACGAGTTGCGAGAAATTAATCTTGGCACGGTGGATCAAGAAATTATTCCAACACCAAATTGCTGATTCTTGAAAAATTGTGTTTTCGGTCATGTGAAGCCCTCATGGTAGCTTACATTATGCTAGAGTTCGAAACAAAAAATTGTAGAGCAATTTTTGAAGTGTCGTTAAAAAGGGAAAGCTTTAATCCCAAAATCTGCGATAGATTCGTTCACGAAACAATGTTCTAACGTTTTTACAGACATTTTCGGTTTATGCTGTACAAAATTATCATAATTCAAACATCGAAAATTCAGTATATTTTCAATTCAAATATTTTTTTGATCCATCGTATATTAAATAGAAAAAACGGATTTTCCTTGTTGTAAAGAGTGTTTCTGGAAAATGAGTGTTTTCGTAAAGTTCCTCTTTCAGCCATAATTGGCTAGAGCATGGCTTATGGCATTCGAGGGATGAAATTGTATAAAGAATAAGAAGATCAATAAAAATTATGTTTGTAGGAACGATGAAAGTGCTGTGCGATTGAAAATGGTGCGACGATCGATGGTCAAAGTGTCGTGGCAACGTGCAATTTATCAGTTTTCTCGTTGCCAGCACAACAAAGATTTAGTTTTGTGCGAACAAGAGACCCATGAAACACTGTGTATATAGAAAGAGAAAATCTTGAAAAATTAGTTTACTCTTTCATTGATCAAAGAATGAACTTTTATTCGCAATAGTTCACCGTTTCGCATGTCTTCAACTTCTAGAAAGATGTACAGATTCTTAACACGTCAAGTGCCACGCCAGCACGTACCGAAGAAATCTAATCAATTTTTTAATTGAACTGATAAGGCAAGATTTATTATAGTCACAGCTATTTTAACTCTCTACACTTCATAGATCCTAACGGAACTTTTGAAGAATTAATGTTGAAATCTGGTAAGAAATATTGTGTCGGTCATATCCGACTGACGTGGCGGATAACATGTTAAAATAACCATGCGTTCCTCGCAACGTTAATCCGTCAGTGCTACAAAATTATGTACAAGCTGCCGCCGATATTTAAGTGCATTTTACGCAAATCAAACACGAAGAAGCCAGGAAAGCGTAACAAGCGCAAATAAAAGCCGCGAACTGTGCAAAAATACATGCGTGCGCGAGGTACAAAGGATTTGGCTCAGAATTATTTCCAATCCTTTACTATCAAGCGTAAAATGTGCAACACTGTTACAACTTGTACAATGTGTGTACACTACGAGATTATGCAGGTGTTAAAGCAAAGATCAATAAATTACGTACAGCGAAAATAAATGTGAAATATCTCCAGCATATTCTACAAACTAAGGTACATTTACCAAATTAAAAATATAAGAAGCAAAAATGAATATCTAAACAACTAAAATAAAATGGAAACTGCGCGGGAAAAAATGTAAAAAGTAAGCAAATTTAAGATCGGACAAGCGTGTGAGATTATTCGTGTTTTTAAGCATTAATAATTGATTTTCTCATTGAACGTTAGGTTTCGCATGGGTAATAGGAATAAATACATATGTAGCGTGGTTCTACCACTCACCGTTGTCTTCGACGATCCCTCGTACCGACTGCATGATCCCGTCGACGTCAAACTTCGACTCGCTGTCAACGGCAGTGCGAAATACGGTTAACAATATTTGGCCGATCTTTTGGCTGTAACAAGCAAGAATAAAACACAAATTAGACGATGCCTAGCTCGAGAGAATGCATTTTCAACTTAAATCTATTCTCCCATAAAATCGAATATTCACATTCTTCCCGCCGTTGAAATATCGACGAAACGAGCAACGTTTGCGCAAAGTTTCATACGATCAGCTTTGTGCTCGACGCTCGAAAGCATCGAACAGTCAACCAGAGAGTTGAATCTCGCGGCACACGATCGAGATCCATCGGATCGAGGGCCGGACACTACGGCGATCGATTCGCCGGCAAAAGGGTTCATCCCTGAGGAAGGGGATGGTCGGGAATTTATGAACGACTTTCTTTCCTGCGGATCTCGCGGCGAATAAATCCACGGCTGAGCCCGCGCGATATTACTTGAAAGACGCGTCCTAAAAGAGTGTAAAACGAGGAACGGAGCCCGCTGAAAGAGCCGGCTGGGTGGGGGAGGGGTGCGCGCGAGAGGTTTACCCAAGGAAAATTACATTTTCTCGGCGGAATCGCCGCGAATGCAAATACCAGCGCGGGACGATAATTAACGGCGACCGGGAGAGAGAGAGAAAGAGAGAGAGAAAGAGAGAGAGCAGAGGAAGAAGTAGTCGGGGATGGAACTTTTAACAAGGAGCGAGGAGAGAAGACGCGCGACCGATCCAGTCTTGCGCGCCCTCGAAATTCCCGAGATCGACGAACTTCCATCGGGGGGCCGGTTTCTCGGGCTAATTCCGTCGAACTTCTTCCCGAAGAAGAAGAAGAAGATGAAGAAGAATTTCTCACCGATGGACTTAACGATCGGTGGAGAGAAAGAGAGAGAGAGAGAAAGAACGTGTGGGACCAATCACAGGTCTAGACAGGGGATGGTTGAAAGGGAGTCAGTGGTTGTCAGTCGGCCATCGAGTCGGCATCGCGAGGCGGCATTGGTAGAGCGTGCTCACGAGGAGCCGACGATCAGAAAATAAGAATGAAAAGGTCGAAAAAGCGCTGCGCACAATGTAGCGGCCGATAATACGGTTCGGCGGGGAAGCGAAAAAATATAGGCGCGGAGGGGAGGATGGGTGGGAATAAAACGAAAGCGATAGGTGGACCAGGAGAGAGACAGAGAGAAGAGAGGGAGATAAAAAAAAAACACGAGGAACGGCGCGGGGGAGGGGGGTAGACGCGAAGACGAAGGAAGGAAGTAAGGAGGAAGAAAGGCGAGAAAAGACAGATACGCGAAGAGTTCGATCCTCCCGTTTGGCCTCGCAAAGACTTCCCTCCACCCTGGCTGTGTTGGTGTGGAGGTGGTAAGGCTACCCTCTCCAGACTATGGTGCGTGAACGGATGGATACGCTGCGAGCTGGTCGGTTGAGTGGAGGGGCGAGGGAAGGAGGGGGTAGAGAGAGAGAGTGAAAGAGAGAGAGAGAGAGAGAGATAGAGAGAGAGAGCAGTTACAAGTCTCGTATCAAGAATACCGTGAGCGGGAGAGAGAAGGAGCGAGACGCGGGACGCGGTACAGGGAGGCGCAGGGAGAGGGGGGAAGCGAGACTGGGGTGGGGGGTAGAACTGGCACCAACGAAAGATCGTTTGCGGTACCCCACCAGAAGTTTACCAGACGATCGCCGGTGGGGGGAGGCTGTTCTCCAAAGTCGTTGGAGAACGGGCAGAGGGATGGTACCGCCCGTGAACGCCTACTGTGTCGGCGCAAACATGGCCGCCTCCGGCGTCGCCGACGACCGCCGCCGCCGACCACGAGGGGCAACGACGTCGGCCACGCCGTCGTCGTCGGCGTCGTCGTCTTCGTATCGTCTCGCCGGCGGTTTTCCTTCTCCGAATTCGGGAACCGAATCGAACGGCGATCGATGCGATTGCTCGATAACGCCGAATGATCTTCGAACGGGACCCGGCGCTCCCGGGTTCCCGAGGGAAAGAGCCACCGGCCGGAAAGACACTTCGCATCCCCTCCGGCCCCCAAAATTGAAGTAGAGCCCGGGTAACTTCGCGGCGCTGCGCATGTTCGAGCTTCACAGGACGGCTCGTAAGATCGATAGGGAAGACGACGGTTTCGTGACCGGCGGGCTTCCGCGGGCGGTGGTTTCGATTTTAGGGGAAAGTCGATTTGCCGTGGGATTGCTCGGAATAATGGAACCTCGGGCTGCTTGCGGGCCATTTTTGCCTTTGCTTTCCCTTCGATTTCGTATCGTGTGTCCCTGCGATCCAAGGGGACGTATCGATGGACGTCGATACGGAATTGTTTCTTTGCAGCGAAACCGTACGACGAAAGGTTTAAGGAATTTCCGAATGTCTGCCTGCCGTTTCTTTTATTTATAAAATCTTATGGTCTATGCTTAGGACACCGACGTAATCGTTTTTCAAGCTTTCTCTTGGAATTACCAAAATTCTCAAATATCACCCTGTAGATGAATAGTACCGGGTTTTAGGACACCATTATAGACGATTATTTCTCCCAACATATCTGCCTTGAACATTACGATCATAAAGATTACAGTTTTTATAAAATACTCAATAGACAATACAATATACTATATACTATATAACAATATACAATATACTATATAACAATATACAATATACTATATAACTCAATATACTCGATAAACCAAAGAGTTTTTCCTACACTTCTTTTGTACACATCATTTTCACTTCACTCATATTCCTTCGGACAAGTTACACGCGAATAGAATGAACAGCTATTCAGATAAGGTCTTGTGAAAAACAAACGGCAGTTTGTCTAACTCGATTAACAAGTTTGCTAATGATTTCGATTGCATCGGTGACTCGATCGTTTCTTTCAAATGACGTGTGCACTCTGCGCAAGAGTTTGCGACAAGCGAATGTACAACTTACAATATGGAAGGAAGAAAGCGTTCGTAATAATAACGAATAAATAAAAGCACAGACAAGATAAAAATCGTGTTATAATTTTCCAGGTAAAAATTAATCGATAACGAGGCGTCTCTTGGAACGGTTCCAGCGCGTTTCCAATTCGAAACAGTCCACTAATTAATCGGATAGATCTGGTAGAGTAAAAATCGTCGATATCGGTGGCCGAGAGGTTGGCCCCGTTCTCATTATCGATATTAAAGCCGGAGCTCCATTAACAGGGTCGCCAGTTATCACGACAATAACACCGGTGGTGCACGCGTATCCGCGTGGCCTGCTTCGCGTATAGGACGGACGAGCCTTCGAACCGGCTCCGAAATTTCATTAGCCGCTGGATGAGTCGTAGTCGGAAGCGGAAGTAGACGAGTCGAACTCTTTACGAGTGAGACGGCCGGGAAATATCCACGGGAAAGATATATATCTTGGACGTCGCGTGCAGACTCCTCTGATACATTGTATTCGAGTCGCGTGTGCGCGCCTCGTATCCCGTTCAACGAGGAAAAGTGGATTTGCCGGTCGTTCCCTTGGTCCTAATGCCGCGCCGGGGAGACAGAAAGCGATAAAAGTGGATATCGTTGACGGAATATCCTTGACTCGTCGCCGCGAAGCTGTTCGCGACGCAAAGTGGCTTATCGTTCGAACGACTGCGATCATTAATTGGCGCGGTTCGCGTTTTAGGCTGTGAGAAAACATCTCCCTATCTTGTAAGCAGCTAAAAGGGTCTTCGAACGAGTCGATACCTGTATTTAAATCGAATCGAGCGGTTAAGCAAACGATACTCGATGGAATCACATTTGATGGCCGGCCATTTTCATTATAGCTTCATCCCAGCGATTATTTAGCCGGACTTTGTACCCGTATTTCCATAAGAATAGGACAAAACCTCTCAAGAGTTGTTTCTTTTCTCAGAAAATAAAAAGCAAATTAAATGAATGGAGGTGTTATCTCGCGGAAATGATATTATATTGGTCTTTGAATATTTTCACTTTCCTTTTAAGTAGCACCGAACGTGCCGAAATGCGTGCGTTTTAATCGAAATTGTGTGGTAAGCGTATTAGAAACGACATTGTTCTCGTTTAACAAACGGTGAAACTGTATCGTAAAAATCTGAACGTATAAATCGATTCTGTCAAATTTATAAAATTCCGTGCCACGAACAGCTGTGAACAACTTTGTTTTGAATCGACTGACCAGATAAAGATGAATGATTCGTTGAAACGGATAACGTTGAAACGATACCATGAATGAACGTAACATACTGATAAATACGTGGTCGCGTTTTGACCCTTAACCCGTGACGCGCTAACATTGATTACCGTTCCGCGAGTGCTTTCAAATATTAATGTCGAAAAATCTGAAACTCCGCCGTTCTTTAGAAACTCTGTAACGACGTCACCACCACCGTGAAACGAGTTTCTACGGTACAATGAAACGTTACACATAGAACTTTTAATTACTTCAAGAAGTAGAGGAATTCATTTGTTTCCGGCAACTCCGTACCCAATGTTGCAACAACAAAGGACGCGATAATTGCATAATTGATGCCTCGAAAGATTAATCAGACGAATTCCCCCGGTTAAAAATTTATAAAATTTTCATGGACCTTAATCAGTATTTTCGAAGCTGTTTCTCGCGCGTGTTCGAAAGATGTTTTATTCATTCGAGGGTGATACCGCCGCGACGATAGTATTCAGGCTGTAATTCTCATCGATCATCGATTGAACGAAGTCGATATCGGTCGGTTCGCAGAATAAACGCAGCCGCGATCGACCGTAGTACATCATTCGACAAAGTTTACCGCGGCAGGGACAAGTTGACTGCGCTTTCCAGCTACCGGAAGCCAGCTGTTATCTCAAGAAGCAAGCCGGCACCGAACGACAAAGGCTCGTCTCGACCTCGTCTTTGACACGAACGACCCACATTCAACGTGCGCGACCGATGGCAGAATCGGTGGCGCGCATTCAACGCGCGGCATCGTGTTTTCGAAAATCACGAAGAATAACCTGGAAGACGCAACTCACGTGGAACGCCGCTTCACAGCCGACACGGAAGTTGCTGCCTCGAATCAACCCTCTGCGACCGAGTGTTGAACATTTCAAACTGACAGGGATCGAAGACAATTCGCAATCGAGCCGTTCGATGCAAAAAATGGTGCAAGTTAAACCAATAATTGAATAATAAGAATTAACACGTTGACTGCCATGTCACCCATATGTGGGTGACGGATTTATTTCTCCAGATTTTGCAATAAATTTTTACGTTAATACATTCATTGTACCAAGTTTGATTAGGATCTGCAAAATTTAAGAAAGTTGGATGACTACTCGATATCATACATTTAATTTTTTACAATTTTTATTTCATTAAATACCTTACTTTGATTTTAGGGAATTTTTGAGGTTTTCAGTTTGGCAGTCAAAGTGTTAAGTAAAACCGCTGCAAAACAGTACTAGCGAATAATGTAACGTTTGTCTTACGCAAGCCACGTTAGAGTTACTAATTATTTGATTCGGTGACCATTAACACTTTGATCGCCAAACAAGAAAGCTCAAAAATTCCATGAAATCAAAACAAGCTATTTAATAAAATAGAAATTGAAAAAAATTAAATGTATGATATTGTGTAGTTCTCCAAGTTTCTTGCATTTTACAGATCCTAATCAAATTTGGTACAATGAATATATTAATGTAAAAATTCATTTTAAAGCCTGAACAAATAATTCCGTCACCCATATATGGGGTGACATGGTAGTCAACGTGTTAAAAGAAGAATACTGTCTGGATAGAAGAATTTAAAAATGTACAAGGTAAGAAAGCGGGAATAAATATTTGTCGCGCGTTACTGTTTCTTAAATATGATGAATATTATGGAAACACGCCAGCGTAGAAAATCCCAGCGATCCCTTTAAAGCCGCGAACAATGAGATTCCTGCAACGGGTCAAACAGTCCGGGCATTCACGCGGCGAAGGTTAATACGCACCGGAAACCGAATAAATTGCCGTTTCCACCCCCTTTGCTGCCCTGTCATCGTCGCGCGACCGATCGTTTGTCTGGCAATTTTTCTCAAGGAGGCTAGCGCGTCGCCGGGACAAGATATATTCCCATGGGTCTGAAAAAGCCGCCCCTTCAATATCCCTCGTCGGGGTCCGTTCTATTGGCAGTGGGACGAGGGTAGTTGACAGGGCTATGGGGTACGCGCACCGGTACTCGAATCTCGCGGCCGAGGTACCGGCTTCCCCGCACGAGACTTTCCACGGCGTTCGCCTTCACACGGTTCTTCTGCCCCCTTGGATTTGTTTGGACACCCCATTCGTGCCTCTCTTACCCCCTCCACCGTCGCTTCCTCTCTCTTTCTCTCTCTCTCTCTCTCTCTCTTTCTCTCTCTCTATCTGCCCCCTTTCCTCTCACGTTTTCTGGACGCATCCGATTGTCCCGCGCAACCGTGGTTTCCTTCTCGACCCGGCCATTGTTTCATCGGAAGACAAACGCCGGCAAACGAATTGCTCGGAAACGAGGGACACGAAGACCAGGAGGAGAGAGCAGAATGCGGCGCTCTCTCGGGGCCGAAACGCTTCACGGGGAAAATTCCCCATAGTCATGGTAATGAAAGCTGATACAGGTTTAAGCGCGCGCGCGCGGCTTCGATACTCCTTTCGAGAAAACTTCGGAAGCCGCAAAAGGAAATCGGCAACAGGCCGAAGCCTAGCAAAAGCACTCGATTCCTCGAACCGTTTATCGAGGGTGAACGATCAGTTCTTTCCTCTATCCGCGGCGTTTAATCGAGTAGGGAAATTAGCACTAAACTGGCCACCGGCTCTCCGATCCTTAACGCAATTAGCGATTGTCTGCGAATACCCGCGAAAGAGGGATAAATTCACCACAGATTGCCATCCTTTATGGCGGCGATCGCTGGATCGGGTAAACAGCCGATTATTTTTCATTTCGCTAGATTCAGTAGCTTCAACGTGTCCTGGAACAGTAATTAATTCTTTCGAAGATAATATTTTTATTGTTGTTTTCCAACAGCTTTATAGGCTATAAACGCATAGAATTCTTAGACTGCCGACGAATAATCTTCTCCCATCCGTTTCCAAGCGTTCCACGTCAGCGTAATTGCTATTTAACGACCCGACACATTTCAGCCATGCGCAGACATTAATTTTCAATAAATCGCACTAAGGTCGCAGCGAACTGCAATTTTTTGCCTGTAAAAATTAGATGGCGCTCGAAACTTGGACGCGAGCGTTTACCGCGAGGCGGCCCGTTTAACATATAAAGCGGTAAATAACTAATCGAGAACAGGTAGAAAAAGTATTTTATTTTTAATCAGTGAACCTTGTGAAACGCGACTTCGATAGACCCGATTCGTAGCAAACAACATTTACGTGGATTAAGTAAACGTTTTAGAGAAACGACATTTTTTTTTAACTTAATGTAATTTCAACTTGTGACGCACACTCCACTGGGCTTTTCCAAATTGTAACGGCCAAAGCGACGCCCCGACATTTCTGGTTTTACTTACAATTTGGCTATTTCATTTCAACAGCCCGAAACGAAGGAAAATAATCTTCGGGTTCGCCGTCGGGGGCAAAAGTACGAAAACTCGTTGGGACGAGGGACGCGGAAAATCTGGGCCCGGAACCCTGTAATTTAGGGGAGCCAGCGCCAGGACTGGCCAGGTGCGCGTGTTTCGTCGGATGCGGATAACGGGAGAACAGACGGAGAAAAATGACTGGAAAAGAAACAAAAAAAAAAGAAAAAAAAGAAAAAAGAACAGAAAGGGACAAAATTTGTCCGCCGTCTGTATATGCATCTGTCGTACGGGCGCGTTCCATTCCCGTTCCGTTCCATCCGTCTTAATACGCCGGGGCATTGTGCCAATGAAAGAGCCGCGCATCAACCAGAAAAACCGTAATTTGTCGAACTCAACTCGGACTAGCGTTTCCAAATGTCGCGGGCCGCTATCGCGTTAACCGTGTCCGAGGGTTTCACGCGACGCCATTTTTCCCTCTGTTGCGGTGACGGCGCCAACGCTGTGCGTTGCTCCCGGTGCGATGGGTCTTTCGCGGGCCCCCTGGCGAAATTTTCCTTTTACCGGTCGAGAACGATGCTGAGAATCGGGGGAGGATTAGCTCGAGCAGATCTCGAGCAATTTCCACGAGTCGTAAACAGAAACGATAAAGCCGATCGCGACGACCGACTTCCGCTCGATGAACTCCAGAATTGGTCGACGCGCGTAAATCATCCGTGGCTGACGCTCGAGAAGGCCGGGGAAAGAGACCGGGGAGAGAGAGAGTGAAAGAGAAAGAGAGCGAGACCTTTCGCATTTTGCGAGAGAACCTTGCAATCGGATTACGGGCCAAGAAATCGAACAATCGCGATCGCATCAACACAGAGAAACACTGCCGGGAGAGCCCCCCCGGGGGGACCAGGGACGAAACAGAAAGAAAAAGAGAAGAGGAACACGAACGGAAAGGTGATTTAAGCTCCGAGAGGATTAACGCGTATTCGTCCAATTGGTTTATGGTTTCACGCTCTTCCGACGACAATAAATAAGCGTCGAACCGTTTGTTGGGGGCCAACGAAGGCGCTCCCGGAGACCCGAAACGGGAAAAGGACCGAAGGACCGAAGGATGAAAGGAGGATCACGTGAACGTTAATGACCGTCAACGGCAAACGGGAAAAGGAAGAAACTCGATGTGGCGCACCTCTCTCGCCACGTTTATTACGGAAGGACAAATATTACGGTGTGGACGCCTCCTGGATTTCTTCTCGGGTTTTCCCCGGGCCCCCGGGTTCTCGTCCTCGGGACACCTGTCCCTGGCACGCACCACAGGCGCGGGTCCCGATCCTGCTAGCTCGATAAGATAATAGCAGTAATACGCTTTTATTACGTGCTCGGTCGTTAGCGAACGCAAAAAAAAAAGACAAACAATATTTATAATTAGAGGCTTCCGTGTGCTTACAGTAAGTCAGTCTTAATGAGGGACAGCTCGGAATTATGTCTCTACAATGTACTTTCGAATTGTATACCCTAATTTTTGTTTCTAGGGTAGTTTTATGCATCTTGTTACGAAAACAGTTTCGAAATGCGAATACACAATAGAAATTGTCTAAGTTGATTGTGAGAAACAGAAATTGAAAATATGTTTCTTCTTTCAATTCTTCGATCAAGTTGAAAAGAACTATAATTATATCCTTGGAACCTTTTCACGTCTTTACAGATCTGTGTATGACGTGTTCATTTTTGTCACAAGTGGATAAAATCTGTAGTCCAGACGATACGAATGGCTAAATTTAAAGAAATTCGAGTTAAATACAAATACACAATAGAAATTGTCTAAGTCGATTGTGAGAAATAGAAATTGAAAATATGTTTCTTTTTTAAATCCTTCGATTAAGTTGAAAAGAACCATAATTATATTCTTGGAACCTTCTCACGTCTTTACAGATTTGTGTATGACGTGTTCATTTTTGTCTCAAGTGCATAAAATCCGTAGTCCAGACGATAAAAATAGCTAAATTTAAAGAAATTCGAGTTAAACGACATTTCGCTTTCCTAATACAATATTGAGCAACGGAACGAAACTCTTTTAACCGAGGGTTGACGAGTCGATTTGTCGTTCGAGTATGCTGTCACCACTTGTTACGTCTTTGTTTCCACAATCCGGTAAATGCTTTTCCAAAATGCTACTATGTCCGAAGAAGATACAGCGATCCGTGCGATTAAGCAGAAAATTGTAGCGCGCGTCCTAAGACGATCAGAATCGGCGATCGTGCCAGAAACGAACAGTTTTATAAATGATCGTGCGAGCACCGGCATCGCGGAGCAAAACAATACCCCACCATAGGAAGATTAAATTCGCGATAATAGCCTCGAGCGGCGTTTGAAGATTAACGCCGGGGATCGCCGTGCGAAGTAAAATGAGAAAAACCGTGCAGCAGGAAGGCGGAGAAGCTCTCCCGGGACATGTAAACACGGAGATTGTTTCGATTAATTGCCGTCCGTGTACGCGGGACTGGTCTCTGCCCGCGAAAAGGAGAGAAACGACACTTGGCGAAACGCATCCCCCATCCGTCTTCCACTGCGATATCGATAAAGCCATTTCCGAAAGGGAAAAGAGAAAAATGGCACGGTAACCGGACACGGCGGCGCACATTCCTGCGTGTACCGACTTTTTCTGTTTCGGCTGCGCAACCGTGTTAACGCAAGGATACAAGTCTCGTCCTGTAATTAAACTGTCAAGTGGCCACGCAAGGTTCGATTACTCGAACGGCAAGGATTAATGATACGGTTCGCGCGCGGTGCCCGGTGCCAAAGAATCGTTTTACAATCACCGCCCGGGGGGAGTCGCAGCACCGAGTCGATGACGGTTCGAGGGCAATTTTCACGGGACAACGGCATCGTAATCAACCGGTCCAAGACGCCACGACAATGGGAAACCGCTTCGATTTTGCCAAATCCCTAGGCAAACCTGCATGGGGAACTTGCCTGGACGAAAGGTAATGCGAGTCTTACCGAGACTGTTGGAACAGCACTAATCGCGACATCTATTAGGTTGTAACATATGAAACGTCCGATTTTTAAGATTAACTTTAAATGAACACAACGGACATTTCATATGGTACAACCTAATATTATGATATATTATAAGTCGTGCGTATTCACGTGACCTTTGTAATGCGTATCTAGTACTGTGTACGGAAACGATCCTTCTTCTCTATTCGACTGCCGAGGCGTAAACACGTGTTCAACCTGCGATATTCTTTGTCTTTAATAAAAGTTTCTTTCCAACTTCCATCAGAGACCGATAGCGGTTATACTAATTTCAAGTAGAGCGGACCTGTCCAATAAACGCTTGAGCTCCACGTCGTCGACACTACTCGTAACAATATTTGATGGTTCTATCTTGTGTTCAAAATCGTAAGATTCAATGAAAAACGAGCGGAATGACCAATGAATGAACATCAATGAACATCAATTTCTAATGAACGAACAGAGGTACCCCAGTGAACGCTAATTATCCAAAAACAAAACTTATAGCACCATTTAACCACCTCAAAATATAAATTCAACACTTTCCTTGAACAACTGCTAAATCAATTGATATTCTGGTGAATTGGTTATAAAAAAAATTCGATCTCTTTAGCGAGACATCCGTCAATTTACAATACTTTTGCTGCATAAATTTAAACGCGAAGAGGACGCCACAAATGTTGTTTTTTCGTTTTAGTACGAATTATGTTCATTCAAAGTATCGAAATCGAAGTATCGAATGTGGTTTCTAAGTCTCGCATCATCCCCTAAGCCATCGCCATATAATAGACTCGTAACGAGCATTTCAAATAGAATCCTTTAACCCTTGAGCGTTCTTTTTGTACGGCCAACACTGTACAATATTGTAGATGTTACCGTGACTTTTTGGACATTTAGGCTTCCTGACAATAAATTTCGGAGGCCTGAAAAAAATACTTGTCAAAAGGAATCTTTCCAGAAAAAAAGTCATCGAGTTTCGGAAGAATAAAATTCTGAAACCACTTGGAGGGTGGAAGAAAGAAGTTACAAAGCAAAGTGGTCGACGCATTGTTCAACGAAGTCTTTTATATCCGACCGAAGAACGGTGTTTTTTTTTTTTATAAAAATTGTGAACTTTCGGCTAACCCGGTATAATGAGCGGCAGTAAGTGGGCCAACAAAGTGGAGAGGGCAGTAGCGCCGGCCGATTTCCATGGTGAATGGGGAATTTCAGGGGAAAGTACGCTGGCGCAGGTACGGTTTCCCGGAAGAGGACACCGTCGAACAAACGGTTCCCGACGAGCCAAGCAGGGCCGAGGGTTTCACGCGTCGGTCAAGGATCAGTCAGCTCTGACACCTGGCCTCCCGTCTAATTATTATATTGGCCCCTGGAACACGGAACGGAACGAAATTTATGCCCGCCCCGGGAATTGTTGTGTGTCGTCGATGCCGCGACGACGTTACGGTAGTTTTCCCCAGAATCTCGCCGATTTCGCCGGGCCGAGGAACGGCTTTATGGCTCATTAGCCCGTCGTAAACCTCTTATAATGCATCATCGGCA
Source organism: Seladonia tumulorum (assembly GCA_913789895.3). Classification (NCBI taxonomy): domain Eukaryota; kingdom Metazoa; phylum Arthropoda; class Insecta; order Hymenoptera; family Halictidae; genus Seladonia; species Seladonia tumulorum. The sequence goes on from OU565272.1 coordinate 12,980,418, forward strand.
AATTTAAAATCGCCACGGTAAACACGGCACCCCGGGGCTGTCCGCAAACACGACCGAGCAACGTCGGGGAACGAATGCGCCGATATTCAGCTGCTCTTCGCGTTAATAACCCAATTAGCGCGGACCGCGTTCGACGGCGTATATCGATGTAACGGTGGACTCGCGCGAAAACAAACATACCGCCCGCAAGACCGGCGTGATTCGCACGGATCGCCGATTCGTCAACGAGGTCGTCGTTCTGCTCCATTCACGGATCGATCGAATGTTCGCGGATACGCCGCACAGTGGTCGGAATCGAAAAATTTAGAGTGACATTTCGCTCAAGAATCATTTCGTTCTTCTTAAATACCCCCAAACACTTAAAAACACATTTTAAGGGTATCTTTTTCTTCGCGAAAAAGAAGTCTTCTCTTCTATATAATGCCCTAACAATTCTATTTAATATTTCCACTTTGTGTTAGTCTTGAAATATTCGACGTACTTTTCTGATAAGAATAACATTTTGAGTGAAGTTCTGCTGTTCATAATTTAACACTTTGACTGCCAAGCTAGAATCCTAAAAAATTCCATAAATTCAAGGTAAGTTAGCTAATGAAATAAAGATTGAAAAAATTAAATGTACGATGTTGAGTAGTCCTTTAACTTTCTTACATTTTACAGATCCTAATAAAATTTGGTACAATGAACATATTAACGTAAAAATTCATTTTAAAACCTGGACTAGTTAATGCTCTTAAAAAGTCGAAAATAATATAACATTCTATTTCTGGATTTGATCTATAAACTTTTCTCATATATGCATAAAATCTGCAGTCTATTATCGAGTTAATAAAAATGTGGTCGAAATGCTTTGCATTTGAAAAGGTGTAATCTTTCAAATCCCAAATGAATCGCAGGTTGAAAACAAATTGTAAACTTTTCGGTATAGTTTTCCGTACAAAATTGCGCAAGAATCATTTCCCCCGTCGTGCCACTCTTCGAATTAATTATTATTTAAAAATCACCTCCCCCAATGCCCAAAAATAGTACACCTCCATACCGAGTTTCGAGCGGGACAATTGAAACTTGATACGTGTGTGTGCCGAGTATCGGTATCTCGCTCGCACACATCCCTTGTCCTTCCTTCAGTTGAATTCGCAGAAGCCCCACTTAAGCGTCCGCATTTGGTCCCGATTGCGGACGCTTAATTGTGCACTACTGTAATAACGAGTCAGGCACGTGATGAAGACTTCAAGCAGGATGTCTACTAGCTTGTCCCAAAAGTGTGTTTCAATTAATGCACACGATGCGACTTCGGAACGGCAAACGAGAGCGCGGGGTTAAGTGAAAAATTAAGAAATAATGAGATATTAATAAAAAATTGCATCATATTACGAGAGGACACATTGAAATACCAGAACTGCCGGGCTTGCTCAATGAGCGGGTAGAACATACTTTATTCAACAATTAATGCGACCATAAGGATGCTGTTGTCGTGTTATGCACACGGGACAGACTAATTATGTAAATAGCGCCCGTATGTTCCTAAGCAAACATGTGTATAATATCAACAAAGCCAGCATAAGACGCAACAAATCGATTAATTATCGCTATTTTTCAAAACCAACAGATGTCCTATAACGTTCACGGTCGGTAGGGCGTCCCTAAACGTTAGTTCCCATAATTCGAGCGACAAGTCGTCAACCGTTGACGAGTGTTGAAGCACGGTGTGTGCGTGTATGTGTGTGTGTGTTCGTCGAATAAACGTTCCGGGCCGTTTCGACGTAAAACTGACGGTGAGGTAGAGGAGGTAAGTTCGCTCTCCCCCACCCCCGGTCCCCCTTCCGCCCCTGTGTTCGTTCCTAAACGCAAAGGGCGTACCGCGGCCATTAATGTTTCACGAGAACGATACTTCAGAGCGCACACGTGACACAAATTACCTCTGTTCGAGCGAATCTATATACCCGACGTGTTACCTAGAATCACGGGGGTAAAAATCGATCGGTATCGAACGCGTACCGGAACGCAGCCCCGAAAAACGCTCGAGCTGTACGCTCCGCTCCTTGAGACGCGAGGAGCCTCGTACAGAGAGCCGCGGTGAGACGGGGCGAGGCGAAACGAGGCGAGGCGAGGCGAGGCGAGGCGAGGCGAGGCAAGGCAGGGCGAGGCGAGGCGGTCGATAAATCGAAGCGAAGCGGCACACGGCGCGTGTATACCGTTCCGATACCAACATACCAACCGAAAACTTTTGCTTCGGCGAGCTCGCGCGTCTGGTGGCCATGAGGTCGATCGCACATGCGATTCGCGGGCGACCAGTTTCGCCCAGGGAGGCAGGCGTGTATACAGTGTGTGTGTGAGAGACAGACAGACAGAGAGAGAGAGAGAGAGAGAGAGAGAGAGAGAGAGAGAGAGAGAATGTGTAGAGTCTGTCTCTGCCGCGTCTCCTTTGCTCCGGCGGAGCGGTGCCGCTGGCCCGAAAGAACGGAGAAGACGGAGAAGAGTCTGGTAGCAGGGTCTCCGTGGCATGAAGGGACTCTAGAGAGAAGGAATGTTGTGTTGTTGTGCCGGGAGGCGGTTGCACCAGGGCGGCGGTGGGGTGCGACGCCGCGACCGGCGGCGTGGATCAAGCAACGAAACGAGAAAGAGAGACGGAGAGAAACGCGAGAAGATGAACAGAGACCGAGAAAAAGGGGAGAAAGAGAGACAGAGCCAGGGGTGGGGTGGTTCGACGGTGGAGGCGCAGGAGGGGAGGCAAAGTCAATGCACCGCAAGGGAATGCAACGCCGCGCCAAGCAATACAGAGCCTACGTCAGAGTGCATTCTACCGCACTTTACGACTACGCCGCTGTCCCGTATACGTGCACCGTCTCCTTCGCTTCTTCCTTTCATTTTTACTGTCGTCTTGTTCTATCGTAGACGCGGCTGCCGCCGCCGCTGCTTCTACTGCTGTTGCATCTGCTTCTGCTGCTGCTTCATCTACTGGCGCGTGTCCGGTGGTTCGTACCTGCTAACTCTCCGTTTTTGCACTTTTCTGAACCGAGCTACTTCCACGTTAAGTTAATTCTTCGGTGGAACAAGAAGAGAACACCGCAGTAGGTGTATGCACGTCTCGGATATTAATTGTAATTACTCCTGCGTGGGAGACGGGGCACGGTCACGTCGAGCACGCGGACATGGAAATCTTCGTGAGAAGAGACAGGCTCTTGTTATTGTTAAACGGTCGATCGAACGGTGATCGATAAGCGACTTCTGAATCGATTTCAACAAGTCCGAATGTTGTGCGGAGAATTTTCTCCGTGGCGTTGCATTTTAACAACCCCCATGTCATCGCATTATCCCCCACCATCTCGTGCCGCAACAACCAATTACGAGGTAGCTGCGAGTCAACTGCCAATGAGGGCGAAACAAAGTAGCCTCCTGCTGCACACGGGGGAAACTGCGCGTAACTAATTTACGTTGCTCACTAAACTATTTATTCGATAAATTTAATATCGACTGATAGCGATGTAGCATCGGATCCAGGATATCCGAAACTTTGTTCTTAACACTGAACCTACCAAGCACAAAACATATAAAAGTGAAACGTCTTATAGAAGGAAGAAGATTGAATTTATTTAAACTCTTATCGAAGAAGTTAATTTCCTGTGAAAAAGTTTTTTTTTAATTTCAATAATTGTGAAATGGGAAACCGATCATTTTGACCGTGGTAGGTTTGGCGCTAAATACGAGAACATTGCTGTGTTTATAAAATAGCGTTCACATCGACGCTACGGAGTCTAAACAATTTTGGAAGATCGGTAAAAATGAACAGCGTTCGTGATTTCTTCCCTGCAACTACCGATTCAGTTAACGCTCTCGAGTTTCCAGCTGTTTCCGAAAATAACCACATAATACGAAACCGAGTTGCGGTAATCCCGGCGTAATCTCCGTTAGAGGCCCACCACGCGCTCGTTGTAGCCGGGAGACTTTCGAAACCCAAAAACACGTAGCGACAAGTAATATACTGCGCAGTTCTAGATGAGTCTTGTCTGCATCCCTGGAAGCGTTTGTCACCGGGCAGAGAAGTTCGCTGGAAACAGGAAACACAGCGTCGAACTTCCACCGCGGTGAATTATGAGCCAGGGTGGTCTAGCCTGCTCCGATTTAGACCGGGCAAGAGCCAGTTGCTCGCATCATTCGTCGGAGCCCATTCTCGCGCGGAGGCGCACGGAATCGCACGATTCACGTGTCGCGTACGCGAGCCACGCTCCGCGGCGAGTATGGAACACACGCTCTGGAACGAAACGCGAGACTCGCGCGTGTGCGCAAGGCTTTTACGATTCCGTCTCGCGCGAGTTTCGCAGGCTAGAGCTTCGAAAGCGACGGTGGCCAGCGACGCGGAGAGGTGGAGCGCCGGTGCTATCTCGCTTCTCGGAAGCAATGCATCACGAGAGGCGATGCCGAGGCGACGCGTGTTACGAGTCGACTCGAATCGAGTTTTCTCGCTAAAGAGGCCAGCAGAAAAAGCCGGAGGTGGAGGAGGAACAGAAGGACGCGGCGGAGGTGGAGAAACGGGCCGAGAAAGAGGAGCGATGCTTAACGCGATAAAGAAAACCTGGAAGACTCGACCTTCGTTTGTCGGCCGGGTCCGATGCCTGTAAACAACCAGCAATAGGATCGCACCCCCACCCCCAACCCCGTTGGTACGCTGAAACAATTAAACGCGGAATCGGAATCAATTAAACGCCGAGGATACCATGGACTACGGACATTGCGACAGGGGATATCAATTTTTAAGGGCTCGTCTGTAGAAACGAGTGCGAACCAAAATTTCTTTAACTTCATTAGAGTTGTTGTTCATATTCAAACGCCAAGTGTACAAGAGGTGCTACTCTCTCCATGAGCTCCCTCAGGCTTCTTTTAGCGATAGGTAGCGTACTCAGGGGATGGAAGACTCATATTGTTGTCACATTGAAGTATTTCCAGGATTTTTATCGTCTGTAAATTAGGTATTGAACTATGCACATTTAGATCGAGCAGTGCAGTGTTGCGAAATGAACTCTCGTCGCATGATTTAAACGTCATATTCGGTTCTTCCAAGTACTGGTCGTCATTTGATGCGAATGGGTTAACGTAATGAATGGAAGTGTTATACGTTCTTGAAATAGATTAGAAGTGTACGATTTACACCCTCTCCCTGCAACTAAAAGGATGCCTAAACGTCATTGATGAAGACAACGATGCCACCGAATATGCTCGAACTCCAAAAAGATGAAACCGGTGAAGCGAATAAAGTTCCGAGTCTACTTATCATTAATCCCTTATCAAGGATCTGCGTAATCACCCTGGTTCCGCCAAACAGAGACATTTCCTCTCGAATTCGAAGAAGCGATACGATCGAGTTACCCGGTTGCGTCCTTCGAGGCAGGCAATTAGCAGCGCTGGGATACTTTCGTTTTGCGCGACGCGTCCCACATACGCCCACCCGCGGCCCGGCAAAATGACACGCTCGGCGGAAAAAGTTCGCGAGAGCGCAGAGGCAGGAAAGCAAGCAGCCAGTGTCTCGTTGTGTTGTAATTCCTTTCGTAATAGGTGCCCGCCTATCGAGGCCTCCTTTGTGTTCGGTTAGCTGATCTCGGAAAGAAGGAAAAGATAGTGGTAGCGCGCTGGCTGGCTGGTCGGCGCGGGCTCCGGGGCATCTTGAAAACGCGCGCGCGACTCGCCTCGGCTCGGCTCGGCCGCGCTCGGCTCGGTGCGGACCGCTGCCGGCGTGTGGTCGTCGCGTCGTTTCTGCAGTTCAGTCACTCTCGAGCGTTCGCACACCGGCCTGACCCCTCCGCCCGTGGGCCTCACATACGCGCGTACCCGCCCCGCTCACCCCTCGCGAGTGTCTATCCTTTTCTCTTTCACAAACGTTCGGCCGGCGATCGGTGTGCGTGATCGCACACGTTGCTGTTCCGTACAACGACACGCTCGTCCGTGCAGCTCCGTTCTTAGATGCGAGCGGGAGGGAGAAGAAGAGAGACCGAGAGCGAGAGAACGAGAGAGAAAGAGCAACGCGACCACGCTCGAGTACAAAGTCCATGCACGCCGGCGAGACAGTGTGCGCGCGCGTCCCCGTACGTGTGAGGGAACGCTAGAGTAGGAAGGGAAGCGCAGCGTGAGTAGCGTGTGTACGCGCGGCGGGATGCGCATGCGCGACGCCGAGACCGAGAGGCGCACTGAATGAAGCCCCCCACCAACGCCACCCGCCGTACACGCACACAGAGAGTATGCGGCCGAGCACGTCGCCGCGCGCGGCCCTGTTACACGATGCGACCACGCCGACGGACTTTTGGGTTAGGGGCACCAGGGCGGCGTGCCTTGTCGAATTTCGACGACCAGCCGTCGCGCCGGCCGGTTGAAAGGAAAATGGAGCATGATCTCGAACCGCCGTGTGTAAAACACGCCGAGGAACCCTAGGTTTTGCCATGCCGGAGTTGCTCTGCCGATGAAATAATCTGCAGCCGTGGCCTCGCATCGAGTTACATGCTTTTCTCCTAACCGAAAGAACTTCCCAACTATTTTCCGAAAAATAATTGCTAACAAAGTAATTTCCTAAAAATAGTTATTTGTAGATTACGTAGTTACTTTAGTATCTACGTTACCTTACGAATGTAAAGTAAAGTCAACAAAAGCAACATGTCTAACATAGTAGAAGAATCAGTACATATAAAAGAGCATTTGTCATGGAAAAGATTGTCCACTTGTGTTGTGACCTTGCAATGGCAATTTCTTAACAACATTTAACAACAGTTGGAATGCGTCCAAACGTTTGTCTCGTAGTTCTCGGACCACAAGTCTGATTGAAAATACGTTGAAGCTAACCATTTTTCCACTGTGAAAAGTCATAGTATGAGATTGCACGATGACAATCCAAATCAGATTAAAGTAATAAATGAAGGTAAAATATGATTCGTTAAGAAATTCAACCGCGACATTGAAAATTTGTAAAAGCAAAGATCAACTTTGAAGCGAAATGTTGAAACGTCAGTTGTGGGTATGCAGCACGGTCTATGGAATAAATTTTGCACGGTATTGTATTACTTTGCGCGACCGTGAGGTTGTAGCATTCGAAAAGGGATACTATAAGATCATAGACAAAGATTCGTTGACCCGCATCCGTGCCGCGGTCTCGCTGGCCAGAGTCATTCCCGACGTCTGTCTACATTACCAGCGACGACGGCTTCCTCCGTTGCAGCGGCGTCGAGACGAGGCGCTACGAGAGGAAATTAGAAATTTGCTCGGCGGAGATGGTCGTAGGATTGTTATTGGATTCGTCACTGCGGGCTGCTGAGTAATTGCGTGGCGAGTCCCCGTGGTAGGAACAATAGCTCGAGTCCCGGTCGTCGAAAAAAAGAACGGTATTGACCGCGCCAGATATATCTTCCCTTCGGCGACATCCTACTCTTTCGCAACTAATAAGAACCGATACGGGAACCGAAGAACGACGATCCATGCCGGGGTTCGCAAAACTTTTGAGGATCGCGAGGGGGAAGAAAAAGATCGAGATAGTGAGAAACGGAAAGAGATGCTCGTAATTTAGCGAGAAGCGGCGATACAACGACCCTGATATCTAGTCGAGAGATCCACGAAGATGTGGCGCGAACGAGCGGCCACGGCCGACATATGCCGGCTGCCGTGCGTGCGTGCAGCTGCTATATCGTCCTTTGGGTTTGGGTCGGTGGGTGACACGTTTCGCTCGTTGTGCACGGCTGGTACACACGCGGCAGCCAATGGGTATTGATTTGTGGAGTGAACGCACCGCGCCGTACCCCCTCTGCCCGACCGGCTCACCCCTAGCAGTCGCGGCGTGTCGGCTCGCCGCTAAACAGAGGCTGGCCCGCGCGCGTACATATAGATACAGGCACGAATTCCGCGCTCGTGCACACATGCAGCCAGACGGTCGCATACAATTACGGCTTAGGTACACCCCCTTTCGGTGAGAGCCTCCTGGTGGTCGCGCGCGCGCGCCGCGTCCCACCCTCCAAATACACGCGCGCGCAGGGACGCACACACACACACACGCACATGAACCCAGAGAGACCAGTCGGTTCAGAGACCGCTCCCCGCCGGCACACCCCATCTACTGCACAAGGGGGGTGACTGCATCCTTTGGGTGGGTCAGGGCCAGAGAGACAGAGAATCGCGTCGGGATTCGGCTAGGTCGAGGGGAGGACGAGAGAGCATTCGAGTTCGTCAAACCTCCCGAGGTCCCTGCACCCTACCGGTTGTTACATCACGCACCCTCCGCGGATCCAGGAAATTCCTTCGTTCTGCGGAATGCCGCCGGTCCCGTGGAATCCGTTGATACCCGTCCACGCGGAACACGATCGTTCGTTTATCTCTCCCCGCGGGGATATCACCGCGTATCGCACGCACGCGGTCCCTTTCTTTTTCTCCGTTCCGCCCCCGAGTATTTCTCTACGAGGTTCGACCGGTGTGTGATCGATTCGTCCGAGCCTCGGGATCGACGCATCGGATAATTTACATTCTACCACGCGACGACTGGTAACCGGCCGGGCATTCCGAGGAAGGAGGGCACGCGACGAGAAAAAGGAAAGAATACGAGAGACGAGAGGCGGGAAGGGGAACGAGAGAAACCGGCCGAGGGAAAAATCTATCGCGGCTAACAAGAAGACGGATAACGAACGTAGAATTCTGGTCACCTTGCCGGGGCAAGGTAGCGCGCATACCAGGCAGCCCTTTCCTTATAGAGCAAAACGCGTACACGCGCATACCGTATTGCAAGGCCACGGGCCAAATGCACACGGAGCCGAAGGGGTGAACGTTCGCGCCGGGGGTGGAGCGGCGAAAGAAACGCCGGGGGATTTGCGGTGGGGAGAAGAGCGAGAGCGAGAGAGAGAGAGAGAGTGAGGGAGAGAAAGAGGAGGAGGTACGATGGCGACGATGGGAACGGGCAACGGCGTTGGACGTCAGGATAAAGGATACAGGAGTAGTAAACTCGTCTCTGTCGGAGAACGAGAAAGCGGTAGAGGAAGAGAAGAAGCGGCGCAGCGTGCATCGGAGGAAGGGTGGAAGAGGAACGACGGGACGGGGGAGCGGCGCGCGGCCGAAGTAAACAAGTGGAAGCAGTGGAACGGGACGGGCACCGGTCAGTGCGGTGCATTTGGTGCATTCCTGCAGTCTGTGCTGCTGCGGCACGAGGGAGTGGAACGAGGAGAGCGAGCAAGCTGGATCAGGTTGAAACGAGACCGAGAGACACGGAGAGGAAGGCGAAGAAGATAGAGCGAAACGGAGGATCGCAACAGAGCGAAGGAGAAAGAGCGAAGCACTGCAACGCGGCACGCCACTTTGGTCCGTCGGACGCAAACCGCATTCCCGGCCGTGACCTTCGCTAGGACATCGCCACTGCCCCCACCCCCACCCGACACGACTCTCTACCCCTTCCACCCCTCCCCATCCCACCCTGGTCAACGTTTCTGATCCTCCGCCGCCTCTCCCGCGAACGGCAATCCTCTTTCTTTCTTTCCTTCCTGCTCCCTGCCCCTCCGGCCGACATTTCCTCCCTCTCTCGCTCTGTTGCCTGCCTCCTTTTCCCGCTCACGGCGCGTCTCGTTTCCTCCCGACCGGTCCCGATCGAACAACACGCCGCGGGGGGAACGCGAGTATCCGCCACGCAGCATCCACGGACAAACGTCTCTTTCTTTGTCGCTTCTTTCCCACCCTGCGGAGGCGCGCGTCTTCGCCGGCGATACTCGTCGCTCGCAGCCGCGCGCCAACTCTCCATTTGGTCACGAGTTTCCCTCCGCGGAGCTGGGCCTAGCTGGCCTTCCGTGGCCAACACAGCCACGAGGTGCGAGACTTTTTTCCCCTCCACTTTACCCGTGAGAGACCGGCAACCCCCTGTTTCTCCCTTCGTCTTCGAAGATATTCGCCTCGCCTCGCATCGCCTCGGAGGAACTAAATCCGTTGGTGACGAACCGCGCGAATCATATGATTCACCAACTAAATATAGGCCGTGGAAGGACGGGAGTCCGCGCCACGGGTTCGGGAGCCCTCTATCCGCCCGGGGAAGATCCGAATCGTAAATTTACAGCATTTCCACGTGAAACGCGCGCGACCGCCACGCGGCTCGGATTCTAGAACGAGAGTAAAAGTTTCGATGAATCCAGGCGACGCGTGTCTCGCAACGATTAAAAAGTTATAAACGCCGAGGATCGTCGAGTGTATCCTTTATCCGAGAATAGATTGTATACGCAATTTCTTGATACAGTGACTGTTATAGAGAACAAAGGGCGAGGGGAGGGCGGAAGGTTGCGCGCGAAATATTGCGACACAGCGGAGAGATACGAGGTCCGTGGTCGTCTGCGATTTCGCACAGCGATGAAGAGAGGAGAGAGAAAGGCAGAACACGTCGGCATCCGCAAAGCGGCGTGTCGCGGATTTTCGGGGAAGCCACGCGAAGGAATGAAGCCGCTTTAGCCGGAGCCGTTTTAATTTCCTGTCGCGGCGAGGAGGGCAAAGACTCCGGAGGCTCTGGGACACCAAAGGCTCTAACCGTGTGGTACGGGGGGACGCGAGAGGAAGAGGACCGCGGGGCAGAGGGCGGGGGACCAACCAGGGCACGGCCCTGAAGAATTTCAGAGACCTCTCCGCGCGCGCGGTCTTTCTCTAATTTACGAGCGGTCGCCCTGAATTCGAGCAAATATTTGTCCAGCGCGCGTCCAACTAACGGGTGTATATGAGAGAAAAAAAGGGTGTGGGCGTAGGGGGCGACAGGGGTGGAGGGACGGGGAGCCGAGAGAGAAAACGAGCCAGCGGGACCGAGAACGCTCGAGGATGATCATTCATAGTTTCTCGAAAAGCGTTCCGCCTCCCTGTTCTCTTCACTCTGCCCGTCACCGAATATTTTCCTCGACGAGTTATATACCTGTCATCCTCCTCCCTCTTTCTCACCCCCCACCCTCCTCTCACTCTCTCTTTCTCTCTCTTTCTTCTCGCGCGTTCCATCTATCGACCTTGCATTCGAGCTCCAAAAGAGACTCTCTTTGAGGCAGACCGCCCCGGAGTCTAGCCGGAAGCACCTACTGGAAAGTATTCATCCGAGAGAGAGGAGAAGAAGGCGAGAGAAGACGAGTACCTGGAAGTCGTGTTAACACGCGCTGCTGGACGCTACAAGCCGCTCCAATTAGCATCTTCTTTTTCTCCTTCGACTTCTTTCGCCTTCGCCTTCGTCTCGCGCCTCCCCGGCTTCCTTTTCAGCCAACTCACACACCACGGACACGAGCACCTGTTGAACGGACACTCGGAAGACGCTGCGCGGATAGCTGCCAGGTGTTCCAATACGGATTCTAATCGGTTTCCCTTCGTTACCGGCCGAGCAACGCTAAACGACCGTTTTGGCCGCGGCTAGGCACTTTTCTTACTCTTACTAGACCGCACGCGGCCCTGGTACACGTTTCGACTCAACGTTGTTCATCGAAATACACTCCAAACGTAATATTCCCGATATCGATTAACGTCCTGACTCGTTTCGTTGTCCAGCTCGCAATTGAAATTCCGATTGCTTTAGGTTCCGAGGGTATATCTTTATTCAACGTTTGAGATCGTGGAATTACAGTTGCACGGCGAAAGTTTCCTACGGTATTAATCGTACAAACCAGTTCGATGCGACGATAAACGCGCGTTTTCCAGAACGATATTGCGGGCACGCTCGCAACACGGGCAAGTTCACCGGAGTCGAACGCACGCTTTAGCGGTTCATAACGAAAGAACGCGCGCCGCGGCGCATTTGCGTATTTTCCCGTTTGCACCTCTCGCAGCTTCGCGGAACAGCCTCGAGGGAGCTCGACCAACGACGCGCACTCTGGAAAAACTTCCACCCGGCGAAACCTTCGGGGAGGCTCTAAAATTCCATTACCGGGACTAGCATAAAATTCCGAGGCCATTATAGCGCTGTTTCGAGCGGTTTATAAAGCTGATTACGCACGCAGCGGCTAATTTCGGCAATAAGAGAAGCTCCGAAACGAGAGTAATCGGAAACCGCGCGTCGAAACGTTCTCTAGCTAGAATGTGGGAACGGTTCGAGAGCCCGCTTCCGCTTCTTCCTCGCGCGTAGAATCGGACCGTCGCGCGCCGGTGCAACGTGGCTCGACGGGTCTCTGCGATTTTAATAAGCCAATAAAAACGAAAAATCGCACCCTCCCGAACTATTTTACCAATTAAGAGACTCTGTCCGGGGACGCGGCGCAACCCCTCTAATATTAACCTCGAAAGCTCCTACTCGGACCAAGTAGGAGAGAAAAAAAAAAAAAGAAAGAAACGCTCGGGATTGTGAGCAACGCGAGGCAGCCGGGACGACCCTCTCCGGTCGATCCGCTCCCGCTGCGCGAAATACGTCGGCATCCAAATAATTCGGGATGCGCTCGTGTGAGATATGAATGAGAGGAGTGGGCACGGCGTGGCGTTGTTTACTGTCTGGCAGGAACGGAGTGGAAGAAGCATCCGCGTGCACCGACGAAAAACGAGAGACAATAATGCGCGCGAGAAGGAGAGCCAGAGAAGCGCCGTAGCCGCTCCGCTGCGGAGGAGCGAGGGAAACAGAAGAGGGACCAGCGGCGAGGAGAAGGATTTAACGGAGAGTAAAGAGGGGGAAGGGAGAGAAGGAGAGAGAGATAGAGTGAGAGAGTGAGAGAAGGGGACCAACGGGAGGGGAACTTGGGTACGAGCACGGGGACCGGGCCCAGGATTCGAAGAAAGAAGAAACGGGGAGTCAACGACCCAACGAGAGAAGAGCCGTCTCCGCGCGCGTTAAGGCGCGCTCGAAACCTCCGCCCCACCGTCTCGGGCCCGCGCAAAGTCCGCTATTACCGATTGATACGCGATCAAGGCCGCCTCCGAGCGGAATTCCTCGCGCCTCGCAGGTGGTAAAGAAGTCCGATCGACGCGACGGATATACCGCAGAAAATCACCTACCCCCGGCGCGTAATTCGTTTCGCCGACCGACAGCACCGGAAACTACTGTTCGACACACGCCCCGGACATGTGTTACCGACGTAACAACTCTTCCATCATGAACCCATCGGCCTTTCTTTCTAGCTCTCCTCGTAGCGTTCTTAATCGAGTGGAAATCAACGCGACCCAACTACGATAAATCACCGTAGATCCGCGGCGGTCACCTAGCAAGGCTGCAACGATTGCGCCGTTGTTGCTGCGAGAAAGGAAAACGGTCGGACGAGTTTCTCGTAACAGTGTGCTAACCGTTTAACTTCTCCCTCAGCGATAGCCGTGCCCTAGAGCTCGTTTCACATTTTTACAGGCTTCGAACTCTTTTGCATCGATATACCCTGGCCAGGTTTATTAAACGGTTCGCTGCTTTTTTGAAATATATTTTCGGGGGTGCTTCTTGTAGACACGTTAGTCTTCCTGTTATTCCTTATGTAGCGGCAGTTCATCCAATCTTCAGAAACTGAGTAATTAAACGACAATTTTACATTAGAGGGTTAAAAGTTGAATGAACTGAGACAGGCTGATGTTAACCACGAAAGGGATGAGGAAAAATAACAGTGACAAAAAGTCTCCGTCAAAAGTAATGAATGACAAAAAGGGAAGAAAATTAAAGCAATACCGAAACTGTACAGTGCCGTTATTAGTTTTCTTCAAATCAATGGTTAACATCTTCCATCTGGTTCATACGCATCGAACCTTGATAATACAATTTTCGTTTAAAATAAAAAAGCCTCGAAGGAGGTGCAGCGTTTTAGACAGAGTATACGATTCCAGCCGAAGAAACTGCGAATCACCATAAACAAGTTCCCGAGTTGGAAAGGGGCGGTAGAACAACGAGACGGTGCGCAAACCACAAGTCTTAAAAATGCAAGTAACGAACGTGTGTGGTTTTACAGTTGGACGGCGTCATAAACGGTTTAGCGCGTGTAGGTCACAAATCCTTTCTTGTACGTAAATTTCGTCGAAATAAAACCTGACCCGGAGATTGGTGGGCGCGTAGCAATGCGCGGTGGAAGTTTTCATCGGACGCGAGAAACATGCGCGCCTCTTCCCTGGACTCGCATGAATGATTGTCGTCGTCGTGGCGTGGTCGTCAATCTCCTGACGTCACGGGGGCGGCGGCGGTCGTGTTACGACCGTGCGACCGTTATATGACCGATTGGCACACGACTGCCGCGCCGCTCGCTCGCTCGCTCGCTCGCCGACAGTCAGCACCTGTGTGCGCGACTCTTCTGCTTTCCCATGCCGGGCCGGATTATTCGTTAGACGCGTTCACTGTTCGCGCGCGCGTCGCGTCGTCCCCTCGTCGCGCCACAGCTATCGGGACACCTCACGAAATTGACGCCGGAAACGGCACACGGGACAATTATGTCTCCGACCGTTTGCGCTCGTGTACCAGTTACGAGCCGTTGCTCTTAGATCGTAATCGTAATCGCTGGTAACCAACGGGCGAGGGGTACTGCGTTTCTCTCGTCGTCTTTCAACGGAGACGAGACGATGACGTAAGATGCGCGTTCAAGACCCGCGAAAAAATTCCAAATCGGCGCGCTTAAAGGCACGCCAGTTTCGGCGACTGGGATTGATATGGAGATTAAAGGGAGACGTGGGGTGGGAGGTCCTGAAGCGAGAGAAGATCGAGCCAAGCCGAACCGGGCCGAGCAACGCGGAATGAAGCGAGAGAAGCTCGCACGAGGAACCAAGACATCGTCCGAGGGATAGAAAGAGAATGAACGAACGTGTGGGGCGAGAGAAGGAGAAGGAAAGGGGGCACACAGGCAAGAGAGTCAGTAGCTCTGCGTTCTCATGCATTCCGCTCTGTCATGGCGGCCAGCGACTCAGACACGCTTCGGCTGTCCTTGTTCTGCATGTGCTCCGGGGGCAACGTGCACTTCGCTTCGTCCTCGTTGCACCCGGGCCTAGGAGGAAAAGAGTACGAAACGCGCGAGCACGGAGGGAGCAAGGGGTGCCGAGGGGTGCAGAGGGTCCGGAGAGGTGGCAAAAGACGACAGGAATGGGGGTGGGGTGCGGAAAGACGGAGGGGAGCGCCCACTGCGCTAAATGCTCCTCGGCGAAGGCGCGCGAGCGAGCACTCTCTCTTTCTCTCCTTCGGGCCCCCTTTTTCCTTCGGGGCCCTTCTACGCCGCGACGTAAACAAGCCACGGGGCCACGCTATCCGGCAGGTTCGCGGGATCACCTAACACGGCCCCGAATGTTCACCAAGTTCGCCTGCGCTGCTGCCTTCTGCGACGGTGATTCATTCGACTCTCCCCGGCAATTTCGGTGCCCGGTCGTCGTCTACTTTCGAATAATTGCTTCGCGAGTCTGAGATTATTAAGCACGCTCGGCCCATGCTTGAATGGAATGTCGAGTACGTTGCTGCGTGCGTGTTTGTCCGTTCGGTGCTGTCGGGAAGCGTGCACCGAGGATGGGCGGTGGTTGACCGTTTCAATCTCCTGCGCCACTTGTACAATTATTTCTTGCCAGAACGAGGAAGAGGGTAAATCGCGGCCCTGTAGAGCTCATTAGCAGATTCGACGCAAAGAACACCGAACTTCGTCAACCTTGTTCTAACAGAGCTTTGTTCTAATTAAGCGAAAGTATTTTTTAGCGAACCATATATTGAGAAACTGCATATTCTGGCGTTCAGTATCCACTGGAAAGCATTAACCTAATAAATATGTTATTCATTTCCTTTAAACCGAACTCAAATTCTATTTCGTTCTAGTTGTCATATATCCTTTAATGAAAACATAGGCATACAATAAATATAAACTATCTTTTTTTTGTCTATGAAATTCTGAAACTTGGAATACCTTTATTGCACGTGTCGTTTCGAACTCCCGTCTTGGAATGACAAAAATCAATGCAGGCACTATCGACACGTTGGAATTTCGGTGCAGTAGGTGCTCGGCTGGTTGCACGAAAACGGACATGGAATTTCAGGTGAGATTCGAGGTTTTTGCAATGATCGAGGCGCCCGATCAATTGAATCGAAGCCGCGATCAATGTGTATATACAATAATATAGAAAAGCAGCTGCGACGCGACTCGCTACGAAATTACCATTTCTGTTAAGCTACATTCTCCATCTCGACCGAACAAAATGCAACGAACGTGGGTCGCGCGAAGAACGGGAAGAGAGAGAGACATTCGATCGTGAGCGAGAATCTACTGTAGACGCGATAGAGCGTGTCCGCCATCTCGAAATTCGCGTCACAACGGCGGGAACGTCGGAGAGGGTTGCTCGGGTGGGAAGCGCGCGAAATAATTTAGCGATCAAACGCAGCCGCGGGAGCACGAGGAGCGAGCCGAACGGTTCCCGAACGGGCAGCAGCCGTAAACACGACGCGGCGCGACGCTTTTATTGCCGGCACGCTAACCACGATCGCGTATTTAATCAGCTCGGCCGAAAATACCCGAGACGCGGCCGTTTTTGAGCCGGCCACTCGTTCTCGGAACGGTCGAGAGGAGGAAATCGGTTGGCCGTAAATCGCGAGCGTCGTTCGCGCCGGTACAGCTGTTGGCGGCACGACTCTCTATCGGCGCGGAAAATCCTAGAAAACGAGACGACGCGCGCGCGCATACGCACGGTTTCGAGCGGAACCGAGCGGAGATCGTCGGGGGGACGCCGAGACTGCCTCTCGAAAGAAAGACAGAAAGAAAGAAAGAGAGAGAGACAGGAAACGGTTGCGACCGCGAGAAGAAATCGAAGCGAATGGAGCGGGCAAGGAAGCCGAGTGGATGTTCTCGTCGGGTAACGTGGGTACTATCGTATATCTTCCCACAGGAGGGCGGGAACGTCGTCGTCTCGTAAGGGGAGGCGGCAGAAGGTCGAGAAGGGTCCCACTAACGCGCGACCGCCGACAATAATGCGGAGAAAGGGCACATGAATGCCTCGTGTTATTCGCCGCGTGTTTGCACATGCGCGGGAGCGATGAACTTGAGAAGAAGGCTCTCAGAGCCTTGTCTTTGCCTCTGCCTCTCTCGGTCCCATCGCAGGACACTCTCGATCATCCTCGTTTTTTACAACTTCCTAACAACATAATCAGCCCCCACTAAAACACCGAACGCGTCCTCGAATGCTCAACTTTAACCATCCCTTACCGATCGAGCGATCTCCACAATACTTCCGGTCCTCGCTCCGAAAAAACGAACACGAAGTCAAGACGATTAACCAAAGAATCCCGTGGACGTCTTATTCAAAATTCCCGCCACGAATTTTTTAACTCCACTAATCGCGCGCATAACCCCACCGAAGACGACATTCTACTGGTACCTGTCCTCCCCATCGAGCCTCCTACAGTCCTGCATTTGCGGCTATCGAGATTAACTATTAGGTCTGCCGGAAAATTCTGTCGGTTTTCCGGCATAAAAACCGGAATGGAAACCGGTAATAAAACGGTAAGAATCGGCGTCGATCGCTTGCATTCGACGCACGACGCTCTTTCTGTATTCACGCTCGACTGATTTTACCACGATCTTGGATTTCGGAGTGCACCGGCACGATGCCATCATCCGAATGGGACCAAAACCTATTTATAAGATAATTAATTGTTCAAATAAAAAAGAAAAAAAATTAGAAAGAAAAATTGCATAAAATAAAATGTAACACCGTTGTACTTGAAACTGAAAATTTAAAGTACACTTAGTTCGTATATTCTTCGCAAAGGTGAAGAAAAGTATTTGGAAGTTACGAGTATTATTCGCAGCGTTTTAAAACATTTAAAGAATATTTACATGCGGCTTTAAATTAAACTACACTACTTACTACTTACAATAGTATTTTAAACACTTAATATTTGTGTACTGTTATTCGAGCTCCATAAACAATTTTATAAAGTGTACAATATGAAGCCACTGAGAAAATGCCTACGTAAAGTAACCACCAAGAAAACGATGTACGATACAAAACCAGTCAACGTCTTCTACAGTACATTGTCTTATAAAACAAAACACGATCGAACTATCAAGTGCACCTCTGCGATTGCAAAATGACAAAATTCAACGGTATCGTTTTAACGTAGCCTCGATCGATCTCCAACAACGGGGGGGGGGGAGGGAGAGAGAGAGAGAGAGAGAGAGAGAGAGAGAGAGAGAGAGAGAGAGAGAGAGCAGATTTTCATCGGCAGTTCTCGGGATGATTCGCGATCGCAGAAATCGGTGTGACGCGCATGTAAAAATGGAAAGGAGTATCGGCATTCAGGAATGCGATGAACACGATGCGGTTGCACGGTAGACTCGCCATTGAAAGTAACCGTCCGAGTCTCGCGATTATTCATATGTTACGCAAGAAGTTATATTTGCCGTGGCATGAAACGACGGTTTCCCGTTTCGTTCGATCGCGATCGCGTGTCCCGGTTCTCTCGGTGTCGGGGCCGCTCCCGGATGAGAGCCACTGCCGGTGCTGGCTGCGCGGGCGTACGTTGGCACAGGAAATATGAATGTAACGCCGAAAATTCATTCATAATAAGAGCTCCGGCGCGCGAACGGAGGCGTGCGATTTGAATTTCGGAGCGGTGGCTCGTTAACGTCGAAGAGGGGAAAGGTTAACGAGATCTGTCGATAAATAACACGCTCGTTTTCCTAAATCGTGGGAATAATAGGCCAGTCGAGAGCAGCCAACGAGTTCGAGTTGGTGTGTGGTGCGCGCGCGCGCAGGCGCGACCAATCGAGTAGGTTGTTAGAGCGTGTGGGCTCGTGCGAGAATTTCTCTCGGTTTCGATCCTTTTCGCGAGAACAAGAAAGATACGACCGACAACAAACTGTCCGCGATCCATTGTCAGGTTTACGACGTCGTTTACATCGATTCGCGAAATTCGTATAAAAATTCATGTATGCGGTGTGTGTACGTACTTTTGCGGTGTTCTCTCGACGATCGCAGACGAGGATGTAGCAGCTTAATAGCCGAGGTTCGTTCGTTCGATCGTTGACGTTTCCAACACAATTCCTCTGTTCACGTTTCCCCGAACGAACGGTAATATATCCTGGGCGCGCGCGCGCACGTCTGTGAGTGCACGCGTGTGTGTGTGCACTCACGCACGTGTATGCGTGGCGTGCCTTGGGTTGCGTCGCTCGCTTGCTTCCCGTATGGGCCATCGAACTTGTAGCGCACTGTAGAGGAGGAGCCGGGGCCCGTATTATGGGAACACACACGCCTGAACACGTGTGTCTCACTTCCTGCGACGGGCCGGAAGTCTCTATAGTACTATGGCGCACCGTAGTGTAGCGTGACCACGCTACAAGGGCCATTACTACCTCAATGGCAAAAAGAATGGTCCAATTACCGGTTAAAGCCACGCTGCTCGTCGTTACTCCTTTAATGCGTTTTTAGGGGGCGTGTACACGCCTCTCTCGTTCTTCTTCATCGCTCCTTTCTCGCTCACTCTGTCTCTCCCTCTCTCTCTCTTTCTCTACCTATCTCTCCTCTTTCTTTCTCTCGTTCTCGGCTCCAGTTTCTACGCTTCTTTCCCGTACAGTCGCACCGGGCCGTTCCGAAGAACAGCTCCGTCGGTCTCCACCGGAGTTCTCGATTCGCGTAATCGCTTCGCTCCGTATCCGGTGACTGGTTTCCCTCGGTTCTTACGTGTCGCGGGCGACAACGCGCGACCCGCTGCCATAAATAAAATCGTAACCGTCGAGGAACGCGGGCCGAAAGAGCAGGGAAAGACGCGAGCAGCAAGACCGGCGCGGCGGTTTCCGGCCGAGGGTTCCGCGCCATCGCGGGTGCGCGTATGTTTCCGACGCTGCGAGGCCGCCGCCGCCGCCGCTGCCGCTGCTTCGTTGCGCTCCTGGTCTGCTCGGGCGGCAGTGTCGCACTGGTTGCTTCGAAAATTGTTGCTTCTGGCCACGTGCTTGCTCGGTCACCGCGCGCGCTTGCGACTACTATCTCTCTCGCGTTCTCGCGCGTGTTCCGTGTGTATCCGCCGTGTCGTCGGTCGCACTTCTTCTGATAATCTTCTTTTTTTTTTCGCTGATTTCGAGCCGAAGAATCCTCGAATACAAACAACACCAACACACGCTGCTGGAGATACGTGTGTCCCGCCCTTGACACGAACCGCGCGGCAACGGCACGAGGGACGTTTGTTATTCGGTTTCGTGGCGGCGAACTCACTCGCGCACACACACGTTCCTCGCTACGCTCGTGGCGAATGATCAGGACACTGGCGGAGAGGGGTCTTCCCTTTCTATCTCTCTCTCTCTCTCCTCTCTCTTTCTCTCGGTCGGCAGTCCACACGCTTCCCAAAGCAGAGACGGATAACGACGACAACCGCACCACGGTACGTCTCGCACCACACTGAGAGTGAACGGTGGCGCGTCACGCTCACAGCGATGCGCAGACGCGCGCTGCGCACCAAGCAGCGGCGGCAACCAGCACGGTGTGCGCGCTCTCGCTGGCTGAACGCTAACACGCACTCACGCAGGCGCAATGCACGCACCCACACGATCAGCCTCTCCGCACGCACACCATCGTTCCGGCTCTTTCTTCGTGTGCCTATGTCCCTGCGCGTGTGTGTACACACGCGTTGCGACGCGTTGCCGCGGGTGGTAGAGAGAGAGTTGGACGAAGGGTGGGATGAAGGAACGAGAGAAAGAAAGAAAGAGACCGAGAGAGAGAGAGAGAGAGAGAGAGAGAGAGAAAGAGAGACGGAGATCGAAAGAGGGGACGAAACAGACCCGTTAGTTCTCAGAAGTGGACCGCCACCGCTCACCGCCAAACAGACCTGTAACCACGTACCGACCGACCGTGGTGGTTCTCTCTCGCTTGCCACCGTCGACGCGTTGCTTTCGGGGCCTGCTGTGCTCGGACGTGTCCCGCGACACGCGAGAAACTGAATTTCTGGCTGAGAATTTTTCGAATCGCCATTCCTCTTTATTGCTTCCCACAAATCAGAAGAATTTTCCTGCGATGAATGACCCTACGCAGCGAGAGAGCGAGAGACAGAGAGAAAGAGGGAGAGGGCAAGCGGTAGTTCTGTCGCAAGCTGACCGACCGACCGGCCATTGATTAGATACAAGTGTTTACTCGAGTGACGAACGCATACCGATGTCATGTGTTTTTCACAGAAACCCGAACGGGGGGAACGGAGACGGGGCTCGTAAATATTGTCGATGAAATTGAGAGAAAAACCGGTTATCGGTTTTCTGGTCGGAGGGAAAAAGGTTAGGGGCCGTGTGGGAAAGCGCCGCCGATGGGCCGCCGAACACACGCGCGCGCGCTCATGCTTCTCTTTCTCTCTTTCTCTCTCAGGGCTTTGCCGAAACGCGATCTCCTCCTCCCAGCTTTCGTCTAGTTTTTCTTACCGAGTAAAAGCGTCGCGGCCGATCTCGTAGTTGTTACACCGGCGAGGATCAACGTTTCCTTTCCTTCATGGAACGGGGGCACAACGTCGTGGGTGGTACCGTAGCGTGTGCACACCGGCGAAATGAGAAAGCTGACTCGTGGAATCTACAATTATGATCCCCTGCCACTCTACGCACCGTCTTGCATCCTGATGCTCCGAGACGAGTACTCTGGACATACATTTAGCTATCGATCGATAGAAGAACGATCATCTTTCCGAAGCTATAGCGGAAACGCCGACCGGAAGCGTTCTTATCAGCTCAGGAGTGCTTCGAGGGGATCATTGTGCCGTATCGAACTCCGTAGAGTGAAAAAAATCTCGCTAGAGTTTCTTACGGAGCGTGAAACCGTTTCAATGTGTGACCAAAATTGTATTACCGACGAAAGTTCTCTGTCACTAACATGTTCGCTGCCAATTCACAAAAATCCTACAACTTCAAAATAATTATGTACCTTCTGTTTCCCATAATGAAAAATTTATCCCACATGAGATTTCCCACAATAAAAAAACAAAAACTTCAGAATAATCGAGTCGAACAAGAGAAATTAACACTTTGAGTGCCAAACCAGAACCCTAAAAAATTCCATGAAATCAAAGTAAGTTATTTAATGAAATAAAAATTGAAAATAATTATATGTGTGATATTGAGTAGTCTTCCAACTTTCTTGCATTTTACAGATCCCAATCAAATTTGGTACAATGAATATATTAACGTAAAAATTCATTTTAAACCTGGACAAATAATTCCGTCACCCACATATGGGTGACATGGCGGTTAACGTGTTAAAATTGATCGTTCTTCGATTGATTGTTCTTCGATCCTCCCGCATGTTACAAATTCTGGTGAGATTAACAGCGTGTTTCCTCGAAGACGTAGATATTCCAGATTTTTGGCTGGCCCTTCCACGGGCGCGTATTCAAATGAACGACGTGAAATCTTGAAATTTCAGGTCGGAGGACCGCCAGAGTCGCGATTTGTATTCGCGGCGAGCGAAGCGGGTCTGCGCGCGTGCACGCTCGCGCTCGTTTCTCCCCATTTCGACGGTGAAGGATCGCAGGAAGGTTCGGGGCCCGTCTGCGAGCTCCTTCTCGTCCTGTTCCGTTTCTTCTGGCCGCCGCGTCGCGTCGGGACGAGACGCGCACGGGCGGTCTAAGAACTGCAACATTCATTAACGGTTCCTCGGCACGGAGGCGCACGCGTGTGTGTACACACGCCGCGGCGTGCATTCCATCGGTCGCGCTCGTGTGAACGACCGTAAGGTGTACATACCCGTACACCGGAGAGACACGAGGAGGAAAGATCCGGAGAGATAGATGCCGCGTGTAAAAGGGAAAGAGAGAAAGGGGCGCAGCGTGTGCGCGCGTGTACGTGTGCCCGCGTCCGATGTGAACAGAGAGACAGCTCGTAGAGAGAAGTACGTGGATATTTGATGCGCACTGCCTGCTAGACGGGCAGACCTTGTCTATCGTCATAACCGAGGTACGCGAGGAACGTAGCGGAGTTATTAAGGTCACTGGCGTAGCGACCGTCGCGACGTGTTCCGTGTTAAAGAACCGATTTCATGCAGACCTCACGGGACGCCGTATTTCATTCCTAGGGATGGGATTAAATAACCGAGTTTCACTTCATGGTATTCCAGCACCACTCGTGGAGCCCGCTGTTTCATTCCTTGCACTCGGAATGCGTCCGGTCCCTGGCCAGCTAATTTGAATCCTTGGTCCCGGGCGCATGCAGAATTTCGAAATACATAATGCGGAATTCATGGCCGCTTTGCGACAAATCGAGAGACCCGGACGGACGCAAGCCCTTGAGCCGACTGTAACGGGTCAAAGGAGCCGAGTTTCTATATTCTGATTCGATACCTTCGAAATATGCACGTTCACTGGAAATCCTATGAAATTAATCGGACCTATTCGAAATTGATCTATACCCACACGAACGACGTAACGTAATCTATATATTAATAAAAAGCAAATTTGTTTCTGCAGATGTTGTTTTTGTGTGACAAGTAAATATTTATTCAAGAAAAAGCTGTTTTGTTATTTCAATAGTACGACAAAGTACTCTGAGAAACAATTGTTCGTATAAATTCTTTAAAATCGAGGCAAGAGTTTATGTATAAAGAACCAGATGAAAATCATAAATTTCTGGATTGGATAAGCGTCCGAGTTTATTCGATCGCGGGATTTATTCCGCTGCTCCGTTTCTCGAGGCCCGACCCGGCCCGGCGATTGTCTACTTCGGTGCTCGGCCCCATCCGTGCTCGTCACCTGAAGAAACATTATACCGGTTTCGCGTAATTGCATTCCTGCGAGTTCGAAATCTATCAATGAAATGATAGTCGAACGACGTCCAACCGATCCGAAGGAACGATAACGTTTATAAATTACCGTGCCGGCGATTGTTTCACAGAGGAACGGGCACTCCGGATGCAAATGAAACATCGAGGGAGCTCGTTTCGATTATTAATCGCGTCGATTATTCGACGAGCACGCACCCTCGGCCAGTTTATCTTCCGTCGACTCAGCTGCCGGTTGATTTTTTTCCCCAAGGCGGATAGGTGGCCCGTTCCACCAAGGCGGAAGCAGAAACTCGGTCGCGATGCTCGAATCTGGCACGCGATACGCCCGGGATAAAGATTGGCCCCGGAGATGAAATTGAAAGTCGCAACTTTGTCGTCACGGGTGACCGGACCGGGCGCGTTCAGCCCACGCCCGACCCGAACCGGAGGTTCCTACATAATTTACGATTGCAGCGAATGATCTCGAAACGATAATACTACCGATCCCAACTCGCACCGTACGATTTGCATACTGATAAACAACGTTGCACCGTAAAGTATAACTTCGCGTGTTCCGCTTTCGTTTCTTGATTCCTGGCCCGAGTCACGATTTTATCACCCTGTGGGCACCGCTAAATTTCCTTGAAAACTCGTGTCTTTATTCTGACTTTTCATTCACCGTAAAATTCAGAAACGTGAATTTCACCCTGAATGCTATGCCTGACGAGTCTATTGGATAAAACTGTTCGGCCAGGTTAAAGGCGGAATTTGCCATAGAATTTATTGAAACAATCATCATTTTGTTAGTATTGCTAAGAAAAGATCAATCAAGTAAATCGTTATTCTACCCAAGATTGAAATATTCTCAAGAATTTCAACACTAGAAGTACCAAATGTTTAAAGTCATTAAATTGGTCTTACTGGATTGTATTTTGGCGGACATGCTTATTTCTTTGAGGTATTCTACTGTTTTTCTTATGTGATTCTATGAAGTTATATCTAGTTTTAATTTGTTAATTTTTACTGTATTAGTATGCGGTCAGTTGTCTCATATAGACATGCATCGCGGTGGTTCAGCAGTTTTTAAATTGTTCTTCGTGGGTTAGTTTTGAGTTACCAGTTCTCAGTCAGAATATTACTTCTTTCCTTCCTGTTCACGTTGCTGCTTGCTGTTTGTCGAAAGATGTATTTTACAATAATACATTGAGAATTTCTGTTCGATTGGTTGTGGAAAATGATAACCAATCGTTGTAATCCACGCGGCAAAAATGACCAGAAAGATAATATTGACACACTTCTAGTGCGAAAATCGTTTGAAAGTCGAATGTCCCGAAGCATTTTTCCTAAAACATAGTAGCCCTGAATTCGCCGGAAAGAAACGTCGGATGCGTGACGCCATAGCACGAGCGGAGGCGCACCTAACCCACAAACAGAGACACGGAAACGTGTCGGAATGCGCGTGAACCGAACGCCCTCGTCGCTTTGCACCGGCCCCGGCGTCCTCTCGAACACCTCTGGAGACCCCGTTCCACCACCGTATTCTTAATTACCGATTCACCGATCGCTGGATAAGGAAATCGGGTTCTCGATCGCGCGGGGGCCAGCGATCTCGAGATCCCGATGCCGCGGCGTCCTCTCCCTTTCCCGGAAAGGAACGTCTCTCGTCTCGGTATCGCTCGTCAAAGAAGCCTGGAGAGAAAATGCTCGTATCCGCGGACGATGCCGGGGCCAGAAGGAAAGATTTATCCGCGGGACGTGTGACGACGAATGGAGAGAGATTCGCTCGATGAATCACTGCGCGCGAGAGCCGTCTCTCGCCGATCTCCTCTCTTTTCTTCTCTCGCCGGGCTCTCTTCTCCCCTTGACCGTTCCAGAGTTCTTCCACCTGACGCACCGGGGCACTTAAGGCAACAACGACACCCATCCGCGGCCAAAAGGGAAGACGAATGTCCGCTATCTCGGATTTCGTGGCGGACTGCCGCGCGATATTTCTCGGCCGGCGATGTCTGTCTCTTCGTACGTCCGTCCGTCTGTCTGTCTGTCTGTCTGTCGCATCAGCTAGCACTCGCGTGTCGCGCAGGTGAACAGCGGCAGCTATTCCCGGTAAATGGGACATTGGCCGTTTCTCCCCATAACTCGGATCCGACTGATTATTTGTTGTCCCCGTAATATACACTTCTTATCATTAGACTAACCGATTTCTTTCGTTCCCTTACCAGCCACCAAAACGAATCATCCTATATGTAAGGAATGGCCGGGATTAAAGCAGACAGTATGTAATTTATTAATACGTCCTTCTCCGATGTCGGAACTGACGAGACTGCTCGTCCTTTTTTCATCCCGCTCGTTTTTCTTTTTTCGACACGTTCGCTTGTCGTTGGCGATGAATCGCTTATCAATAACATGAACATATTTGTTATTTACATGAACAATATATACGGATCCGTTGCAGCTTAACTTACATATATAAGCTTTCTGAAAATTGCTAAGGGGAGATTACAGTTCCACCACCAGTCGTCACGATTTTCAAGGCCAAGTTACGAGCGGACCGATTCTGCAGGGTCAAATCTTCGTAACGTTGCAACCGCAGTAACCTTTCGAGATTACGATGGATATTGTTAGAGATGTTACTGATATTTTCCATAGCTATGTTCAAATCGTAGGAAATAAACGATAAAAGTGCCTCTAATAATTTGACCACATGTAATCAGCCCCGCTATCGGCTCAACAAGAATTAAGAACAGAAGCGAGCTTGTTGTTGGTAAGATCATTATTGGCAATTGCCCGCTTGAATCGCTCCAGACGCGTACCAAATATGTACATAGGTTAGAAACGTGGGCATCGATCGCGATCGTGTCTCGGTTCTCATCTTCCGAAAAACAGAATCGCGGGACACGTTTGTTTGCCAGAGAGAACTAGGGACGGAGACAGCCGAAATCTATAAATGGCCAGCGAGAAGAGCACCACTGTCCTCGGATCCAGGATGGTGGATGGAGTCGCCGGGGTCAGATAAAGAGGAAGCACGGGAACCAATGCCGAAGACGTAGTTGTCCGCGGATTACGAAACGATGGCGGATGCTTCGAAACTGGAGCCACGTTATCAGAGAGAGAGAGAGAGAGAGAGAGAGTCGTGGGGCTGCTGGTTTTCGGGGGGAGCCCCAAAAACAGGGACGGAAAGAGAGAGAGAGAGAGAGAGAGAGGGGGGGGGGGGAGGAGAGAGATAGGCTGCACACGAGGGGCCAATCACGACGACTCGTGGCGCCTTAATTGGTACTCGCACGCGTGGCTCGGGCTTAAGAGGCAGCAGCAGATGCATCCCAAGACGTTCACAACAGGAAATTCCTCCTCCCGCGCCGCTCCTCTTCTGACATTCCAGCCTCTACACATATTTATGCGAGGCGTCCTTTCTTCCATGTGACTTCTGGGATCCTTTCCCTCTTCTTGCTGCATCCCACCAGCGCGCGCTATACGTCCTCACGGTAACGTCGGCATGCACAAATAGATATCTCCGCAGTAACACGCTGTTTTCGCTCGCTCGCTCGCTTGCTCGCTCTGCGGGTCGTTTTCGCTCGCTCCCACCTCGCGAATCCCGTGAATGGACCGCGCCGCGAAACCGGGGGTAGGATTGGAAAAGAAGGGCGTCAATGAGTCGAGTTGCGTGAGCGCAATTATCGTTCGTAGCACGAGCGTCCGCGTCTGCGACCGAGAGACTCTGGTGCACGAGCTGGAAAAAGACCGAGGAGACTCTGGCCCCGAGGGGGTGTTTCCCTCTGATTGCATACGCCAGCGAGCCTGGCCTTCTTTCGGCTCTGTCGGCGCGAGGAACAATGCCGCGCGATGATGGATGATCGATCACTGATTACCCTTTTTAATCCCTCGCTTGGCCAAATTGCTTTCCGTCACCTCGAAACCGAGTCCGGACGCTTGATTGCGTACGCGACGAGCACCGACGATCCGCACAATCGAATTACATTATTTACGTTCTAATTTGAGCACTTGACGCGATTCACGTCGCCGCGATAATTGACTAACGCGCGCGTCCCGAAATCTTTCGTCGACGTCATTTCTTCAGATATCGCGAGAGTTCTCCGTTTCCTTTCGCGACGAGCGATGTCTATGATGGACACAGGCAAACTTGACGAGGACTTTGTCCATTCATCGAAGTACTCTATTTTGGGCACTGATAAAGTCCTTGATAGAGCAAACACGTTTCGATTTTATCCCACTTTCAGAATCGCCCCTGCGTAACATTTGGACCGTTTATTTTGAAAGTGGTAAGTCCTTTTAAAAAAAAAAATGAGATATGACGTAATTTATGCTTAATTTAGTGTAAACTTTTTGTTTATAACTAGTTAGTATTTAATATCTTTAAAAATGCCAATGCTTTCTCCAATTTTTGTTTGCTTTTTTTTAATTGTCAGATCTAACATTTAATTTTCTCGAAACAAAAGAAAATGGACTTGCACCGCTTTCAAAATAAACGGCCCATTTATGTCGTGTTTACGGTGCCTTCGTGTCGAACAGTTTTAATCTTTTGAAGTATTGATATAATTCTAGATAAAACCATCTGACAGACTTAGTCGCGAACATCGCCTAATCTTTCAGCAAATAACAGCAACGTAACACAACTGTTGAGTGGAACATCATCATTTTGAAAGTTTAACAATTGACGTCACAGAGACGATTGCAGTGGAATACAGTGAGTTCTCGATATATGTCAACACCATTGGTTTTGCCAATGTCTTGAGCTTTTGGGTATACCCTGCACTAGTGGGGATAATACCGCGACGTTTATTATCCATACCTTGGTGACGTATATAGAGATATCACTGTAGATCATCAAAGCCACGGATTTGTCAGGGTTTTCGTGGCCAATTAGCGCGCCTTGGCAGTGACTTCGCGATTAGCAGCGCGTCTCGCAGGGATTGAAGAGACAGAGGCCGTGTCCGCTCGCCGTTGCATCGGGCCAGCTTCGGTGAATGAACCGGAGAAAAATGTCAATGAGTGCAATTATTGTTACACAACGTATAGCCGGCGCATGCGCCTCGTTCGTTGCACCGTGCACGTGTGAAACCGGGAAAGAGTGCGACGCAGAGGCCAGTGGGAGGACCCCGGTGCATTACAGGCTGCGAATTAATGCAAGTCGTAGCTGTAAACGCGTGCAGTTATTGTTACGTCAATACTCGCGGGCGTGGACGCGCTCGCCGGATTTGCATTCTACGTACAAGCGACAAACAAACAACGCCCGGTATGCGTCCTGCGATGTCTATTGTTACCGTATATTTTACGCATTTTATCGTTGCTGCAAACGCATGTAACCTGCACTGAATATATCGAGACTCGTTTTCAAGATTTATGTGGTCGAAGATGTGCGTTTTTTAGACCGTACATTTTTGTTGTTATCAAACCAGTGATTCAAATAATGGAAAAAGCAACACGATTCCTAATCGAATGGAGTAATCTCCTCCTTCGTCGATTCAAAAATGAGTTGATAAGTTAGATATTGGAGCTCCTGTTCGGAAGAACCACTGTATATTGTCGACAAATTACTGTAATTACAGGACGATCGTATTCCCAACGTTATAATTCACGTGATTATTCCAAAGCACCGATGTCGATTTTCTGAAACTCGTTTTATGTCGCAGCGATCTAAAACCTGACAGAGGTATGTAAATGGCTGCACCTATTTCCTCTTTGTCAGAGTTTCGAAGCTAGTAATTTTTCGTTAAACTTTCCAGAAGCGATTGCTCAGAGTTTAACAAACGAAGTACGAGTCGACGCCTTTAACCCTTTGCGGACGAGTGTCGGCAAATAGCCGCCCAAGCCGTTTTACCGTTGCGGACGCGTGTCGGCATATAGCCGCCCAATTCTCGCGCTGCGGCTGGCGTACGTTTGTTGGCCTAGGCGATAAGATACGCATGGGTATACAAGCCTAAGAAGTCAAGTTACCTCTCAATGAAATTAGAGACCTTTAGCGATGATGTTTTATCTTCCATATAATATAAACTTACGATGCGAGACCATGGTAGGGTCAGAACGAATTTCAGTTTGTCGAGTCAGTCTTTCAGTGTCACTATCAAAGAAACCAGCAGAGTTTTCATATATTTTATATTTTATAACATCCTACAATGTTGTTATAAATTATAATAAATATATGGGCGGGGTAGATAAAGCAGACCAGTACACAGGCACGTACTGTTTCATGAGAAAATCTAAAAAATGGTGGCGAAAATTATTTTTTTTTGGATTGGAAGTTTCAGTGATAAATTCCTATCTATTATATCAGGAACATCACAAGAAATACAATATAAAAAAGTTAAATCATTTACAATTTGTACGTGACTTGGTAGATCAATTGGTTGAAGATTTTCGAGATGCTGACCCCAAGCCTCCTTCGACTTCTGGAACAGCAGATAGGCTGAGAACGGCCTTTTACATATTATTCTGCGAGATGAGACAGGAAGGAGTAAAGATTGTGTCGTATGCTCTAATCGAAAAATAAAACATGGCAGGAGAGAGTCGAGGTACTATTGTGCTACTTGTTCGGCTAAGCCAGCCTTGCACATAGGTGACTGTTTCGAAAAATACCATACAATGCACGAATATAAAACGTCACATATGTAAACACCACTAAATTTGTTTGTTTATGATTTTGTTAGATTTTATGAAAAAGTTATTTGAACAAAGCTTTAGTTTTTATAACGCAAACGTGCGACGTGAACATTTTCTTTACTGCACGCTCCAATACCTCTCGTCCACAGCGACGCTCGCCCGTCGGGCGGCTCCGTCCGCAAAGGGTTAAGGTCGTAGTCGTTTCGAGGCTCGCCGAAGGCATCAATCGAGATCGTTCCAACAGCCTCGGAAAATGACAAAACGGCAGACGGTCGTGTTGCGCGCAGCTCGAATAGCAGGCATAATTTTGGCCAGCTAAATCGAGCAAGTAGCCCGGCGTGCGTCGTTTTAACGATTCGCGCAGCGCGGATCGACGATCCAACAATAAGTGACTCCGTCCGTAGTAGGTAGACAGTGGCCCCGCGAGTGTGAGTGGTTACTACGCACTACGCGACGGCGACGGCGGTGGTGGTGGTGGTGGTGGTGGTGGTGGCGGTGGCTACGTTCACGGCCCGTATGAATGTACCGTCGCGACGTACGTCGACGCGCACGTTTGCGGCGTGCATTCATAAAGTGGCGGACACGTAGCGAGCGCGTGCGCAGCTCGTCGCCTTCTTCGTTGCCACTCCTTCCTCTTTTCTTCCTCGTCGCCACCCTTCCTGCGACTAATACGGCCGGGCCTCGCCACACCGCTCGCGTCCACCCGTATCCTGTACTTTTTAGCATCCGCTAACTAGCGCCGTCGCGGCCGTCATCAGCGATACCGTTCGCCATTCAGACTCCCACTATATAGCCCTTTAAGCAGTGTTTTTGCACCGATTTGGTAATCGAAAAGAAGGAAAACGTGTCTTTGAAAACGTAGAAAACTTTCGGTTGGCTACCGGTGGCGAAACGAAAGGAGGATCGTGGCGTTCTGGAAAGAGGATCGCGACGCACGAACGTCTTCGGCTCGAGGGGAATCGCCGGCCGCGGTTGTACCGACGAACTTGCACGGGGTCAACGGAACCACCGGA
The DNA here is from genome assembly GCA_913789895.3 of Seladonia tumulorum. Classification (NCBI taxonomy): domain Eukaryota; kingdom Metazoa; phylum Arthropoda; class Insecta; order Hymenoptera; family Halictidae; genus Seladonia; species Seladonia tumulorum. The sequence goes on from OU565272.1 coordinate 13,011,635, forward strand.
AGTCGTCGGTGCCCAGGGTCGTCGCCGATTCTCAAATTGGTGGCCGCTTGCTTGGTCTGCCCCTCGCGCGTCCCTACCCCGTTTCTCCTTCGACCGACTCTTTTTCCTTCCATTCTGCTCGGTCGCGCTCGCGCGCGTTCTTCTCGAGCCCCTCTTTTCAGCGTGACGCGAGCCGAGCGTTGCCGTTCGCCTGGCTCGCCGCGCGCCGGTCTCTCTGTAAACAGGCCACGTAATCCCCTACACCCACTTTTTCCTCCCGTCTAAATCTGTCTCATCGAAATGCGTCCGACGACGAACGGAAACCCCCGGCCGTTAATTTGTCTCCTTCTTGAGCAGCGGGTGAATTCGCTCTCCCCGGGATTTTCAGGGATCTCGGGGGTTTATAGAGGCTGTCGCGAGAGAAAGAGAGAGAGAATCAGAGGAGGTCGGGTGAACGGACCGACCGGGTTCGAGAAAAGGGGATCGACGGACGTACGGACGGACGGACGTTAAAGTTTGAGAAGCCGTCGGGGCGTTGTTGTCGGAGACGCGAAGCGGCGGCTGGTGAATGACTCGCCTTGCCTCGGCTCGGGTGTGCTGGTGTGTCTCCTTGTGAGCGCGCGCGCGGGCGCGCAAACTTTTGCGTGCGTAGGGTGACCCGTCAGTGACGTCAGTGGGACTCGCACACGCGGACGCGGGCATAGCTCGTACGTGCATGCGTCGGGACAGCGTAAGTCGCGTGTGACGTTCGCTTGTATCTTTTGTGCGTGGCCACGACACGGAGGGGGAACGCAGAAGGGTGTCGGCGGCGATGATGGTGGCGGTGATGGTGTGTACGCCGTACGTTCTAGCCGTACGCGCACGCTAATGTCGCGCGAACAACGGAGAGAGAGGAGCCGAGAGTCCCGGACGGAGAGACAGAGCCGGAGAACGCATCGCGCGGCCATGTGTAGGACCGGAAGTATGAGTATCCGGCCAGACTCGTGTGGGCTTCTCTACGCTCCACGGTACTCTCCTTGCCTCCCTAGCTTGCCCTGACCGTCCCTCCTTTCTTTCACTCGCTTAGTCCCGCTTTGTACCTACGCTTGTCTCTTGCAAACGCGCGCGAGCGCACAAGTCTTTCCCCCCTCTGTCGCTCTTTCTTTCGTACTACGCTCGGCTCTGCCCGTGCGACTTACTATAAGAGCGCCAGGGTGACGAAACAGCTTATATACTGGGCACAAGTTCTGTTATCGGTGTTGCAAAAGCCTAAGACGTACCCCGGAATGCAGCTTCGATTTTAAGAAATTTTAGCTCAATGTTCTTACGTGGCCCCCGGTAACTTGGCTTCGTGACTATATGTAGCGAGGGTAATTATTACTGTAGCTGTGTTATCCGAGTGTTCGACTGGATTCCATACGTAGAATCTTTTCCTTTAAGGATTTTCGTACTGTTTACATATGTTGAGGATATGATAGGAACGGTGTTGTTCTTATCATAAAGCACAGCGTTCGCGAATAAATGGAACTTTAATATAAAAACTTTGAACTGGGAACTTATTACATGTATACCAGGTATGTCCTGCCTAAATCGACTCTTATGTCGAACTGGACCTAGGTGGAGGTGCAACTAACGCCTGACCCACTCTCGTCTCATGCCGATCCTAATTTCAATTTATAATATCCAATCATTAATGATAAAATAAGTTCTAGTGCAAGGGGTTAATTCTAACGCAGCTAATTCGAATTTCTCAGAAACCAAGACCCACTCTCGGGAGCTCATCTTGAGGATTTCGCAGCGGTAAGTATGTGCGTTACAACTTGTGCGCTCCGAAAGCGATTTCCACACATCCTGGCGCAGTCCCAGTCAGCCCTCCTCCGCGATGGCTGTTTTATCCGTGTAGCGAGGGATACGCGGAACACGGAACGTGCGCGAGTGTTTATAAATAATACGTACGATAAAGATGTGATCGGCCGGCGCCACGGTAAACAAACACGCGGATCCGGCGCGGTGTCGCGACCGAGTTTTGAAATCGTACCCGGATCCCACTCGAGATACCATCTGCCGAGGCTGCTTGGCCCGTAATCTAAACGAGCCGTACACACCGGGGCACTTATACCGCGGGGCGTTATCGAATTGATTTCTAATCGGGCCGCGGAATCCTAGACCGGATTACGTCCGATCGATCCGTCCGGCGATGGCGCCTCGGCGCGAATGAATGGATCTCGTGCCGGCCGGACGTTAAGGCGGCCCGCTTGTTTGCGTGCGAGCGCGACTCGCACACGTCCCTACGCGGGGCCGTCAATGACGGCGGTCGAAGCGGGATCAGAGCAGTTGGCGTGGCATGGCGTGGCGGTGGCGTGGCAGCGTCGGTGGCGGTGGCGTGGCGTGGCGTGGCGTGCCACGGGAGGAAACGAGACACCGCTGCACAACGGCCCGTATACGCGAACCGACTCCGTTCAGGGTGAATCGATCGGCTGGGAGAGCATAGGCTCGTGTCTACGTAGGCGGTGGCCACTTTCTTCCAGGAAACCGAACGAGCCTCGTTCGAAATAACACGAGGAGAGTTCACCGGGCCGTGACGGAGCCGAATCTGGCGACAGGATCGATCGCGCGGACCGATTAATCCCCCGCGTGCTGGAGACGTGGGAAAAAATCGTCCGGAAGTGGTTCCTGGAAAAAACTTGGAACCGTCGCGACGACGCCACTCGGGGGGGAAAAATGTATTCCAATATTCGATCGCATAGATAAATAAATACATACTTGAGTCTACGACTGGACGGAACCCACCACACACACTCCCGTCCCGCAACCCCCGTCGGGTCTCTATGGGGGCGCGCGAGCGAGCGAGCGAGCGTCCGGTCGTGGCACCGATCTAGAATCCCCGTTCAAGAATCTAATTTATATTGAAGAATTCCGACGAGGCCGCGACGAGGCGTCGATCTTTGAGGCGCCGCCGTTTAAGATACATTATGCTGGCAGGCGGTCGACAATGGCTCTGGGAAACAGTGAACCCGAGGCGAGAGGGAGAGAGGATAAATATACGCCTGTCCGAGCGACGAAGAAAAGAGAGGCTTGAGAGGGCTAAGGGGGTGATGGGGGTTGGGGGAAAGCTAGGGATGTTCCCGACGAGCGCGCTAGAGAACGCGAGAGAAAATTGAGGAGACCCAGGACGACGGGAGGGGTCCGAGGGCAGACGGAACTAGTCCCAGACCCAATATGATAATCGAGTATGGAGAACGATGTGAACGTAGCACCTTGTAGAACTACGGTGTGGCCATTGTGGCCTCCCACTGTCGGGACCACCTCGAGAACGCATCGACTTTGTACGTGAAAACATCAAAGGCCTGCCTTTTACCCTTCTCCTTGCCTCCATGCTGCCTGCCTGCCTGCCTTCCTTCCTTCCTTTGGCCCCCGTTTGCTCTTGTTTCATTATGTCCCGTCGACACACGCGTCCGTTGCACCATGCAACCAAGCCCTGGACTCTCGCGCCGTGCGCCAGTTTTCTCCATCCGCCTACGTGTTTTCCGACCTCGTGCCTTTCCGTTTGTTTTTCCGCAGTTTCCGCTGTTCGCTCTCTCCTCCGATTCTAGCCGCGCCGCTCTACGGATGTTTCAGAGAAACTGGCCAGAGAATCTTCAACCCGCGGGACCCGAACTCTTCGGGTTTTCATCAGGATCGGAATCTTTGGATAGTTTAACCCTCGACCGACGAAGCTCCTCCTGGCCCACCTGAAAGTGACAGGTACACTTCTCCCGACGCTTTATTATACACAATCTCTACAACAAAAACCGCAAGATGCTGTCAATGCAGCGAATTTATCGAACACGTGGGACACTGGACGTCTAAAATGCTCGGGGTCCTATATCTGCATTGAAAGAACCAGTATCACAATTTACTTGCAGGAAGCTTTCAGTAAGAACAATCAACTCGGTATGAACAATCTCTATAGAGGAACTGCCAACTTAGAAAGTTGTTAATGCGAACTTATTGGAAACGAGGGTCTAAAGATTTAAAACGTCCAGTGCGATATACCTCCGTTGCAAAAGAGAGTATCACCAATTTACTTATAGCAAGCTTGCATTATGAACGATCTCTATGGTAGAAACTACGAACTTAGCTACAGGAAGTTGTCGATGCGTCCAATTGATTGGAAACTAGGGTCTAAAGATTTAGCACCATTAGGGGTGATATACCCGCATCGAACGAGACGGTGTCGCTATTTTCTTATAGAAGGCTTTCAACATGAACGATCTTTATAGCGAAAACTACGCAGGTCTAAAGATTTAGCATGCTCAGGGTGCTATACCTGCATCGGAGAAAGCAGTATACAGTGTTTACTCGATGTATGTCCGAAACACGGCTCATATATCGGCCAGGAGATACTGTTCTTTGATCCCCGCGATTCAATACTCCTCGGCGACCGAGGTTTCTCGAGTACCTTAGCCCCTCTCGAGGTACACCCCGCAGCAGTGGGGATAGTTCTGGGACTTTTATCAGCTAGGCGATGGGACATATAGAAAATAAACACTGTAAACACTGAAACCTTTTTTAAATACCGAAGTGCCTCGGACAATCCGTCCATTTACCAAAATACCGCAAGAAACTTCAACCGTGGTTTCTTGTAGGGGCTCGTAGTCGGCTAATTAGACACCCTACGAAGTCCTCGACTTTGCGCGAGCTGATCCGTCGCAGATCAATTGGACGGTGGTTGAAGACCGGCTATTAGGGTCTTCGGAGATCGAACCGGCTGGATGAGCATCTTCGCGAGGAGACTAGGAGAGACAATTTATATCTGCCAGTGCTGCGTCCTTGCGTTTTCACTGGGAGACCGTGTCCCGCGTAGATACGCTCGCCGGGTTGTTGTGCAAACCCCAACGACGACGAGCGTGTCGACTATAGCCACTCTTACCGCCGACAATTGCTCAATCGGCCGGTTGAGTAATCGTGCCGTTTTACTCGTCATTGCCACCACGCGGCAATAATCGCGCTGGCATTTCTATTTCTACCTGTTACGTCCCTCCTTTGTCTATTCTCGATCGAACCCGTTGCTCGTCAAACGATTCGGCTTATTGCCATTCTTCGGCGGAAAACACGGTGACCCACATTCGAGCGCTACTCGCAGTGTCCGAGTAACAAATGCGTCCTATAAAACGATGGAACTTATTAGCAGCCTGTCGCGTCTGTCAATGTATCAACATTCTTTGTAGACTGGGGAAGTTATCGGACCACCTTGAAGAGCTAACCGGAAGAGACTCGTGATAGAAACGAGTTTTTATTTCGTCCGCTTGTTCGAAAATCGATTCACTCTAAATTGGCACGCGTCTTCGACTCATTTCTCTGATATGTTCCCATAATTATGAAAGCGGTCTGTCATAAAAAATAAAATTACATTGAATAAATTTAGTTTAAAATCATGTCGTGTGAAATAAGTGATAAATTCTTTTTTTTTTTTAATTTTGACTTAGACCACTTTCATAATTATGGGCACATATCTTCTTAGATAGAAGTTACTCCAGGGACAAGGGAGCGACGCTATTTTATCGATCCCTTTTACCTAGAAACTGTGCGCCGTTTTGCAATTGTTGAACGGTGGATAAAATTTCGATTAGCTCGGAAAGTGGTAGCAAGGCGAGAGGGTAAATTAATTGAACGACAATACGCGGCCGTTAATGAATACGCATAAGAATGCCACTGGTGGTGAGGCTCCACCGGAGTGACATTGCGCGCCTCGTTGTCGCGAGTCAGAGCGCAACCAGTTAATTGTGACACATCGGCAGAGTCAGCGAAGGATTTAAATCGAATCTGTTGCGTTGCCGAAGAAACACACTCGCGGCGTTCGGGGCTTAATCGCGACCGGTTCTCTCCGTCCCTTGTATCAACGACTGATGTATCGCCAGAGGATTTCGAATCCGCGGTGCACCGGCGTGTGCCGAATGCGATTTGACACGGTGCCTCCCTTCAAAGGTTAATGTAGTTACCACTGTCAATTCACCGCGTCACGGGAACCGCGCGAGGCGCTCGACCGATTTACGGGCCCGAGATCTAGCAGATCTTACGAGACGAACTGCTCACATTGTTTTCTGTCCTCGGACGCTTCGCTACCGAACTACCAGGAAATTGCACAGGCTGATCGATAATTGCCTCGCTTTCGAGAATACCGAGTTTGTGGATCCTAAATCAAATTTCAAATGTTGTTGTTTCGTCCTGCAAGATGCATTATTTGATGACAAGAGCTTCTTAAAAAATGCGAAATATTCCTGCACAATTTTTTACCATCTGTAAAAGGAGCGAAGTTATAGTTCAGCCCGGTTACTAGATCCATCCTGTATGCGTTTAGATAAAATAAGAATGATATTCAATTTTCCGTTCCATAGCATCGACTGTTGCGATGCTACGATGCAATTATCATTGTACTCGAAGAAACGTATGATCCAGAAAAGTTTTCGTACGCAGGAAGTACTTTCTGTACTTCAATATCTGAACCCCTTGCCCTACAATATCGAGTCAGACTCGTGATGAAGATTCTGAACAGAGTCTAATGAATATGTATGTTATTAATTTTCTATAAACCGTAATAAAAATCTACTTTGTTGTAGTTGATATATATCCTTTGGAGAAAAGATAGGCATACAATAAATATAAACTATCTTTCTTTTTCTATGAAATTCTGAACGTTGAAGAATTTCTGATCATTATAATCAGAAAATAAATAGTAGTGCAAGGGGTTAATTAGCAATATCTTAGTCCTACTAACATCTCAGTTCGACGGATAATTAAATTGCAGGCTTTTGACTAAAAACTGTAATTCGAAGTGGCACTAAGAAAATCATTGGAATTCGATTGAATTAATTTGATCCGACGTAGGAGCAGTTTTGCGGGCTACTGTCTGTTCCGAAATCGATGTTCCATCCCTTAGTTTGTTGTTAGGATTTCTGGTAACGTGTCGAAATTGTTTTTGGTCGAGTATCGACCCAGTTAGGCGGGGGCCGGAGCATCGTGTCGGGCGTTCAGCCGGTGTAGTCGTCGATTAGATTTAGTGTCAGCGGTGTCTGGATCGCGCGGTTTTTATCGTGGCGAGGCGGGCCGTGTCGCAAGAAGCCGAAACGATTTTCTGTTCGAGAACGATAATAATGCTCGGGACTGGTTACGATTGTCGGATCGCGAGGCGAGGGAGAGAAGGGCGCAGGTAGGGACTCTGACGATGGTGTTGAGACGATATGATAAAGCGGTGGCGCTAACCTCTCGGGCAAACACACACACACACAGGCGCGAGCACACACACGGGACGGCCGCGTGCATACACGAGGAGCATACACACCGCTATCGGTGAGCCTGTCCTGCGTATCGTTGCACAGGGGTTCATGTCGTCTGTCGTTACCTTCGCCGGTGAAACGGTCGGTCCGCTGTTATTGTTACCGGCGCGGCCGATCGACCGATAAACGAATTACACGTTAACGAAGAAAGACATTTGCTTTCCCGCGTTCACGAAGATAGCCGACCACTTGTTAGCGCAACCCCCCGATAAGAGCAATTATCCGGGAAAATGTACGGTATACCTTCTCTCGGCGACCGGTGCGTCGCTCTAATGCCTTCCGTCCTTAACGCGTTCGACAACACCGTCATCGTATTCTCACCGTTTACACATGCTATACTAGTCGCGGTGCTAATAGTCATCGGTATTACGTTTGAAAAATTGGGTGCGTGCTCGAACCACGTTACTTCATGCCGCACCGGCCCTTGTTCGCTTCGAACACAGGCTCTGGATTCGTTTAGATCTACCGATACGGAACGGGGACAAGCAATTGTACCCGAAGGATAATGAACAATGGAAATTTCTAATGGGCCCACCGCGCGGATGCGAATGCAAATTCGCTAATATTAGAGATTTATTTCCTGAGACGGCCACCGGCAAGATTTATTTCGTCCCCCGGCCGATTACTTTGAAAATTGCTCGAATTCGAGCCTTGCCGGAGGCGTCTGCACTCTCTTTTCTAACCGACCCGATAATCTATTGCAAAATTATTTTTTAAAAGAATCGTTCGGATACCTTCTAGCACCTTCTTTGCTATTGAGAAGAAAAAGATCAAAAGTTTGCATTGAGAGGTAATCTGCAAGTATACCATATATTGTTATACATGTTACACGGTGATTAAATTTTCTGCGAAATTCCAAATTGTACGGAATGGCCGGGATAAAAGTAAACAGTTTATTATTTAATTATACGTCCTTCTCTGATGTCGTACCTGACGAGACTGCTCGTCTTTGTTTCATTCTGTTCGTTTCTTTTTTCAACACATTTGTTTGTCCGACGAATCGCTTATCAATAACATGAACATATTTGTTAACAACATGAACAATATATACAGTGACGGATCCGTTACAGCTTATCTTACAAATTAAGTACAAAAATGACTACAACTGAAAGAACCTCATATTTTGGCATTATAAGAAAAAATCACTTTCTACTTTCATCTTCAACAACACCATTTCTAATCTTTTAGCTAACGAATAATGACAGTGACCAACAAAGTTGAGCGCATGTATACGCTAATGATGCAAATGGGTTAATAACTGCCATATAACAAGGACGCTTGATCGGCGCTTGAAAAAGAATGTTGAAAACTGTTCTGACGACGAGACGCAAGCCTGGCGCGTATGGGGTCCATTAAAAAACGCGTTAAGACGATCGTATCTTCCAGAACAGACTTAATTTCACTTTACGGAAACGCGACTGAAATGACCAGGCTCTCGCGATCCAGGGGAACGCGGTGCAGCTTCGAAGAAGAGCGAACGACTTTGGGGCACAACAAGAGTATAATCAAGTTTACGCATCCCGCGAGGTTAGGATGCAGACGAAGAAGGAGGACGAGAAGAAGAAGAAGAAGAAGAGAACACGAAGGAAACAGCGGTGGGGGAATGGAATGCACCTTCGAGAATCCGTCTACGGTCTCCACTACCTACTCTTACGTATGCACCGGTGCAGACCGGGGATCGGAGAACCGGAGCGAGAGAAGGAGAATGCACCGTGAACCTGTCTCCGTTTATCTCGGGCCCGCTCCTCTTTCTCCAACTCGTTCCCGGAGCACAACAAACAGACGCCGCCTCGTAATTTGTTTTCATACGTTCGCGGCATTTGCCAGTCTACGCCTCTTTCTCCACCTTCGGGCCTCAGCTCTTTTTTCCTTTTCGGATTCCTTCACTTTCTCACCTTCGACAGTGGCGCAACGGCTACGGGCCCCGGATTCACGTTACATATTTTTCGCCCGGGCCCCGCCGAAACGACGGAACCGTCGCGTCGAGGGAACGCGTCGATGAACGCGCTCCGATCGATCCATCGATCCTCGCCGCTCGACTCCCAGCGCTGACCAGAAGCGGCGGCGATTACCCGCTCGCGTGAAACAGTCGAACGTTGTTTTCTGTCTTTTACTCGTATGGATTTTACAATTAATATGTTATCGGTAGACTGCGGATCTTTATGATCCTGAATTGCAAGAAACTGGGGTGAAATAAATATTCAATTTTTTGCTTGATACGTTTAAATTCTCCAAATGCTTTTAATGTATTAAATTAGGCCTGTCCATTTTTATCATAAATGCATAAAATCCGGTTATCAGAGTCATCACCGGGCAAGCGGGCCACTTGCCTCGGGCCCCGCTCTTATTTCTTGATTACTTCCACAATTTGTTAAGAATAAATAAATAAACATTGTCTTCTTGCGGGGCTTGTTCTGGGCCTCTCAGTCTCCAAAGTCGACTGTGGTGAGAATTAATTATAGATCAATTTCGTCAAGAGAAATTCGTTCCAAAAAAAATATTATAGAAGATTTCGTGTTAATCGAAGAATTTCTTGCGTTCCAGAATCTTACATGTACCTGCCGACAATGTATAAAACTCCGTGAAACTTGCTAAACGTTTTCCAAATAATACTATTACTAGACAGCGTATCTTTATGTAAAATAAAAAATATTTGCATTGATTGCAAGGCACAGGTGCGAAATAAAAATTTCTTCCTTCCTTTAATTATTTTATCAAGCTAAAACCAAATACGCTGGCACCCTTAAATCTTTTTAATATGTCCACAGCTTTAAATTGTGCTTACCCGTATTTGTCATAAATGCATAAAGATCCGCAGTCTAACTATTACCCTTTTAACTTTTTTATCGACGGTGAGGTCAAACTTTCCATCTTTAAATAGAGAAACTACAGAGGCTATATTCATTTGATCTCAAAGATCTTTTAATACCGAGCGTATAGGACATGTACGGAGCGATGGCGACTGATCCGTTGTTAGACACACGCATCCTATCGAAGCGAGATCATCGGTGGTCATTTAGCAAGTGAACAGCGTTTTCCGAAGGCAAGCACCTACACGTAGATGCTGCGAAACTCGGATCGCAACGCAAAAAGTGAGCGTATCCGAAGCAAACAGAAGAGCGTACGAGCAGCAGCGCGCCTCTGGGACCTTTCACGCCGGTTTCCATGAAGCGTCTACCTGTTGGTGGATGAAGAAGAGATCCTCGATTCTGTTAGCTGCTAGTAACATCCTGCGAGGTGCTCCGCAGGATCAGACGTTCCTGTCTTTTTTTTTTTTTGTGTGGAAGCACGCGATACGAAGCTCGATCGGCAACGATAACCGACCGGTAACCTGTTAACTCGAGAAAACGAGCTAATTTGTCATCCTATCTTAGTCTTAATAGGAATCTTTGTTCCTACGCCCGTTTGTTTGACGATTCGACGCTCATTCAACTTCATATTTCATAAAGTTTTCTAGTGTTCAGATTTTTTGTAAATCAATTTGCTAAATCTACAATTGTCATATAAAATCTCAAAGTACCTGAAATTTTTAACAAATATTCTGCTCCGGGCGACGATGATCGAAGAGAATCGACCAAACGTTCAGAGTACACGTGTAACAATTGGCAAAAGCCGTTAAATTAGAAACTCTTCGACAAAAAGAACGCATTAATTGTTAAAGTTTCTCCAGTTTTTTGCAGTATCGCGTCCCAGGGAAATCGGCAGAGCAAAACATGCAGAACGCAAGTTCGATCGTTTGCAAGAGCTCTTTCCCTAAGCGCCTTTAATTACGGTTACATGAGCAGCGTGGTTCGAACAGTTCCCTGCTTAACAAATTAACGTTCCTGCGGCAAATTACAGTCATGAATCAATAAGTCGAACCAACGAGCATTAAGAAGCTAGTTCTTCAACACGTTCGCCACCAGCGTCACATATGCGCGACAATCACGATTTGTTTTTGTATCTCATTGAGAAAATCAAATTAATTTTGTGCATATCGGGATATTTATAATTAAAACGCATAGCATGATATTCGAAGAACTTATAACATCTCTATGACTTTATACCTTTTTCCATATTTTACAAATGAATAAAGTGCAGTTAACCCTGGAATGGTGAAGAGGACCCAGAGTGGTGAACGTGCCATCTAAATTGTAATTTTCTAGTAGCCAATCCAGATCGTTATCTCTTTGCACTAGACTCGACAAGGAGATCAACGTTCATCTAGAAAAGTGGGCACAAAAATATGTAAAAAGATAGAATGTACAAGTATTTGAATGAATCTAGCCGTGGCTGCTGTGAAATCATCAAAATCATCCGTTTTGCGAGAGTGAATAGAGTATTGTAACTACGAAAGCTATTGCTAAAATATTAGTTCATCCCCTAAGTTGTGCCGCCGTTCAGCACTAACAGTAAATGTAAAATAATAATTCTGATATCTACTTTTACTGATTCGTGTATTGCCTATCGTTTTCCATGACATGTTCCCTATCTATCGATAAACTTTTTCCTCGGAGTAAGATCAACTTCCATCGGGAATCCACGATGAAGAAGCGAGATCATTGCGAATGCTTCGTGGATTCGCGCGGTATGAGAGCCGAGGGAACGAAAAATCGAATCGAGTTAAAGAGAGGAACGCGTGCCTGTGTCTCATCCGACCGCGTTTATCGAAGATGATTAGAAATTAATTCAATAGTCCCGGAGAGTCTCCGGCGGTACTTTCGTCCGTCATCCGCTTTCCCTTCATCGCGGCGACCATTTAAGGGCCGTCCTAAGTGACGCACGCTCACCCCCGGGTAAGCCGTGCACGCATGCGTTCGGGGCGTGCGTACGTACGTTCGAATGTCGCGGCTGGCAACCCCCAAGACTACCAAGACGCCGCCCTTTGCCGTGCAATTTCGTTTGCTGCCCCCTCGCTAAGTAAATCGAATTAAGTGGCAGACTCGGGGTATTGGCGGCACCGAAATCAACATTTAGAAGAGGAGTCTCGAGGGCGGTATCTCCTGGCCACCCCCGAGCCTAGGTGAACGCTACAGCGCAACCCCTAAGGTATCCAGAGTACTCACTGTCTCCCACGGTTTGTTCCAGAAATCGGTGACAGTGCAAACCCGTTTCTTTTATCTCACGGGAGTAACGTTCGTGATTCTCCCAATACGATGACCATCGAAGCGTAATCGGAGCAATTAACCCCTCGGGGACGAGGATTTGTTTTGAAATATTCGAAGTATTTTCCTTAGGAACGTAAATCCAATTCTGAGAAAAAATATATAATATATACTGATCTTTTGTTACTGCAATAATTAAATTAGTTGTTCGCAACTTGAAAAATTAAATACATGGACCATCGCAACTCTCGCCCCTTCCTCATTTCTACAGCTTGGTCTGTTTTTTGATGCCGAGTCAACGCAGCACAAAATCGATATGCTCGACACGTTAACTTTGTAAATTTCTTCCTTAAAAATATGCAAAATAAACATAAACGCATTAAATCGCACCTACGCATAACACATCCACGGTCCAGTGGATTATTCTCGTGGTTCGCAGTTAATAAAACGGTGTGCAGAACAAACTATTTATTTAGTATCCCTGAAAATTGTGTCAAGTTGACACGAGGTAGCGGTAATGCTTCCAGTTTAATTAAGCAATTTTATTGGAGAAAACGAGAGAAATCAAAGTCCAATGAAGTGACTTATTTACCTTCAGCTTAAAAAAACATGTAATATACACAGTTCCCGATTATTAATAAATCTTCGACGATACGGATTTACATAAACATACGTGGTCCAGTAATTATCGTCCCGCTGGTATAATTAATTGCGGTGAAGATTACAGGGGCGAAAGTTTTAATTCGGTAAAACCTCTTGAAATAATAATGCTGACTCGACCGCGTTTTTCTTTTCTTTTCTTCTTTTATGTTCATAGCGGTAATTATAGCCTCGACGAGCAGGTAATGTTTAACTGCTGTGAAAATTACGAGAGCAAAAGTTTCAATTTAGCAAAGCCCCTGCAAATAATAATGCTGGCGCAATCGCGCTACACGTCGATGCAACGGTTAAGGGATGATCCGTGATCAGGCAGCAGTCTACTCTATATATGTCCCGAATGCCTAGACGATAAAAGTCCCAGAACTATCCCCACTCCCGTGAGGGGTCATGAACTGAGGCCTCTAGAGCTTCGCTGACCTTTTATATTTTCGGCGTGAATGAAAGAATATCTCCTGGCCGATATATGTCCCTGGCTAGACCCGTGTTTTGGACATATATCGAGTAAACGGTGTAACAGTTTTCGTCGTTAATTTCTGTTTCGTTTTAATGATCGTGTCTTGCGCGTACGAACGATGAGTCTTTTATTCTGGGATAAAGAATGAATTTTTCACGGTGGAATGCGAGAAGATAAAAAGATTATGACATTCATGAATCTGGGCATTAGTTGTCTGTACTTTGTTTGAGGAAGGGCTTAACCGCGCGAATTTTATGGATGTTAGTCTAGCAGTAAATGTGTACTTTCGGGAAATCGATAAGAAATTGTAGCGGAATATGTATGATGGAGTGTCAGAAACTATCATATTGAGCTATCATATTGTTCGCTGTTTGAGTTGTAGGAGATCGTAAAATTATGGAAACCGTGATATGCGAAGCACAAAATGATCAAGTATAAAAGATATGCTGACAAGCGACTAGCAGTATGACAATACATTACGAAAGATATCGATAACCGTGTAATTAAAAAATGGATCTGGAATTTAGATATTTCTTTTGACATGATAGCTGCTGCAGTTACTATAGTTCTTGCTTTTATTTCTCCATACTGTACAGTACACGTTTTAATTCTGGTTTCAGTGCAAGAAAAAGCAAAGAATCGAGGTAACATTTGTCATCCTCAGAACGATGCAAAGAATCTGCCGAGTGCCAGGAATGTCCTTAATGAGGTCTGATACACGACATAATTCTTGCCATGGATTGTCAATTACGGCGGCAGGCATGCAGACAACGACACTACAATTTGTCATGAATCAATGCGCCGATGCCAGAACAATTCTTCCTATAAAATCCAATAATCTCAAACTCCATGCTAATTATAGTATTCCAATGTACGAGACTCCTTGATCCACTATGCTTATCACAGAACACATTCAACACTCGCAAGACATTCGATGCAGGAACAAGACAAACTAAGTAAATAAAAATGTCCATGTACCCAAATATTTTAACACCATTAGCAGTGCAAAACTTCCGAGGGGCTCTGTAGAGCTTTAACCCACAAGGGACGATCCCGAAGTGACATTTCCAGATCTCAATGAAACTTTCGGAGGGCATACTGCTTGCAAAAATGTTATACACACAATTTCTTAGCAGCGGTCGTTCAATAGTCAAGGGATGAAAATACAGCCCCTAAAATTCGTGATGAGGACCATATTTGATGAAATATCTTGGAATTTATTAGAGCCAGAGGGATGATCCAAATAGCAAAGTTGTGCATTTCTTGACAAGAAATCCAGCTGCGCGACCCGATTTTAAATATCCGGATTTGTTTAAAAATATATTTTTATAGGAATAAATATATAATTACTCGGACTGATCCAAACAGGGGATAGGGGTTAAATTTATCGATCGATCCCGAACGTTTTCCCGACCGTTAGTCATCGCGAGCCCGCGATTTCCTGTTGGTTCGATCGGTTCGCGGTGCGCAAGGGATGTCGGGCCGGTAAGGGAGGGAAGGGCGATCGGATGCTCGCGAAATCGAGTCGGTTTGGGCGAATCGGCTCCTCGAAAGGACTGGTGGTAGGAGGGTAATGAGAAAGGAAGACGGTAAGTGCCGATGGGAGGCGATAAGGGAGAGAAGGAGACGAAGGGACGGACAGAAGATGCGCGGGAGAAGGGATGAGAGAGAGAGAGAGAAAGAGAGTGATACTGGGAAGGGGAAGAAGGGGGAGGGGGACAGAAAGATCTTTGGTTAGAGAGAAGCACTACAGCGGCGCCCCGGGGCCATCCATCATCCCAATAATTGCTTCCCTTCCCATCATATAATTCCTATAGAACCCTCCTGCCCCCTCCTGCGCCCTCCTCTCGGCCTGCGTCCTGTCGCTCTCTCTCTCTCCCTTTCTCTCTGTCTCTCCCTTTCGCCTCTTATCCCTTGTGCATCCCTTCGCTCTGTGGTAACACCCGCCCGCTGTAACGCCCGGGAGGGATATCACACCCGCCACTCTCTCACACCCATCGATCTCTCTCTCTCTCTCTCTCTCTCTCTCTCTCTCTCTCGGCCCTGCTCTTTTTCTACCCCCCTCTAGGTCCTAGCGGTTCTCCTGCCGACTTCCAGGAATTCAGACCTCCCGAATTTCCCGCCTAATTTTTTCCAAAGCAGGAAAACGAGCGGACGCGAAAGACCCGCTGAAAGGCGCAATCGGTGTCCCGTAGCCTGTTCACGACACAATCGCCCCGTTAATTATTACCGGGAAGGGTCCTCGGCGATCCTCTAAACGGCTCAACGCCGCCACCACCACCGCCATGTTGCCTGTTTACGTTCCGAGTCGCATGAACGCGGTGAAAGAGCGTCATCTCGACCACCCGGACAGCTCGCTGGTCGAATAAATGCGATAAATTGATCTATTAACACTTAGCCCTCTTGCTCACACCCTTTCGTAACCTACTGTTGCGCAGCTTCGACGCCAGTCTCTAAACTGGACGTAAGTTGTTACCTTGAAGCTTTTTCAGATGAAGATTCATGTTAAAAAGTTTGTTTACTTGCTCGATAATCTCGTCGACAAGTAGAAAAAATATAGAACTTATTTGTGCTTCGTACTTTATTGGCAATCACCTAGCAAAGTCGTTAACCTTTCCGGCTGCTCGAATAAAGTCATTCGAAGTGAACCATGAAACTGTACTGTAAGCTGTTCCACGAACTAAATTAATTGAAACCCGAATGATTCGATGTTATTGTGAATGTTTCATCTTCGGTTTGGATAGTTCAAGATACGACAGGACAGGCAAAAATGCAGTACTCGATATATGTCAACGACATGGGTCTTGTCAGCGTCGTATATCGTCCAGGAGACGTATCCGAGCTGTGTTATGTTTACACTCATCGTTCGAGCTTTCTGGACCCTTACGGGGTTTACTCCGCGGTAGTGGGGATAGTTCCGTGACATTTATCGTCCAGGTCTTGGCGACATATACAGTGAAATCACTGTAGTGATATTTTCCTGTCGAAAAAAGGTAGTTACAGCAGTAGCCTGAAGGATTCTTTCATACAGCTTTTCGGAAGTCTGGACCGAGATCGTGCCGTTCGCGATCTAGTGGCGGCGGTCGATCACGCAGAATCCACGGAAATGCCCATACGATCGAAACGGTTCCCGGTCGCGCAACGACGCGTCGAACCTACGAGGAAATCATAGGTTTCGGGTGAACGACCGTGTCGCGTGGGTGGAACGGACGTAATTTCGCGACGTTTACGTGGCCCATAAACCGGACTCTGCGGTATCGACGATCCTCTCCCACTCTTTCGAATTTCCGAGGGGATTTTTCGACGCGGCGGCGTCGCGGTGTCAGCGAGTGGAACGCTCGTCGCGCATCGTCGCAGTTAATTATCGCGTTCCACCGTCCACGCGGATCGATTTCGCGCGACGCGTTCCAATTTCACGGCTTCGAGGGCTGAAATTTATGTATCTACCACGCACTGCCATCCGAGAGACGGTCTCACCTGTTCCATACCGCCCACCGACCGCCCTCTCGAAAGGAGGATGCCAGAAGATGACCATTACCGGATGCTGAACCTCTTCGAACAGGAGCGCACAAACATTGTTCGCATAGGTTGCGATACACGAGAACCAACCAGGAATTTGTTTCTTCTTTTAAGAGTTTTCATAAGTTCTAAGTACATCGCAGATTTTTATGCAAAGTAAAAGTTAGCTGTGCCGACCGCAAGAAATGGATAATTTTCGTGATTCGAAAATAACGTAATAGTATTCTTAGATTCGTCGAACGTATCTGCAGTTTTGTTTTTCATTAATCGATTTTGTCGTAAATGCATTAAATGCATAAAATACTTAAATTTTCTTCCTACCGTCAGATAGGACACACCCTAGTTTCGTGTTGACCATTTATCAGAAGTTATGAAACGGGAGGAGTGAAAATAATAATGAGAAATTTAGACACCGATCTACTTGCAAGCTAAAGAGCAACTCGACAGGTGAATGAATCGAAAGGTTGAATAACTTTGTAACTACAAGCATCGGAAACAATAAACGATGTCTATCGTTCATAAAAAAAGATCATGTTGTCCAATCTGTAGGGACAGCGATTCGATGAATGAATTCTTTTATTATCTCTTCGGATCGATCAACTGAAAACTGAGTCGTTGAAATACATAAGAAGAAAAGAATGCAAATTTCAGGCTCAAATAAAAAAGTAGTAAAAGGTGCCATTTTTATTTGCTTATACAATTCTCACCAACTGTAATTTTTATTAAAAATCTTTTTTGCACAACAATTGGAAAGCCAATTCTTCTAATTGTTCAGAAAAGTCAGGTGGTTCGATGCAATTTAAACAAAGTTCTACCGTTTTAAAGGCCGTTTGAATACTTTCGCGAGCCTGTGTACGTTTTGTTCTCGCAGTAAAATAAAAGTACCGTTACGGAAGAACGTTTAAAACAAATTCCGATTTGCACGTCGCGCAGGAAATGTTGCAAAAACCTGTCAATGTGCTGGCAGTTTACGGTACTCGGTGACGTTCCGCATGAATTTTTCGTCCCGGCGCGCGACGTGGGATCAAAAATGGCCATTTCCTACCGTGTTCCTTTACCGGCGAAGCTGCGCGGCCTGTTCCATCGTCTGGCAGCCCGAGTTCCTTTATCAATACGTAGGACGGCCTTTATCGCGCGTGCCGCGATGTTTCTTTCTCACGCTCGAAGCACCGTTACTCGTGTGTGGCAGTTTGTACCAGAGAAGGGACAACGGGGCACCCATCGCCCCCCATCGAGATAGAAGTTTCTCGGATCCCGGTTGGTCAACGGGCGACAACGAGTCATCATTTTCCTCGCGTTTCCACGAACGACGATTACATACACGTTAACTAGGAAAATCCAAAGGGGATATTGATATTCCACGACGGTCCCGATCACGCGGAGATTTCGCAAAGAAACGCGCATGATCGATAACTCTCGGACATTCCGAGCGCGGCGTATCAGTGGGAAAATTTGTCGCGGCTCTCGAGTCATGTCACCGGATAAGGAAGTGGTTCACAGGGTCGATAAGGCTGCCGATATCCTAATTGACCGATCGTCGTGTCTGTGGTTTCGCGAACGACTCCGACGAGGAAGGAAACGCTTTCTTATTTAATTACGATTTCACGCGCAACTTCCTCGTAATAATCTCTTGATAACACCGACGCTCTCTCTCTCTCTCTCTCTCTCTCTCTCTCTCTCTCTCTCTATTAAAATATCTGAATGATTGAAATACTGAACGGAACAATGAATCAAACGTTCTGCGAGAACATATCACCCCGCTCTTTCTCTTTTTCTCTCTCCCTCTCTATCTCTCTCTCTCTATGATAATAAAATTCGATAACAGTAACCTCGAACTTTTCCTGCTTGTTTTAAGCGCGTCATTTTGGAAATATTCCCTGGAAGATTCAAGCGTATTCCAACTAATTTTGAAGACATTTGTATCACAAATATGGGAAGATATGTTTCACGAATGCCTACTTCTTTCCTTTGAAGAAAATCGAATATTTTTATTCCTGAAGATTAGTAAGTATTCTCTGGTACATTTCCAAATTAGACTGTCGGAGGCTCTTGGCGGGTATTTCGACCGTAAGGAGCGAACGATCAAACGAATGATCGAGCCAAGGGGAAAAATGGAGTAAGAATAAAAAGAAGAATTAGAAGAAACGAAGAAAGTTTCGCGTTGGAATTCCGACGTGACTGTTTTCTCGTGTCCGGCTCCGGGGAGAAGCATTTCCAATTTGCTCTAGCTTTCGAAATCGTTTTCCCCGGTGGTGGTCGCCGCGCGGTGGCCGGGCCATCTTAAACGGGACCACTTAAGAGTTTCTTGAATCAACTCGGCCGCGGTTGGAACTCCGAAAACGGATTCCCCCCGACCCCCGGTGCTAAGTTTGCTCTTGGACGACACGCACACGCACACGCACACGCACACGCTCACGCGCAAGCAGAACGAACGCACATGGCGGGAGGACGAGGACGAGGACGAAGACGAGGCGAAGCGGTACTGCTATCGGGCCGACGACTCGTCTTGAATTTCGTCATGGGAGTAGGTTGGAATGCGTGAAGGTGCTCGTCGGCATACGTACGAGGAAGAGAAGACACGGCGCGCGAGTACTCGTCCGTGAAGGTACACGCTTGAGACGCGAGTATATACACCCGCCACGTTAGCTCGCTAGCGCGTTCGCGCGAGCATGGACGCTAGCATGTGTTGCTGGTTCACGCACGCACGCACGCACGCACACGCTTCGCGGCCGTCTGCGCTGGTGAAACGCGGTTCGAAAGAATCCCATTCATAGACGTAGGAACGAGAAGAACGAGAAAGAGAAAAGGATTACGCCGGGCAAGGTGAAAGAGAGGAGGGGTGCGGGTGGGGAGGGCGAGGACGAGGGTGGGAGACGGGGAGCGAGAGGGGCAGCCAAAGGCATTTGGATTAGGCGCAGGCGCCAGGTAGGAGAGAAAGGCTTAATGAAAAATTTTCCACGAGGGGCCCTGCGGTAGGCCTGCTGTTTTCTAGGTCGTCGAAGCTGCTCGACGCCGCGCGACAAGACGCGACGCAGCTCCACTCGACCCGCCTCGACTCTGCTCGTCGCGGGTCTGGAATTCGATCTTCCAACGATCGATCGAAAAGATGATCGAACCACGGAGAAAGAGGAAAGCTGCCGGGAAGAAGGCAAGACGCTCGCCGGGCACGCTCGACCGAGAAAGGGACTATCGATGCGATCCTAGGGTCTGATTGCTGGCGAGACAGACCAGCGACCTATCGACCTCGCGCCCAGACTTTGAAAGTGAACCGCAGACGACGTTGGCGGCCAGTTTTCCAACGAGAGCGAAAACCCACGATAGCTTGTTGTTCATAAAGCCTCTTGCGTTTTTCTCATTTTCGGTTGCAGCGGATAAATTGAATCGCGTTAAGTAACTCGCAAACTGTAGAAGGCGTGTACGACTTCGTAGGCAGACGTGCTTGACCGATATTCTTATATTTGGTTCACAGAAAAAGTATTTACGCACCTGTAGATTCGAAAAGGAGGAAAAAAGTCTCCACAAGAAGTTTAAATATTTTAAAATCGAATTTTGCGAGTGCTGTAAACATTGAAAATGCTGCAGCGAATTAGAGAGCCAAAGAATTATCTGTACAAAATGCTCCGATTTTAAATGCAACACAAACGATCCTCAACTTACATATTTCAAACAGGAGATTTTGATCAAGTTAGATCAAAATGCACCCACGATTTAACCAGCAGAATTTAATTTATTGAAACAGAAAAAACATTAGAAGAATTTAAAAATACCGTTATATTATTGTTAGCTTATTCAACATATTAAGAAAGAAAATAAATTTCTATTTCACTCCAGTTTGAAAATGTTGATTTTGCATAAAGATCGGCCGTCTGGTGATTACAATATGTGCTTGAATAGAGAAATATACATAATAATGTCTACTAGAAACATTCTTCTAATTTCAATAATGGCATAACAAAAAATCTGTAATCAGTTAGATGTAGCATTAAGGATGGAAAACATGATTCTTATTGCAAAACGTTTGCTTTTTCTGTAAACGTATGATTAATGGTTTCGATGTCGATTAGCGTAGAACGAACAAATTGTAGAAAAACAGGTCTATCGTTTTCGAATACACGCTGGACACCGTATGGTGTAATCGTTGCGCAACAAGGAATGCAATTAACCTACGCCAAGAATTCAATTACAGCGACCGTAAATGAATTACAACGAGGACGATAAATGCCGAGAATTCGTACATGATTGCCGATCGACCGTCGACTGTCGAGGTATTTAACTCAGATACGAGTCTGGAGAAGCATAGTAGCGGATCGGGATCCGCCACGGACTATCCTTTCGTTAATTTATACGTCCGTGGTAAACAGCGTACAGCATCGAGGGAATAATACGAGCCACTTTGTAACACGAGCGGTAGGCGTGCGGCCGCGTTTGCTCTGCTGTCGATCGTGAAAAATGCTGGCGCCTCTTTATCGGCCCTAGAAAATTATCTGGCGCGATAACGACCATTGATCACTCCGTTGAATCGAGGAGACGACGCGTCAGTTCCACGAGAGAGGTAGAGAGAAAGAGAGAAAGAGGGAGACGAAGGGGGTGGGGAGAGAGAGAGAGAGAGAGACTCGTTTCCGTCGTGGCGTGCTCATGAATGAAAGCAGAGTATTTCGAAACATCGGGCCGAGGAAGCAGAATGCGCGTCACCTACCGTTCCCTCTCCTCTCCTCTCCTCTCTCTCTCTCTCTCTCTCTGCACTCCGCTTCTCCACACTGCACACCATCGTTCCGTCTCTCCTATAGCCACCCACCCTCTCGCGCGCTTCACGCTTATCGAATCGCCGGAGAAAAAGGAGCGTACAGATAGATAGACCGTGAGAGCGACGAGCGAGGGAAACCGGAGTGTGGAAAAGGGAGAGACGGGCCGACGACACATAACCAGCCAACGAAACGGGGCCCTGGAACGCTTCTATGTACCGTGGAATCATCATTTATCGAAAAGTCTTGATGCGTCGATTACATACACACACACACACACAAGCGCGAAGAGGGCCGTGGAGCCGACGGAAAAATGTGGCAATGGAACGCGAGCGTTTCCTCCTCGACGCCACGCTGTCGACACACGTGTCACAGATTATTCACCCTGACGATACCGAAACCGTGTTTCTCGTTATGCGCCGCTTACGTCGTGACGACCGTGGAGGATCGATCGGGTTACATAATTCGGCTCCCCCACCCCCCACATACACGATACGCGGGATCGTTTCGTTTCTCGATCGGTTTCCGTTGGTTTTACTCCGATACGATCCCCCGATAGAACAACGGATTTCCCCTACGGCCGGCACATTGTTGTCCCAGCGCCTCGGTGTTGCTTTTACCCCGCGAGTTAACAACCGGCTGATTATCAGTCGGTGACCCAGTGTCGGATGGTCGATAGCCCTCGCCATTCATATCTACCGTTTCTTCGTCGACGCGGTCAACCTCGCTGCCAGTTTCGTTGGCGTGCTCGCGCCTGCTCTATTATGCAGGATGGAGCACCGGAATCTAAGTGCCTGGCCTCTGTCTCTGGTGTTTGTCAACGAATTTCAAAAGCATGTCGCCAATTCGAAATTTAGGCAGAATGGAATACGTAACTGCAATTATACAGTTTACCTTTATGGAAGGTTCTGTTTTCGTAGGCTGTCTCATGAGAACCAGAAAAAGGGACAAATATTATGTCAATGACTGAGGGATTATCTATTGGTACTACTACCAATGCAGGAGAAACGACTGTGAAGTCATTGTTAACACGTTGACTGCAGTGACTCATAAAGGTCGTATAGAATCGGAACAATTTATTTAATAATATAAGAATGTCGACATTTCTTATATCAATTTGTAATCTTTTGTAATCTTCTTGTGCAGTGTTTACTGTATATACGTCCCAAATGCCTTCTCAATAAAAGTCACAGAACTCTCCCCACTGCCGCGACCAAGGCCTCTAGAACTTTGCTGTTCTTTTCTACGTCCTCTTCTACGATATATGTCCCTGACTAGACCCGTGTTTTGGACTTGTATCGAGTAAACACTGTATCTCGTAGATCTTGGACAAAGTTTCGTTTACCGAGTGGATTGTAATAAAGTTGCGTTTAAGTTTCACAGATTTGTTTACATTTATAAAAAAGGGTTATGGGGAAAGTTAATTCTGTAAAAGCTTCCTTTCTTGCATTCCTAGTAGCTTAGACAAATGGCTTGTATATCGAACAGTCTGGTATTCTATTTTATTTTTAAAAAACGGCAATGGATAGCTATTATAGTTTCCGAAAAAACAGCTTGTAACACTTCGTACGACTCACTCTGTATGACAATTAAGTGCTTCTCTGGTAATCAAAATATTTAAGACCACGTGCACAAAAATGTATAAAATAGCACATTAATAATTAAAACCACGTAATTGTATTGTAATAAATGCAACATTAATTAACGAATCGATGTTCGTACTATGGATCTTCTGTACTAAATTACTGGGATCGTTTATCCAACATGGTCGGTCAAAATGCAATTTAGAAGCAAAAATTGATAAAATCTGACAGTAGACACGGGCGTTACGGTGAAGCATCGTGTTGCCGTCGAAAGTCCACCCGGATCGACTGAAAACACGAAATGCGTGAAATCTCCGGCTCGATTCAATGGCCAGGGGCGGCTGTACATAATATTTTCCGCGGGTCGAGGAACCAGTCTCCCACCTCGATCGGGCCGGTATCGTGCGCGTACCGTTCCCGGCCCGAGCAATTATCTCGATGACGACGAACCTTGACACGGAAAACGAAAAACACGATAACTCGGTCCGTGGAATTTCGACAACGTGGTCTCGCGCGTCCGGGATCGACTCTCGACTCTCGAGTCGACTCTGAACGTAGGAGAGCAAAGGGCCGAAAGAGAGAGAGAGAGAGAGAGAGAGAGAGAGAGAGAAACGAGTACGTTTCTCTGTTCACCGCAGGAGGAGGATTCTCGTCTTCTGGACGGCGAGTTTCTCCAGGCTACCGCGGAAGAATCCGCTTGATTAAAGGAAACTCGTGTACTCGCGCCTTTTATTCAAATGCGCTCTGTGTTCCTACCCTCCCACTCCGCGCGTATATCCCGCTCGCCGCCCTCTCACGCCGAGGAGGATCGTCCCGTAGGATAGGGTTGGGATATAGCCGTTAATTATCGCGGTAACGTGGAATGCGCCTCGGTTTCCCTTTCCCTGTCTCTCTTGCTCTCAAGCTCTCTCTATCTCTCGGTCCCCTCTTGCTCTCGCGTCCTCCTCTGCCCCACCATTTGCCTCTTTCTCTCTCTGCCCTCTCCTCACTCTTGTTCTCGATCCTCGATCTCGAGCGAGAATGAGAGAGAGAGAGAGGAGGATTCACTCGCATGCATCGGTCGGTCGGCAGTGGCATGGACCACCTCATTCATCCTATCTGCATTCCTTTAATGCTACCTGGGGCCCGTGGAATGTCCGCCAACCCCCCAGCCTGCTCAGAGCCGGACCTACGGTACCGCTTATCCCCTGCTCGTCCGTCCTCGGTGGCACAGATCGGTTCCACAAAAATGTTCGTTGTTTCGCGGAAAATCATCTTCTCTCTCTCTCTTTCTCTCTCCGCGCTCGAGACTCGTAATCGGCGCAGCGGCGTAGCACGAATCCGCCTGGTCATTGCTAGCTGAATATGTTAATACAACGCGTCGAGGTTGTCCGCGGCAGACTAGGCGTCGCCTGTCCGGCCTCTTCGCTGCTTTTACTCTCCGGCCAGCTTTCTTCCTTTCCCCCGTTGGCCCCCTCGAGCAGGATAAACACAAACGTACCGCTACGCGCCGGTTACGTCGCAGAATCGTCCATGAATTATCACGGGCCGTGTATTAGGCGAGGGCAAAGAAACACGTTTGCCTCGCGAACCTTGAGTGTGCGTGCGCGCGCGTGTCGGTGTGTGTGTGTGTGTGTGTGTGTTGGGAATATACGAATCTGCTGCGCATTTCTGACCCGCCGAGAGAGTGATCGTCTCTGGGTTTAAGAACGAGGACGCTGTACCCACCCGATGAAAAAAGAAAATCACTCGAGCTGCCCATGAAAATGACGAAGCCAGTGAACGGTGCCGTGACAGAACTGGACTCCCGTCCATGTATTTCAACGATAAAGGGAACGGGGGGCTCCGGAGAGAATGAGAAGGGGGGTGGAAGAGAGAGAGCGTAAAACCGCCTCTCATCATCGGCATCTCACGGTCGTTAGAAGCGTATCATAACATGGTGTATAACTAGGGGTAGATTCGACGAACGAAGCCCCGTGTTTCACCTTCGAGACCCTCGAGGCAATACAACACAATAAGGCCCCGAAGCTCGGCGATCCTGGCCAAGATACCAACGGGCCCAGGCCGCCTCGTTCGATCTCTGTTCGCTCGGTGCCGATCTCTAGTCCGCTTTCACTCCCTCCGCCGTTCTCTCCGCGTATCCTCTTCCACTCCTTTCTTCGTCCTCCTCTTCCTTCCTTTCGTATTCTCCTCTCCGGCTTCTCTCCTCTCTCTCTCTCACTCTCTCTCTCTTTCTCTTTCTCCTTTTTTGCCTTTATTTTTCCATGCACGGTGCTCCTCTCCTTTTTCTCTCTCCTCTGGTCGAAGAAGGGAGCAGAGAGCCTCTTACGGCTTCTACTCTTTGGTCGTGCCGCCGCTCGTAGCCCTTTATCTTCACCTTCCAATCGGCCTCACCGTCCTCTCTTTCTGCTTTCTTCTCTCTTGCTCCTCTAGCTCCGGCCGACTCGCTATCCTTCCCCCGGGATACTTCTCTTCCTTTTTCTCTCTCTTTCTCTTTCGCTCCGCTGTCTCCTCTTCGTCCTAACCCTGCCCCCTCGGCGAGAATACCTACTACGTTAACACTCCGCGGGGCAAACGCAGCTCTCGCGGTAAAATTTTTCTCTGGCATTCGACGGGTGTGGCCGCGTCGCGGATCACTAACGACGATGATTGCCGTGATGTCGCTGAGCGGACCCCGCGCCGGGACCGACGACGGGGCCCGCTGACTGCTGCCGTGGACTGCATCCTTTTCAAGTTAGTTTCCGTCAGAAATCCTGCTCATTAATTTTAACAAAGAATTCGTCGTTATTTAAGTGGCTCGTTTCGTTGCGCGAAGCGCCGTTCCTCAGTGGCGAGATTTTTGTCGCCGATTTTTCTCTCGTCGTAGGCATTGCGTTGCAAATAAAATGAAAGATTATCATGGTTATTATTACTCGCACGCGAATATATTCGACCGATGAATATACACGTCACGGACATTCTGTAATACGTACAGTGACGACGATTACAGTGAATTCTCGATATATGTCAACACGGGTCTTGCCAGCGTCATGTATCGTCCAGGAGGCATACCCTAGTCGTGTTTACACTCCTCGACGGCCGAGGTGTCTCTTCTTGGCCCCTCGCTTCCTGTGGGATTAATTCCGCCACGTTTATCATCCAGCCTTGGCGACATATAAAGAGAAATCACCCTTAAATCAAAACCCTTGGATGACGGATAATTTGAGGCGAACGCAGAGTTACTCTGGCTCAAGATGTCGAAGAGAAAACGTGCTTAAAATTTGACTTTGTGGCAGTAGGTTGATATGAACGATAAATAATCTGAATGTTATTTTGGTCCACTTTTGTTCTACGAAGATGTCAACCAGAAATAGTGGTTAAATTCGTATCCCGACATCCATGAATGTTCACGGTGTTTTCAAGTTTGTTGGAGGAGAGAGGGTGAAGCGAGATTATTGTCCATAGTTGGCGAACTTAGTTGAAACTTGCACGAGGATATTTGAGGAAATTAAGCGATTATCGAGGTGCAAAAACTAGTATCGTACGTTCAAGTTTCGAACCAGTCGCCGCAAGCTTACGGTACCTACGTGCGGCGATTTATAGCTTCCAGAAGACTGGCATTTCGCAACGACTGCCGTCAAAAGAGATACTTTACGTTTAACCAGGCGGACGGTACCCCCTTGTATTTTTGCCATCCTGACATGGATATTCGTCTTTTGGTCGGACGAAATTTCGAAGGCGGGAGCATCCGAACCCGCGGGTTGTTCTCCCCGAGGCTGTGAGGTCCCGCGGATCTCGAGGAATTCGTTTGGTCTGCGGGCAGCAGTGAAAGCCAAGAAAGTTCTTTCTCTGTTTCGCGGCGCGGTCTCCTCTCCTGTCTCGCGTTCCTCCATCGACGCCGGTACGACTCGAGAGACGGCTCTCTTAATCGATACTGTCTTCTTCGAAGGAGATTGCGCGTTCGGCGAAGGTTAGACGCCGGCCGGCGTAGGAGCGCCGCGGCGACGAGCCTTCCTTTTTCGCAGGGGCTCGGATAGGAGAGAAAAAGGCTCCAAGAAAGAGAGAAACGGGGGCGAGAGATCGAGCGAGACGGAATAAAGATCCTTGGCTCGTTGGTTCCCTCTGTATCTCCCTCTCGCGCCGTCGTTCCCGGCTCCTCCCTTGACGAAGGTCAAGACACACGAAATCTCCATTTGCCCGAGGTCGTAGCGCGGCACCTTCGAATTTCGTGGCGGACCTTCCGAGAATCGACGAGCGGTGAGCCCTCGATCGAAAACGAGCACGGCCACCGCTCCCTCTCGGGTTTCTCACTTTTTTATGACCGACCTTCGCGTATATCGCTAACGAGGTGGTCCTCTGTGACAACTACAAGTAGGTGGTCGCGGTGACGGCAAGAATTAGGAGGACGCTCGCTCGCTCGCTCGCTCGCTCGCATACGCGAACGAGCCAACGGCTCGGGATCCGCTCCCGGCTCTGAATAT
The DNA here is from genome assembly GCA_913789895.3 of Seladonia tumulorum. Classification (NCBI taxonomy): domain Eukaryota; kingdom Metazoa; phylum Arthropoda; class Insecta; order Hymenoptera; family Halictidae; genus Seladonia; species Seladonia tumulorum. Next base: position 13,039,390 of record OU565272.1, read on the forward strand.
TCGAGACCTGCCACGGGGAAGGGGCATACCACCAGCCGCTTCGAGAAATCGAAAGGAAATTCCGCCGCGGATTCCATCGGTATCGATCCTGTCGGCTAGATCGTATCGGGCTTTACGCGACACGCCGATAACGCCGGGCGAGCGAGAGGTGATCCTCTCACTGGTTGCGAGAAATCGTCGCGACCGGACCGATGGATGAATAATTAATTGCCCGGACCCGTGTTCCGGGTTGTTCCCACACGTAGAGAGAACTCCCCGACGCACGTTGTGCGTCGTCGCGCGAGCCGAAAACCGGCCGAAACGAGACGAATCGTCCGCATACATATGAGGAATCGACAATGAGTTTCCGAGAAACGCGGACTTTAACATAAATTTCCGAGTGGCTCGTTCCATTTCGACGACTTTCTCCGCTCCCTTCTTATTCTCCAGCCCCCTTCGTCCCTATTCGTCGACCTCCTCGCATCCTCTTTTTCCCGGTCGTTCGCCGCCGCGCTCCCGCTCCTGTATACACACACGCGCAGCGTTCGCGCGCCGGAAAAATGTCCCACGACGTCTCTCCGCTTTTTCCCAGGGCCGAGCGCATGCTTTATAGACGCATTTTTTCCCGAAAGGACCTACCCCAAGGTTCCTGGAACCGATGGGCCCCTCAAGGATCTTTCCATCTCCCTCTTCTCCTCGGACCAAAGCGCGCGCTCTCTTTCCTCCTATCTCGCTCGGCTCTCCAGAAGAAGCCAGACATACTCGAAATTGTCACCGACGATGTAAATCTCTTCGTGTGTGTCTTTAGGAAAAACAGTCGTAGCAACAGAGTGGGCATGAAGATCGCAAAAAAAAAACAAGAAATACGGTCTATGGTTTCCGAGAAAACGCGGCATGATCGTGTTCCAACCGTCACCAGCAATTCAAAAACCCATAGATTCGAGTTTTTCAGTCCCTCCCCCTATTCTGTTAACCGTATCTCCAACGGGCCGGGGATAGTCTGTTGCAAAGACTCCTGATCCTACAAACATACACAGAATGGCTCGTCTAAGATGGGAACTTAGTTTGATTGGCAATGACCACCGTTGTTAACGCATATCTATTAATTTCCGCTTTAATTAATTTTCACTTTGCATGTGGATCCTCGGTAAACGGTGTAAAGATTGTTTTCATCTGCATTTAAAGTGACTAGTGAACAAAGTACGATCACTTCATTTCACCGTTCAGTTTCCATGTCTCCCGATACCTCACTATTTTACTTGCCGACATTTTCCGAACTAGCGAATCGAATGCAGTTATTAAACAAATATAAATACTCCAGTTTTGTCATCCTTCATACTCACTGTAGGCGATTCATCCGCGATGTACAGTGATTTCTGTCTGAATGTCGCCAAGGCCTGGATGATAAACGTCGCGGAATTATCCCCACTACCGCCAGAAAGCTCGAACGAGGAGTGTAAACATAACATTGTTAGGCTATGTCTCCTGGACGATACATGACGCTGGCGAGACCCGCGTCGCTGACATATATCGAGAATTCACTGTACATCAATGTCATACAAATAATCTTAGTATGACAATGGGCTTTCAAAGAGAATTTTTGTACTGCTGAACTTTGTCTCGAAGAATTTTCTCATGGGACCATCAGTGGTTGAGACATTTTCCATTCCATTTTAGAAGACTCGGCCAGCACATCGTAATTTTTCGGATCGAGGGTGTGAATCGTCGATTTCCATTGACACCGCGTGTCCCGGCGCGATCGGTGGGAGGATCCACTTTGAAGGATGAGACTCGCTGGTCCGGAGCGCCGGCTAAATTCCCACGCGTCGTTCCGTTCTCCTTGAACCATCCGCGACAGTAAGGGGGTGGTCATAATATTTAAGGTAATGCTAGGCAAGAAGGTAAAACCGTCGCCGGGTTTCACGAACGTCTCCCTCTCTCGGTCTCTTGCTCTCCCCGCGTCGGCCGGCTTTCGTTCGCGCGTTCCACCGCCGCCGGAACAGGAATTTATGGTCCGGGAATTAATGGCGTCGCGTACCTTGGTCCGAGAAAAATTTCTTCGGGATGCGCTTCATCGCGCCGGTGAAATTGTTCGCGATGCAAATTGCGGTGTAAATTTGAGCCACGGGCAGTAACTCACCCCGCGAAACGCGCCCCTCGTTCCTCCTCTCTCGTCCTACCCTGTGTCGTCGATCGAACGCGTCTCGTTAGGTTTCCCCCGAACGGGATAAAAACGACCGAGAAGAAACCGAGGAAAGATCGCCGCGCCGCGACCGGGGTTCGTTTTTCTTTTTCGTTCCCCGAACATGGCTGCGGTGTGCCCCGACTCCGGCGCCTGCATTTACATTTTTGAAAGGAGCATCCGCCTTTCCGAGAACCGGCACAGGTCACGCGGCCGACGCGGCGCGGCGGTCCTATTCGACTCCATCGATGTATCTAGTTTCCGAAAAAAATCCTGCGACGCTCCCACATCGTCGTCGCCGTCACATGGCGACGCTGTTCCCCCGTCGTATAGGGCACCGGGGCCCCTTCGTGCGAACCGGCGGTGGCATTTTCGAAAAATACGACCGACCGCTTCCAAGAAACTTACCGAACGTTTTTCCGAGCGTAAGCTGAAACCGATGAGGAAAACGCTCGATTATCCGAGAAAACCGGCCAAAAAGGGGACCCCTTATCGCCGGGGGCTAATAATAAGAACCCGTGTAGAGATCCCGTTCACGGACGTCATCGACCAACCAGATAGGCACTCGAACACATTTAGATTTGAGAGCCGATCGAGAGAGAGAAGGAAAGTGAGAGAGAGAGAGAGAGAGAGAGAGAGAGAGAGAAATGGGGGGTTTCTACTCTCGTCCTCGTGCCGCACCACGTCGATGCTCGATCGAGAAAGCTCGGGCTCTTGTTCGTTGACCACGATCGCTGATTCGATCTACCGTAAGGGACGGACGCGCGCGAAACGACGAACTCGCTCCGTGCCCATGAGAGAGAGAGAGAACGCGCGCAAAGAGAAGTCGGCCCTTTCGGGCTATCCTCGAGAGGAATTCCAAGCCCAGTTTGGGCCCGCAAAGGCCAAGAAACCGCGCCGCTCTCGCTCGCTTGCTAGCTCGTTCGCGCTTACAGCTCGCTCGCTCGCGCGCGCGCCAGCGCCCCCACGTTTTGGAGCGGCGCTGGTCTCTTTCGCTCCTTGTCTCGCCCCCTTCTCGCCCGCTTCTTCTTGTCGCGCCTCTGCGCGCCTAAGGCTTGCCTCTATCGGACGGCCTCCGATTGGTCCGTGGGTCCAGTCATTCACAGAAAACACAGAATGCAGACGGTCACGTGACCCGTGGTCCAAGCGGCCCGGGAAGAGGCCCGGGGGTGGCACGCTCGCTATGGCGCCAAGCGGTTCACCGCCTCGCACTCTCCCTTTGCTCCCTGCGCCCGCGTCCTCCTCCTGGGCTCCAAGGGATGCAACGTTTCGAACCTTCGACGCGTAACGATGTCGACGAACCTTTTCCGTGCGAACCAGCCTCGGCTCATCGTCGTTCTCGATATCGGAAGCGAATATTCGACCACATCTTGTCGTCCACGAAGTCTGAATGTTTCATTTTTAACCGTTTCACAGTCCAATAAAATAACGACAAATTTTCCAGCTCGCTTTGCGATTGAAATTCCTGCCTTTTTTACTACGAAAAAGAAAAGATACATGCATAATTTCCGTTTCTTTATTTTTTTATTGTTACTAATTAATATGCGCGTGATAAATATTTTATTACTCTGTTTCTATTTTCACGTTTGGGACAGCATACCTATTTTGCTTTAATTGTTAATTTGCTTGGTTTAGTTTAGTCGGTTAATTTGCTTTTTTTCATAATTCTCGTGCACCCTGTGAGCCAATTTTGCAAGAATGTAATTCTATGCTTCCAATGGTAAATTACTTTTTAACATATTTCGTGTCGAGCCGCTTTTGTTTGACTTTTCACAAAGGCTATTTAATGTTTTGATTACAGACTGATGTATTATCATAAATTATTTTATTATAATATCGATCGATAAGTAATTAGTCTGTCGACACTAATTTTCGCATCGTGTACCATCTTCTTCGCATGAAATAAATACTAATTAGAAAATCATATGAACGTGTACCATTAATAAAGGCAAAAGACTGATTAAAAAATTCGTACACTTCACCCAAACGATGAATTAATTATTGCCCGATGCGCGCGAATGAAAAGTTGAAACTTTGAAAATTATGAAAAGCAAATTTTCTTTTCCGAGTTGATAAACGATACGTTTCCCAATGTGCAATTAAAATTTAATTACGGTTACAACGGAGAATATAAAAGCGAGTTAAGCCGATAATAGCTTATTAAGCAAAAAAAAAGGTTTTGTGGCAAGTTTCAACCCTCTACCTTGATCGGCAAGATAAACGTAGAGAAGAATAGTATCACGAGTCCATAATGTTTTCCTTAATTAATGAAATCTAAAACCTAGAAAAATTTTTCACAATTTTCGATTGAAAATTTTAGCCCTTTGCGAACAAGAATTATTTTCAGCATACTTTTCAATGGATCGAATGTATCAATCATCTTTGTGAAACGGAATTCTGTAACGAGAGTGAAGTATAAGAAATCAGCGAGGGAAAAGGTGTTGTATTTTGTAAACATGATTTCTTCAAAAGTTATTCGTAGTCAAGGAACAGTAGAATTGCTTACTTTCAGTAGACATGTGTCCGCAATGGGCTGGATGTAAAAATGTGGAAAGTGCAAAATATTATTACATATTTGGCAAGATGCACTGGGATACCACCAATGGCGTGCTTGTCACACGACGACGATAGTTAGCGTGCGTATCCACGGCTCAGAGGCTCTGACCGCTAAGGGTTAATTTCAGAAATATGCGGAACGGGGGCAAGAAGGGAGAGAGAGAGAGAGATCGTACGAGAGGATCTCCGGTAGAAATAAAGAAAAACCAGAATGCAATTCGAACGCTTCGAGATCTTCGAGAAGGTGAAAAAATAAAGGGGTAGAAGGGCGAAGGGGGAGAGGGCGAAGAGAAAAGGGCCCGAGAAACAAGCGAGGATCGTTCGTAGCCATCGCGTACCAGAGAACCGACCGGGGTGGTGGTGCTCACCCCCTCGTGTGTGTCGGGCACTGTGTCGGTGGCCCGATTCTCGGAAGGACCTCATTTGTTGCTCAGTGCTATATATCTCATTCGGGAGCCTCTGTCCGTATATCCTTCTCTCTTTTCCCCGTCCCCCCGACCCCCCCCCCCCCCCACCGACGTTGCTGCTGCGCCCGAAGAACCACGGGATGCTGGGAATAAGTGCATGCTTTTACGAAAACGGACTACGTTTGCCAGCGGCCCGCCAACGATGTATGCGTGGAGAGTCGTTCCACGGCTGATCGTTCTCTCCTCCGCTCCTCGTACCCGATACAGACCACGGTCAACGACGCGCGAGGGTCGAACCCAAAGGCGCGCGTGGTCTTTTTCTTCCCTCGAAAAAATCTGAGCGTGAGAACGGAGATAAAAGTGTCGAAAGAGCTGCGATAAAGGGGCCGCCTAGTCCTACAAAAGGTGCACGCGCTGATTACACGCGACCGATTCCTGGAAAACCGGCAGGAGCGATGGACGCGTTCCTTCTACGTACGCTTTTTCCTTCTCTCTTATCGGAGAAACTTTGTCGATAATCTGTCCACGTTGCGGCGGGAATTATTTCCTCGGCTACGCCCGCGACTTAATCGATACAAAAATATCCACCGCAATCTGCAATCTCGGGGAAAATTCGAATGCGAATTTTGATCCTCTCGGAAGAAGCGTCTCGAGGAATTCGAAAACACACGCCGGAGACCCGCAAGATTCTTCGCTTTGGGAACCGCTGGTTTGAATAAACAGAGGCTCGTCGTGCACACAGAACCGCAGAAACGCAGGAGCAGCGTGTACGCGCTCCAAAAGCTTCGGTAAGCCGACCGTACGGGGGAAACCGAGGGTTCCATTCGGATATTTTGCGTTTAGAGGCGAGTAGTTTTAGGCGCCGATCGTCTCGCCTCGCCGAGGGCGCGAACACGCCGGAAACGCTGCGAATCGAGGGGTCGGCGCCGGTCGGCGGAAAGCGCATAACGCCTTGAGCAGGCACGCGTAGCCGTGGAAAAGAAAACTATTAAAACGAGGCAAAGAAAACAGGTGGTGGCGGAGGTAGCGACGAAAACAGCTTCGCGGTCGAGTCGGCCCCGATATCGAGAGGAACAGAGGCTAACCCGCTCTGCTCGAACTCGGGCACGACGTCGGCCTCTGTTTCTCTCTTGCGGGTAGTCCTTAGTCCGTCCATAGAGGGCCGCAGGATACGAGGAAGAAGAAGAAGACGAAGGGGGCGAAGAAGAACGCGAAGCCGCTGCTGCCGGCGCAGAATTCAAAGAACTGGGAGCGAGGTAAACAAAATATTCCTGCTGGCTCTCGGTGTATACACAGACAGGTCCGTGGCAGCTTCTCGTGCGCGCGTGCATGTGTGTCTCTCTCGCGGCGCATGCGAGCGAGGAGAAGGATGAGGGGGGAGGCGAAGGGGTAGAAAAGGGTGGGGCGAAGGAGCGTAAGAAGAGGACGAAGAAGAATGAAGGCGTAGAGGAAGCCGTGGGCCCTCGCAAGGGCGAGAAGAGAACGAACTACGAAGGCATTCGGTGGCGCCGCGCACGCGGTCGCGCGAAACAAAGAGAGAGCGAGCGAGCGGTCGTGTAGGAAGGGCGAGAAGGTAGCGAAGAAGAAGAAGAAGAGGGTTAGAGGGACCACGTTGGGGGGGAGGAGGAGGGAAAGGGGGAGTGTAGGGGAGACAGGCCTAGAAGGTGGGAGACTCTCGGGCCCCGGGAGAGGTAAAGGGCCCAGAAGATGGGCCCTGGCGGCGCGATAGTGACGACGACGATGGTGGTGCTAGTGATGCTGCTGCTTCTGCCGGTGGTAGTAGTGGTGATGGCACACAAGGGTAGAGGCCGCGGAGGGGGAACAGGAGAGGGGGGGAGGGCAGAGAGGCAGAGGTGAGAGGGAAAGGGCGGGGGTCCTGGAATGCGGCCGTGGTCCCGGTATATACGCGCCAGTCGGCTATGCCAGGGTATTTGTGTATTTATGTGGAACACCGGAGAACCTCGAGCACGGGAACGAAAGAGACGGCAAAGGAGTTCTTGAAAGAGAAGAACAGAGACGGAAGGGAGCCAATGGCCAGCCAAGGTGTGCTGCCCTTTTGGTACGAGGGAGTGAGTAGATAGGTACTCTCGAGCACCCGGCTATGCAGTAAGAGCACCAGGAACCAAACGACAACCACCGTCCCACCACCTACCGCACTCCTCTCGCCATCCTTCTTCGGCTCTCTCTTTCTCTCTCTCTCTCTCCTCTTTTTCTCGTTCCGAGGTTCCTCGAAATTCCATCGCAGAGTTCCATGTCCCGCGTGGAACGTCCGGAAAGGCGTTCCCTTCGGGGAACTTTATGGCCGCGCCGCGATATTTCGATCGATGACGTGTGCTCATTGTGATCGCGTGATTTTTTCCCACCGGGACGCTTTGTCCCACGGACAGCGGGGCCTGATCCCGAACGACGACAACGGCGAGCTGTTTACGATACGCGAGAAATCTCGACGCGCGACTCGACGTGTTTTCGCCGTTCCCCGCCGGGTAATGTTCTCCAGCGTTAAAGACGCGTTTCAAAAGAGGATCGCACGTCGTGGAATTTTCCCGCCTTCTTCCCTGATCTTTCTCTCGTTACCAGGAACGACGGACACGACACGAGTGGCCGGCACGTGAGAGAATGTCGTCAATGCGATGGCAGCGGTTTCAGGAGCGAGCGAGGAGGCCGGGGAGAAGCCTCCTCGTCGAGGAGGAGGAACGAATGAATAGGGAGGGAAATGCCTGGCTCGGAATCATCGTGGGCACACCGTACGCGCTCGAGTACGAATCCCGAATACCGACCGCGAAGCAATCGCGGAGACTGCAGCCCCGGTATTCGAACCACGTGGCTGTCCACTAACTACGACCTGACTCGCACGCTCGCGACCGCGTTGACAGGACGAAGGGTCAACGACGTATCTGGAAGAAGTGGCGCTAGCCCGGCGCATAATTTGCCGTGAGAATGCCTACCGACTCTGATCCGATGCGACTACGAACCACCGTTCGGTAAACACCGTCGCTGACGGTACGTGAGACGAGCAAGTAGTATGATTAGTTCAAACGATCCCATTCGAACGACCGCGGAACGTAAAATTTCGAATTAGACTTCTTCCCTTAAATCGCTAATCGTTCATTTGAAAATGGTTGTTCAGGATACCGGGTTTCTGGCGTAACAAATTGCACATGATATCGAAAGCTGTAGAGGAGAGCACAATTTCAGAAGCCGATGACTTTATACAAATACTTTTCCACATTTATGTCTCTCGTTAACTTCTTAGCTGCTTGTTTATCTCGTGTTTAAACTGTAAAACTAGAATATATTATAGACATTTTGTCGACGAGAATATAATAAAATGTTAAAACTGATTCAACTGTAATTTCAGCTTAACTCTATGTCTCTATGACCGATTATGTTCATACTGAGTAAAGTAAAGCGAAATAAAAAAGACCCAATTTGACGGAAGCGTGACGAAATGTTCAGGGAAAAGTGTATCAGACTCCGATTTCCGTAGTAATGTAATTTTCGCGCACACCGCGTTTAGTTTCGCAGTAGCTGAAGGAATAAATCTACTAGGGGACCAGATGATTCGTAAGGTTATAGATCACTGACGAAAATTACCGAAGCTTTGCTAGGCGAATATATCGAGCAGTATGAATTTATATGGCCAATATTGGAGATTCGCGCGGGATTCGAGCACAGCACGTGCTGGCGGTCTAATAAAGGCCGCGTTAAAGCACGTTCCAATATCCAAACGATTGCGTACGCATAAAACGTTCTACTAGATGGACCGTATGATCGTAACCTCCGAACTCGATTTTCATAAAACTGGGAAACAAATGCTCTCCGATCGGGGACTTGATACAATTCCCCGACGGCCGTATCGATCGTAATGGCGAGAGAAGATGCGATTCGATCGGAGCACGAGCAACAAAAGCAGAAATACGTCGTAGAAAGGAAAAGCAGCATTCCGATCGGCAGGTCTCTGAAACTCCGAGAGTCGGCGTAGCTGTTTCAACGGAAAAAAAGCTGCTCTCTCCGGCGGTTTTTACCGAAAAGTGATTCGGCGCGTACACGCACTCGCATCGTTGCGTTACACCCACTCTCGAGGCTGGCTGGCTCGAGGTCCGCGATCGAGCGTGCGAGCGTGCGAGCGAGCGAGCGAAAGAGCGGGCAAGGGAACACGGAGCACGCCCTCTTCGTCTGTTGATGGTACGGGCGGCCGGAGATCGCGGTGTCGAGGCTCTCGCAGCATCTCAGGCGGTCCAGCGGTGGCGTCGCTGCCCCCTCCGCGACCCTCCCTGGGAGCCTGGTGTTTTCGGTGGTGGGACGGTGTACGTGCACGAGGGATCACGAGCGTTCGTGTGTGTTCGTGTGTACGCCGGGTATTAGGTGTACGAGGCCGCTCGCGCGCCTGTATGCCCGATGGTGGGCAACCGAAGGGCGAGAGGGAAGGGGAGAGGAGGTAGGCGTCGCGCCGTGGGAACCGAGGAAAACGTTTCCCGCATACCACCCTTCCCCCGGGCTCTCCCGCCCCCTCCACGACCAACACACCGACGCGCGGTTCACGTACGTGCACGTGGACAGACGCATACAACGTCGGCGCACTCGGAACGCGCGCGCATACACACGTACACACACGCATACACAGGGCCGTTCGCCGCCGGGGCCACACTAAGGAGGTACACGAGACGAACGTGGGACCACGTGACCGGCCCGTAACTTCACAGCGCACACTCCTCTCTTTCTCTTTCTCTTTCTCTCTTTTGCTCGTTCAATCCACATCGCCTTCTACCCTCTCCCTCTCTTTCTCGCTCTCTCGCCCTCTCTATCTATCTATCTATCTATCTATCTCTCCGATCGCTGCTCTCCTTTCTTTCTCTTGCGCGGCAACGAGCTCTCGAGCCGTCTCTCTTTCTTTCTCCCTTCCCTACGATCCTTATTCGAACGACGCAGTTGCGCGTACCTACCGCGGGAGCAACTGCGTCGTAGGCTTCTCCGAGAAGGAGATCCGTGTATCGTGTCGCTTCCTTGTCCGGCGAACGTCGGCGACATCATCATCGAGTCGCAACGGGCCGAGTCGGGCCGGGCCAGGCCAAGCAGAGCCGGACTTGGGACGGGCTGGGCTGGGCTGGGCCAGCCGGCGGCTCTCTGACCGACCCGAGAGAGGACTTCGCCGCCGATCCACATACGCGGACTGCCAAAGAATTTCTCGGCAAGATCGGGAGTACACATTGTGAAACGACCGGCCCCCGATCGCTCCGCCCGGGGACGGAGAGGGAAGAATGTGTTACGTTTTACGTCACGATCGCATACCGACCGTGCGGCGCGGCGCACCGCGGAGCGGCCGTTCTTTTTTCTTCTTTTTTTTTTTGTTTTCTTTCTCGAGCGGTTTGCAAATGAAGCGATCGACCAGGAGACTTACCGGAAACGCCGGGACATGCAACGCTGGAAACCCGATTTTTTGCTGGGACTTACCTGAAATCAGAAAATACAGCTATTAGCGCGCGGGTTATTTGCGATTTATAATCATCTACTTGCTAGGCGAACGGCTTAGATTGTGGGCTGATCAATGGGCTTTCCCTTCGTCATCTTTTCATTCGATAGAATTTAATAGCTGCACTGATGGGAAATTGAGTCCAAAATTTAATTTAGATAGTACGATTACCGATTACCAATGCCAACGAATTACGTATGTATAAACGGTCGCAGTGGGTACGTCGAATGTCATCGGACACGACTAGATAATTAGTAATTGTTATTAATACTAACAATATATTCTTAATTTACCTACTTACTTTCGTCATAAATGCATGAAATCCGCAGTTTGGTTGTTAGTAATATTAACGCTGCTACGAACGCATTAAATGGTATTTCATCCGACACTTTCACGACGCTCGAGGTATGAAGAGTGCACAAAATTTATTTAGAGGTTTTTGCAAGACGAAAAAGGTTGACCCGAACAGCGTACAAGGCTTAAATTGCTCTAACGACGCGCGACTCCAATTTACTTGTAGTACAGCATAGAGTTGAACATAATTTATCTATCATGAGAGAATTATTTAACTTTTTATGCGACTAATTAATTGTGATATTTCATTCGACACGAGATGTAGACAAAATAGTAGGCATATATGCGTACAATAATGTAAACGTTTTCGGATGCGTTAGGAATTGTTCCACAGTCGTGAAACAGGACAAATTATGTGAACAATGTTGATCTGATATCCGACGTGGCCCGCAGGCATACGTGTGAGCACGACGCTTGTCGCTGGCCATGCCTGGAAGGCGCACACGGCTCGCAAAACATTAATGGTTATTATAGCAAATTATAGCGTATAGAGTACATTGTACCTTCCTTTATCATTAACGGTGTATACAACAGTATCGAGCAAGGTGAGTACATGTAAGTCGGCGTTATTAATGTAACTTATCTACCTATCGTATCGGAATCGACTCGTAAGAAAATAATTACAGAGATACAGGTTGTCGAATTACATAAAGAAAAAAAATGACAAAGTATCACAGGTCGGAAGTATATGGCTGTGTTTAATGAAGCGGCAGTTCTACTGGCTGTATGATTTTACACGATACGATTCAGAGTCTGTCGGTCGGTCGTTATACCTACTGATTTCCACGTGCTTCGTTGCCAGTTGTAAGAATTTAACGCAAAGATACGAATTATGGCAGATACTGTAATTACACAACAGTCGGATAAATATATTTATACGAGTTGTTCAATGCAACGATCGCGAGTCAACTGTTTGCAATAACTTTTATCTGATCTGTTTCATAGAGTTCTAAGAAGCGTTTAAATACTTTAAAAAATCCATTCTACGGGCTATTATTAGTAGATTAAGATTTATTTATTTATTAAAGCCTGTTGATTTTCTATTCCACTTTCCATCAAATCAAGTTACAGAATTATTCTTGTTATGAATCACGGTATGACTTACTCGTTCAAAATGGCTTGGTAGTATTTATTTTACTATAATTCTGAGTATCAATCGTTCAAGAATGATCAATGCGTATTTAGTCAATAGGGCGAATCTGGGTACCTATATGGTCGTGAGGAGCTCAGCGCAACATCGAGCGGTTGTTGACGTTGAGGATCACTGACGGTGACTGCCTCGCATCTCACAAAACTACTCTATCTTGCGAATTAAAAACAAATCTGAGTGTCACCTTACTTTCTCAGTTTTGATGTGAACAAATTCGCTTCATCATGGGGCTGTTCTTCAAATTACTTTGGAAATTATAATAAATTTAAAAAGAGGAACCGACGAGAGCTGCGTTCGAGGAGTCCGTTAACGATTTCGCATCTTTCGAGCGCAGCCGTTCCAGGGACAGGTAAAGGCTCGCCGACATATAGGTAGCGCGGAGGGTATGGCCCGGGCACATGTGGGGCTGGCCTCCAGGTACGCGTCGAACATGGAAATTTGAGACTGACACGAGCAAATGAAACGCACTGCCGAGGCCGGAAAGCCATAGAGAACTCTCGCGGCGTGAAACTCGATTATTTGGTGCGAGGCGAAGGTGGGATTCGCGCTTCTGTACCGGTTTCGAGTCGGACGCTTCGCACGTCGCGCCGCTGCCGCCGACGCCGACGCCGCCGCCGCCGCCGGCACGGTTCGGCGTGTTAATTAATCTCGTTAAGGCTCGAACTGACAACCGCGTCCGAGAGACGGCACGTTCGAGTCACTGGCAGTCGATCGACTTTTACGCCGTGACTTCCATGCGACGCCGACCGACACGTTTTCGATCCCTATTTACGCTGATTTTTAATCCGGTCGCTCTCTCGTCGCCTGGCCGGCCGTTTCAATAAGCATCGATTTTTACCTGTTCTGAGAGTTAAGACGCGGGACACAGGTGGTAACAAGACCGTTTTTGCAACGGTCGCAAAGCTACGTCGACGCAATCATCGGTCGAAGCAGTCGCAGCATTGTGGGGGATGAAAAACTCTAATTCTACTTACGTCCGATCAATATATCCCCTCGTGGAACGATCAACACCGGTATACGTCGGTCGCACACAACGAACAAACAAAGCGATCAAGCCGATCGATCGCGCAGCACGGCGCGCGACGTGCGAGTCGTTCGGGCGCGAAAACGATAGCGACCAGGGGGAGTAGAGCGGGACCAATTGAATTCGTCTCGTTCGAGCCACCTTCGAACGAGCACTTTTTTTTTCGTGGCAGCCGAGAGAGAGAGAGAGAGAGAGAGAGAGAGAGAGAGAGAGAGAGAGAGAGAGAAAGGTTGGTAGGCCTGGCAGAGGGAGCCGCGATTTCGGTAGCGAGAGAAGAAACACGACAAGAAGAAAACAAATGAAAAATATGAAGAGCACACAGTGGCGACCTGCTACTTACTGGGAAACGCACTTTGATTTTGGTGAAAAACGTCAAATTTCGGTTTCTCAGCTAACGTTTTATCTACGTATTGTCAGGTTTAATTTAAGACCAAGAGGATAACAGGAGGATCCTGAAAAGTTCCCATATACGCAGGGTACATATCTTGATCTATATTTTCTTTCCTAAACTTTGAATCAAGTTATCCGAAAATTGTGCTTTTTTAAACATAAAATGTACTGTTTTCTCAAGAACTACTGAAGCTGCGTTAACAAATTTTTTTTTGAATTGCTTCCTTCAAAAATTGTTGTAAGTGTAATTTTTTAAAATTTTCTTAGGATCAAACATGGAAAATTTATTGGAAATATAATTTAAAAATTTGTGTGATCGGATAAGATATCGCTTATAGATCCTGAGAAAAAGAACATTGAATATTGGGAAATAATAATATTGAGCACAATGTCCAACCCTTTAAGGGGGTACAGTAGTCTAGAAATGTTTTAACCTGAATTATTGCGTTTTTCGAATGTTTCCGGCCTCAGAAAGGTATTCTCCAAGTGCATTCTTTATTCTGTACCTAAATTTAGACCATTACTTACTGTGCTATACCAGAAAAGTGTCCGATTGTAGTCTGTGAAAGCTAGAACGTCGGAAAGATTTATTGTGGTTTTTCCGAAATTTCGAAGCGATTAAGAAGCTGGCCGCCACTGTGCATTGAAAAAGACTGGGAAAAAGGGAGAGAAGGAGGGAGAGGTAGAGGGTTTGGACCGAGAAGGACGCGGTCCAGATGAAACAAGCCCAAGGGAGGTCGCCGCCCTTCCAGGAACCCTTATAAACTCGGACCCAATCTTCGTTGCACGCACACGCGCGTGCGTATCACGATCCGTTAGAATAATCCCCGTGCACCGGGGCGGCAAAGCACACAGCCGTGCAAACCCGCACAACCCGCGCCATGCCGCTCCGTCTCGTGTTTTTCGTAGATTCTTAGATTTTTTTCCACGATAAGTCGAGCTTTCGTCTCAGAGGTCGCCGCGTGGGAAGTTGCTTTCGGGCGCATTCACACATGCGCGGCTCAAAGCAGTGCGACTCGATCAAGAAAATTTCTCGTTCACCTGCTGCAGGAAAATTCGTTGTCGACAGGTCCGAGAAGCGCGGGAATCTCGCGAACAAGGGTAAACTTAACTCTTTGCACTCGAAGAAATTTTAACTCCAAAACGAAACATTAGAATATTTCCCTTCCACATATATTTTTACCATGGTATACATACCAAAATCGTGCAATTAACTCGTACAATACTAGTGTTTAGTAATTTATTAAGTACAAGCAAATTGAATAATGTAAAAAATATTTTGAATAATGATACAACAATTTTTAGTGGCGCCTTACAGTCGCCATTCGAGTGCTAAGGGTTAAGTAAACCTTGCAGGTTCTTATCCGGACCATTTGCTGCCAAGAAAGTGGCGTGATGTTAATTAAAGCTATAGGTATTTTACGATACTCGCATGGCAATCGCTGCGTCTAACTAAAATAATTAACAATCATTACTGCTGCAGTGAAAACGTTTCAAACTTGGTCATTTTAGTTTAATGAAAGAGTTAATATAGTCACTGATCAAGATTTCTTGAACTCATAGATGCTTCTCGAATATATTGATAGGTCCTACGAGAACGTGTTTAATACACACATTTCGCAGTCAAAGGGTTAAATATTACTCGACTGAAACGCTCAAATACTCTGGAATGCAATAATGAAATCTTTGTAGCAATGAATCCCTAACGTGCTGAAATACTCTGCTGTGGCATCTGTGTATGCAGTTACAAAAGTGGCCAACTGCATTAGAAAGTCCTGCTCGTTATGAAGCAGTCAGCGACGAGTACACTGAAAATTCTACTTTACACATTTATGACTTGTGTAAACGTGGAAGATTCAAAGAATCTGTGTACATACGCGTGTGACTACAAACATTAATAAGTGTCTTTTAACAGTTGGAACCATATCCGACCAGTTCCAAACCAATTCCAGTTGCAAGCCATTTCAAAATTCGCGCACGCAGGATGAAATGAAATTAGAGTGTAGAAGGTTTCATCATCTTTACGATAAATTAAACACGTTTGAAAGATGGGTATTCGAGTCTGATTTGGAAAATTAAGTCAGAATTGAACCGGCCGACAGTGTTGATCCAAAGTTAATGGAAGAACGGAATGAAATATCATTTAATGAAAATGGATATTTGCATAAAGATCCTCGGTTGGTCTCGTTGAAAGTGAGATCATTAATCATATCAATCTTCCAGGAGGCACGTTACTTTTTAAGTCTTATTGCAAGTAGAACATTTTTTAGCATCTCCGCATAGTCCGCACCTTGCTGCTAATGACTATCACCTGTTCCTTCACCTGCGGACTTTAGAGCGAACAGAAATTGGAGCGCGATCAAGAGAAAAGAGAGAAGCGGTCGAGTAACAGTGCGCTTCAATGGCCAAAGCATAAAAACAAAAAAAAAAACAAAAATGTGTTCTCGTGCGACAAAGGTCTTAATAATTTCGGAGATTCTGCACAAAAACCGGCTCTCGGCTCCGTACCTTAGGAGTTCTAAAGATCCATTAGCATCTTCTTGTCTCATTCGTTAATAACGTCGGGGCGGTTGATAGCCGTTCCAATCTCGCCGCAAGAAAAGAGATTACCGCGGAAGACAACGCCGAGAATGATCGTTTCAATTGTTTACAGGTGAGCAGTCCTAGGGGTCTGGGGAACGCGGAGAGGAAAAACGGAGGGAGCTCGAGAGAGAGAGCAACGTCTCTGTCGTCGCAGCTTTCAACCCCGGGAACCATATAATCGGATATCAAAGGAGAGTTCCGTGTAGCGGATGTGTTGCCGCGGATACATTTCTCAGGCACGGGCGCGTAATTAGAATCCGGCGGGGATCGGAAAGGGGGAAAAAAACGCGTTCTCGCGAAAGAGAGTTTAAATTACAAGCGTGCCGATGACAGGTACTTCGGGGCCAAGAGAGCGAGCCTTGTCTCGCCGCGGCAACCTGCGATTATTGTATTACGAACGACGAAACCGACGGGACAGGGAATAGGTAGAAGAAAGGTGGCAGGAGACGACGAGCCAGCGAGCTAGAGAGAGAGAGTGAACGTGAAAGAGAGAGAGAGAGAAAAAGAAAGCACTCGACGAAACGCGTTTTCGTAGAACGACTTTAAATTACGTGGCGAAGACGCCTAGCGTTGGCGCGGACGCGCGGCGCTCGCTCGTCGCCCTGCACCAAGGAAGCAACGAGTGAAGTAATCACCGGCAAAATTGGTTGACGAGATAGTCAGATTGGCCGTTGGCCACTTGGTTGCTCGATTGTCCAGACACGCCCCCGGCGAAATGAAATTTGATTTTGTCGGGCAATTTCGCGCCCAAATCAACCACCCCTGGCGAGCCGGAGGAAAGAGATTCGCGCGAGTACCGGTCGACGAGTGCGAGTGCCATTCTCGAAATGGGAGAAGCATCGGTGCAAAGCAGAGTCGGGGAGGATGGGAGGAAACGGCCAAGGGAGGCGGAGGAGGAGGAGGAAGAGAGAGTGGAAGAGAGGAAGACAGAGAGACAGAGAGTCCCATAATCTTGTTATAAGGGCCGCACCCTCGTGGTATTGGCCTCATTGAACGCTCAGAGGCATCTTTCCGAGTGTCGAGTGGTCTCTTAAAAGTTCAAAGGGTAGAAGGTGGGTAAGGGTTGCCTGCCGCGCCGTGTGCATTCGGGGAGGAACATTACGCACGGGATCGTCTTCCGGCCCGTCTCCGAAAACCAGACTCTCTCTACCCTCTATATCGGGGGATGAATACCGACCGCGTGACCCTACCTTCGAATACGTCTCGACACGACGGAACCCCGGGTGTGTGCCTCTTTCACTTTCTCTGTCTTTTCTGCTGGTCTAGAGAAAGCAGAAGCAGCCGCGAAGGGTGCCCACCGGGACCGACGAAAAGAAAGAATTCCCACGGGGAGCGTTGTCGCGGCGCGCAAACAATCTTGATTACACGAAAATGTTCGGTGATTCGATTACAGAGAGCGTGAGTGTACTTAAGCGGAGAGCGTCGCCCGGAGAGCTATATAGTCCGCGTAATTCAATTTCTTTAAAGTAATTACTTGTTGCTTCTACCGTTCAAGTTAGTTTCCGGTTGAAAATCAATGCCGCATCCGCGCCGACAGCTTTCTCATTATGCGCTAAAAGCGTCTCCGTTGGACGCGATCGATTAAGGAGCACCGGCATGCCAGCAGCGTGGCTCTGCCCCCCTACCCCACCCCCCTACACCCCTCTCCAACTCTCTCTCTCTCTCTCTCTCTCTCTCTCTCGCTTTCTCTTTGTCTCTCTCTCTTTCTCCGCGTGTGCTCTCCCGTGCAGACCACGACTATTCCGAATCAAGGATCGTTCTGTTCTTTCGCGGACCATCATCGGTCTCGATGGAAACGCAAAACGGACCAGCGTTTCTTGTTGCGTCGCGTTCGT
This sequence comes from Seladonia tumulorum, assembly GCA_913789895.3. NCBI lineage: Eukaryota > Metazoa > Arthropoda > Insecta > Hymenoptera > Halictidae > Seladonia > Seladonia tumulorum. Next base: position 13,057,320 of record OU565272.1, read on the forward strand.
TGGGCGTGGGAGACCAGAATAGCCACGAACAACGCCACGGAGCGGCCGCGAGCGGAACAAACGATCGCCGGGCCCGGAGCCGCCATTGATACGCAGAGACGGAGTGCCAGCCGCGTGTACAACCGGGACCAGCCTCGAAATCGTGTTTACGGTTTTACCCAACGAGTTTCTTTCCGAGGCCTGACGTCATATCGGGGAGCGTCGACGGAAGATGTAAATGACTGCCAAATATCCGTCGATAATCGTGCCAAGGACGGCTAATCTCTGCCCCATTGTTTCCACACGCCGGAATAAACGAAACGAGCCGCTTCTCCATCTTGCCGATCGGCAGTTTCCTCTTCAACTTACTATACTCCGTCGAACGAGTCCGCTCGATAAGGGCGCGCAAATAGACGAGATAACCACTCGAGCGCGACATAAATAGTTACATTGTTTACCGGATGCAAAGAAATGCATCGTGCTTGCCAGTTTTTACTAGCGTCGTTTGACAATTAAGGTGAGGGTTCCATTTGCCCTCCCAGATTACTAACACTCTAAAAATGAAAGATACCGATTTGCACTTGTTAATAACAGCCGCATAAGAGACGCCAATCGGCGACTCTGGTCGACACTGTGTTAACAAAAATGTACTGTTTATTTTATCTAGCCGGACCGCAGAAGCTATGTATTCTATCTGGCGCCTTCTCGCGGTTAATTGATAAGGACACAGACGAGGTACATGATAGATATATCGTCCAATGTATTTTTGTGATCCACTTTTTTGGGGTCACGTAATCCCATTACCATTTTCGTGTCACATCTTGTATTATCAATTGGAACGAAAATTTGTTGACAGAATCCTCAGTCGTAGGAATTAAAATTAAAAGTAGCTATATACAGGGTGTTTGGCGGTACAAACGAAAAGGGGGTGATTCTACATGAAAGAATAAGTCGAAAATATAGAATAAAATTTTGTCATCCGAAGTTTCATTATCGAGAAAATCGAGTTTGAAATGCAGCGAATACGCATGCTATTCGATAGGAACTGTCTGACGCGTCTGATCATGACCAACCAAATCTACTTGCTGCATATACTAAAGCACACAAACCTGACAGATCTTCAAAGTCGATTTTCTCGAAAACAAAGCCTCAAACGAAAAATGTTTATTCTATATTTTCGACTTATTCTTTCATGTAGAATCACCCCCTTTTCGCTTGTACCACCAGTTACTAACGAATAAATAATAAATAAACGAATAATTCTAATAACCTCTGATTTTTTGAACAGTCGATATTTCAGAACACGAGACGTCAAGTACCATAAGATGATAGGTCTATCCTCGTACCTCGTCTGTGATAAGGATTGCAATCCCGGTGGTAAATGATGGTAACGTTGTTGGGAAACGCGGTACTAAAATTAAATCGCGCGAGAAAGAAGTCAGGCGAACAGGAACACGAAAATTGGAGGCGGAACGGCGTCGGCGGAAAACAGAAGGCAAGCAGGAAGCGAGCCCTCACAATGTCGGCTGACTATTTTCGACCAGACTTCGTAGAACCCGTACAGTTTCTCAGCGAGTTTACGGCGCCATCATTCATTCCGTGGTTACTCGACCGATACTACCGGGTAGTCCATTGTGCCGCGATATTGTGTACACACGATACAGAGAGGGTATTTAATAAAGAAAACAACTCGGACGATACGCGGAGACCAGCGGTAGAACTGCTCGACGACCACCGGACTGCGTGATTGTTCGTTGTTATTCAGCTTATCGATAAGTTTCTCGAAGATTGTGCAACGTCGAGCAGGAATTCAATATTGTTTTCTTTGGCAATAACTAAACTGTGGATTTTATGCATTCGTGAAACGGTTAAGACTTTCGAAGAATTCAAACAAAATTATTTTCAACTGTTAAAATTTAAGAAAAGAAATTTTTAGGTTAGGTTAAGACCTTCGAAGAATTCAAACAAAATTATTTTCAACTGTTAAAGCTTATGAAAAGAAATAAATGTTTACGTAACTCCTGTATATTGCGATCAATGGAAACAGTTTTCATTTTGCATAAATATCCGCAGTCTATCGATCGCTTCAAACGAATTTTATTCTTTTGCTGTTTTAAAAGTTGTGGAGAATTTTGTCACGTATGAGTAAAAGTCTACACAAAAGTTCGGCACTAAAAAGTTTTACAACTTTACGATAAAAAAAATCCTGCGGTTAGTCGTAACCCCTTGCCATATAAAAACGAGTCCGACACGTGACGAAGAGTTCAAGTAGAATCTGCTAAATACGATTGTTATTTCTTCCGTCTAGGACGAAATCAAATTCTATTCTTCTGTAAGTAATATTTAAGCATCGGAGTAATTGTTGGCGTACAATAAATATACATCTCTTTGCTCTTGTGTAAATTATGAACGTCCGATACGATTCGTGGCGCTCGTCTGCCACCCAACAAGTGTATATATATTTAAATTTTATTTAAGTGTATTAATATAAGCACAAATACATAGATACATCATTAAGAATGTTCACAATTTGTTTTTATTAACATAGGGAACAAATCTAGAAAATTCAATCCAGAACAATTATTTAATTGATATAACTATGACAACGACGTAAACAAATGTATTCATTCGGCGTGACTGTCGACGAAAGCCAATGATCGTACCGAACAAGTTAAGGATGATGAATTAGTTCTAACCATTGCAACCGCGAAGTAAATCACACGACGAAAGGTTAAATATCGAATATGTCCTCAGCACGTTCGCTACCATCGTTTGTTTTGCCGCCTATCTACATCGTTAAAATGTTTTATTAAATGTAACGTATCTTCATAGGATACTAAAACAATTTAGCAAACAAAAGTGGTGGTCCCCTTGAATATCAGTGAGCATACTATGCTATGTCCTGTGATATTATAACGATGCTTCTGTTAGAAATTATTAAATAAACTTCTTCATTCGCTCTTCTCCTTCGTTAAAAAAATTGCGAGATATCTAAGTAAATTCAGTCTTGTAATTTTTATAAAGCAATGTACACCAGTTATGTCTAGTGCTCGGCACGGTTAATATTAAATAACACGCTGTTAATAAAATTAATTTAACACATTGAGTGCCATGTCACCCATATGTGGGTGACGGAATTATTTGTCCAGGTTTTAAATGAATTTTTACGTTAATATATTCATTGTACCAAATTTGATTAGGATCAGTAAAATGTAAGAAAGTCGAAGAACTACTCAATATCATACATTTAATTTTTTTTCAATTTTTATTTCATTAAATAACTTACTTTGATTATATGGAATTTTTGAGGTTTCTAGTTTGGCAGTCAAAGTGTTAATTAATTTCACGTAAAAAATCTCAAATTAAAAATCTCTTGGTTTTATTAAGTTGCAAGAAGTGTATTTATACTATTAAATTCTTGTCATAAAATCCAGAGTCTAGTAATTGGTGGTAAACGTGTCAACCCTCAATTATTGGACGTGCTATTGACTGAAACGAGTGGTAGGTGCCGCGTTAAAATAACCAATAGCGAGAGGTATAATGGAAACCAGGCGCCCAGAGGATTGTGTATAGGATATCTTAGGCTTTCCCGGGAAAATGCGGTGCGTCGCATTGCCTATGAATCGGAGGATCAACGGAACATGAATACACAGTGGTGCGCGCGGCGACGCGCACAGCCGGCGAAGCGACGCGCTCGCCTACAGTCGTCGCACTGCATACTGCACACTGCAGCCGGATTTGCATCGGGTACCGGATGTTTACAATCTGCCACTTGACGGCGACCCGCCGCGCTGTACGTTACGCGCGTCGCGGTACGTTTATCGTAGGACTTTTTCGAGCCGGCTGATTTCAATCGATGAACAAGTCCGGCGAAACTTATCTCGTCACGCACACGACCCGCAATTCTTCGGCCGATTTAACACGTTATGCAGTTTTGCGCGAGAGCCGACGATCTGTCACAATAAACAACGTTACAGCAACATCCTACGCTGCGCACAATCATATATTATTAGAATTATGTTCTGGAATGTAAGATCTTAACAATGACACAACCTTCTTATAAAAATAGTGTTTAATCGCCTTTTCGAACCTGCACTGGACTACAGTTACATTTTGTTGGTTGAAATTGGCCTCTGTTGTAATATTTGCATGCAGATGAACGAATTTATTGAATAGACTTCATGATGTTAGTTCAATTTTAGTCAAACCATATTTTTAAGCTAACACGTTAAGCGTCGTGTCAGTCACCAATGACTGACGATGAATTTTTTGGTTCAGGCCGTGTCAGTTACCAATGATTGACGATACAAAATTTAATCAATAACATCCTCGTATTAAAAATGCAGTTTTAAAATTATAAAAAAAAAACAAGGGAAATATATCTAAATACTAGCATAAAGGTACACAAATAATGAGATTTAATTTTTTATAAATTAGTGTGCATAACGATCGCTGCAAAAGTTGAAGTAAAATGGCAGACACAATGGACGGTAGGCTCGCGACAGTTCGCAGGGGAAACTTTGTTTCTGTTTCTTATTCGATAGATCGATACGCAGTAATCGATGAATTGAATTTCTACGCTGTTCGAATAATATACTTCTGAACTATTCGTGGTATACAAACAATTGCAAAACAGAGCTGTTAAACAATGTATCACAGTGAGTAATGGCTTAACCCGATCTCCGATATGTGGGACGCGAAATCAGGTCGAACACTGATAAACTCTGAAGTAATTCCGAACTCACAACCGGACCTCTTTTTATCGCTTTCATTCATGAATGCGGCGATCGCACGATATCTGGAACCGGATAAACAACAAAGCGTTATTTATTAGTTCGAGGCTTTTTACGAAATAAAATGGAAAGGCTAAAATTTCGTAAACCCACTGAATTCATTGAAAATCCGTGAAAAGCATTCAGTTTGAACTTATAGCTCTCACTTTTGAAGTTCGCGAGTGTCGTTCACGTCCGTTTCGAAAAATTACTTTTGTGTTCTGTCAATAATGTGAATAATTTTATACTTTTTTTTTAAAGGAACACAGTTTATACTCTGAAGCTACAATAGTTAGGTATATGAAATTTGATGGTAACTATAATTCTAGCTTGGTGGTCGTTACAATGAAGAATTTGATCACTCGAGTATCCCTGAATATCATAGTCCGGACGTGTTTTAAACTTTCTCAAAGTTTCTATCAAATTTACTACTCGAACGTACTGATTCATTCATCTAATTACGGTTGAATTTTTGCTACCCTCATAATCGTTATGCCAAATTTCATAATGCTTGCATCGTACTTTTAAATTTAGCAAATTGTTCTCAGACGACTATCGAAATGTGGCATAGATACATGCTTGAATTTTGTTTTCAATACTGAGAAACTAATGTAGACACATTCCAAATGATTGTATGGTCAGGGTAATGCGAAGGTAACTATGAATGGCACCCAATTTGACCAAGAGCAATAATGTGTCGAGGTTTCACCACTAAACAATAACAATTTAGTTATAGATAAATCTTGATTCTATTTTGCGTTAGTAGATACCGTGTACATGCATTGACCCATTGAAATCGAAGAGTGTAATCTGTGCAGCAGCGGTTGCGATAATAAGTAGATGCACGAAAATCTGTGATTCGGCGGAGCATATTCATAATGATCAGGCCGAGCGAGGTTTTCGAGTAACGATCGCGGGAGAGGCGAGAGGCGAGAGGCGAGAGCCAGGGGAACGGGTTCAACGAACCCTTGTTTCTGAATTGCGGCGCCATAGCGACCCCTAAATCACTGCTGGCCATGGCGAATCACCGCTATCGGTACTCTATCTTTCGTACAGCCGTGGAGGCGGGCTGCGTGCACGCAGCGCATTTTGCATCCACGCGTGTGTACAGTATACACATCGGGCACACGTAACTGCGTGCATTTGCGTGCCTGGCACAGACTGCGGTAGCGGGCCACGCACCCTCGACAGTCACGCACCAAAACAAACCCCCGTGCACCCCGACCCCGTTCACAGCCACGACCATGATCGCCATGATCGGGCCGGAGTTAGCCTTTCGATCAGCCGCTCTCGGTGCCGTTCGTAGAAATTAATAATTGAGACATCCTCTTCGGCTCACGGTGATTGCCTAATACCTCTTAATTATCAGATTCGCTTAATAAGCCTAATTCCCTTGGTGGACCCCGGCCCATCGTAAAAGCGCGCGCGCGGCGGCGGCAGATCCGAAGAGGGAATCGGTCATGGCGTAATCATTGAATGCGACGGCACGAAGATTAATTTCCCGTAGTAACGAAACGATGACCTTTCCCATCGGTGTGTGATCTCGGGAACACACGGCAGAGGCCCGGGCCACGGGGTCCACAAGCACGGAATATCGCTTTCCGAACGGGCGATACAAGGACTTCGTGCAAGGACGCCGGTTCTGTCGGGCAATTTTTGCGGCGTCGCACGCGAAATTTACGACACGCCGGTGAATAGTACACAGAGAAGGTGAATATTTCACGGCGGTCTAAGTTCAAAGAAACCTCGTCACCACGCTGAGACGTCGTTGGCGTATCTTAAATCGGTCGTGAAAGGAGAGGGGCCCGGCCCGGCCCGACTTGGCCCGCTCCGACTATGTCTGCATTAAAATTTGCCTCCCCGGTTTACCTGCGTTTTACGACTTTTCATGAATCGTCGACGGAGAAACAAGGAACGTTGCCGCCGACGACGCCGTCGACGACGACGACAACGACGACCGGCTGCGACGACAAAGACGGCTGCCAACGCCAACTCTCGAGACCCGATAGACGACGTTAACCGAACAAGGGGGTTGAGAATCAATTAGACGCCGAGTCACCGGAAGTAAGACATGTATGCTTCCTGGCGCGCGCGTCACAGCCTATTGTTCCGAGACGAGAGACTTCATCTTCTTGACATACGAGCCACCTGCACCCTCGTTGGGTTTCCTTCGAACTTGGTGTCTCTTCGCTGACGTCGGAGACAAAGATGCTCGCCGGTAGAAGAGCGACGCTGATATTTGCCACTGTGCCGCATTCGAGAGCAACGGAAAAGAAGAGACCGAGCAGACGATACCAACTCAAACCTGTGTCCACGATGAAGCAACAACGAGCAATTTTTAGTAGAAGGCGACTACATTTTTGTCATAGTAAACTTTCACAAGATGGCATCGAGAGGCAACGAAAAGTCGCTCGATGCTACTTCAGTGTGAACATAACCTGCGCATAGTTACTATCTTTTTGAAAATGCAATAATGCAATGTTAGAGATTTCTTCACCCTCGTACGCTCACCCATTGTCCATCTTTAAACAAATTATTGGACCTTACTATTCAAAACCTTCTACGAAGAAAATTTTCGCAATTTTTGCGAAGAAGGAATCCACCAGCTTGTAACACGTTGGGTGATAATTGTAGAAAATGGTGGTGGCTATATAATTGATTAATACAACTTTTTTTTTTAAGTGTAACCGTTAGTGTGAAAGAAACACCTTGGTGCTATCATGTATACACGCATGTATGTCCGTTACAAAAGTGTCGTTCCTCGAACAATATTATGACGCGCGGTCGTCGCCCCATAGCAATAGCTGATCAACGACGAGTCGCGCTATAAGGGCAAATATATAAAAACTGCGGACAATCAGGTCTTCGTTTTCGAATAATCCGTTTTGGAAGAACCAGTTAACATTTCTACATTACCCGTTTCAATCTCCTGAGAAAACCCTTCCACTCTACAATAGGAACGTTGGAGTTTAATGCATTCGTTCAAAACTACTATAGTTACTACGATTAAATTGCTGGTTGGTCATTTGATAATTATTGAAACTAAAAAGAAAATACATTTATGAAAAAGGACGAAATAAATTTGCTTACTCAAGCATCTATTGTAACGAAAATCGCGAGAGATCTAAATAAATTCAATGTTGCCATTTTTAGGAGCAAAGTGTGCTGGTTACGTTTAGATAACATGCGGCACGTAAAAATAAGGGTAGTCAGAAAGTTTTATGATTCATGTTTTCTCTTTAGCCTCCCAGGTCAGGTGTGGTAAAGTCCTAGAGCCGAAGGGTCAGTTAGTCACTTATTAAGAATCGGTAAAATTTTACACCCCCACCATTTTTCCGATTCTTCGCATAGGAAACATGAGTAACAGGATGGTCACCGAAGATGACAACGACCGAGGAACGAAGAAGCAGAGCCCGAATCAAGCAGACAGTAAAACTAGAGAGACACAGTGATCATAGTCAAAGTAGTTCGACGCAACCCCCAGGTTGCATTTCTCAAAATACATAATTGTTCAACCCACAAGTGGTTGTGTCAGTTCAATTAGTTCCACATCAGTGAGTGGTCCTTGGAGCCCTAGATTGCCCAGAAGTCGAGTCCTGAACAATTTTAATAATATTGATGGATAAAGCAGTGCGCTCGAACGCTAGGAGAAATAAATAGACATCGCTGTTGGGAGAGACAAACGAAACTTTAGAAGTAGCGAGGGTATTAGTGCGTTCATTGTCGCCCGTCGTAATGGCCGACGAAACTTTCGTTCACGAGTGAAGACGTGGAGTGTTCAAATTTCCATTACTGCTAAAATTATAACTACAGCGGTACTGTTGTGTCGCGGAGGATTTGAGAGATACGCAAAGCTCGTTTAAATCGAGGTGTGCTGTAGTACTAATTTTTGTTTAAAAAAACTCCTACATATGTATCAAACGTGGTTAATTTAACTAAAAACCATGTTCAACGATTATACCATCAATCACAGTAATAGAGAAATCGTTTCTAGTGTCATAGAATCGTTCACAGCTTAATTACTTGATTCAACCCTTGTACGGTTAAAAATCGAACTTCACACGATACTCTTTAACGATTTCATTAGTAATATACGCACCAATTACCGCAGAAACGGTGCGCGTAAAGATGTCGAACGAATTATTTTGGAAAGGCTAAACGAGGTATCGGATTCCCTATTGTGCCGCCTCAGTTCGTTTATTAACAACACGAATGTTTCGAAACTTGGAACACGCGGATGATTGGTCGTTTCCCTCACCGTTCTTGACAAATTATAAATCGTAACAAGCCGATGAAAGATTTCTAGCGCCTACACACGGAAGGAGTGGGACGTGTGCTCCTTCATAAAGGAACGCAAAGGAGGCTCATTAAGATCGGAACACGTGAGCCACAAAGGCGTGCATACTTTACCTACGACATGTGGTAGGCGGTTATTGCTCGATCCGAAACATAATTTTTGGTTGGATGAAGTTAATTATTCCGCCTTGTTGTGGGTCCGCGCGAAATTGATCCAACACCGCAACGGTTGTCGCCGAATTTACAATCCCCCCGCTCTCCAGCATCGATTAATATCTATTTTGAAACATTCGTGGAATCTCGACGAATGCGATCTTCAGAAAAGATCAACCCCTAATCGTCTTGGCCACAAAGCAGCTGCCCACGCAATCTAGCAAAACAATGGAAGAACGTCGAAGCACAATTATGGCAGTAGCCAAATATGATTCGCCCACCTAACAACATTCCATGGCTTGCTCACTTTTCGTTTGTTTGTCGCTTTCGATCGTAATTTATCGGTAGCGATAGGTCAAGAATCAACGCTACACCTAGCATACCGATGCTCAACGCGAACGGCCATTTTCGTTGGTTAGTCTGAGACAGTGAATTCTGAATATCTAAACATTTCTAGCGACTAATTTACAGAAATAGAAATTACCGAGATATTTGTCCATTATACCGAAACATTGATAATGCAAATGGAATACATAATTGGCTAGAAAAATATCAACCTTTAGCCAATTGTAAAATTGATTCCATTACTAAACTCGAAAGTAACTTTATTAACACTTTGATCGCCAAACAAGAAAGCTAAAAAATTCCATGAAATCAAAGTGTTATTCAATAAAATAGAAATTGAAAAAAATTAAATGTATGATATTGTGTAGTTCTCCAACTTTCTTGCATTTTACGGATCCTAATCAAATTTGGTACAATGAATATATTAACGTAAAAATTCATTTTAAAGCCTGAACAAATAATTCCGTCACCCATATATGGGTGACATTGGCAGTCAACGTGTTAATAGAGTTATATTCGTCACAGGCGTATGTGCACTATAAAAATGATTATTTCACTTCAGCTAACGTCAACCGGAGAATATGTCTTTGCCACGATATTACTAAGTAAATTTAACAGTTACGCCCTTCGGAACTATAGCTTCCTGTTTACTGAATAATTAAAAACTTGATATCGCAAACAGCAGGCATAGGAACGGTCAGCCAAGAAAATATATTACCGGTACGGTATACATATGTATGTAGATACGTAGTCTCTCGAATAGTTCAACGAATCCGCATGCAAGCACGCGTACGCGAGTCCCGAGACATTTTCCGACCTCTCGTCAATTAGTTAAACGTCTCTTCTTCATCTTTCCTGCTACCGGCGACAAGTGGCTCGACCGTTTTGCTATAGCGATTCGAGTCGGCGTATCAACGTCGGGACGTATGTACCACGAATCGGTCGGACGAGCGGGGAATCGAATCGAACAACAATTCCGCCGGGCGATTTCAATATTTTAAGCCCAATCTATCCCGCGTATTAATTTACTTTCGGATCGACTTCTGCTCGTCGGCAACCATCAATCTCCATTACAGCTTTCGACAGGCATCGCTCTCGGACACACCCCTTCGGCATCGAGCCCTTGAGCGCGCGGTGGTAATATCGTTACCGATTTTCGCATCGATCGTCGACGGTGTCGCGCGCGTGCTTCTCTCTCTTTCTATCTCTCCCCCTCTCTCTCTCTTTAACCCTCTGTCGCGAGTCGTCGAACCCCTTGAACGCAACCAACGAACGAAGAAAAGAGAAGAATGGAAAGAAGAAGAAAAAAAAAGTAGTCCCTTATTCGTTGAAAAGCACGCACAGACAGGTCTCGGGCTCGACCGGCGTATACATGTGTTTAACTTTCCGTCGACGAGCTCTCTCTCTCTCCACGACGACGCCCCGAGGAAACAGCCCTCGCGCGCCGCATTGAAATGAAAATCAGCGCGAGCAGTTGCGCACCGGATGATCTCCTTCGACCGATAAAGCAGCTGTACCAGTCGCCTCGAAAGAGCCGACTGGTCGCGACCGGGTCGCCGCGTGAATACACGACAGGAGTGGCCAGCCGCTCACCCCGTAACGAACTTTCGCGTAATTTTGCTTCTGCGATCGAAGAAAAGAACCGATACAGTCCGCACAGAAGCCAACCGGGAACCGGCTTCTTCGGTTTTTCGTATTCGTCGCCAACCGTCTTCGGACGCTTCGGATACCACGAGGAGTACCTGCCGTATGCAAATCGCGGGATGTTCTCGCGAGGGAAACTGCGCCGGCCGTGCGGGACGCGTCCTTCCGGGAGCTCGGAGGTCCCGTCTGCTCGACGCGTAAAAATCGCTCGTGTTCCAGCCAGGATTAGAGGGCTCTAATTACAGGAAAATGCAAATAATTTTAACGGAACCGCGAAGTAGTAAACTGGTAATTACGAGTGCCGGCCGGCCATTTCGCCAAGCATTGCATATGGAACCATCGGGGAACGCGTTATTGCTTCGCTAACCAGCATTACTCTTTTCCTTCCTACGGGCCGGCTATTTGTCGGTGCGCTCGTAGCATAACTAAACGCTTTTTCGCCTCAACGATTACCCGCGAGACCGCGTCGAAAAATGTGCACCTACGAACTTACTCGAAAAAAATAACTCGTGAAACGATCTTTCGATTTTTCGGAAAAACAAACCCTTGAATTGAAACCGACTGTCCTGACGGAAGAGCGAACGAACAAGTGGTCTCTTGATATTATACACATTTTCATTCCTAATGACCTGGCTGCAAATTTGATTTGTTTATCGCAGAACGAGTATTCTGGAATTTTCTTTAGAAAAATTTATATATCTATATATACGACGAATATATTACACAAAATTCGGAAGTTTATCCGTGGCCATTACAGTGGTCATCCAGGCCCTACAAAGGTTGATTACCGTTTCATAGAGATGATTCGTGTAATTTTTCTTTTGCATAGTAATTCGCAGTCTACCAATGACAATGAAACACGACTGTTTCAGCATGATGGAGACTGAATAATATAACCATTTTTTAGAACAACAAAATAAGAATTTATTAACACGTTCACGAAGGGATGTACTACCGGTGGTACAAATACAATGGTCAAAATACGGCCCCGTCGTGAACGTGTTAATGTTTCTTTACGTTAAAGACCGAAATCAAAATCGTACCCAGTCAGTTCAGGCAAACTAGTTTTATCATAAAAATATAGTAGAGGTATAGATCTGAAACATGTTGGAATAAAAAGAGTGTCGGCGAATGCAAAATTAGTCGATAAACTACCAAATGTGTATGCCAAACGCATAAAATAGCCCATCACCTTCTAGTCAAAGAATTTGCAAGTGTTGTGCGATTAAAATCGATCCGCTTGAAAAGTGCGAATCGGAGTAAACGGAAAATAAAAATCTGTCGTCGGTCTTACCTCGTGCAACTCTGTCGTCGGAAATCCCGATAGATACCTCCTTCATCTCGCAGGATGACGCGTGCACAACGCGACATTCGCACTGGCGAACGGCGAATTCCTCGGTCGCGGTAAACTCGAATTTGAACGGAATCGATACGGAACGGGTTCGAAAAAGCGGGTCGACGTCTCGACGGAACGGATACGAACGGGAATTGTGCGCGGCGGCTACACGTGCCACCGTGACCATTTTCCAGGGTCGTAATGCGCCAACGCGATTCTCACGTGTCTCTAACCCGAGCCGCCATCTTGCTCGTCCACCATGCGAAGCGTGGTCCCCACCACAGGGCGTGCGTCGTCGCCCCTCTTCCATCGTTCGCGGAGCGAACTTCTCGATATATACCACCGATTGACGGGCCGATGTTACCGCGCAAAAGAAATTTTGCGACGGGACACGGGGGTCCCATGGCCGCGCGAGAGAGCCTCTGGACCACACACGACCCTTTGACGCGGCAGCATCTCCAATTTAGATGGAAACGAATACGGGACACGACGATCCGTCGCAGAGCCGCGGAGCGAGCCGACCGTCAGCGACGCCGATGAATTGCAAAACGTTGCACGATTTTAATATCGTGCCGGCTGATTCAGTTTCGCATAGTTGGCCGATGAGTCACGTTCCCAGCTCTTCGAGAACGTTATCAGCGCTGCACGCTGTCCCGGAGTTTTGGCACGTTAAGTACCACGTGGCCCATCCTGGTCCACCGTGCGACAATCTCCGTTCGATGCTCGTACATTCGAGTCCCGTGGAAATCCGACTTTCCTCGAAATTGTCTCCGGCTGTGTATCTGGTCAGAGGATACGAAGAGGAATTCTTGGTACTCGGATCGCTTCGAAGCGTCTCGAAGGTGCTGCATTCCCTCGTCGGATTAACCCTTCGTAGGGCACAATTTCTCAGATTCCACGGGACATTGTTTTCCACCGAGTATTCACGGTTTGCGAGCAGAGAGAAACGTGTTTTTCGATAGAAGGTAACAACCGATGGTCCCCGGCAATGGCGTGTCATTCTTGCAAATCCCGCGAATAGGTCTTCTGAAAGGTCGTCGGACCGTCGAACGCCCGTGCGTTTGACCGTTGGTGTGGTCTGGGACGGATTAGGTGGTCGGTCGGTGACATTTTTATCGATGCGGAAAAAATGTTCGGGCGTGTCGAGACTGTGACGGTTGATTTGTGAGTTCGAAAATAGAGGCGCCGCTTAGGTGGCTCGGTCGAAGGCGCAACGCCGTTATCCGTCTTATCGGCGGGCATTACGTAAGCGAGCGCGTCGCCCACGTCTTTCGCAGAAGGGGCTTCGTGCTCGGACGATAGTGAACGCTGAAACACGAACGGAACTAGGGAGCAGAAGCAGCAAGCGGCGGCCAGACCGGGCCGATCCTCGCGTTCCGGATAAACGAGTCCGGCGTTATACCCGCGGCATGCTGTGTACGCCGTGTACCCGTTAAACGACGATCCGCGTTCGAAAGCTTTCCTCGTGACGAGCGGCGCGTTCACGTGAACGCGATTTACTGCGCAGATTCCGAGTCACGCGGCCGGGCTCTCCTCATTCGTACCTATGTCGCAGTCGGGCTCCCGCGCGAGCAAACGAGCGAGCGAGCGAGCGCGATAACTTCTCTTCCTCTCCGTGTCCCGCCGCTGCCCTCGGACGTCGAACTTTCCTTGTTCCCACTTCGAGCGTCTTCAACCACTTTCCAATACGTACGACTTACGTTTTCGATTCTCTTCCCCTCCGCGTGTCCCAGTGGCCGTGGGACTTTTAACTCCGCGAGACCACCTAGTGCCGCTATGCTTGCTCGCCGCTCTTATCGGTTCGTCATCGTTCAATTAGTCCGTTTACGACGATACCGACCTCGACGCGTCCCGTTCCCGAAGCTTTCACGCACTTACAATCGTTCCATCGCGTTCCGGTTCTACCGCCACGGGTTATCATAGACTAACCCCGGTCTGTCAAGTCCTTTGTTACCGGCTCAACTAATTCTCCCGTACAGCCGGTCCTCTCTCTCTCTCTCTCTATCTTGTGTCAACGCGTACATTCTCAAACAGCCGGATGATTCGCCGATCGTTTATTCTCATAATCGTCGCGACAGAGCTGATTCTGAACGGTTTCTGCATATGTGCGAGAATCTATGCAACGTCAGCGTTTTCTGCGTAGCAACGTTTTCTTCTCCGCTGCTTTACTTTCTTTCGGTGTACTTTCTCTGTGCGTCGACGATTCTCCGGGATTGCCGCGTTCCGCGTCGTCAAGTTTGCAAACATGGGGCGCGCGCGCGCGCGCGCGTTCGGTAGTGACGGTTAGGTTCGCGTGTCGCTTCTCTCGTTCTCGTGTGCCACTGGTACACGCGCACACGTCGCCGGTTGATTCCCTGCGAGAATCGTGGCGAAACACTGCGGCGGCCCGATGACAAACAGTCCTAATGTGGGCAACGTGAAAGTATGCGTAATACACGCTCGCTGAGAACGTTCGCTGGTTCGCGGTCGCGCGCGCTCGTTCGTGAGAAAACATGACCGAGTCGCGTGCGCGCTTTGCTTCTGCGCACGCGAGAGACGTAGTTTAAGCCTAAGAAGAGAGAGCGCGACGTCTCTTGCGCTACACACTGGGTGGCCCGGGTTAGCGTACGGCGCAGTTAAAATGGCCGCGAGTGTGTTATTTCCTTTCTCCGTCTGTCGGTCGTCTACCCCCTCGCCTCTCCGTTTCTCTCCCACGGCGTGGTTGGTGGCGGTAACATATACACACACACACGCGGTGGCGGCGGCATCTCGGTACGTATGTATCCCGGCGTATCGCGTGCGCGCGCGTACTCGCTCACGCTCACGCTCGCTCGCTCCGGGCTGGCGCGTATACACGCGTCGACGAACGCTGGGAGAGGATCGCGCGTAACGGCGCGGCGCAAAGAGAACCATCGTCGTTCGGCACCGATTCGTCGACGCTCGAAACCGGATCAAAAAAAAAAAAAAAAAAATAATATCAAAAGAGGCACGGACACGATTATTCGCGATGACACTCGCGGCAGACGCGCGCGAAGATCCGCGTGGGACTGTGCGCGGTGTGGCGCGAGTCAGACGCCGTGAACGACGGGGAACACCGACGAGATGCGATGCGAGAGAGCACGCCGCGCCACCGAGCGCCCGTCGCCGGAACTGCGAGGGTAAATAGCGTTCTGCCGCGGAGGGGAGGGAAGGAATCAGCCTAGTGGGGGTATCAGGGGAGAGCAGAGGCTCTCTCGCGTACGGAGAGCAGCGTACGCCGCCAGGACGGGGACGAAAAGGGGGCTAGAGGGGACCGAGGACGAGCGAAGGGAGGAACGGATCGAGGGAGACAGAGACGGAATGATCGTCGAAAGGGGGAGGGGAGACATCTCAAGAGTGCGTCGGGCCAAGTGCGCGAGTGTCGTCACATCCGGTATTCGGGGTGGCGCTGTACTGGCTCGTTTCTGTGTGCGTGCGTGCGCGCGCGTGTACAAGTGTCTGCGTGCGCGATAAAATCCACGGGGCACACACGCACACGCACGGACGCGCGAGCGGGCAGGGTGGAGTAGTGTAACGTGACACAACACTGTTCTCCGGCGACGTGTGTACACGTAAAATTATGTGGCACAGGTCGCCGGGATTCTAGCGACTCGGCGACCCGTCACGTGAGCCAAGCATGTGCGATGTTCGCCGTTCCTACCGCTTGAAAAATGCACGCTTCGGTTCCGCGACGCGACCGTTATCGCGTACGATTCTTTTGCGCGTGTCCCGCGCAAACCGCGGATTTCAATTTCGCACCGATTCCGCGCATGGTGCGTCGGGGGAACGTGGGACGCGTGGGTGCAACGTATCCCGTGCTATGCGGAAAATCGTGTTTCCTATTGCGTCGAGCACTGTTAACGACGTTACGCATGGCCTTCGTTTCCGTTGCGAGCGCGCACTCGCTCCCGCTTCGCAGTCGTTGCGCGTCTGAACATTTGTCGCGTGATTCGATTCGTTGTATATGTCTCGAGAAATTAATTTGTATCAGTCGCCTGGTACGAATCATTAGAAACTGGAATAGCTAAAATACTACTCAGGGTAATTTCTTAAGACATACAACAATTACCGCGAGCATTTAACTGCCCGGCAAACGGTTCGTGGCGCGTGCTGGTTGTCGATCCCGTCGCGAGCGAAACGAAACGTAAAATCGTTGTTGCCCGGCGTAGACAGGACGAAGGAATTCCTGGGATGACTATGGTTGATGGGTTTACGGGGCGGCAACAAATGGGTCATCTTACCGAAATACGCGGCTCCGCTCCACCGGGAGGAATGATGAATTGTCGCGGCTCAATTAGGGACAATAAGCGGCAAAGAATAGCACACGTCCGTTCTAAAAGTAGCACGAACTTTATGTCCAACGACACGGTTCCCGAGCCGAGAGGCTCCCTCGGATAAAGCGTGCTAGATGTATCTCTATGGAAGGACGGAGGGAGTAGATCGTTGCCGGAGAAAACGCACGCCTTCGCGCTCTATACGCGCCTGATTGTTACGGAATAGAGACGCGGGCAGAAATAGCACCGTTCTGTCGACATTCCTTATAATCCCGAGCGTCTCGACGCGACGCCACGCCACGCCACGCCACGCGAGGACGCACACACCAGAGATAGCGAACGATACGATTGCGCGCGACGAATCGTTTTCCGTCTGGTCCCGTTCCGTTCAGTTCCATTCCGCGTGTGCGTAGGTATGCGAGATTGCTCGCCGATGCCGGTTTCCTCGTTCGTACGACACCGTTGCTTCGCCACTCTGCGCGACGCTCCAACACTGGCGCACCTATCTAGCGCTCTTGTGCTCCGTTTTCCAGAATGAGCCGTAACCAACACGCTCTCGTAACCAATTAGATTTGTTCGTGACCTCTGTACAAGCACCCGTGAGAACACGCGACTTCCACCGAGCGACAAAAGACCGCGGGACGAATTCCAGAGATCGTGCGACGCGAACGAAATACTGCCTCGGAGTATTCCTTTCGATAAGTTCAGTATGTATGTCGGTTACTCAATAATTTCGTTGTGTTCGATCACCGATGCCTTTACACACTGGAGAAAACGTAACGAGAACTGTAACACTAGCCTCGTTACCGATTTGCGTTCGATATCGTCGCATCTCTGACAGTGTCCAGTACCGACAGCACTACTCCACAGCACACTGGACAATCAATAATTCTGTCATGTTCGATTACAATGAAATCGTTTTAGCAGGCATCGATGTTACACACGAGAAGGATCGACAGCTGGAGTCGGTAAGATGTCGGGCATTGTTGTTGGTCGTTAAACCCCCGGTTGTTTAAACGCGACCCACGCGGGGAATCGGATTGGCGCGGGCGCACACGGCCGAGCCGCCGGAAAGTGTAACGAGGCGAACGAACATTAGCCGGTGACTGACGTGAAAACGAAAAGTCGGCGAACGTTTTGTTATCGTTCTGCACCGTCGAGGAACGACCTCGGGCGGGTCACACGGACACATACACATGGCGGTCACGTGGCCGCTTGACGTAGCGGCGATGCAGCATTTCATTCACGACGATCGATTTCATTAGCGGAACCGTCGACGTTCCGTCTCGGCGAAACCTTTGAATCGACCGAGCGAACGAGCGAGAGGCTCCGCGACAGTTCCGTGTATCGTGGAATAAATTTCCACCGGCATATTGATTTATCTGGGGAAACGACGGTGTACGCCCCGTCCCGCCGCTGATCGGGGCCAGCAACCACCGATGACGCGCGCCGATAACCGCTGACGTCCCGATTCGGCGAAAAGCCTGCGTATCGCGTTATTGCTTTCCCGCTGCATTTCCACCGTCATCGTCGTCGTCGTCGTCGTCGTGATCGTGGTTGCTCGTCGACGACGGTGTGTGTGCTCGCTCGCTCGCTCGTTCGCTCGCAGGCTTCGTTTTCTACGTAGTTTGGTCACGTGACACGTGACGTTCTCGTCGTAGCCTCCTCACGTGTTCGAAAACGTCACGCGTCCCCGTGCCGATTGTTTGGCTCCGTTGCACCTACCGTCGGAATTGTACCGACGACCAGAAGGAGGATCCAGGTGAGATAAATTCGAGGCGGGACGTGTGTCTGTCCTCGGCCGCGCGCTTCATTGACGACACTTCGTAGTAATTGATCGACACGATTGTCAACCCTGCGGTCCACAAACCGCGGAGTGTTTGCAATTCGTAAACAGTCGATGAAACTTCCTCATTCCGCGATTCGAGCGTAGACCGCGCGCTCGTGCGCAAATATTTGCCTCGTACCGTTGTTATTGCCGTTCGCGTGAAGTATTGCGATGCATCTTTGCTTCACGCGAAGCGGTATCCTGCGCACGGTGGTCCCCAATCAGAATTTGGCAGTTCGGAAACGATATACAGTGAATCATAGTGATATCCGAACGCCTTTAAACGGACGATAACTTTTTTAATATTAGATCATACTTGGATTTTTTTTTTTTTTTTGAGATGTTCGAACAATTAGTTTGCAACACCACGTGGAAAAAAGTGGGGAAATTACAGAGAAAATATTAAAAGTTGTCGTAACATATTCTGCAAATGGATTACAACTGCCTTGATTGTTTTACGGTACAAATTCGATGTTCTGGTCGTTCACGTTTATCATTTATCAGGCCATCATACCCACTTTCGGAGCTTTTTCTACCATTGAGCAACAGTGCGTGCATTTACCATCACATTTTGATCAAACATTGCAAAATGCTATCGTTAATATGTTTATTTTTTCACTGACATAAAAAGCATACACGATAACTATATTGACTGATATAAGCTTCATTTAAAAGTAAAATTAGATGTTTAAATAAAAACCGAAGATAGGACCTTAAAGAGCAGCTTTATACCTCAAAAAGGTATAGTAATAAACCAGTAGGCTCGCCGGAAATTTTATTGGGTGAGCTTCTGCGCAGTGAGAAGCTCGCGTGACGGACAGCAATTTGAAGTCCATTACACGATTGAACGTCGAATTGGCGTCGAACGAAGAAAAGATGAAGGTGAATATGCGCGACGTGTTCACCGAATCGCGATTAGCGTGGCTCCTCTTTTAACGATCCGTGCGCGCCGGGTATCCGGGATCGGAGATACTTCCCGTGCATTGTAGCGTGGTACGCGCACCGGGAACCTTCGAGCTGTTAATTTTCCCGTGGAAAAATCAACGTTCAAAGAAAACGAGACGCGAGGAGGGAGAGGCGTTGCCGGTACCGACGAGGCTCGAGACGAGACGAGGCGATTGCGCGCCGGAACTTTCGCGTAAACATGCTTTGAGATTACTTCCCGGGCTAACACTATCGGGGGAATTATCAATTAGAATTAATTAGCAATTAAGCCAGCCGGCGGACCAACTTACCGCGAGTTACGCCGCCGTCGACGACGACGACGACGACGCAAAGAGGGACTTTGAAGGACTCGATTCGCTTAGCGCCCGGTATAATAATCTCCGGAGATTGTCTCGCGATACTTCGCTCCCTTTAACCAGTCGACAGGTCGAAACTGACGGTCGATAGCACGACATTCGAAAATAGTCGTCGAACCGCGCCGTTCAGTACGCCTCGTTGATGTTCGTTCCGTTGCACGACGATAAACATTCGTTGCAAGGGAAGAGTGACACGAACGAGACATTTCCAAAGATATTTCTAGGTTTCATCAAAATTTACGTTCGACGTTTCTCGAAAAATTAATTTTCAGTTCATAGTAGATCAATGTACTATTACTTTGGTCACATTCAATTTCATTTCATTCGGATGTCAGCATTTTGGGGATTGTTAGGACCTACAGACGGTTAAACAGACATTTTTCAGATGTTAATAAGGTGGACACAGCGGTGAGTAGTTTTTGAAAATACACAGTTCACTATTTTTTTTTTTTTTATATAAAATGTACATGCAAGAATTCTCAGACTCATGAGTCAATTAATACGTAACAAGGAAACTGATTCATTTCCTACAACTTGTCATTTCGGATGTCTACCTGCTGACGAATCGGCGCCAACGTAAAAAAAAATATCATTAATTAATCAAACGCCGGTGTTATCGAATCGTGTGAAGCTCTCAAGGAACTCGATAATCATCGTGCGGAGATTTGATTCATAACTTCTTGGCAGAACAATCGAAACCGATTCGTCAGATATATTTGAATGATTCACAAATTTTCTCAAAACTCTCGTCGGCTTGACAGTAATTTCAACAAGTCCACGAACTGCGATTCGTGGTAGATCTCGACCCGGTCGGATTAGAAGAGCGAAACACAATACTACTGACGTGTGCGCAACAGCATAGTTAGAGCGCCGTCAAGGCCGTCTACGATGGATGATTAGGCGGATTTCCGCGTAGCGGCAATGATTCACAAATTTTCAGATTAGAAAAGAGCGAAACTTTGGCTAGAGACGATAACAGGTTGTTCCAGAAAGGTCTTGCACAATTTTAACAGTCGATTGCACTGCTGATGTACAAGTCATGCGTTTAAATGTGTCAAAACTATTGAAACAGCGTAAACATATACAATATTTTATTCTAAATTTTGGTGCATATAATTTCTAGCAGAATTTCACCGAGAATAATGCTTTTGCAAGCGTCTTAAATACTTAATTAATTAAGTCGCATCCTTTAATAGAGATTCTAGATCGTCGGCGACGTTCATACGATCTCGAATTGTTGATAATAGTGATTCTTGCATAATTTGCTGTCGCGCACAAGAGGATTAAAATCATGTTTGCTTGTTTGGCACTTCCTTGGAACATTTCACTCAACAAGACACCTAGACTCGACAACAAAGCATTATCGAGCGTAACGTTTATACAAACGTCATTACCGTTGCTATTGTCAGAACGTAGGTATTCTGAAAAGTGAACAGAGCTGTTTGAAACAGCCTGCACAACACGACCATAGATCCTTGATAATCCATTTACAATTCTACTGCTTTAGGACCTCAAAAAAAAAAAATAATACTGACGACTACTGACAATTATATCGTCCCGAGGAAGACTGTGAATTTCAATCGACGCTTACAGTATTCGAGGTTCTGTCCAACTCAAAATTAGCATTGGCATTGGAGTGGAACAAAAACACTGCGAAGCTGAAACGGGAAACGAGATGACTCTCCTCTATTCCAGAATATGAATCAAGATGGTGAAATTCAACCGTGTTTCTATTTGACCTTTTACTAACACATTTCGTGAAACTGAGAACTGCGACGTTAGAAATGAATGAAACATAAATAGACTTTGACATTTATGTGAAAAACGAGTTGGCGCGGTTTAACATAGTGCAAAGATTAAAAGAATTTAAGAATATATTATTATTTTCAACTTGTTAAGATTATCAACGTGGTAGAATACTCAGGTTACGTTGGATCTATTGTAAAACCAAAGTCCGATTCCAAGCTGCGAGTTTGAACAAATAAAGATTATTAATGATATTAATAATGTTATCGAAGAAAGAAAGAACCTTCTATACAGTTACCGTTTCATAGCAATAGTTCTAGACAATTTTTATCAATCATTACAAATACAAATCAGTAGTTATTGGAATGAGATATGGTTTCAGCGCCGACATTAGATCGAAATGGATGAACCTACCGCATACTCGTAGAAAATAGTGTTTCCGAGCAGAGTAGTTTGCACACTGGTGCCGAGAATTTGAACCAGGAGCGCCGATGAATCAGTCCGTAGCCGGAATGCATAAACGAGGAGAATTGATAGCGTCGCTGACGTCCGTTGCAATGATCTTTTGCTTATCTGCCAGATACCTCTTTATTGTCGTGACATAAACGGTGTAACGTTAGCGTTTACGTTCGCGAGACGTCGCCGTCCGATCGTTCGCGATTGGATGGGCGGTTTCCGACGAAAATGACGGGGAAAAAAAGTGAGCGCCGGGGGAAGTTTCCGGCGAGTAAAGCGCGCTCTCGCTCGCCGAGGAAAAAGTTCTTGAACTTGAAGCGGACGGAGGGAGAAAGCTTTTGTCGAGAGCGAGCGCGAGCGTTGTACGCGAGCATGAGCGCGCGGTTATTCGAGGCGGGGTGGGCTCTCGGCTCGACGACACGAAGAAAGAAACAAGGAGACGAAGAAAAGTCATGAACGGGCAACGTGGATGACGGCGGGGACACCCGGGAGGAAAGGGAGAGTATTTTTAGCGGTTACACATTGTTGTTGACTGCTACTGACGACACTGAACCGCGGGCTCGCGAAACTGCCTGCCGAGTAGCGCAGCGGTGGCCTGCGCTCTCGACACATACAACGGATGCTTTCGTGGGGTCGCGAAATTTCTATGAAACGCGAAACTTTTCTTTGTCCTAAAGAAAGTTGGAAGAATCTCCGGTATAGGTAGGACTTATACTCGTTTCTTCCTATCGAACAATCGATATTTTCGTTCTTGCTTATTTTAACTTCTAATCCTACAGGGACGACGCCTATACATCGTATTGGCTTCAGAAAGTATTGCAAAATTTATTACTCGACAATAGACATTTAAAGGATTAGAAAAGGAGGTGATTTTGCAAAGAGTCGGAAATGTAGAATAACATTTCCTCATACGAGGCTTTGTTTCGAGAAAATCGACTTTGGAAATCCGTCAAGTTTACGTCCTTGACAATTGTAATGGTGCGTTTAGACTAAACGAACGAATGCTCGTTCGGTTCCCACTCCGAAAAAATTGACATTCAAACGAGCGTTTGTCTATGCTCGTTAAAGTATTCGCCGAACGTTCAGAATGTTCGAGGAATTTTATAAATATGAACAAACGCTACGTTCGCCGAATGTCCAGCTCAATACATAGTTTCGACATACCGCGGTACGTTTATTGTCGTTCCTTAATTATCTATTTATTTAATTCTCTAAAACAGACGTTCCTTAGCGTTTTTATACGGTATTTGGGTAAAACGTAATGTGCACCTTTAAACAAATGTTTAATATTCTTCCTTGTAACATATACATTAACGATTTAATTTACTTAACACAATAATTCCTGTATTTATTTATTCAAGTCAAGATTTACTGCTTATTAAAATACGAAGGCACGGAGAATAGAATGCATAATGACACGTGTATTAAGAATACGGATACTTAATTCGCGAATACACGGTTCCGTGTGTACACGTGTCCCTTTAGTATACGTTCAAAATCGTAGACTGTAGCCTAAACGTACCATTAGAAGTAGGACCGGTAGATCATAAACAAACGTGCCAGACGATTCCTATTTAATAGCACGCGTGTTCGTCGAATTTCCAATCTCGATTTTCTCGAAAACAAATTTTATTCCGCATTTTCGACTTATTGTTTATGTAAAATGACCCCCTTGTCGATTATGCCGACAAACACATCCGAAAAAGACGAATACAAAGTTGAACGAAACATAGCATACAATAATCATTAACACATTATCTACCGGCGATTATTCCATTATTTTGGGAAGTCTATGGCCCATGGCTGAGGATGTTCAAATAGATCCTTTCAACTTTAATCATGAACCAAGGACTCACCCAAAATAACGTAATCTAATAATTTTATTTAAGACTGATGCATAAAAGGCGACTTTTAAACTTCCATTTGGTACAGTACAATTTCCAAAAAGCCTATTACACAGTTTTCCGGTAAATAAATTGAAAAGACTACGAATTGGAACAAAAACCTACCAAATTGAACTTTCTGAAATCCAATACCGAGAATTCGTATAAACTTCCACGGTTTATTTTGATCGTAGAGTGGAATGAAATGGTAGAAGATAGATTAATTCGTCAATGCACAGGCTACGATTCGAACAAAATTCCGTGAAACCGAATTTCGTGGAACCCAGCCACGAGAATTAGTATAAACATATCCGCGCGGCATAGCAATGTCACAGGAATTCGCTTGATACAACGTATTGCCGTAAATATTGACTTTCGGTTCGAAACGAAGGCGTACGGCGGCGAAGGTGCGACCAGTCGAACTAGGACGAAAAACATAGCAGGTTACGAAACGTTTCCTGCCCCATCCGCGCGACGAAATATCATTTACGAATAGGACGGGTAAACGGGCAGGAGGCTTCCGATTCGGTTGCAGCTGCACTTGCACAGCCAACTCGGTTGCGGCACGCTCGGCCGCTACTGACTGGAAACACGATAGATATTATCGAGGCGCTATCGACGCGTCGTGTAATTTCGGTTGACTCGGTCCGCTCCTCCGGTTGCGTACCGTTCGCTCGCTCGTGACCAGGCTGACCCTACACGATACGATTCACGCAGCATGGCGAGGCGGGTCGCGACCGTTTTCTCAGATAACGAATTCATTCACAAGCGGCGGCGTCGATTCAAGTCCGGTCATCCGGTTAACGAATCCGGAATACGGTCTTAAATTCGCCCGAACGTCTCACGGCGGGCTCAACGAGACTGGCAGTACATATGTATGTGTTCCACACATATATACACGGTGATCGGAAAACTAATCTCCGAAAATTTATTTATGTATTCCACCGAGGTGATCGATCAAATTGCCACGCTCCTGTGACGGGCCTTTTTCACTACGTTGACGAACATTCACGATTTATTTAACAATCTTTTAAATACGGCAGATCCCCGTACGTGTAATGCAAAACTTGCTTAAAAAGACTGTGTACGGGTTTATCCAGTAATTGGGCCGAATTCGGTCCATATTGAAGGTAGAAAAAAACAGAGTTAAAATTCGCGATAATATGATATATTTGTTTATAATTTGTGGTCATGACTGGACTGCGGATTTTTATGCAAATTGTCTGCATCAATTACACGAAAACAGAGTTACCTAAAAAATTATTTCTTCCCGTAATAATTTTAATAATACTAATGTATTCATTTTTTCAATAAATGCATAAATTTCGCACTCTTCGTAAAAATACAATAAATGACTCCTTTATTTGAAAAAGTTCGATGATTTTCGAGAGAATCTAATTTGATTTCGATACGCGTAACATAGAAATAAGAATCGGCTGACGTGTCTGTGCATGACTACCTTTTCTACTTCCTGTAAGTACTAAGCGTGTATATTCGGTGAATTTGAAACTTGAATTTTTCAAAGACTGTGCCTCGGTTGACACGTTGTACTGTACAATTCTCATTCACTTTTGCGTGAGGAATTCCTTCATGGTCACTTACACCATACCTTCAGCCGCACCCTGTATAGGTAAACTATTAAAATGATAAGATATTCTGCGTCATTAGTTCGCAGTTTTAAACTCCAGAAACTACATTAGAATTTAAACTAGTTTTCGTTTCTAGTATTAGTTGACAGCGTTTGAAATAAATAAGTAAATTAGTACTATTGTTTTATGATTCCTAAAAAGTTGTTATTTGAAAGAAACTCTTCATTTACGTAAATGAATTTGTTATCTGATCCACTGTATTTTCATACTATTACGCGTAAACAAATAAACAAAACCTAAAAGTTTGCTCACTCGCTTGAGAATTTCTGTCAACCATCTAATTGTTGTGTCAACTAATTCTTTCCAAGTGGATAAGAAGACCAGACTTTGACAAAGCTTGAGTGCAATACGTCATATATGAACAATATGTCGAGTGCATAGACGAAGAAAATATTGATCACTTTTGTCGTCAAAGAACATCAATTTCAAGCATAAGCTATCAATTATAACATTTAAATATCTTTAGACGAACATTATTTATCAAATGAATTTAACCGTATAATGTTGTTTACGTTCTGGGTGTAATGGCTTTGTTTTCAAGCTGATGACGATTAAGGTTGGCCAATAGCGGTTGCCTCTGTTTTTCGCATGGCATGTCTGACTGACATAGGCGTGCCACTATTGGTGAATCAGATAATATTTTTATTGACAGTTATACACCGACCTGTTGCCCTCAACATTTTTCTCTTAAATTGACTTACGAAAGTATCTCTTATCACGGTAGCTACCACGAATAAACTGAAATGTATTCAGACTTTTAAAATGCAAAAGGATTCCGGGCAGCATCCATCGTGATAAATTAACTTTCTAGTTTCGATTTATGCCTGTGATTACAAAAACGAAGTAAGTCATATTTTCTTTCTTCGAGATATTTAGCCTTTGCGTGTTTTATTTGATAAAAAAATATTTCACCATGATAACATTTCATATTCATTATACTTCATTATACTTCTAAAATCCTTTTCACGATCATCGGCGCATTCGATAAGTTCGAGTGTTTCGATTTCGAAGGGAGTTTCCAGGTTGACAGTCGTCGTTTAACGTGTTAAAATGTGTGACACAGGTAATCGAACGTCTTGTACAACGTGTTGTACCACGTCATTGGACAGCGCCCTCAGATTTCAAGAGACGTAGTAGCAAGCACATTTCATCGATCTGCGAGCCGTTTCAATTAGATCTGGGTCAGATCCTTCATAAACATTCGCGAACGGACTACAGCTGCGAACAAGTACGGGAGTTGTACCGTGCTCCAGCGACGGTTCCGAGAATAGGAGCGCGACCCAGTCTCGCTATAAGTACCGCGACGGTCCCGAGTGTACGAACCAGAGAGAACGCGGCCGATTCCCGAGGCGCCTCGTCGAAGCGATTCGCCTTTGATCTTTGGCTTCGAGACGCGACGATCGACGAGGACGCAACGCGTGAGTCAGGATCTCTAACGCGTTATTGGAATTTTTCCGAATCATCGCGCAGACGCGCGGTATTTTCTGCGCGAGTTCTTTCCTCGAAAATCGGCTCGAGGTTCGCGTCGCCGGGAAAATCTCCCGCACGTTCTTCCTTTGTTCGAATCCAGCTACGATATTCGCTGCCTCTCGCAACCGTTCCCCTCCCGATTCGGGAACACCATGCTTCTTCGCACAGCTTACGTAACGGCCGCGATAAAGGTATCAGTGTTTTTACACGCAGACGCGGCTAGCCCGACAAATTAATTCTCACTGTTCGTCGATTAAATCTACAAAATGAAAGTAGAGAAAATTGTGCTAAACCTAATTGCTAAGAAGATTCATTGCGAACGCAAAATGTTGTGCATAATTGAAGTGCTTTGACAGTGAAATCTCCTAAAATTAGAATGGTGGTTAACCCATTTGCATCATTAGCGTATATACGCGCTCAATTTTCCTGGTCACTGTCATTATTCGTTACCTAAAAAATAGAAATGGACGGTGTTATTGGAGATGAAAGTAGTAATTCTAATTTCTTCTTATAATGCTGAGATATGAAGTTCTTTTACTTGTAGTCATTTTTGTACTTGAATATAATTAAAAAAAAAAGTTTGGCGATAAAAGCCTTCCTTTCATATTTCCTTACGATGCAAATGGGTTAATCGACTTGGGGTATCACTGTAATTTGTCATTTGTATGCATATCTGGGACAGATTAAATTTTCTATTTTTGAGAAGAAGAAAATCAAAGAAGTTTTAATCGTTTTAATCATAAAATGAATTGTAGCGTCCTTACACTACGGGGTTAAACGAATGATAAAATTTTAGAATTTGATTTCAGCCGCGAAACCTTCGCGACTCGACGTGCCGCGTTCCGTCGCGCCTCCGCCCGACTTTTTAATCCGCGAGGTCCGATTTACGCGCGTCTGCGAGAGCGTGTGCCATATACGGGTCGCGTGTAAGAGAGGACAACACAGAAAGAGAGAAATATTTCAGGCATGAAAAAGGGAAGGTGAACGTAGGATTACTATCCGCGTGTGTGCACGGGCACACGGGAGGACCGGTCGATGCGTCCTAAATGACGCAGACGCCCACGCACACTGACGCATACACGGCCGCCGCGTTCCACGTCGACGAGCAAACACCCTGAAAATGACTGTGCATGACTCCGGTATCTTTACCGAAAGCGGACCGGAGTTCGCGGGATCCGTGGAACGAATCGCAGAGCGGAGCTAGAGTTACGATCGACAGGAAGGTCGGTCGTCGACGGTGAAAATACTGAATGGAGCGTCGATCGGTGAAAAGTTGCACGAAATGGTGAGCACGCGCGCGCGCGCGAGCCCGTGTCTGTCGCCTTCTGCCTGTGCATACGTCATTCCTACGGCAATAAAGTATTCCGAGAACGAAGGGTATATCGGCCGAACCGGTGTGAATGGTTACTCACGTCACATAGGTGTCTCTCGGTTCGGTGTACGTAGTTGCGGGATAAACTTACCTGCAACAGAAAGAAAAGTCATTCATTAGCGCGGAACAATGAATCGGAACGCGCGGTCTCTCGGGGCCGCGCGTCTACGCCGGCGTCATTATTTTTAGCATTCCTGAATCGGATAAACCCTCGGTGTCGCGACCTCCGGCAAAGGGAGCACGCTGTCCCAGATCCTGTTCTTAAATCGTTCAATTTACGCGATCCCGATTAACCGGGACGCGGATATAAATACGCAGCGGGCACGCCGGTTCCTCGCGTGTCGCGCGACCGACGGATTGCTCTACTCGCAACGGGGTCTTGAACGTCGCGTTAAACAAAGAAATACACAATTTTGTCAATGTTGTAAGTTAAGCTGTAACGGATCCGCCACCGTATATATTGTTCATGTAAATAACAAACATGTTCGTGTTATTGATAAGCGATTCATCGCCAACGACAAGCGAACGCGTCGAAAAAAGAAAAACGAACGGGATGAAAAAAGGACGAGCAGTCTCGTCAGGTCCGACATCGGAGAAGGACATATTAATAAATTACATACTGTCTGCTTTAATCCCGGCCATTCCTTACAATGTGTTCGCTCATGTCCTAAGAACAGACTCGCTGAAACCCTCTACAGACGAATTAAATAAAATTCGGCCAAAAGATATCCTTCGTCCTGTAACTCTCGCATACATCTCAAACAGATGTGCTCCTGATGATAGACGTATGTTATCGGTGATATTTTCTACCATTATGTGTATTAAACGATATTTTACTTCAACGTGTACAATGGCATAAGAAACACATGACGCGTCTTTGTACGTCTCAATAGGGTTGTTCATTCGAAAGATCGCAACAGTTGTTGCAAATTAACTGAATTTACGTGTTCGATGTAAAGGACTCGAAAGAAATCGTTGTGGTTTGATAGAATGTTCAGATTAAATAGTTCAAGATCATGTCACGTTTGAAAAGGATTTTGTGGACGATCCCACGAAAGCTAAATGTTCAGTCGACTCGGCGGAAGATTTGCGATCTCTTATGGTTGCAAAGCGGAGTCGGTATCGCGTCTGGGTCGGAGTACGAGCTGAAGCCGAAGGACGAGGCTCGGCTGGCGCGTTATTAACGAGCCAGGACCGGGTTAGGGGCTATTTGTACCGGCGTTTCTTTTTCGCATCGACGCCCGCATTTGTGGAAGAGGTCGATTTGGCAGAGGGCATCGTTGGCATAGCGCTGGAACGCGAGACGCGCCAGATTGTCGCGAACAGGACAATGATCTCGGCTCGCTACCGCGCCGGCCAGCTAGCTACCCCGGGCCTTTTGCGCCTAACACGGTGAACATCTTTCGGCCGATCCTACAAAAGCGTCACGGAACGCATGGTGCCGCACCACCTGGACCTTGAATTCATCTTGGCCCATAGCTCTCTCTTTCGCTCGTGTCTGCGTAGACATGGTCGCCCCGCTTCGCCGTGGCTGAAGGGGCCCGCATCTGCCACCTTGTGCCCCGCTGCCGCGCCGCACCGCACCGCACCGCACCGCACCGTGTGTTTTCTGCTTCGTATCTTGACTCGGGTTGATAATTGCTCGGCCAACCAGCGGAATCCTCGCGACGATTTGTCCCCGTCAAACGTTCGAAAAATCATCGATTTGCGTCTAACACCAACCCTGACAGAATGTATTCAACTCTCGCCTCGGTGCCCAACGTTTTCTACGACAAGTTCTGCAATATTGTACACTCAACCATCTTATAACACGGTTTCGATATAACTCGATGCAAACATTGCGACAATCCTCTTGTAACAAGACATGCTTATAACCAGACTGCAAATTTTTTTATGCAAAATAAAATTTTTCTTCTTCGATTGCAAGAAATGAAAGCCGAGTAACAATGTATTTCTTCTTTCGATAATTTTCACAAGTCGAAAGTTATATAACAGCATCCTTAAATTAATGTATATACCTACAGTTTTGTTTTCAGCACGGCTTAATAGACTTGGACAACCATCAGCTAATTTATATTGCTAAGTTTCGCTTAACACGTTGACTGCCATGTCACCCATATGCGACGAAATTATTTGTCCAGGTTTTAGAATGAATTCTTACGTTAATATATTCATTGTACCAAATTTGATTAGGATCTGTAAAATACAACAAACTTGGAAGACTTTTTTCAATCTTTATTTCATTAAATAACCGTACTTTGATTTTATGGAATTTTTGAGGTTTCTAGTTTGGCAGTCACGGTTTTCATGAAACACGGAACAAATTAACCGTGTTACAAAAGGGTTGATTGTACCGTCAACGCATATTTTCACCCTTCGAATGCAAATCAGTTTACAATCACCCACGAAGGTCGAAATTAGAGATCTCGGGTTGGAATGTGTATTAGAGATACTAATATGTTGTGAATAGAAGACATTCTTTTATTTTAGGCGGACAGTTAAAGGCATTCATTAGTTTGTTAACACTGTACACGTTTTATTATGCTCGACTCTTCAACTCCCAGTTCTATTAATAAAATAAGGAACGTTGATGTTACATTTACTTCTTTTTATCTCTGCATGATCATCGTCACGCTACAGTGCATAAAATGTCTAGTGCTCTTGGCTATATCCTTAGGGTGGCAAAGTGCTTTAAGGATATATCAACACATAAAAGCCTCTTATAACACATCGACATCTCATCTTTACTTCTACATTATGTGCACTGACGTATTTATTTGCTCTTTTAATCATGCTGTGTTTACGACCATTAGCTCTACTGTGGATATAGACATGTAACTACATGTCAATATTTCTCATATATAGACACTTATATTCTAATATCGTTTGATCATTCTGCAATGTTCTTCATTTCTTTTTGTCTTTGTTTATTCTGCGTGTTATCGATGCCGTTTTTGCCATTATTAAAGTTACTATTTTATTCAGATAATGTACCATTCTATTTCATTAATATACAAAAGATTATACAGCCCCATGTTGTGATAGGTTTAGGCAATGAACTTAAATGATTCAAACTTAAATCGATTTGGTGTATAATAGACCTAAACCTTCAGCGAAATCATTACAAATACTGAATACAACGTAACTAGTAAAAATGCATTCATAGAAAATGACGTCTGTTTCCTTATTGACACGTTTACCGCCGTGTCAACTACACATTTCACGGAATTATTTCCTTTAAAAATTCAGTTTTGCAGAAACAGGTGCTATATTTGCATAGGATCCGTAAAACGTAAGAGAATCGAGAAAGTAATTAACACCACAAATCTTAATCTCTCGGTATTCGTTTTGTTACATAGGCTGGTTTGATTTTAGCCAATTTTTGTGGTCGCTGAGCGGGCGGTCAGCGAGTTAAAATCGAGTACAACCTAAACAAATTCAATCTTGTTGATAATATAAGGCGATTTTTAGTTACTTTGAATGTTCGGTACGTTCACCGTTAATAAGCCGGCAATGGATGGGACACGGAACCCAGTTCGAGAAAAAAGTTAATTCTTCCGGCGCGAACAGTTTCGCCGGAACTTTTTGCGCGAGGGGTAGTGGACGCGCGCCGTCTCTAATTAAACGCTGATCGGTGAAAGAGGGAAAAGCCGATGTTGAACGTCGGGTCCCACCTCGGGCCATCGGCTCGAGCCGTGATGGTTCTCTTCGACAGGGGGGTGTGGCAGGTGGTGGCTGTAGCATTCAGGAATCCGCTCGAGACGAGAGGCTCTGGAGAAGGCGAGCGCGCGCGTCCCCGACACACTGTGTAATTTATCTTTCGACTAGCTTGGACAACGAATAGATACGATCGGATAACGAGTATCGCCGTTCGCATCGATGTCGCCTGGCTTCCTAGAATCCACCAACGACAGGATGAGTAACGACGCGACGCGACGCGACGCGACTAGACGTTAACCGCGCGCGGAATATTCTCGAGGAGTTAACGCGTTGCATGCGCGGGGCGCGACGCCGCGACCGAGTCCGACTCTCTTGACATAGTTATCGCGCCACAGTCCCCCAGGGGGTGAGAGGGTAGGGAAGAGGGCGAACCTCGCGGTATAATCGGGTGGGCGGTTGGCGCGAAACCGCGGATTAATTTAAAACCGGCGAGACAGAAGAAAAAGAATCAGGAGGATCGCAAACGAACAAGGAGCTTAACGTCGAGTGGTTCTAGGTGGTTGATGGTGGTGAAGTGAACGAGGGATGAGAGTATGAGAACAGGGGGCAGGAGGAGGAAGAGGAGGTGAAGGCAAAGAAGAAAAAAAAGAAATACGAGAGAGCAGCGTAGGATCGGACAGGATGAAAGAGGAACAGAGAAGAGACGAGAGGAAAGGCGGAGGCAGGGAGGCTTAAGCAGGGGGCAGCAGGTGATGCACCAGGTGGAGAACGACGGCGCGTGCGCCGTTTTGCCCCCCGCCTTCCGGTCACGTGCCTGAGCCTCAACCCCTCGCCCCCACCCATTCTCTTCGCAGAACTATCTTTCGTTTCTCTTTCTCTCGTATCCACGAGCCGAGCAGCTATAACTCGACACATTGGATCCCTTGATACACACCGTTCGCGGTTCCTTCCTCTTTCGGGCGAGCAATCTCACCGTCAGCCCGTACAAAACAATTAGGGTACAAGGAGTCCAAAAATGCTTACGGAAAGAAAGAAAGTTATTGGTCGAAGAAGGAGAAAAAAGAATACAGGTTGTTCCTCCGTTCCAATGTGTAGTCTTGTGTACCCGTATTGTAAAACATTTAGAAAATAATGACAACGATACTTAAGGTGGCCGACTACTTGGACAATTACCCTACTCATCCGCAAACCCTGTCTCGAACTCTGACCTTACGGTTCCTATACTCCACCATTCAAGCTTAGAACTTACATATGGTGAAGCTCGGTTAATTTTACATCAGTTTGGGAGACAGCAGTTACACTCTTGCGAACAGGGTAGCTTCCTTTGTCTCCTTTCTTTACATTACACTGATCGTCTGTCCTTGCTTACCGAGGTGGCTTCGCCGAGCTGAAGGCACTGACAAGTGAATGATTGGAGAAGAGTGGGGCTGACTCGTGTTATTTAACCGAGCCCTACTGTGTACATCGTTTTCCCTCAACTCTAGAGAAATTATCCATTTTCATCTATCGACGAACTGTAACCGTCGTCATCGTGATTCGTTAAGTTGCATCTTCGAAATAAAGTACCAGTTAACGGAATACAATAGGACTGGTCGGGATGAGTTAATGGCTGGATCTTCTGTTTCGTTTTATTTCGTTGGGAGCGTTAATTTGCCGGTGAAATTTTGCAGCGGGAATCACAGCCGGGCATCGAGAGTCAACGAAACCGACAGATGTCGGGTTAGGGAACAGAGAAAGCCGGCGAGCAACACGGTCGAGAGCAGGACACATCGCAGGAGGCAAAAGGAGCTTGGCTCTTCGCTGGCCGTACCGAGTGTCCGTGGTACGACGGTGTCGATTATCTTTTGTATTTATTTCGGCGAGCTTTTATTGCTCCTCCTTGTCCTCTCCTCGTCACTCCTCTTGGCCACCCTTTCGGGCCGCGGAGCCACGAAGGGCGAACGAACGGACAGGAAGTCAGATAACCATCGACCCATGCCGCCTGCCGCCTTCGAGAACCGAGCGCCTCTGTTTTCGGGTGATCCCTTCTTTTACGGATTCGTGCCAGTCACCGATTCCCGTTCGACGGAGGAAAAATATTTGCCAAGTGTTCCGATAAAAATACACTGCGCGCCGGGCGGCCCACCCAAGGAACACGTAGGTGAACACACCGGAGGAAATCATTCGTGTTCACCCACGGGCCACACCGGTTCACCGTGTTCAAACAAACACACGATCAATAATAAAATAAACGCGCGGGCCCCGCGCGGACTACTCGCTCGGCTCGCCGGCCGGATTATGCAATCCTTTAAAAGATAAACAAGTGGAAACAGGATCCGCGGCGATCGTTTATCTGTCGGCGCGGATCCGCGCCACGAGTATGTACTCCGAAAATTCGTAGAACGCTTAGATCTGCAGGCTGCGCTATACCCGTGACACGGGCTGTATCGGATGCCTGAATCTTTTTGTGCTTAGCTCGTGTCTAGTCGCTGACGAAAGAAAATACTTTTTCGAGATAGAGAGGCTGCCGGACGCGAGGACGACGAGCCAACGATTCTATCGTTGTCCTTGCGATTATCGTTGCGCTCCTTTCCGGCACTCCAACATACTCCAACGATTCTTCGACGCTTTCGCTGACCAGTTCCGTAGATTCGCTAGTTTTTACCTCCCTGCGTCGATATCTGATTCGATTCTTGCTGCGATTCCATAGAAATTGGTTTATTATTTCGACGTGTATCACTAGATTATGGAAACACCACATCTTTCTAAAAATTTCGTCAAAATTCAAAAGAATTTAAAGAAATATTCGAAAGAACTAAAGAAGACATTTCGTATTCACAATTGTCTTACAATGCTAACACGAAAATCAGTGTACGGATTGAGCAAAATAAAAATCGGAAGGCATAACAGCTGCATAAATGTTTATCTCTTCATTGTTTTTATAATGCAACAGCGATTTTGAGTTCTTTAATGGTACACTGTAACGCTAGAACCACTGAGCACTAAACGCCACTTATAATGACAACAAGAATGAAATCATTGAAATATCCTACGATTTTTTACTATAATATGTCCACGAAATAGGAAGATTAGTCGACAATTTCTCATAAAAAAAAATTAGATAGTTCCGGTGTTGAAAACTACAGTGACAAACTAGATTGACAATTTCGCATAGAAACAATAAACCGTTAGTATATGAATTCTTATCACAGTAGATCCCCGTGTAAGGCGATCAAGAAAATTGTTTAAAAAGACTCTATACTACACGTGTTTCGTGTGGCAGTAAATATACAGTACATGTGCAAAGAATTGTTTAAAAGCCGCTTACTGCCACAGAAGATGCATATATATATTATAGTCTCTGGAAACAATATTTTTTATCGCGTTATACGTTAGTTCACTGCAATCTTTTATGTAGTGTCGGCGCATTGTAAGTATACACCCGGTAACACAGCAGGTATTATTATACGTCACGTGGCTAAGAAATACGATTTTCCTGCTGTGGCTCTAATAAGAGCGTCAATTATTCAAACCTCGATTATCCGAGCCAGCGTAGCGTCGTACCTCCGTCACTTGTTGAAAGGAATATGCGTACGTGTCGTATTGGCCTGTTAAAATTTCAATGATTTCCTCGCGCCCCCGAGAATAAAGGGGTAGTCGAAAGGTTGTTCCGAGTCGGCGGAGTGTTTTCGCAGCGCATCTGTCCAGCTAGAGGTTCGCCTGGTTCTTCGAGAAGGGGGTCGATAGGTCGAAAGTATCCTGGAAGAAGCCAGCTCACCTTTTCGTGGCTTCTCGGTAAATATACGGCGTGTATACACACGTTGGTGCTCGTCCGTCTGCCCGGTGCATGGGCCACGTGCCACGTGCGTGTCAGCTGCAATACGACGAGGAGTCGGGCCTGGGCTCTCTTCTCGGGCCCGTGTGTGCACGCGTAAAGGAAGCTGTCTATGGCCGGGGCCCTCCGTTGGCGATTTTATCGAGAGAACGAGACGGACGCGCGGCGCATCGCCGCCGCAGACAAGGAGGACAAGAGAAAGAAAGGAAGAAGCTGACGATGGACGACGTAACAACGCGCGCGTCGTCCGGGAGAAAGAGTGGAAGAGGAAGGCTAGCAGCCAGCCGCCGATCCGCTCCGCACCGCTCCGCACCGCTTCGGCCCCAAGTCGCAGCCGCTCGCAGGAAAGTAGGTGTACGCCGGGGCTACCTGCGCCTAATCTAAATTTTTCGATCCCTCCCAGCGGTGCTGAGCACCCTGGAGCGGGGCACGACACCACCAAAACGGATGGGGGAGGTCGACGGAGAAAAAGGTGCACAATGCCACGAAATCACTTCATCGAAAGCCTCGGCAGATGCTACCGCCTGCCTAGGTGTGTGCGAGAGAACGCCACGAGCACCGAGGGACGAAAGGGGCGATGCATGCGGATGCATCTCTCTCCGCCTATCCTTTTTTCTCCTGGCACACGCCTGTGCCGTCGAACCGGGGAAAAAATGCATTAATTTCCCCGCATCGATAGCCTCCAACAGATGTCCACCGAAAGAGACCACGATTCTCCGTCTGCGCGCCGCGTCGAGCCAAGCCGAGCCGAGCCGAGCCGAGCCGGCCGGGCCCCGCTGCACGTGCCACTTTCTTTTGCCGTTTCGAGACGCCGATGGTAGGTCGGGAAGGTGCACCGTAATCCATTGAGGTGTTAAGCTTATGCAATAGGAAAGCTGTATGACGCGAGCCGACCAGGCGAACCTCCTCGCGCGAGAGTCATTGTTGCGCTTCTAAGTCATTTCGAGTCGCTCAATATATGAAGGCCGTGACTAATACTTCTCTATATATTTTCCTTTAACACTTTGACTGCCAAACTAAAAACCTCAAAAATTCTATAAAATCAAAGTGTTATTTAACGAAATAAAAATTGAAAAAAATTATATGTATGATATTGAGTAGTCCTCCAAATTTCTTGCATTTTACAGATCCTAATTAAATTTGGTACAATGAATATATTAAAGTAAAAATTCATTTTAAAACCTGGACAAATATTTCCGTCACACATATATGGGTGACATGGCACTCAACGTGTTTACGAGATATTGCCATTCAGAGGTATTATAATAATTTTAGAAAATTTGTGAGATCACAAATGCTTGTTATTATAGGTCAAGTGATTCAAAAATTTTTTTATACTTTGCCTGTATTTCAGAATAACATACTGTAATTTTCATGCAATTATCCTTACTATTATTTAGATTATTGTATGATTCCAGCAGCATATCGAAATCATTTAGGAAAACATATTATAAGCAGACGAAATCATTTAGGAAAACATTATATTCTGCAAAAGCTTCCGCAACGGAGAACAGAATGAAAGCTGAGCAGATGAATCGATAATTTAGTTTCTTTCGGCCCATATATCTGACAGAACAATTGCGTCACTAGAGTAGGCGTACCATTTCGATGACACACATAAGTTCGGCTGGCGTCGAACACGCGTTCAGGACGTCGATGCCCGAAAGCATCATCGATGGATACGTGATCCGCGACGGACACATCCCGTTTAACCGTGAAGTGTCATTTCACGCAGGAAGCAACTGGCCGCTATTACGTATCGAATTATCATTTTATTCTCGTTTCGACGCGATCCTGGTCGAACAGCTGTCAGGACGGGGCTGCGGTTTACGCGGCACAATCGATCGATCATGCGATATCGACGAGCTTCCCGAAGAGATAACGCACAGGCAGAAGCCAAAGAAAAAAAAAGGAAGCGTATCTCCGCGTGTGTACCTTGGCGATGGTCAATGGGCGCCGAGTATGGGAATGTTTATACCACGAACACGGGTGAACGCAGTTGCGACATATGCTCGCGAAACTGGAGAAGATGGGACTGATCGAACTGCACAATATCCTGCCTCCTGCTTGCGAAAACAACAGATAGAAAATACCAGCTCCAATAGGAACGAATTATCGAATGCGCCGAGTTGATCGAAAATATGATTTCGAAACGCTATAAACGAATTATAGAGTCCAAGAAAACTGCTACAGGGAATAGAGGTTAACCCTTTGTGGTCTGTGTCTTGATCTGTTCGACGCTAAAATCTTATATAATGGAAATTTCGTCTTTTCATTGTTCCATAAAATGTATTTAAGAATAATTTATTACTAGACTGCGGATCTTTATGCATATATCGCTTCTGAAAATTTTCAAAGAATGCTATGATATAAAATTCCACAGAATTTAGTAAGATTTTCATTTATTTCAGATCTACAAAGGTAAAAATCTACTGCTAAAAATTAGAATTTATTTGTTTCCACTTTCCTAAAATTTGCCGACGTAAATCGAAAATTGCACAAACATCCGTAATCTCTTAATTACCTTAACCCTCTGCAACTGGAATGGTGATTTTGTGCATCGCGAAAGATTGCCAAACCGTTATGAAAAACAGAATCTACCTTGTGAAAATCGTCTGTGTTCAATGAATCGCTAAAAATTCAAATGTTGTACGGAAAAAAACGGGTTTAACTT
The DNA here is from genome assembly GCA_913789895.3 of Seladonia tumulorum. Taxonomy (NCBI): domain Eukaryota; kingdom Metazoa; phylum Arthropoda; class Insecta; order Hymenoptera; family Halictidae; genus Seladonia; species Seladonia tumulorum. The sequence goes on from OU565272.1 coordinate 13,095,969, forward strand.
TATATGAACAAAATAAGAAAGATCAGATAGAACGAAAATGTTCAGGGTCGAAAGAAATGTCTTGGTTTTGGAGATAAAATACCTTCAACTGCGAAGGGTTAGCTTTCAGGGCATGTCTGATCTGCGAAGGGCTAAAAGTCGGGACTATAACTACTTGGTAGAATATATTTGTCGACGCCAGTGTAATAAAATGTACCGAGATCTCACTGTTATTCGACACACGTCAGATTTCTCAAGATCAAGGTAAACAGTATTCAACTTGGATCTCTGCAAACAGTTGAAAAAAAAAATCTGTAAAAATCTGCAAAAGTAGTCGAACAAAAGTGTTAGTCACAGAGTTGCCTTACTTCTTGCACACAATACGCCGAAGCCACGAATCATCTGAAACGTGAGGCCCTTGAGCCCTGCGGGCGCGCGCGCGCGCACCCCTCGGCGAAACGGGCCAAAGATTGCTTTTCCGTAAACAAAACTCTCGTTTCCGTGCTCATTTACAGAGGCACAGCTGTACCAAGCAGGGAAGGGTGGCCTGCAGGTTGAACGCGGCCTGCCCCGGCTTCCCGTATCGTCGTCCGCACCAAATATTGCCTCGAATCCCGGTGTGGAAAAGGGTTTTGGGACCGCGACGTCTGGTTCCGCTCGGGCCGTGCGGTACATGTGTGCATCGAGGATGAAGAAGGAGGGTCGGCGAGGTCGGAGCGAGACAGATTCGAGCAAAAATCTAAGGAGGAAGGGCGGAGGAGGGCAGAGGGGGCCGAGGGCCCAAAGGAAACACATGCCAGGAAGGCTCGTGCCACGACGATCTAAGCCGTATCTCGTGAGGTTGCAGCTGCCCTGCACCACCGCCGCAAATTGCCTCTGCCCCCTCCGCCCTTCGGCCTCCTCCCTTCTTGCCTGCTCGATAGTTGGGACACGAAGCCGGGACACCGAAAGGGGCCCCGGCTTCCTTAAAGCGAGCCGAACGGCCCAGCTCTCCTTGCTACGTAGCTCTCTGCGGAGCTTCACCAGCCACCGTGGGGCCTCGCGTCGAGATAGCTGCCCGTTTCGACTCGAGCCAGAGGGCCAGGGTGGGGCAGAGGGGCCCAGCAGCGAGCAGGGGGACGAGGGGGCCCACGGGGCCCGCCGCGCGCGGTGTGCTTCGCACCTGGAGCCCCGAAATGTACGCAGAAACGTCGGCTCCCGTAAAATCGTGTCGATGAACAGCACGCTGGAGAAATATATCGGCGTGCCAACAATATCAAGGTGCACGAAATTTCCCTTAATTTCACTCGAAGCAAAATTACTTTAAGCTGTTACTATTTACTCGCTCTGTTCAACAAATATTTTGGGGCTCGTTTCTTTCGCTAACTAGATATTCACGCTGCAAGAGGGGAGTCCGATTTTTCCGTTAACCCTCGCAAGGCGGATGCTTCGATGATCTTGTGGCAGTCTATACAGTTTTTTTACATATTTGTTAACTTATTGCATCGAGTTCAACGTTGGTCTTCGCATTGGACATAATATAAACAGCTAACGATCTGAATTAGCTAGTAGAAAATTGTAATTTAGGTAGAATGTTTTAAACTTTTTTTTTCAGGGGGTTAAAGAATTTTTACAAACGAATCTGCACTAAATATACTTCTGCTCGCTTCCTACAAGGGTTAATATGAACGAGACTTTAGTGTATTCTCGTTTATCAATGATGAAATATCATGATCCCTTCTGAACCGTAGATAATTTCAAAGCGTCGGTACGTAACAATTGTTGCATAAATTCTTATTCTGAAATTATAAATTGATATAACAGCGAACAAAGAATGGGAATTCAGAGCGATTTGGCAACATTTGTAGGAGAGCACGGGAAGACTGTGTTTCGCAAAATCTAATGGATCGTCCGCTGTCGCGCACAGAATTTAAGGGACACCTGACAACAAAAGAACGGAACAAACCGCGCGATGTAACGGTTTTACCAGGAATATTGCGCGATTGATGTCCGGGAGCGAGAACGTTTATTTAGCAAAGAGATCGAAATGGAACAACGTTTATCGGAATACAAAAGAACATGACCCCGTCGAATCGCGGGTCCAGTTGGTTGTGAAATCAATTGTGGATACCGCACACGGCCGGCCAGGATGAGAACCCGCTGCGCTGATATATTTTGGCAACAGGGTAACGAGCGCAACGGGCGAGAAGGAGAAAGAAATTACGCGAGAGGAAGAAGAGCGGGCACGGCTGGCTGAACAAATTCGATCGTTGTCGGCCGTTTGACGGCTATTGGCCAGAGAGATATATTCAGTTACCAGGTTTAACACGAGCCTCGCGTCGTAACACGATAACTGGTCGCTCTTTCGTGTCCCCCCTAAGAGCCCACAGCGAGACGAGCACTATAACGACTCCTTCATATGATCAAATTTTCGACTATCGAATATTCAACGTTCAACCGAAAGGGAATGAGGAAGGGGGAGGAGGGGGGCAGCAGCATCGAGGGGGGATTCCGTCGTCTCCCGACCCCTGGATCCTGGTGTTCCTTTGATACTGGAATCAAGTCGACCGACTCCTTTCACCGTCGCCAACTATACGCGTAAATCCCTTAGGATCGTTTTATCGGCTCTCCACCTGTTAATCGAACTCCCTATATGTTTTAATGAAATCCGCTGAAAAGGACAATTACGATAACGACCGACGTTAAATCCTCGAGATGTCCTAGATAACCGAAGTTCAGCGCCGAACTTTGCACCCCCGGCCTCGGTCTTTATTCCTTCGAAGTCTCCTTTACCTACGGGAGTGGCACTCGAAGGGTACTTAGAACCCCCGGTCACCCCCTACCCCTCTTGGTGGCCCTTCTTACAGGACCGTCGTGCCTCCGGTAACCCACCCTCTTCGCGAACGAGACCGACGTGGCGCGGCGCGGCGGCTGGAAGACGAAGTAGCCGGGGGTTATTGCCGGGCCGATGTCATTTTCTCTTGGTGGCGAAAGGCTTTAGAGAAAAGTGGTGGCAGGAAGAGGTGAAGGAAGGCTAGAAGTGACTGCGGAGAAACACTTAGTCCCCGCCGCGTTTAATGTACGTCAAAGGGCTGTCGTTGTCGTCATCGGCCGTCTACTTCGTCACTATTTAACGTGGCCCCCGTCGCTGAAGATGCCCTGGACGAGATAACCGATGAAAAACGCCGTCCCTAACGCGGCGCGCGAGCCTCCACGAACCAGGAGACATCTAGGGACACCCTCCTCGTCGGCGTTGATTTTTGGCCGAAGGACACCCGAGCACCAGGATTAAAAGGATCGCGATGCTTCTTTCACCACCCACCGCGCATTCAAACGACTTGTATGCAATTTAAATCACCTAAATAATGATTCAACTGAATCGTTTCTTTCTGCTTCACGTTCAGAATGGCGTTGGGTTTTTTGGACAACGGAACAGTTAACCAAACTCTTCAGGTTTCTAGAACTCTTCAGGTTTGTAATCGAGAAGATTCAGGATTGTGGGGTGAAATCCCACAAATTTCATATGTGATGTGTATATTATTCAGTAGATTGTCCAATTGAAAATCAAATACGTGACGTATTTAGGTTTTCGTATCAACGGAGTCGACATCGAAGTAATTACATTTTGAAAATTGTCTCTCTCGCGTTACTACTAGCGAAGAATATGTTTGATATTTCCGAGATAGCTTAGAGGTGTAAGTTTGCTGAGGATAGGTAGTTTCACCTCTTAAATTCGAGTCTCTGTCAATGAGCCAGCCTGCAGAATGTCACTTGCGAGATTAACATTCGACGAGGGTAGATCATTCCAGTCGTGTCAATTAGATGTCGTTTAATCTTGTTCGCCAGCTGACAAGTATCGTCTATCTCCAGCATCCTGTTGATTCTATTCATATCCATGCCCTCTAATTTCGGGACGTTCGTTCTTCACTCTTTGTGTTCGTGTTTCTAGGCAAGAATCCCTCTGTGGAACCGTGAAATTACGAGAAGAAAGGGATGTCCTCGAAAATGTGTTCCAGAAAGGTTTTAACCGCCTCATATAAGAAAGTATCTCCGGCGAATAAGGTCACGTACCTTTGAATCTTTTCAAATGCATGGTCGGATACGTATCCGTGGATCTCTCTCTCTCTCTCTCTCTCTCTCTCTCTCTCTCTCTCTCTCTCTCTGTCTCTCTTCGGCAAAGCTTCCTTCCGTGCCGAATATTTCCGCCCTGACTATTTTACCCTGGATTGCTCCAGTTCCGTTAACACGTAGTTTCAAGCAACTTTATGCGCTCAGCTCGGTTATATTTATGCCGTGCTTCTCACACGGCGTGTGCTCGTCGAAGTGAATGGAAACGGCGTCACGTACGTGCTCTTTCAACGCACTGACTGCCGAATAGCATTTGTCATCAGGTACACGCTCCGCTGCTGTACGCTCGTCGCTGCTAATCAATCGTAATCGTAACGTTCAGTTCCCGATAACGGTCGTTCACGGAGAAACTAAACTCGAGCCAACAAGCTCCCGCGAGCTTTAATGTTCTATCGAGAATTGGCATGGTTCTGTTACACCAGATTGTTGCGTATGAATTGTTCAATGTTTCACGGTAAACAAAGCTAATTTTTTTCTAAATAAATCTTAAGCACCATTGTATTTGACGTGGATTTCTATGCATTCATAAAGATATCGAGAAACAAGATTAGAGAAATCTAAGAATATTACCCTGTTGTTTTCAATGTTTCAAAATAAAGTGGTCAAATTAATTTTTATTTTTCCCTACAATCGATGCAGCATATTTTTATTTTGCATAATTTTGTCAACGAATTTACAAGTTTCTTGACTGCGATGTGATGTAATCTTGCCTTGTATTGCGATAGAAATTAAATTTTTTGGTCACATAAACTGGCAAAATTTACAAAAAAAAAGAACTTTTGATGTGAGGCTAACTGGCTCTGACATCAGATTATACGTTATTCATCAGGAATTTATAAAATTGCAAAGTGACTCGCGTTCGAAATGGTTTGAAATAATGGAGGAGAGAATCGTAGAGAATTGTGCTCCCCATTTTGGAGGGATAAATCCCGTTAGTCCCCGTGCCGGATGCAGCATCTGTTAATTTCCTGGGCTCCTCCCATCAGTTTTGAGGAATTAGCGCAAGGATTTGTGGAGCCCGATTTTTTTGCTCGTAGACGAGAGAGCGCCGCCCGAGGAGATACCATCGACAGGAAAGAAGAAACGGCAGCCGACAGCGAGAAGGAGTTCTCTAAAGTTCTCTTAAAAATCAAAACCAAAAAGAATCGATACGGAAAGAGTTTTTGTAAAAATCGATATAAAACAGTTATGACTAGGCTGCAGATTTTATGCATTTTGTGACAAAAATGCTAGGTAAAATACCAAACTGTGATGTTGTATTCTGTTCGATTTACTAAAATTATTAAAAAAAGAATTTTTCATAAAGATCTGCAATCTAGTTATGAATAATGTATTAATAAAGACTTTAGTCCTTGCTATTTTTAATGCTTACGAATGTATAGCACTCTCTCAACCAATACTTATGTATTTAACAGAATTCAAAGAACTAAATGTTAGCAATTATCATAGTTTCTACGAAATACTCGGAAAGTACGTAAACATTTGGTTGTGTTTGTGCAATCAATATGTCCATCGCTATCGTGACGCCGTTATCGTTAAGTATTTATTTTGACGAGTATCAATATCAGCTGGCGATACCAAGCGCTTTCCCCTTCATAGGTTTCGATTGTTCCGTAAATGTTTCTTCGAATTTACTTGAAAATCGTGAGAAAGACTCGGATCATTCCCATCGCTAAACTGGGCCGAGTCCGCGCGCCGGAGGTGACGAGAAAATCGGAAACGTCGCCGCGAGAACGCCCTTGAAAATGGTCGTTACCGGGGCCCTGCTGATTATCTAAGGGCGGACGTCATTTCCGCGTGGGCGTATGCCTCCAGGGGACGAACTGGAGAATTAAGGGGGTCCCCGGCAACCCCCTTTTTGCTATTTCAGGATCCGACTCGTCGATTGCTAGACTCTACGGTTGGGGTAGATTTTTGAAATTCCAGGTGGTGCCTATTTCCTATGGTCTTCCGGCGGAATTCCATCGATCTGTTTCCCTCTATTCTCTATTTCACTGAGTATACTCGAATAACATTTTGCCCGAGCGTCGGATTAATCGTCGATTCGATCAACGATTACTACACCGATGCTGCACGGTTAAGGGGATTCGAATCGTAAAGCATCGTAAGCGCTGATGCTAGACCGTGGATTTTGAATTCGGTTCGAGGAAATTTAAAATCGAACTGTAATTGTAACAATTACGAAAGCATTCAGCGTGGAGACGTTAATGCGAAGATTTCAAAAATGTTTACTGCGTTCGAATAGTTCCAAACGATGGAATTACGTGAAATAAGCAGTCCGAGTATTATTCTAAATCATTGTAAATAATTTGGAAGCAGTGAGTTTGTCGACAGCCTAATTTTTGTCGTTAGCTGATTTTCAAGCATTTACCCTTCAAGACTAGACTGCGGATTTCCATGCAAACACATATTGTTCGAATTGCACGTTTCACAAATTTTATATAATACGTTAAATATTTTTCATACTTTACTCTATTCATTTTTTGTTGCAACAATTTATGAATCGTCGATTAGGATTCATAATACATGGATCACGAAACTTCTATATACTGCATGACCAAGCTTACTTAATACAATTTTAATTTGATCGGTAATTTAAATAAGAAAACCCCTGCCAGTAATAGAAGATGTTAGTAACAACATTAATTGTTCAACGTTGTATACAATCGACACAGTATAATGTTATCATAGTCTCTTGATGTCTGTCTTTTTGATATTTTTGATAGCTTTCCTCAGATTCTAGAAAAATGAATGAACAACTTGCGTGAAGTTTGCGAATATTGATTATCAAGTGGTATATTGTTCGGTAGGGTGAGCATTTTCCAAAAAATGTCGAAAATCCATGGTTATTTCGTGGACGTTCGCCGTGCAGAAATCCGGGTCAACGTTCCTAAATAAGAGTAACTGGAACGGCGGCGTGCCGTTTACAATAGAAGAATAGTTGCGAGTAGCGAAAGTGGAACAATAAAAGCGCTTGATAATCACAGGTTCGCGGGGACGACGAGGCTGATGTGTGTGCAGCCGAAAGCCGATGTCTGCGGGCATCGGTAGTCGATCGCTACAACATATATTTTTTCTGTACACCCAGTCGGTCGATGGGCGCCCCTGAAGCGGGACCCAGAGGGTGCATCGGAATCGTAGAGGTCCGGGGGTAACAAACGCGAGTAAAATGGATAAAGGCTACACCTGGCCTCCGGATGGTCGACGGCGGCACGCGCTGCTCTCTCCCTCTCCCCTTCTCTCTCTCTCTCTCTCTCTCTCTCTGCTGCTCTCTCCCTTCGCAGATAGGTCTCGTCTCTCTGCCGTCCCCTCTCACCCTCCTACCGATCCCCATCCCCCCGAATGTACACACCTGCCCCTCACCGACACGCATGCACGTCGTTACGACTGTGCGCAGCGAGGGTCGTAAATGCACACGGATTACTCCCGGCGATGCCAGTGGTATAAAGGATAGAAACAGAAAGTGGAACGAGCACAGGGAGAAAGGGAGAAAGGGAGAACCGGAGGAGACAAGGCAACGCACGGCTAGAACAGAGTTAGCCCGCTGCCACGCCGTTCCGGCAACGCGCGTTATTTTCTAGGACGTAGATTCCCTCTGATGGGTCCTTTGACCGGTGAATAAACTTTGCACCGAAGAAAGGATCCTCGAGGAGCTTAATAATGCTTGGGGTCGTTAGCGCGAGCTAAAGCCGACGTTTGCTCACCCGAGGACCGTCAAGTAACCGTGGGCCTCCATCGATCGACCCGAGGACCCTTTATTTCGCTTATTTCGCAAATCCTAATCAAATTTTCTTACATTCCATACGTTAATGCAAAATTAGGTTTTTATGTCTACACAAACAATCCTGACACGCATGCGATCGACGACGAACATATTCACCCTTCAGGGTGCTCGTTCATTTTAGAAGGTAGTTGACACTAGATTGCGAATCTTTATACGAAATAAAAATTGTTGGCACCATTTGCAAGAAATAGACCTTTCTATTTTCTTCCTCACCATCTTAATACGTAGAACACTATACATCGATACTCTTAAATTTTTAATGTTTCTATTGTTTTAAATCGTTTCTGTCATAGATGCATAAACAATACTAAACCTGCTGGGCGAATCAAAATGACTGGTTTCTAATTTATTTATTCACAATTATACAAGTTATCGAAACGTGTTTACGAGAAGTTTGTTTGATTCAATTTCCTTAATCGAACACATACTACGATAAAAGTTTTACGAGGATTGAACAAATCCAATCTTAATATTATTGCGAACCAATATAAAAATTCACTTCCCTCGTGCATTTGCGAACATGGCAACATAATTGCAGAAGGTATAGACTCGTTAAATCAGCGATCGAGTGAAACGGTCGTCGTAAACTTTCTACGGAAATATCGCGACGTCGTTCGCTGGAAACAGACAGACACGTAATAATGAGAGTTTATGGTGGTGGTGCGTCAATTTAAAAAAAAAAAAAAAAAAAAAAAAGAAATCGGGGCAGATTCATAAATTCGCGACACAATGGTTGGCTTTCCAGCAGCATCAGCGACACAGGAAAAGCCATCGAGCGAGAGGGTGGCGGAGCAGAAGCCTAAAAGCCGGCTGCTGCACACGACGACACTGTTCCCGCGTAGCTGTTTCTGTAGCTCGCCGCTTCTGTTTGCAGCTTTCTCCGCGCGAACTTTGCCATTTCAACGATGCACCCTTAATCCCTTTTCCGTTCCTGCGTCACCGAAGGAGTTGACGTCTACGCCCCTTTGAAACTTGCCTGGTTGTAACTTCGCCGTCCCGCGATAAGGCGTTGCTTCCCGACCCGGCGTTCTCGAAATTGTCCAAGAAGAACTTAGGAGACTACGATTGAAAGGAGCGGCGCGGAAGAACGAAGAAAAAGCCGGGGAGAATTACTTCGTTCGCGATGCCTCGTCGATTTAACGGGGTTGTTCCATCCCCCCCGAGTCTAAAGGAATGCTACCGGGGTTCTTTTAGAATCTGCCTCGGCAATACCCTTCCAGCATAATAGCATTTCTTCCGATTGAACAGAACGCCCGAGTTATTAGCAAATTTTTCATTACTACTCGTCGCTCTCGCGATGACAAATTTATCGGTTGTTCGTTACAACCTTTGTTACGTGCAAACGGTTCCGTGATAAGTATACTGCGGATTTTACGCAATTATCAGAAGAACGAGCGGGAGAAATTTAAAACTGTAGGAAGCTTCGAAGATCTACAGGACGTCGATAGGTAATTTTCAACTTCTAAAAATCATTAGCCCCTTGCCCTACGATATCGAGTCAGACTCGTGATGAGGATTCTGAACAGAGTCTAATAAATATGTACATACATTATTAATTTCCTTTAAACCAAAATAAAATTCTATTTTGTTGTAGTTGATATGTATCTTTTGGAGAACACATAGGCATACAATAAATATAAGCTATCTCTTTTTTCTTTGAAATTCTGAACGATGAGGAATTTCTAATAATTAAAATCACAAAATAAATAGTAGTGCAAGGGGTTAAAAGAAGAAATTCCTAAACAGTTAAGTTCTGTTTCTAATTAACCCTTCGCGGTTCTATGTCGAGCCAGACTCGGTATTGATTTTCGCACCAATATTACCTAATTTCAATGATTTCCGTTACATTCGTCAACAGCGTAACAATTACATTGTAGGTAAGAGCAATTTTTCTGTTTCTCCACTGTTCTAAATAGATTGACGTAGCTACCTATGGAACTATAATAGATTTGTATCACTTTGTAGCAAATTCTGAAGTAAGAACGAGGGCAGAGATACATAAGGACCGCGATGAGTTAATACGATTGACAGAGACAAGAATTTCGTCCAGCTTAGGTGGCATTGTCAGGTAGAATCCAAGGGGGTTCAGACTCGAAATACGTGTGGCGTTACGTTAGCTCGGAAGAAGCGTGAGTTCTCAACGGCTGCGGAAACGCTGATCCCCGCAAAAATGCAAGTGCAAGAACCCGCCGTTGCAGAGGAGACATTACCCGCTTAATTTCGGCGAGCGTTGCAGAAAGAAAGCCGACGATAATGGCGAGTTTAGGAAGGTGAGAGTGAGCGGTCCTCGCAGGTACGTGACCGGACCGCGGACAAAGTTACACGTGTAACACACCTCCCACGGTTCGTTTGTCGAGTTACATCCGCGGACTTTTCCCCGTGACACGCAAAGTTCCGCGACGGAACGCGCTCGTGTCCCGGACCAGTCCGAGGACAACCGGGGGCCGTGTGTAATTGGCGGGGGACCGCATTATTAAAAGTTTCGACGCTGGGCGTCGACCTGATCGTTTCTCTCTCCTCTCTTTCTCGCCGGTGCGCGACAGCTCTGAGTTTTCGACGTCGTTGCGGCGTTATCGCGAGAGAGAGCGGTTCCTAATGAGGTGAGGGGCCCTTTAATGACCATTTTCCGCGGCAGATGCTGTAGTATATATCGTGACGTCAATCGATCGGCGCACGGCACACGGACACGTTGGCCCGCCGGTGTGGCCGCGAGACACACAGAAACAGAGAAGAAAGGAACGTGAAACGACAGGAAGGAAGAATAAGACGGGCAGATGGTCATAGGGCGAAGGGCACGTGCCCTAGACACCGGCTTTACGATTTCTTTTTGCTTCGGAACTTTGACGGAGATAATTAAAGATCCACCTAACCGATAAAGTGTCCCGCACACGCACACGGCTCTCTTTTTGTTTATCTCTGTCTCCCTCTCATCCCCCCCTCCCCTTTCTATCTCTCTTTCTCTGCTTTTCTGCTATTACGGCCCGGCAAAAATTCGTGATTTCTTCGACTTGTATACACGCTTGTTGAAATTATTAATAAAATTGTAGATTTTTCAATGTTTCCCTCGATATCGTATTATTTTAACCTTTAGCACTTCGAGACTTCTTCGATGTCATCAGCAACTCCATACCGACTCTCTTGAGAAGCTAACATTTTGATCCGGGAAAAGGAAACTGAAAATGTTTGCTGCGTCCTGATGTAAATAAAAGGGGTGTTGCTATTACTTCTATCGAGTAGTAATGTTAAATTAACCGTCCGGTGCAGTTGTTGGAAGATCCACAACTTGAAATTGCTCGATAACTTAAATGAATCCGATTTATTGGTTTGTGGTAGCGTTTTGCGATGAAGCGACTACCTCGTTACAACCAGAAAGAACAATATTCATTGATGAAAATGCAGGTGAAAGATTTTCTATCTAGACATTGTGAGACGAGGTCTGTTCACCAGTTAAATTAAAAAGTTCAAAATTTTAACCTAACTGATAAACGAGCTATCCGATTGTTTGCTTCGTGAACGTTCCATAATTTTCTTTCTGTTGGCACATCGAGTGCATTTTCGCTGCAGAATGTTAAAAGAGAAGAAGAAAGGAAATTTGGTAGTGCAGTTTTCTCGCTCGAACAAATTATTTCAGCTTCGCATTCGAATTGTCAGGATCGATCGATCGAAGGATTGCCGGCTGGTTGCGTATCGCTTATTCAATGTCGTATTCAAGGCGCATCCCCGACGCGGAAATCCAATTTTGTCGCATTCATTGTACACGTGTATCGACACGCGTTAAATTCGCCCTTCGACAAAGGAATTATTTATCTTGCTCTATTTATGCCGGGAGCTTCCGTCACTTCCGGCTCGGTGGTCCTGGGCGGAGCTTAAATACGAGGTTGCATACGTACGATGATCTAATACGTTTCGGCACAATATGACCGCCGAAAACGAAGAACGGAGTCGTTAACCGTTTAACGATCGTGCCGGGGGATAAACTGGAATCTTTAAAGTTCGCTTGTCTCGAAAGATACCCGACTAAAATTAGAATGGCAATGTTTTTCTAAGTCACTGTACCACTTTTACAGAAAAATGTAAAACAACGTCCTACGGACGACACGTATTGCTGAACGTGTGATCGCTCGAACTTTAGAAACAGCTCAGACACGTCTTTTTCAAGATGGAGGTCAGACTTGGGGCTCACACCCTTCTTTTAATTTCTATTAAAAATTAATTAAGAATTGCAATTTCTATTCTTCTATCGAAGACTGTTCATTTGTGCAATGAGTCGCTCTTTCCGCCATTTTGAAAGAAACATTATCAGAATAGAACTTCTATTCTCTAGAACGAAATTCTAGAATTTTCGAACAGACTTTTTTTGAATTTTTAGTAATGTTGGAATTACGGTTCGGTTTTTAATGTTTGCTGTCAATTATGAACATCGCATCGACGGTTGTTGATACAATCACTTCCATGATCGAACACGCCTCGGCGTTTATGCATTAGTTGACTTTTCGCGGCGAAATCAATTCCGTCACAGTTTTCAGCGACGGAAACTCACTAATATTTGACTTTTATATTGTGAATATATCAACGTCAATTGTTCATGCTTAAATGGTGACTGATCACATACGTCCGTCATAGAACATCATAGAACGAGCTCGAATAAAGTGTCGCAAAAGCTCTGCTCAGCAAAGAACACCGGAACTCAAAGTCGTAAGTTAAATTGAGTGAAATATGCAGTTACGAAAGCACCGAGGGAACGGTTCATGGAAGAAAAGAGGATCGCCAACTGGCCAACAAGACTATCCGTCGTACAATGATAGTAAGATAATAATTGTTCTCCGTGACTCGAGATGAAAACAACGAGTCTACTCACCGCTAAAAATAATAGGATTTAGTCGTTTCTGGAAATCACAGAAATAACGGTGAAGCAAAACGAATTTCAAACACAAAGCGAGACCTTTCTGATATGATTTCACAAGCATACGCGAAACGATTCTCGCGACAAAACACGCGACATCGAAAAACGATGAACGTGCCGCGCGCGAATAAGTGGAATTGTTCGTTTCGGGTTCGTTGGAACCGAGATCGGTCCTCCTCGTTCGCGTTTAAAGCGTGCTCCAAAGGCTCTCGAGCTGGCGTCACGATAACTTTTCTAATTAGGGATCAACGAGTTCCGAGACGAAGTAGAAAAGCGAAGCAAACCTGGCGTTCCGTCGTGACACGATCCTGGAATGGATCAAAGTGCATGCACGGACTACGGTAATGTCGCGCAGTATGATGCAACAACCTCGTTGCATCTCCATCGGCCGGTCTATTGACTCGTTCCACAAGTTTTCCTCCATTTTCACTTTCCACGAGGAGGAACATTAACCCTGCTGCCACCGGGTGAAAACTCGAACCTTACTCCGAACGCAGTATCGTTGCAAATCAGCTAGTTGCAATATACGCCGACAAAAAGTATCCTTGTACCTACCCGAATCCTTAGATACATATATAATCATGCGAACAGTCTTCGTATTCAGCTTGATTATTTCGTTGCAGAGAAGGGTCAAGTTTAGAGCAAAAATATTTAAAATACTACTTGAAATAATAAACGATGTTTGGATAAAATAGTATTTCAAATGAAATCACGTAACAAAACACATCGATACAAATTTCCATACTTTTTCCTTTGTGGACGTACAGTAGACTCGTACAGTAGGTAAAAAATTGTTAAAAAGGTCTGTATATATGCATTTCATGTGACAGTGAATATAATGACAAAGAACGTGTACAAAGAATTATTAATAAAGGCACACTTATTCGTGTTATACGAGAGTCTGCTGTAAAATCAATACTAAATAGAAATATTTAAAAAACGAAGCTTAACTATTCTCAGTATTTCTCAAAGAAACTAGTAGTTTAAATACCATTCGAAAAATTTCTTGTATCAAATAAAATATTTTACTTCCAAAGTTTGTTTAAGATAAAATGAAGATAAGATAATACTTTATATAGTATAGAACAGTATTTTACCCAACCTTGCTCTGCCTTTTTATTACTTTGTCAATCGTTTATGCAAAAAAAATTTTTCGTATAAATTAATCGGTAATTATTTACATTAGGGACTTCCTCACCGATTTTTATGACCTTGAAATATGTTGTCAAGGTCATCATTCTGAATAACTTTTTGCTATACATGTTACCGCCGCTCAGCTTTAGTTTCCAAGATATTCGCAAAAAAGTTTCAACATCTCAAAAAGTGATCGGAGTAGGTGTGTGTAGGACTGTGTAAAATAGCATTTCAAATAGTTGACAGTAACTTATATTTTTATGATATTTTGTTGCCTGTAATGTTATTACGATATTGTAGTGTGTTTATCGACATGTTACATCTTCGTAATTAAACTACAAATAATACTTTGCTAACTATTATAGCTTCTCATGTTAAAAATTATAATTTATAATATTAACTACTTGCTCAACTTATTTTCATTGTAAGGAAATATTTTTAATACAAAATAAAAATATTTCATTTTATCTATCTGGTTATCAAAATAAAAATATTTGATTTGAAGTAGTACCATATTTGAACCACATTAAATTATACTATATACCAATGATCGTTAATATACGTTGCAAAATGTGATAGAAAACCTTGTATCCAATGTTCCACATACGAATACCAATCCTACATTATAAAATACTAATGTAAAGTGTACTTACTTGTGAATCTTCTGTACCTCCGTCGGATCCACAGTACACAATTATTGACTCACGAGAATAGGTCCGAATATTTGAACAACAATCACTAAACAACACACACACAACACACACACAGGACACATTTTATAAAATCGTGACAACGAACGAGAAGATGTCACTCCGACCACGAACAAAATAATACTGCGATTTGAACAATGATCCCTTCCACGGAGGTGGTACGGTCAGGTTATCCTAGGCAGGTTAGACGCTGAGGGTCTATAAAAACTAGATACAAAACCAAGGTAAACAAATTATGGCGGGGCGCTGACCCTATTTCCCGGAATTCCCTGTTTTCGTATCACACGTCCGTGGGAGGGGAACGGTTAAAATCGCAGTATTATTTTATTCGTGGTCGGAGTAACATCTTCTCGTCTACTGTCACGATTTCGTTAAGTGTGTTGTGTAGAGTTTAGTGATTGTTGTTCAATTATTCGGACCTATTCTCGTGAGTCAATAATTGTGTGCTGTGGATCCGACGGAGATACAGAAGATTCAGAAGTAAGTACACTTTACATTAGTATTTTATGATGTAGTTTGTAGTACATTAGTATTATATTTTATTATTCGTATGTAGGATATTGGATGCAAGGTTTTATTTCATATTTTGCAACTTCAATGTCCCTTTAACACTATATTTACAAAGCACTAAAACTGACTACTTAACATTATTTTACAAAAATAACAAGAACGTGTCTATCCACATTTGTATCAATTTTTTAAATAATATATACCCAAAAAAATAATTTTGTTGAATAATTCCCCATTCCCCTCATTTTGTCAGGCCCCGTGAACCTAGTGTCAAATTTCGTTTGTCTCGAGGCATGCACACGATTATGTTCCGTCTCACACACTGTACACTTTACATTAGTATTTTGTAATGTAGATTTTTTGATGTAAATATTTACCTTCAATAAAATTCTAATTTCATTCCAATTTCTATTTTCATTCTAATTTTCATTCAAATCTAACCCACACCTACTCCGATCACTTTTTGAGATGTTGAAACTTTTTTGCGAATATCTCGGAAACTAAAGTTGAGCGGCGGTAACATGTATAGGAAAAAGTTGTTCAGAATGATGACCTTGACAACATATTTCAAGGTCATCAAAATCGGTGAGGAAGCCCATAATGTAAATAATTACCAATTAATCAATAATTACGAAGAAAAACGTTTGAATTTTATAATGTAGTTAAAACTGCGTTTCTGGACATTAAAAAATATAGAAACAATAATGGAAGCTATGTATACATATGTACGTACTTATTCTATGACGTATGTATCTTGAAGTGAACCTATTCTATACATTTTTATAATATAATATTATGAAATCCTCTTAAGACTTACTTGGGGAATGCATAAACCTGGAATTTTACAGAAAAAGATACCATTACATCAAATTACACAACGTAAGTATTCTTGAATAAAAATAGCATGGATCAAACGATGTAATAAACCTCGAAAGAAGTTTTGTAGCACGGATCGATACCATGACATTGACAAATACTTTCCTTCCGTATCCCAGAGAGACGGTTCTGGCGACGATCGTTGTCCTAATAACCGCGATAGCTGATGCACCCATTTTTCAAGTGGCCTAAACCAAATCACGAAACTACCTGAACGTAAATCGAAATCGCAAATACCCGTTCTAATACCCTAATCCGGGTTTATTGGACCCCCCACCCCCCGCCCTTTTCGTCGTGGTTTCAATGTGTTGACGCGCGCGTGTGCGCGTGCCCGTGCGCTTGGTCGTATGTATGCATGTATGTATGTATGTATGCGAATGTGTGCGCGTGCACGTTTCACGTATTGAAAGCTGAAGCGAGCACAGCCCGGCGGACTAGGATGAAAAAGCGCAGGACGACAATCGGAAAATTGTGCCATCTGGTCGAAGGCTGCGTTCACACCGAACAATGTCTGCATTATCTGTTCCTCCGCAGCGGCAGAAGAGGCATGACGCGGCAAATGCGCGCCACACCGCAGGAATCGACTAGTCATTGGATGACTGCGCAACGGCGAATCGAATACGGCCGATTTACCGGGAAAAGTTCGTGCGATTTTCCTTGCGCGCTCGCAAATCACCGGCTCCGCTGACGCGCGAAACTTTTCAGCCGCGATAGGGTCTCGGCCGAAATCGAAACGATTAGTGGCCGGTCTTTTTCAACAAACAAAAAGATTTCGAAAACTCGCCGAACACGCGACAACGGCACTCTCGGTGTGCCGGCACCGGATCAATACCGAGTCGCAGCCAATTTTTTCCTTCGGGAACGTTCTTCTAGTTTTGCTTCTTTTTCAACGTGCGAGGAGGAAAATGCGAAAGGCAAATAGTTCGTTCTTTTTATTTACCCGCGCAACACACTGGCTTCTCAATTTTGTGTCTTTCGCACTGTCAACTCTGTGGGGACGCCACAGAGTTTTGCATTTAAACTCGAAAATTGCAACGAAATAATTCAAGTGTTTGATTAATTGATCATCTCTCCACACGTTTAACGCCTGAATTCGCAACCCATGTTGCTATGGAAATTATTTTTCATTTCTAGACTTAATGTTTCCTGCAATTTCCGTAGGCTACTGTTGTGTATGTTTACAACTAATTTTGTTTATTGTTCCAGGCTTTCAGAAGATCTAGAAAAATTCTGGAATACGTATTCAAGTACCTATTTACATATGTAGTCGTTGGGCCGTCAAATTTTTAAGGTATTAATGGGAAAAAATAAATATTGGAAAGAAACGAAATTCAAGAGTGAAACATAACTCCTTAACAAAGCTGCAAAGTTTTTTGTTGATAAATCTCGATTTTTCAGTGTTTGCTTCATTAATCCCAACGTTTCAAGTTAAAACACACTAATATACCGTGCTTTGTTTGTATAAATTCTACGAATTAATTGTACAATAATTCGTTCGTAGGAATGATTTGTGTTACTTCAAAATCGACGTGCAAAGATTAGGTTCCTATTACACATGTTAGTTTACGATTGTAAATAAATAATCTGAGTGTTAAATAACGTCAAGCAGAAGATATTAAAAATTCCCCTTCGTCAACATTTATGAAAACTAACGATGAACAGTGATCGTAGACGTTCGCTAAAATAATCGCTAACAAGTCACCGACCCTGAGACATCAGAGTCCAGAGCTCTTCGAATGTTGTTCGTCTCTGTTGCAAAAAGAAAGAAGAAAGTAACAAGACAGAAAAGTGACGCAGAACTTTGTCGAAATACCCGAATTCGTTGAATCGTTTCTCGCGCACGATTCGGTCCGCGTTGGCCGTACAGCGTCGTCGGCGACGACACCGTCGTCTAGACTTGTTGCAGACGTGACCTAAGATCCGAATTAATTTTAGCAGTATTTTGTTTCGTCTGTGTCGCGGTTATACGGTGAAACGAACCCATCGGTTCGCCCGGAACCCGCCGGTACTCCAGAATATTTCGCACGTGCATGACGCGCGTCGCGACTTTCGCAGAAATACATCGCGCTGCTAAAAGTATCGCGGTAACTAGTTTCCGTGAACTACGTCGGTTTCCTCGCGAGCGAGAACCGCCGACGGGATCAATCGGAAAAAGAACGCGATTCTGTATAGAAATTTACTACCCGGAAATCAATAATTACTTAAGCAAACTATTCGTGATTACACGTTGGCAGAAGGTGGAAATAACTTAAACCGGTAATTTGCGGAACACTGGTTACGCACCGGTCTTTCGATTTTTTTTTTCCTTTTGTGGAGAACTTATTTTCTGGGTTTCATTTCAGGAAAAGGAACAAAAATTTATCTATCGAAATTTTTAACAATTTTGTAAATAATATATATATCCCAAGAAATAAATTTCTCGAATGTGTGTTAGGAGGTCATATTTTTCATAATAGATAATTAACAAAAAGTACATTTTTGTATGTTCTGTGTATTTACATAGATAATGCAGATTAGCTATTGCGCGGTAACATGCAATTCGGTATTGTTAAAATTTCGAGCACGTTGAAATTTACAAAATTCGTTCAGCTGTGAATATAATATTTTTGAAGTGTTAATTGAATACCGCTGACTTATAAATACCGTAATCAAGTTACCAGTACTGTTTCTCGCTTAATTGGATACAGAGCATGGCCAAATTAAATTCATATTAACGTAACAATTATCCGAACGATGACAAAAACCAACAAAGGATAGCATTGAAGCGAGCTAGGTATATATGCTCGCTACAAACAAAGATTATTCGGACAGCAAAATGAGAAGCAAACGCTTTGTGAAACTTGGTTGAAGCTTCGCGTTTCCGTGCTGGGCGCAATCGTATCCGTTGTGAAAAGGCAAAGCCCGGGGCCCGTGTAATTTGTAACAAGATTCCGAAAAATGGATGCAGGCGGCGTTTCAACATTCACGTGCTGAAGAGGTTTCGGAAAGAATATGCGTTTCAGAACTGACGGATTAATTACAGTATCGCGAACGGGCAACATTGCTAGCAATATGGCATAACGTTCCGATTGGGCCTGAAATCCCACGAGCGTGTTGTCCCCGGTAGCGAGTAATCGGAAACCGCGCGAGACCGTGCGTGGTTGCGAAACACGCCTTTAATTACATGGTCTGGGTGCTCTTGGCACCTGCAAAAAGGCGGAGCGGTCCATACTGGAAATCCTTTCGCTTTGCTCGATCCAATAACCACCAATTACAATTACCGATCCAGTTTCCATCGATATTCTCCAACACCTCAATTCGATACTTACTCGAAACTAATTCAAAATAGGAAATTTATATGTGTAGTGGGATATTGGCGAAGATAGAATGGAAAAGAAATTCATGCAGTAAGGCAATGATAGCGAAAATGTGTAATGGAAGGACGTGAGCAAATATTCTATTAAAAAGAGAGAGACTATGATAACCAGAAACAAGTGAAATTTAACAGAATACAAGATTCAAGGTGTAATAGTAGATATAAGAGAATATTAATAGTTTGACGGAGTATCTGACTGTGAGGGGTGAGAAAAATAGTCAGAAGTTAAAAAATTATAGTAATATGACCCATAATAGGTTTACAGGGCCCGTTAAAATGGCAGTTTGTAATATTTTCATTTCACAATTATTGAGATTGTAAAGATGCATGAGGAATTATTCAACAAGTTTATTTCCTTGGGTATGTACTATTAAAAAATATGCTAAAGATTTGGATGGATACATTCTTGTTATTTCCATAAAATAATCGCTTTTAGTGCTACGTAAACGTAGTGTTAAAAGGTTGGTAAGAAAAGAATTATAATGTTGCTGGAGAAATGGTAAAAACCGAGGGAAAGCAGCTTGATTGATTCGCGTGGAGCGGCAATTACTTAATATCGAGTAGAGATTTCATAGAGCGATATGGCCGTTACATTTGTATGCGGTTAATACATTCTGACTTCGATAAAAATTACTACCGGACGTTGTACACGGCCGCGGACCATGATTCTTGCCGGTCTCAGCTGGGCGTCTTACGGCTCCGACCGGTAAGAATCATTCGCGTATGCCGTACACGGCACATTTAAATTACTATCGCATCCTTTCTCCGGGGAGGAGATCGCACGGGTTGATTCGAGGCCCCGGGAACTATGTTTCTCGCGGTGAGATCAAGATCAAGTTGAATCGGAGCGGGACAAGAAACACACCGCGTACCGATACTCTTTTCCTTTCTTTCGTTCCGACTCGCATGTCGCTCACACGCGCCTCGCCGTGCATAAATCAGCTGTGTCAATTAGGTGGCTCGGGATCGTTGCAAAATGGCGACACGCCGGTGACAAACGTTTGCCTGTCTAGCCGTGTAAACCGTTGTAACCGTCGCGAAACGTTTGCCCGATTGGAAAAAGTAAATCAACATCGACTCGGCCGACTAAGGAAATTCTATTTCGACGGCATCTCCGGGACCGATCTTGACCTGTTCATCGGTTTACTCGCACATTCGACTGCAGATTCCCACGGTTCTCATAAGTTCGCGCACTGCAAAACCGTCTCGTTTCGCTACCTCGCAATATCCGATTCCGTTCCAATTTAAAACCGATTGCACGGAAAATTGTCCAACGAATAGCTACAATTGTTCTGCTTCAAATGTATCTCGAATTAAGTTACCTTCATTCGCGAACATTTAAATTACTGCACAAATCGATTAACCTTACCAGTTTGATCTGCTGTCAAAGCACTTTGACAATTCTTACTCTCCTTTTACATTTAGAATAAATTACCTTGGAGGTAATAATATCTCGGCAACTATCTCTAGATTTTATTTCGTTAATCAATTCGGCGAATAAGAGAACGGTGTGTCTAGCAACGTAGAAAATATTTCGAATCGTACGTTTCCGCGGAGCTTGCGAGCGCAAAAGTTCTAGCGTATAATTTTTGTATAATTATTTTAAGAGAAACGGAGATGGCATCGTGCGATTCCTTAATTATACGAGCACGAGGAATTAAATTGATTCGCGAGCGAAATGCATCGAGTAAATTGAATAGACCTCTTTCGCTGCATGGTCTATTTAACCGCGACTCATAGGTGCACCTATGTTCGTTCCAAAGTTCGCTCATCCGAGACCAGACCGAGCGAGAGAGCGAGCGAGAGGAAGAGAGAAATAGAGGGAGAATGTGAGGGATCGCGGCGAAGCATGAAAGAGAGGGATAAGAGGTGGAGAAAGAGAGGGAAATCGTAAAGAATATAGGAGAAGGAAAGGGAAGAAGCAAGGGAACGAGAAAGGAGAGAGAAGCGAATGACGTTGACCTCAAACGAGGCGCCTGCCAGTTGGACGGTGCAGGAAGGGAGGACGCGACGCCGCGCGCCGCGACGCTGACGCACCGTGTATATTTGGCTAAGGTCCGCCACGTCCGATCGTAGTAGTTTCTTTCCGTGCTAGGTAATCTCGAATGACTACTATCACGCAGACGAGCTATAAGATAGACCTAATCCTGTGACGTATTCTCCTGTCACTGTCGATGGGGGGGCCCCTAAAAGCCCCCATACCGTTTTAGTGCTTTGCACAATGTTGCTGGCTGCTACGTATTTAGACGCTTTTACCAGCATCCTAGTACACACTCTCATTGTACCACGGGAACATAATTGGACTGAGACGCATGCATTATTTATGTCGATACAATGGTATCGATATTGCTATGGAATTGTGGGTTCTCTCGGTACACTATCTTCTTCTTGTTCTTTCTTGAGACTGGATAGACACGTACACAACCACATTGTCTACTAAATTATCAAATTACGATTAACCTTTTGTCCGCGGAACGATACTCGCATGACAACCGTTATGGCTAGCTAAAATAATTAACAAATAAATTATTACTACAGTCAACGTAAGAATCGCATTGTTCAGAAATCAATCATTTTAATTTTAATAAAGGAATTAATGTTTCATCGAGCGTATACAATTAGTATTCTTGGGCGTATGCCATTCGCAGTCAGAGGGCTAAGTATTCTCATCAAAGGTATGCTTTCGTGTGAATTTGATTCTCATACCAAGACAACCCAGCGCTCCGCAGACTTGGCAATACCATGGCAGTTTGGCCAATTGGACTTGAGTGAGGCTAAGTATAATTCCCGAATTTGCTATTCTCATGACGTAGAGGTCATTAAAGTTGCAGACTTTTTGAAGCGCCGGTCCACGGATCCCGTGGGACACGAAAACCCGTAAGATGAGTGGTCCATCCTATTTCTTGTCTGTGCTACTATTCTCGCTATCGTCCCCGTCAGAACGACGGGAATGTTTTTAGGCCGAGCCTGTCGCAGCTTTCATTTTCTCATGGAATAATACTGAACCCGAATAACAGAATTCGTTCTTTATTGAGCAGGCATCCTTCGTTCGATATTTACGTGTGCAAACAAGAAAAGGGGAATATTCCGATATGGATCGTTTATGGGACTCGTTAAACATATTAAGAAACCGAAAGCACAGAATAATTTCAACACTAGAACCACGGAACCTGTCAAACTGACGGGGGGACTCCATATTTTCTACTTTACAATTATTAAGATTGCAAAGATGCATTTGTGGAAAATTATTCAATGATTTTATTTGTTTGATTGGATATGAAATATATCGATGCGAAATACATTCATTAAACAACTGATTAAAACACTTTTTCAGGGAATGCCTTACAAGTATTTGTAATAGATTGCACTCAAAGATTATTTAAATCTAATGTTAATCTAATGTCCGAGTACCTGAATACGTGCAACATGTCTTTAAAATCTTCTGTATGCTTGTGTTGAAAAATAGCCAAGTTCCTGTAGACTTTTGCTTGCCAGGTAATTTTTAAATTAATTTAATACGAATATTGGACATCGAACGAACGACATTTCTACAAACTGAACGAATTTATACAAGGTAACATAGAATATTTCTTCACAACCCTTCACAAAAATAAGTCGCTAAAAAACAAGTAGATTCAAGCAACCCTTTCTTTTAAAATATGTTTCTTCATTAAAGAAGTAGGAAAATGTATACGATTTTTGTTCTACACAAAATATGTCCTAAATAGTTTATTCTAAATCTTAGAGGTCACTGTTAATGCTTGGGGAACAACGTCTGTGCAGTGTACTGATTCTGGCAGAAATCACCAAATTGATTGCACAAGATCAAATTATTAAGGACGACACACTTTCATCAACTGGAATTTGAAGATAGTGGATATTAAAAATATTAAAAAGTTCAAATTATTGTAAGATCCGCAACATTGTACCGACGATCGTGCGTCATTCCTGAAGGGTTAATTAGTCTGTTAACGCAAAGTCCCCGCAGAATGTTCAAGAGTCTACATAGCGGGTGGTACATTCGTATTGAACCGTTCCAAAGTTTACGATCGCCTAAATCAGACGGCCTCTGGTCGAGAAGCAAGACAGCGAATTGTTTTGCGGTTGCCAGGGCCGCAATTCTAACGGATGGCGATTTTCTTCTGGTATCAGCGAATGAATCCGGGGGAGGGGGGGCGCGGTGAACAAAGTGAAGCGAATGTAAAACGCGGACGGAGGAAAAACGGTCGGCGAGAGAGAAAGAGAGAGAGAGAGAGATGTCTCGAGCCGAAACTTCAGCGTGGCTAGGCGAGCCGAAGAAGTCGAGGGGTTGGTGAGCAACGCGAGATCCGTTGTACGCAGAAGAAACACCGACCGTCGACTACCGGCGCGGCGCTACGAGAATTTATGGACGGGTCCCATTCGGCGCATCCGGCCGGTGTTGCCTTAGAAAAAGTCGGACCCGCACGAGAGGACTTCGGCATTACATTGTACTGGAGCCACGACTCGCCGATGCACCGAAAACAGATTTCCTTTTTCACCGTATGGAAATGAAGACGGCGGTGTCTCTCTCTCTCTCTCTCTCTCTCTCTCTCTCTCTCTCTCTCTCTCTCTCCCGGTTCTTTTCGTCGGCCGAATTTTATTCGATGTCTGGCTTACGTGCACGTCATATTTTCCCTCCCCGACCGATGTCCCGGTTCAACGTTTCAACGATTTTTCCTACTTTTTCCCTTAAACATCATCTGGCCCTCCCCCGTTCCTTTCATTTCCCGGAGACGTCGAGTGTTCTTCAAAGGACGAAACCGCTGCGCTGCCACCCCACCAACCACCCCCCACCACCCGACCCGTATATCGCGCGGAAATTCGTTCTGTCTCGTGTTTGGATAATATTTCAGATGAAAGTGGAAATTCGAAGATCATTCCGAGCGTACCGTAAATATCTGAGCAGAATATCATTTGCAGAGACACCGGAGAAATTGCTGGGACGCGCCGCGAAAGGAAAGCCCCGGCTCGATCGTTGAAAATCAAATTTTCAATCGACTTGCATGCAATCGACGTTTGTCATTCGTTTGTTTCGGTTCGGTTATACGGCCACACTCTTCAATTTTTCCGTATACATGCAAATAGAGGCGTTGTACGCGAACCAAGTTAACCGCATCGAGACGCGAATCTGCCGGGGAAAGAATTTCGAAGATAGGATGATAACACTCACCGTGAGAGGTCTGTGTCCGGTGTCACGTACGGCCGTAGCTTGCACAGTTCTTCTTCTACTCCAACTTTGTTGCCAATTCCTCTGATATTGCATACAGCATCCGTTCCAGATGCGTCGGGACGGAGATTGTAATCGACATCGATACCGTCGTCGTACATATCATCGACGTCCATTACTGCGCACACGAGAACAGATTTTTTCGGTCATTCAGTCAGCTCTCATCACAGTTCGGAAATCGTTGCTTCGTACTTACGAAGCTTATGAATACAAATATATCACAAATATATACTCGTAAAATCGACGGAATTTATTCACCAACACGAATATCTCAAAGCATAAAAATGATCTTTCGATTGCATTACACGTACACCATGTACGCGGCGAACCTGTTTAGACGGTGATTTACATATCGGTTTATATCAGGCGATTCCTTTGTTCGCCATGAAATTGCATAAAAGTAATACAGTGGTATAAATTCATCCATTCCCGAGCAAGCGACTACGCAAAATGCGCTTTTGATTGAATTCTGTTTTATCAGTAGAGGATCTTCACGCAAAATGATTGTAGGTTCAGAAACTAAATGACGGTGTTTTTTTTTAATAGAACAATACTATTAGATTTATCTAAAGACTTCTATTTCACCTCTTCGTGCCCGTTATAAAATAAAATATAAAATCCGCAGTCCATTTACTTAGCTTTGTCTACTTTTCACATTTCTGTCTGGTAATGAACAAGCACAGTTAAATATCTAGGAATATCTAGTGTGGAAGATACAGATGACAAGTTGGTAAGGTTTCGGAGAACAATCAGAAAATAAACGAAAGGCTGATTATTTATTCGAATTCTGACCCGGTCGGTCGAACAGACGACAATGTTTGGTGAAAATACAACTGGTTATAAACGACTCTAGATCAAAGGCTCGGATTAATATCATCCCGTCCGAGTTTAGCCGGTTTATTGCAGCACCGATCGCGTTCCCTTCTGTTACAGCTCCGCGAATTTCCCTGCATCCAAAGCATCGTGCTCAAAAGAAGGCTCCGAGCGTAACTAGCGTAACCAGCGTAACCGTAACGACTCGTGACAAGAGTAAGAAGGAGTCTCAAAGGAGAAGGTACCAGGGATAACCGGAGGTTTTAAACGAAGCGGTTCCTCCTAAGTCTGCCTACAGCCGTCGACGCCGTCTCTCGCCTAGACTTCTTCTATTTTCCTCGACGGCTCTCATATCGCGGCCAACGCGAATTTCCCTCTACTCGTCCCCCTTCTGCCCGCTTTGTCCGCGCGTTCTACCGGTCGACGCGGGCGGAAAAACGCGTCGGATTTTATACGAGGTAGGAAACTTATATCGCCCAGGAAACTAGGAGAAAAAGAAAGGAGAGAAAAAGGAGGTAGGAAGAAGACGAAGAAGAAGAAGAAGAACCAGAGAGAAAAGAATAAGCGACACTCGCTTCGCTCGTACACCTAACCTACCGGAAAACGCGAGAGCGCCCGGAGAGCCTCGCTAACGGAATAATTATTTCCCTCGGGTTTATCGCCGCGTCCTACCACGCCAGAGACCGATACCAATAAGAATCACTTTAATTCACCGGGAGGTCTAATTTCATTCCGTTTCGACGCAGCGAAAGTGAATCCGCCCCTGCACCCTCCACCCTCTTCCCGAGACGCCATGAAAATTATCTTCGTCGCGCCGGCGTAACGATAATTTATAAAAAAAAAAGGTTCACGAGGACTAGAAACGGCCTCCCTCGAGACATTTTTCTCAGCATTCTTAGCCGGCATTTGTCGAGGGGGTGGGAACAGGAGAAGAGGGGAAGGGCGAGAGAAAGAGAAGCTGAAGAAGAAGCGAATGCCGGCCACTCCTGCGACGCGTGAGCCACGAAAGCGAGTGAAAAAGGGAGAGAAAGAGAAACGCGGCCGTGTGTACAAAGAAGAGACAACGAGATAGGAGAGCGAGGTAGTGAGAGAGAGAGAGAGAGCGCAGAGAAAGAAAGCAACATATCGATCTCGTGAGGAGACTTCCGTCTGTCCGATTCTAGTCTCTTTTATCGTGACGCTCGATCGGATCGACCGTTCCGCTGGCAAGCCCTTCTATCTGGAACAAGCGGCCACCCTCTCCTCGAGACCACCCTTTCTCGCCGACCGGCCTACCACAGCCCCCTCTATCGGCCTGCTGGCATCACGGTGTGCGTGGGTGGTAGGAGGCCGGATCCAGAAACTCATTTGAATCACGTGCAACGACGAGTCAAGTGCAGCCGTACTACGCGTTATGCCGTCGTATATACGCTACTACGTACTTACTAACGATTTCCTCTCTCTTTTTTCCCTCTTTTCCGTCCTACCTCCTTTCATCCCTACCCGGTCACCATTCTCATCTCTTTTTCTCTCTCTCCCTCGCTCACTCTCTTTCTATCTCATCGTGCTCGCATTTCTGGATATTTATTGATTTCGACGCCCGTAACCATGTCGCCGTGACACGTCCCGTGCCCACCTAGATCGTTGATTCTCTTTCTTCCCGCCCCCGTATCCACCTCCGTTTTAACCGGAGCCCCTGTTTTCCTCTCTCGGAGAAGCCGCCCCCTTCTCCGCCGTGACATGGCAAACGAACGCCTCGCGGATCCTGTATCCTCCGGGTCCTCGACATCCTTCTCCGCCGATGTTCTCGGGAAGAAGACAAAAAAGAAGAGAAATTTCTCTCTTTCCGGCTAAAGATCGTAATGGATACCAGGATTGGGCGGCAAACTGCGACGAGCGCGATTACGAGGGGTGCCGGTGCCACGGGGATGAAGATGGTGGAACAGAGGATGAGAAAAAGAGATAGATAGCAGGCGGGAGTGAGAAATGGAAGGAACGGAAGAAGAAAGATAGATAGATAAAGAAAGAGAGAGAGGGGAGAGTAGAGAGAGAGGAGGAGGAAAGGAGAAAGAGAAAGAGAGAGAGAGAGAGAGAGAGAGAGAGAGAGAGAGAGAGAGAGAGAGAGTGGAGAGAGCAGAGGGGCGTGGCAAGATGAATGATCGCAAGACGCGGGAGTATTGATCCCCGGGACTGTACTCTGACTGTTTCTCTCTTTCTCTCCATATCACCCTCTCTCTACCTCTCTCTCCTCTCTGTCTATCTCTCTTCGGCATATATACGCGTAAACCTCCCCTTTCCTCGTCCTCTTCCATCGTTCCTCCGTGGTCATTCTATCTCCCTTTCCTTCTCTTTCTCTCCCTGTCGGAGCTTCGCACCCCTGTACCGGGTGGCGCGCCGGTTGGGTTCAGGGTCATGCGTGCACCCCTTTCGCCCGTGTCGGTTCCTTCCTTCCTTCCTCCCGTTTTCGGAGGGAGAAAGCCTGCTCCCGTCGTCTGGATCGAAGTCGAAGAACCCGAGGAGAGAGGAGAGAGAGAGACGAGAGAGAGAGAGAGATGCTTCTCTCACCCTGATACACGCAAACGGTCGCCGACCAGTTCCTCCGCTGCGACTCGCAAAGGATCAACGACATTTTCGCCGGCCGGCCGACCTACCCCCCGTCGCCACGTTACCACGCTCTAGCCGCGCAGAAGGGACACGATCCTGATCTTTTCGGCAAGGCACAACGAGCCTTCTTTCTCTTTTCTCTCTCTCTCTCAACTCGTCCTTTCTTTCCTCTTTTTTACGCTCTCGCTTCCTACCCCTCACCCTGCCGCCCCCTGACACAGCACGCGGCTTCGCTGATGTGGGAATGATTCCGATACAATTACAGCGATTCGAATCGAGTTCCATGCTCCCCGATGCGACGCGGAGACGCGCGACGACGAAAACCTGTATAATCCTACAGGCTGCTTCCGATCCGGTGGTGCAACCGGAAAACCGGCGAATCTGCGTGGAAAAGCAAGTCGAAAACGTGGAATACAATTCTGTTATCCGAGACTTGGTCCGAGAGAAATCGAGTTCGCAGAATCCGTACGCGTACCTGTCTGGCTGGCGTGTCTGATCATGACCTGCCGATTCTACTTCGTGTAAACATCGTTGCCTGGAAAACTGGAAACCTAACGGATTTTCGATTTTCTCGACACGGATGTCTCGTTCAAACAGATTTTATTCTACATTTTCTTTCCGCAGAATCATCTCCTACCTGGCTGAACATCGATACCGATTGTTGATCCAGTATTATCAGAACATTATGTCTCTGGGAATATTCCAATTGTGACGACGCAATTTAATTTGTACTGAATTTTTATTGTATTCAGTAGATAAAGGTATTAATCCTACAATACAAAATGCTGATGTAAAGTACACTAACAAATTTTTCCGAATGATCTGTTTATCCGTCGGATCCACAGCACACTATTCTTCACTCTCGCGAATACATCCGAATAATTGGATCTCGATCACTAAACTGTACGCACTTCACACTTAACGAAATCGTGACAGCAAACAAGTTAATCCGACCACGAACAAAATAATACTGCGATTCTAGCCGTTTGACGTGTGACGGTTAGGTTACGCTAGGCAGGTCAAACAGAAGAAAGAATTTGTTTACCTTGATTTCGTATCCTCAGCATTTGACCTGCCTAGTATAATCTAACCGTCACACGTTCATGCGAGTGAAACGACTAAAATCGAATTATTATTTTGTTCGTGGTCGGAGTAACTTCTTCTCGTTCACTGTCACGATTTCGTTAAGCGTGATGCGTACAGTTTAGTGATCGAGATCTAACTATTCGGATGTATGATCATTCTGAAAAATTTGTAAGTGTACTCTACATTAGTATTTTGTATTGTAGGATTAGTATTCGCATGTATAACATTGAATCCTGTACAAAGCGTTATGAAAGATAAAAAAATTATTTATCATCGCTTGCATCATCAAGATTGGCATCTTGAATGTATCGGTGCATGTCGACGTATTGGCGATATCAGGTCCATGTGTTTAATTCTAAAAGTTGCAAACAAATGATCTATCTATCACAGTAACAGAAGATCAGTATGTATTTTTACTGTTTTTCCAGAACCGAAGATATTTGCGTAGAATTTAGCTTCCCGAGAGAAAAATGTTATCAAAATTTTGAAAAATGGCTGTCCGCGTATTCCGTACGCGACAATGTTCGTGGCCCGCAAAATTAACGGCAGTAATTTCGATCGCGGAGTCAGGAATGGAATGATTCGATCCCGTTTCGAGCCAGTGACATCAATGATTCTTGATGGAGAGGCTTGAATTGGCGAGGTGCTCCCCGGTAGGATAGGATCAGAAATATCGCGAAATCCTGGAATCGTCGCGCGGTCGATTAACACGAGCGCCGGGTTCCGCCGGTATTAATAACCGAAGCACGAGCGGTACGCTGGAAACGGGCACGACAGACGTGACAGTCCCGCGAAAAGTAATTACTACCCTCTTGTCCCGCGCTTAATACAACGGAACGGCCGTCTGAAATAACATTCCGCGTGCCGGTTGACACATCTGAAAAACTCACGGGGATTAAAACGTCGTTGTTTCACGGTCGTTACCGTCCCGGTCCTGTCTACGAAACTTCTGCAACACTTTGCAACGACGACTTCTAATTACTCGGCCGGGAGTGGCCGGGATACCGGGCTTGGCCCGAACCAAAACCAGAGGATAGGAACGTATGCAGATTCCTTCCCTCCTTTTTTTTCTCTGCAACGTTTCAAGTCCGGTTACGTGAACGCGATTAATCGTTAAGCATCGGAAATTAACACAGGGTGTATGCACGCGATCGGGCCGAGCCGGGTCGGGTCCCGAAGGCTGTGCAACATATTTGATGTAATTAATAGCAATTTCTCTGTAGAGCGCGGGCCGAAGAGGCGTGTAATCATTGGCGGCGAGCGTGTCCACCTTCCGTTATAAGCAGAAACGCGATGGGAGCCGTGCACAACACTGTATCGTAATAACAGGTGGTACGACGCAACTGACGTAATAATAGGCTAACGAGCCCAAGCAATCGGAAAGGGAAAGCTTCCTCGTTAGAAAATTTCCACAGAGCGTCGGTGTTTGTTTTGACGGGACGTCTAACCGCGACGCTTGCCGCGAACGGACGCCAACCTCGATGGGTCAGTGCTTTATACCCGCCTCGATCGATTCCGAGCGAATGGAAATTATCGGGGCTCGGGCATCCAGAACAACGACTGGAGTCGACGTGCCTGCCGACTATGTACCGTGGAAGGTAAACGACGAGCTTCGGCCGCTTATGATTTATAATTCATGCGCCGTGTAAAGTGAGCTCTGATAGGGCGCAGGGGCCCCGGCCGGCCCGCGCTCTACTCAAAGACATCAACGACGAGCATCTATCGCCGGCGCTATGTACACGGGAAAAAGTTTATTAAGTGAGTTACTCGACGAATTACTCGTATTTCGATTCGTTATTAACCCTTTCGACTACCACCGCGATTATGGCCGGCAGTTACAAGTCGCTCGATGCTACTGGCGCCGGGTATAGCAGCAACTACCGTGCGAAGATCGTAAGTTGTCGAAAACCTACGCACAGTACCTGTTAATGTATTGTTGTAAACAATCTAGAGCAGACGATGATGTAAACTGTATTATGAGGTGGCAATACTGCCACTCATAACTCGGTGTATACTGAGGTGGCAATGCCAAACACTATTATCTATAGCACATTCAATAAAAGTTTTATATGTTAAGTCTCGTCCGGATTGACAAACAATTGTCTGTAGACTGCCCACGGACAGTTTGTCAATCTGGATGGAGCTTCACTATGTTTAGCCTATGCATAAAAAATGTTTCACTTATAGTTTGTTAACACTTCGCATGGTTCAAGCATACAAGGTGAACAAGTTAAAAATTATCCTTGCAAATTAACTTTCAAAAGACTAAGGAGTTTATCTATAATTCTTGACTGAGGTGAATTCTATAATTGTTGAATATTTCTTGAATATCAATGTGTTGAACACATAGACGACGAATAGTCATTATTTTTAGATATCCTGAGTGATCCGTGTAACAAATATTTAATGTTTTGTGATTAGTGAATTTGAAAGCCTCCCTTTTAAGTGGACTAAAATTACTACTCAGTAAAAAAGCATTCATAGATATTTAAGATTGCAATTAAAATAAGTAGCGGCAAGAAAACGGGTGCATGTCTTCAAGACTCCACCTCGGCAATTAAATCATGTAGAATGACAGATAAGATTTTGTTTTCTTGTAAAATTGTTTATTGTCAGAGTATAAATCTTTTTAGGTCACATCAATTTCGTTAAGCGGAATGATCGGGCAGCGTATTATGGTTGTTCTCGTCGGCGCGGTTTTATAGAAGCCTTTCCGTGCTTCGATTGGTACAACACGTGTCTGCGTTGCGTTCTACCAATTGGGAAGACTGGAAGCTTTTCCGCACCTGTGACAGGGTGAACAACTGTCGTGATCGTTCGTGTACACGTGTATCTGTGAAATTGGTTACTCCGTAACAGTGTAATACACGGGTTTCGGTAATGTTACACGTACTGCAGTGCTTCTTAGCTAGTGAATTTAGTCGGCTTCCGTGTTATCCCAATTGAGCTAGAATGCAAAACTTGTTTTCGCCATCGAGATGTATCGTCGTCAATAATTCCTCTCCTAAAACCTTGATAAAAATCGATCCGTCCCCACAATCCCATACGTAATACGACCAAAATCTAATCGAACTACTGATACCATAATCGTGTCCAAAAATCCTAATGTAATAACCCATGGGTAAAACCTAATCTCGCGCAAGGTTAGATGAAACGATATCTTTTATTGTAGTTAATTATTACCTTCCAACGAACGTCAGGTAAAGACAAATTACTAGACCGCGAATTTTATGCATTTGTGACAAAAACGGGTTTCAGTGTAATTTAAAACATTTCCCGCATTTATATATTTTCTTCAGCTTATTAAGATTGCTGAAGGCGGAAAAGGAAGATCTATGCGTAGAGTTACTGTTTTCCTTGTAACTGATGCTAACAATTTTTTATTTTGCATGACGATCCGCAGTCTACAAATTACTATTCACAGACGAAGGAGAGAACGGTGGAATAATAACGGACTTGAGAGACGACACCCGACCGCTTTCGGATCGCTCGTTTCACTCGAAAAGTCTTTCTCCTTTCCAGCGCGACGATCCGTTTGCATTAATTAAATCGATTGAAGTTTAACTACCGTAGTTCGTTCACGGTGATATGCCGGTACGATGACGTCAACCGCGTCTATTTCCCACGATTCCCGATGCATATTCCCGATCGGGTAATCGAATTTCGCGGTGACGTCTACGCGGTACCCAGAATATTGGTCGAAAGATACACGGTGCGGCGCGCCCGGCTCTATTCGTAGATACCATTCGATGAATATTTATGTATGTCGCCGGTTTCGGAGAGAAACGGGGGCCCGCCACCGTATAAGACAGATGGGACAATGATACAAACCGTCGTATCGACGTAATTACATAACGGTCATTTTCCAGCGGCCGTTAAGATAACGCGGCTATTAACGGCCGCGCGTCACCGCGAAACAATTAACGCGAATTATTTCTGTCCCCTGGAAGAACGAGGGAGAGAACAAAAAAAAAAAAGAAAATTCATCGAAACGAAATCGCGATCGCGATAGCCGCTATCGTTCACCGCTTAAAAGCTGCCCCGGTAATGACGATAACAATACCCGTTCGAAATCTTTAATCGCATTTGCGAGGATGCCGACGTTACGCCCAGCGAACGTGGGGGGGGGGGGGACGATCCCAGATACGTGTGACGTACGTGTTGGACCACCTATGATAATTTATACGCGGTACCAGAATAACCGTCAGGTTTCCGTTTACGTCGCGGTGTAATTACGGCCTCGCAGATATAACGACGAGCCTGTTACTGTAAAATCAGAGCTCCGGCCAGGGGGAACACGGATAAACAATCAAAGTGACGAAAATGTATTACATTGTTTCTGGCCGAGTCACTCCACGATGCGTTGAACTCGGTTTAAATGGCACGGTTTCAATCGCGGATATCGAACTCAGCGTGCCTTCAATTTTGGAATCTTTCAAACATCCGGGCAATCTTTTTTATTCGTATATAGCACGACATGCTGAATTGTACGATTTATTTTTTTCTAAATACTCAATGAAAGCGCTAATTTAAACAGCCTCGAGACCAAGTTAAACATCCAAAAAAGAAAAATCAAAAGGGGATTCGTCAAACAGTAATTGAAAAGCAAAATGCTTTTTAAGCTCGATGTGTTGTGTTTCGAATTGAAAATGGATGTATACTCAATGTATATATTATACTCGAAAAGCTTCAATGCATTACAATATACTGGCAGCGACAATTGAGTAAATCCAGCAGTTCCTGTACGACAATCTAACGTGTAAGTCGGATCAACGATGCATTCGTTAACTTCAAACAAAAAGGGAGCACCGGTGAAAGGATTTTCGAGACCCTTTGAAATTTCATCTGCAACGGTTTCCCTCTCGTGCTCGACGAGACAGCAATTAGCTCGAATTTTTTCGCGAAACAAGTTTCCCATCATCGAGCCCTGTGACCACGAAAGATTTCACAGCGGCTCTGCTTCGCCCTTCTCGAAACTTTTTTTCGTCCAAGTTGTTCGCAGAAGCAAAAAGAAAAAACGAAAAGGGGTGACGGGAAGAAAAAAGCGAACGAAACGAGGGTGCGTTTTCCCGGGCAGCCTACACGCAATTAGGGGGTCGTGGAGGGAAATTCTTAGGTAAATCCTTCGATACAGGCTATCGTCGATTGATAAAAGGAGTCGGATGAGAGGTAGAAAAGCGCGAACCTCCGAGATAGATCAATAACAAACCATTACGGTCTCTCTCTCTCTCTCTCTCTCTCTCTCTCTCTCTCGCTCTTTCTTCCTCTCCTGCTCTCGGAGGCTTCAAAGAGGCCGAGGAGGAACTACTTCGTCGTGAATTCTTCAACGTTGAATCAATTCTTTGCTAATTACCGTTGTCTCGCGTGGGAAGAAAGGGAGAAGAGGAATAAAGAAAAGCTCGGCGACAAAGCAGACAGATCGATAACGGCAGGTCTTCACGGACCGTCCCGGTTTGCCGCGAAACAAAAGGAATCGACAGGTTTTTCCTTTCGCCACGCCTAATTTAAGCCCGCGAAATAATCCATTTTGTGCGGGCCGTGACTGATTGTTTCACCCCTTTCCGCCGCGTTTTACATCGATTCTTCCCTCCGTTTCGTCCTCCTGGCCCTTTTTTCTCTCTATTTCTCCCGCCCCCTACTCTCTTCTCGTCCACCCTCCCACGCCCCCTCTACCCCCACCCGTTTACTCTGGTCCCCGCAGGCGTTTCATTAGCCGCGACGAGAACATTTGTTTTTGTCGATGTTTCGCGGCAGCTTGCCGCTTTTTATTCCTCTTCCTCTTCTTCTCCGTGCCTCTTTTCGCTACTTTTCACGCATCTACCCTAACACGCTGGCCAGAGGAGGGTGACGAGGGGGTGGAGAGAGAGAGAGAGAAAAAACCGGCAACGACGCCGAGGAAGAGGCTTTGCATACTTATGCAATTAACTAGTCGAGCTCGACACTTGTTTGTCGACGTTCCGCTCGTGCGGGAGTACGCGTCCGCGGAGATTACGCAATCGGCGAGCGGCTCTGCAAAGTAAAGTTTCGTGTCGTGCCATTTTCCTGCGATACAATACGGGAATCGAAGCCGGGAATCGAGCAAACAGATTGCATTCAGACGGTAACGGGACTCGGATAATTTTTCAATGGCTCGAGGATAACGCGTGTAACACCGTCGTGTTGTTTAAAATTGTGTAACAGTGACGATAATCGCAGCCTGGAATTTCTGAAAAATTTCTCACCTCCTCGGTCGCACGGAGCAATCCGCCGATTTCTTCATGTATCCACGTGATCCCGGACGTTGTCACAATAAACATTTTCCCGGTTCGTATTCGGGCGAAGGTGCCGCACAATCACACATTTACTATCCGTAAACTATCACGGGATAGTCTCAAGTACCACAAGCATCCGAAAATACCTCGGGGTGCGTTGCCACTGGTCACGATCCCGGTATCAAAAATACGTTTCAATCATTCCGCCGCCATGAGTTTGGCCCGTGTTCCCGAGAATTTTCCCTGTTTAGTTCGCCCCGGAACGAACGCTTTTCCGCGTTACGAACGCCGGAAAATGGATACTGGCTGGCGAGATGGGTCCTTACGCCGGCATTTTACGACATCCTTCGAGCGAAACGGCCATGCGTGGCCGGCAAGATCCTCGCCACCTTTTTCGCGTTTTACGGTTGCATTACAATATCGTTCTCCTCCTCGAAACCGGCGGAACCGCAAATTTTCCAGCATTTTTCGAGCGTGTTACCTCGAATTTTCACACTGTCCTGCAGCTAGATTCTCCTAAGGGTAAAATCCACGTTCGAATCCTCCATCGTGCGGATTCCATCGTTTCCGACTTTTGCCACATCCGCGAAAGGCAGATTCTCGAAAGATTCGTGGACACGGGATGGACATTCGCGAGAACTGCACCCTCGTAGGCCTCGCAAGCCTCGTCGACACCGTCCAGCGCGAAGGGTCTTCCCACGTCCGATCAGCACGGCACTTTATCACTTATCCAACACCGTCCCTCGTGCAGCGCGTCAACGAACTCCCTCGAGCGAGAAAGGTCCGGCAAGGGCTCGCGGCCTCTGTAGAGGACGAGGATCCGAGGGACACAACCAGCGGCAGCATCCTTTGGTGCTGGCGTTCTCCACCGCCCCACAGGTGTAAGGAAAAAAGAAAAGCCGTAACGGGGAACGCCTCGGCAATGTCCGATCGTTCGGTCCTTCTGAACACGATCGCGACCCCCTTGTCAGGTTCCGGGGGGCACCGAATGAAAAGTTTTACGGGAGGAGCGCGACTGGTCGACTGATAAATCCGAATTTAGCGTGGCGGCCTCACGTACACGCCGGGCTCTCGCCGGCTCCGTCAAAGGCATGATTGGTCTGCGTGTCGGTGGCCCCCACCACCCCCACCACCGCCCCCCAGGGGCGGACAGCGAAGGCAGAGCGCCGTCGCCGTCTTTCGGGACGACGAGGGCGCCACCGCGCGGCACCGACGCCGACGCCCGCCGCCGATCGATAGTCGCCGACCGTCGACGACGAGGAGGACAACGACGCCGTCGAGCACGACGCGCCGCGGCGTGGTGTGGCGTAGAGCGGCGTGGCGCGGTCGGCCGATTCTCGCAAGCCGTTTTCATCGCGCCACGCTGCGACTCCGGTTTAGACGTTCGGCGTTTAGGTCTCGTGTTTCGTCGCGTACCTCTCACACACACACGCACACACACACACAAAAGCCTCCGGGGACAGGCGAAATGAGCGAATTTGTCCGTTCATTTGATCTTTGTACGGTTTTACATGCCGCCGAGGATCTTGTATGGCATCGTGGGTAAAGGATCTGCCGGCCGGGGGGAAAGGAGATGATTCTTCCCCGCCTATCCTCTTTCCCAGTCTCTTTGTCGCACTCTTCTGCCGAACGAGACTCGATGATCCTCCGTATAATATTCAAGACTACTTTTCCCCTCCTCTACACAACACCCACACCCCCGGGGGTACGCGGTTCGCTTTCTCGTTGCCTGCGAAATTACGATATCGCGGGAGCCGTAGTGTCTCCGGTAAGTGCAAACAAGTCGCGCGGGGTGTTCTCCGGTGGATCGATATTTATACTTTTACGACCACGCCTATGATAGTCGGTAACGGGGTCTAGGCGCACAGCTCGACTACTTGGTGGAAACGCGGCGGCTCTCTCTGTTTCTGTTAAGAGAGCGCGCCGGCCGGGTATATCTCGCGGGAGGGGTTGTGTCGCTGCTCGGGTACACGACTTTTCCGACCGGGTACCACGCAGAGTTCACGCGGACGGACCAGAGGCCGGCGGAGAGGCCGCTTCTTTCACGTACTCGCCGCCGGGCGCTACCGTATCGCGTGTAACGCGAACCGGATGGAGAGATAGGCAAGAAGAGAGAACCGTAGTAGAGTGAAAAAACAGCGGAGGAAGCAGACCGTACGGGACTAGGAGAGACGAGAGAAAGAACGGCCGAGAAAGAGGAAGGAAGCGAGTAGAACGGGTACGCGCGCGCCCGCGCGCCGCGGGTAGCAGGAAAAACAGATGTAGAGTAGCGCGAGACGGGAAAAAGACGAGCGACGCGAAAGAATGGGTTAGGGGAATAAGGAGAGGGACCCGACAGATAAGAAAAGTCATCACGGTCAGTGCGCGCGCCGAGTCAGACCACGCCACGCAGAGAGAGGCTACGCCACGCCGCGCCACGGCCACGCCATGCCGCGTCGCTCCGAGCAGAGCGGAGCAGAGCAGAGCGGAGCAGAGCCAGCCACCACCGTCATTCATTGATTGCATCGTGGCGTGCGGTCCGCCGTGGCGAACGTACGCTTTACGTCGCTAATGCGCACCGGATGAGAGGAGAAACGCTGAAGAAAGAGAGGAAACCGAGCGAAGGGAAAATCTACGGGAACCGGCGAAAACTACGGGAGGAAGGCACGCTTTTGTCGGGGATCCTGTACATTCGAGCGCTTTCTCCTTCTCTGTCTCACATTTTCTCTAACGTTCAGTGAAACCGAGCCCGGGGCCTCGGATCAACGGTTATCGCGAAGAATCCGAGGCGACCGCCCTGGCCTTTTAGGCTATCCAGAAATGAATGACAGGCATCATTTGGAACACTGTAATACGCCCCGTAATTAATATTCAGATTTACAGCTTTTGGCGAGGCGGGGGAAAGGTGGCTGGACTCTGGTATTCTCTCCCTAGCAAGGGTGAAGAAAGGTCATTCAAATATGGCAGTTTCAAACTGGAGCAACGTTGGGAATACAGTAAGAATCTTGAAACGTCTGTGTCATTGCAAGGAAAAGTTGCTTTTGGCAATTACCTCAACCCCTTCCCATGTAAAACGAGTCAGACCCGTAAAGCCCCGTCCAGACTGCCAGACACTTGTCTAGAGACACTGTCCGCGGACAAAATTATCTGTCAGCCTGGACGGGGCTTTATAAAGACTTCAAAAAAAAGATCTAGCAAATATGAATGTCATTCATCTGTTTTAAATCGCAATGAAATCTAACTTTTATGATGTTCAGAACTATTCGACCCCTTATTTATACATTTCATTCATTTCATAAGGAACTTAAATCGATAGGAAGTTGACCTTATTTATTGCTAGACTAAAATGGGTAGGCGCAATTTAAAGCAGTGGTCATAGTAAAAAGATTCAAGGACATCAGTGTATCAGCTTCAGTTCAATAACATAATTAAGAGAAGAAACAATTTTTCATTTGTCTCCTGTGTCTTGCAATCAATGCAAACATTTTATATTTTGCCTACAGATCCGCAGTCTATTTGTTACAGATGAACTTCCACAATATGGTAAAAATTCTGCTGTTAGCATAGAGTTGAACCGATAAACTTTTACCAGGAAAAATGTCCTCGAGCTGAAAATAACAGAAATATTGCAACCCGGGTGTACAGACTCTTGCAATAAACTATTATATTCTAGAATATACTAAACGGAACGGCTGGCTCTAATGACGCATTCATTGAGACGCGGTAACACGGTGCGGTAACCGCTTTCATTAGTTTTTGAGGCCGATTTTTTTTTCTTCTGTGTGGGAAAGCACCACAGATACGATCTTGAACGGAAAAATGAATGCGAACCCGAGATAAGTCATCACGGTCACCCAGCAGCGTAGCAACGTCACGGCACGCAGTCAGTCATTCATTGATTGTATCATAGAATAGTGAGCGTACGCCGCACAGTGCCGTAACACGACGTACACGTAAACTCGCGTGGCGTCATGAGCGGAAGAGAATTGCCGGAGAAGAAGAGAGGGCGGGGGGAGTAGGAGAGAACAGTGTATACCGAATACCCGGCATGCACCGAAGAGGAAATATCGCGAATCACTTTACAGAGAGCTTGATAGGGCATTGTGTTATTCCGTCTGCAAAAAAGTCCATTCAGAATTCGATTGGTCGCGCAGCAACGGTTCTTGTTTCCTTATTTATTAACCTTTTGTACGCGTTCACCGCAAACGGAATGGTAATGTCTCTCCGCGATTCGAGAAACCTGGATAAACGAGCACCAATCGAGGCAACAACGAGAAACGAATGGAAAATAAGTTTATAACAGTTTTCGTTCCATTTTGAAATACAAGAGCAAACCAATGTCTAATCTAATCTGACACCTTGTACGATGCGTTTGCTAACTTTTTAAATAGAACGTAGCTACTAGGAAACACACTGCCAGAGTAAATACGGTGCGCCGAGCGAGAGATATCGTGGAAGATTATTTTTCTATTCATAAATTTTTACTATTGCGAACCAGCAGAATTTAGATAGGCCTCGGACTGTTCGGAACCTTTGTGAACCATTGATAAATCAAAGACAGGAGTTAAAAACAATTGTTTCACTGTAAGGGAGCGCAAAGGGTACTCCCTTCGAATCCTAAAAACAAGTAAATTACGTGAAATTTCCTTAAACAGAAAAAGACACGATGCGAGACTTCGTATGCGAGATTTTAACGAAATTATCGTCATAAATTCGTGATCGTCTTTACAGGGTTCTTTAATCTGCGAAAAAATAGAACAGCATGAGAAAGAAGCAATTTAAATTTTTTACTAGGGAAATTTTTTATTAACGGCGGGGAAAAAATGCGAAAAAAGTGAATAGCCCATTAAATTTTTTACGGATGCAGCTAAAGAATAAAGATAATTTATCTACTAAGCCCTTATTCAAACCCCCGGGTACGCACACAACGTAGATAAAGTGTAAATAAACTCTTCTATAAAACTGTGCCCGAGGTAAAAATAAATAATTGGAAACTTTATCAGTCTGTAATTGTATCCTAACATACAAAAAGGAGTTCTATAAAATTTATTTAAAAGCCAATGTAGTACATAGAACGGAAATTAAAATTCCCGGCACCATTTCGACCCAGAGTGTTAAAATCGTTATTTAATTACTCAATTTGGAAAGTTTTTCGTTATATTGGCAAGTAGAGAAA
This sequence comes from Seladonia tumulorum, assembly GCA_913789895.3. Classification (NCBI taxonomy): domain Eukaryota; kingdom Metazoa; phylum Arthropoda; class Insecta; order Hymenoptera; family Halictidae; genus Seladonia; species Seladonia tumulorum. The sequence goes on from OU565272.1 coordinate 13,136,463, forward strand.
CACAAATGGATCTACAAAGATTCTCTGAAAAAAAAATCTGTTCAAAGAAATTAGATAAAGATGTCAGCATATTTTCTGAAAGCAATGACTGTCTGGATACTTATGGACGGGGGTGTACGTTGATCGAGCGGCCGGTTGACCGTTGAAGCGTCAGATGTGAATACGAAGGAGAGAGGCGAAGAAAGAAGAGGAGAGAAGTAGGTCTAATTAAGAGACGTAAGTTTATTAAACTCCGGTCTTAAAATAGCGGGCGACACACTGCCCAGGAATGTAAGGACAGTCCGGTTTTATTGTCGGTCGGGCTCTAAGATTAATTCGCGGGGACTTTTCTAGCGTTTGCCCGTCAGGAAGCGTTCGGTGTCGGAGATCGAAACGGCGAGTTTCAGGTGACCGATTCCGATGATCCAAAAACAGTATCCATTACCGGCGAAGTCGGACGGCCGCTTCGGTTATTCCGAAAAATTGGAGCAGGCGACGATCGATCCGACCCGGCCCGGCCCGGCAAAATATATTTCCCATCGATGTAACGGACAGGTCGGACAACTCGCGGTGGGGAAAAAAAGACTGAGTGGAAGCGTAAAAGTAAGACCGATCGATTACCGGCCGTGTCTGGATTTAGGTTAACCGAAGGGCCGCGAAACGTGGCCGGTACCGGAAAAGAAGCGAGTGAAGCTGTCCGCGATAAAAACGACTCCGCTGAACTCTGTACGGGATATTCGCGCGAGCCTTCTCTATTATTCAGACACACCAGGCGTACTAGTTCCCCTACGCGGAGTAGATGATATTTCTGAAAACCGGGTCAGAAATCCTCGATAGGTCGCCGCGGAGCGTTTCAATAAATAATTTTCTCCGTTCCCGACCGTAACCCGAGACCGTCGCCCAATTAACAGAGCTTAAAACGTTCTCTTTCGCGACTCTGCGTTCTCCCGCGGACGCACAGCTCCGTACACGGTGAGAAGAAGAGGAAAAAAAAAGATCGGATATTACTCAATTATTTCGTAAACCATTGCCGTGCGGTAATCGTGCGAGCGAACGCGTACGTACACGCGGTACCCGTTGATTTTCCAGCATCGAGTTAGACAGCTACTCCAAAAGATTAGGGAAAGAGAGAGAGACAGAGAAAGGAAGAGGGAGGAAGAGGGAGAGAGAGAGAGAGAGAGAGAGAGAGAGAGAGCAGACGATCACGAGGGTCAGGATTAAATATAACCACGGCTCGAGCTATTTATACAGATTAACTTGTTGGCGAGATAACGAAGGAGGAGATGGAGACAACGGCGCTAAATTGTCGCAACAATTGCGCGGGAACCAGCACATTCCAGGGACGAAATTTCTCGTGCCGCTTCGAGCTTTGACCTCGATCCCGTCTGCTCTGTCATCACTTGCCAGTGATTAATCACCAAGGAAAAAGCTTTACGAATACGCGAAATGACGTTCGACGCGTACGGGGTTGATCGAGTGTCTATTTGGTCAACTCTTGTCTTGCACGTCAGCGACGTATTTGCTTCGAATTAGCGAAGTTTCGTAACCCGTTAGCTGGTAAATTACAGTAATATGTACCATTGGGGCTACACCTTTTAGCAAATTAATCTTAAATAGTAGGGTTTCTGGAGCCGCTGATTCGAGCTATGAATCTACAATAGCTGTTGTAATAAGGCTGTGTCGTTGTTAAAATCTTACATTCCAGAACACAATCCTAGCAATATTTAATAGTTAAAACTTGTATTAAAAATCTGGTACAGGATTAAGCGAAACATAGGTACCCCAACGATTGATAATTACACAAACAAACTTATGACACTCTTCATTCTCACCATTAACAAATTAATATAATTATTTGAACCAACCCAAATTTGTTAATTGGAGAAACGTGTTTCTCTGTTCGGTTCGCATGAAATTGTTCAGCCGGTATCATATAAATAAAGCAAAGGGAGGAAGAAAATTTAAAAAACGGTACGTAGGCAACGTGTTAAATTTTTAATGTGGCACTTAAAGGAAGGTAGTGAATTACAAGACTTCCATGCATTTGCATTTTATAAGCTGAGTGCCTAAGACTGTCTTAAATTACTTGTGAACTGCTATGTTAAAAAATGTTTGAAACAAAATTGTAAAGGCCGTCTTTTTAACCTGCACACTTGATTCAGTGTTCAATAATCTTTCAAACGTGGTATACGATATTTGCAAAACTGAAGGTGATCGACCTTTTATCTCGATAAGAAAATAGACTGAAATTAATTATTGCATTGTAAGCCCTTTGGATACTATCAAATTTTTGTTCGAGACACGTTGTAGCAAGAGGTGTTGCTACATAAGTATAATTTTAATTACATTTGTTATGAAACGTGTTCATAATAATTTGACCACTCTCTATACGGGGGAACAGTGTCAAATTGACACAAGGAGCGGATGAGAGTTGAGGGTCCAAGGTGAAGCATTAAGCTCGAAAGGTGTTGGAGAAGAAAGGCATCCTAGACGGAGGAGTTCGGAAGCCATTACGAGTGGACCGTAAACATGGCATGTTTTCAGAACAGGCTTAGCAATTTTCTAGGAAACAGAACGTACGGTTTTGCGTCGGATTTCTTCTATTAGAGTCTAGAAGCGTGGATCCGATAGCGAGGGTTCCGAATGGGTGAGCGGTAATCAAGGATTACCCAACACGGTGGAATAATTTCATTATCGCCGAACGGTGGTGGCCAGGCAACTGCGTATGCCTGATGATACGATTCTTCCCGGGGGAACGCCGAGGCGTCTGGAATTTTATTTACACTCCGCACCCACATGTGGGATGCATATATACGAGCGACACACTGACGACACGTGCCTAAAAAAGAGGCGAAGAATGCTAGGCTCGCGTCCATTGAGAAGCTACTTTCCACATTTACACGCAGTGCCTAATCGGACGACCGGCTCCGAGAGAAGGAAACGAGACAAAAAGTTTTTTAAATAAAAGGATACTATCAACCAATGGTATCGACTTTTTGGATCACTTCCTCGATTTTCTCGGATCATCTTCTCGGGGTTAATAAATACCCGGATAATGATTTTTTTTAATGGTTTCATTGGTTTAACTTTGTTCCTCGCTGTATATTTAGTACTGAAAGTATTAACCGAAGCATTTCAAATGTTCCAATCGTCATTTTTACGAAAGCTCAGTAAATCTAGGATCGAGAAAGGAGGAAGGGGCTGTGAGAGAGTGAGAAAGAACGAAGAAGATGGAGAGAAGCGAGAGCGACGAGGAGAAAGGTGTTTCGATACATCCTTGGTCGTTATCTCCTCCTCCCCGAAGGCATCTGATAGCACGCCAGCTGTACGCGGTTCTACGTACGCGGCACCACCGGTACTTTCACGTTGCATTCATGACGGCCGTCCATTCTGCTCGACCGGATTTGATTAATGAGGAGCATCGAGCGGTTCTTTCAATAAACCTCGCGTTATCAGCACGCGTTATCGGCCACGATTCGGCCGGCTAGCGTCCCGTTCACCGATTCTGTTTCTCCGGCACGATCGCTCGATACCTCGGGTCGGCGTACGTGAGTCGCTGGTCCTTTCGTGGCTCGCGAAAGTCACGTATATAGTAATAATTATGCGACCCGGTATCGGTAACCATACACTAGAATGACGAAACTTTGAAACGCGTCGAAGAACGACGCGAACGTACGCCGGCGCGGCGCGGGAAACGCTGCGCCGAGTAAACTTCCGGTTCTCCGTTGAAGGCAAACGTATTCACCAAATTTGAATAAAAATCTCGTATAACGTAGAACTCTAAATAATATTAGATGCGTATTTTGTCGGCAGTCGTTATTTGTATTCAGAGAATCAAGATAGTCCCCAAAGATAGAGCCATATTGAAGCAATACCGGATATAAATGATGGTCGTTAAAAATAAAGATATTACATATAACTTTCGTTAGGATCGACCGAGGCAGCTTGAGCAACAACGGATCGTAAAAATAAGACGTAAAAATATTTATAAGTGTCTTACACTCTCAAAGCGAAGTAGAGACTTATCGAGAAAGATAATTATTGGTGTGAATGGAAGTATCGTTCAACACTTTCATGCATCGTTTGGAATAATCAAGTGGATGAGCCAGAGGGTGGAGAGGATGATGATTCAAGCAGACGCGTTTTGTAATAAACATTGATTGCACCGATGACTAATTCGCGGGGTAAGTATAGTAAAGCAGTGTGACAGCAAGATCGATTTACGACAAATGATTCAGTAGATTCTGAGAAATGATTATTTAATGATCAATCTCGTGACAATCCTTAACACCTTGAGCGTCATGCAAGATTAGGTTACGTATCACTTGTAAACCGCAGTATTTATCTTTAAAATGATATATCTTAATCTGTGTAAGATTTTATACACTTTTCTCGTGACAACTGTACATGAGAGACGCTGCATGGTAAGACTAAGAATCGTTATTTATTTAATTAAACCAAAAGACAACAAGTTATAAACAGCATGATCTTACTCTTAACTGGACACTTACTGGCACATTCACCCTATTCACTTATTACCGTAAGATTAATTTAGAGAATTTAGATCGATTCTAGTAGTTAGTCTCAACGTCTATAGTAGTTCAGGGTTAACACAACGAATTCATGGGGTGATCAATTGCAAGATCGAAGGAGGACGCGCCTCAACGTCCGTGCGTCGTTTTAAATGGTTCTCGACGATCATGTTAGCCAGTTTACGTGAGAGACAGGTAGAAACTGGAGATTCCAGTGGTGAAAGGGATCGAGGTTAGAAACGATACAGAAAATGAATGTCGCCGCCACCTCTCACGGATTTACAGGACTTGACGGTTTCAGTCAGATAAAGGCTGCCAGGCTGGCTGTATACCTTTGATCCGTATCCCTTTGAAGGGCGGCTGAATGGACGGAGGCGGGGTGGCACTTTAGTTTCACAGTGGTTGTCCCAGTGCCCTTGTATGCGCGGTAGAAAAATTAGCTAGATTGTTTTTTTCCTCTCGTTCCCTCTTGGTGTCTCGCCCCCGCAACCCCTACCGGCAGGCACTCTCCAGCCAAAAGCGAACCGGAGGGCCGCGTCGGTTTTCATCGAACGTTGGGCCAAGGCCGGAGTCGTCGGAGGAACGGAATAAATGGGGGAGGAGGAGGAGGAGGACGAGGAGGAGGAGAGTTTACACCGAGCTTTTCCGTTTCCGAGAGGTATATCCATCGATCCCTCTCGCGAACGAGTTTTCTAACCCAATCAAAACTTTTCCCGGCGTCCTGATAGACTCTCCTCAAAGGGTTATCCCGATATTTCCGCGATCGAGCAAGAAAACGTTGCGCGACCTCCGCGCGAAACCTCGCGGCGGAAACACACGCACACGGGCCCGAGAAAAGTCGGTGAACAAGAAAATCCTGTCCGCGAGCAGGCTCTCGGGCCTTCTACGTCCCGCGGAACATCCGAGCTACACGTTTAAGGGGAAAATCTCTCGGTCGTTACCGATACCTCGAAACAATGCCTGGGAACGGACACGCCGCGCGCCGCGACCAAAGAAGCGAAACACAGCGCAGCGCGAGAACGTCATCGAAGATGTCGCCGGAGAAGATGTCCTTCCCGGAGATGTCGGTCCACGTGATGGAACGCGGAAGCGACCGCGACCACGAACACCGTCGTTCTCGCGAACACCGTCGTTTTTCCCCGCGTTTCTACCATTTCCGACGATTTTCACGGTTGCTCGCGAACCGTACGGAAACGACCACGCGGATTCACGAACGGCAAAAAATGCGCGTTTTGCTTTGGTCGGTCGATCGCTTCCGGGGGAAATCGAATCTCGTAATTCGTTCTGATCGATAAATCCAAGGGGGAGAGAGGGGCTGGGGCAGACAGGTTTTTACACGGATTGTTACTGTCGGATCCGGAGATCGATCCACGGGACTGGGTCGTTTATCAAATTCATCGGTGATGCTCGTCGCGGGAAAACGTTTTTAATTAGCCGGGACTGCGCGAATCCGGGGGAAAAGGAACGCGACGAGAAACCGGGGAAAAGAAGGGAAAAGTTCGACTCGTTATCCGCTACGATAAGAGGCAGGGGTTCGAGGGGAGTCGGAGCCGATGGAGAAAGGAAATCGATACGGAGGAAGAGAGAGAGAGAGAGAGAGAGAGAGAGAGAGAGAGAGAAAGGTTGAAGATGAAAGTAAAGAGAGGGAGGGGAACGAGTAGAGAGAAGAAGCAGACACTCGTGCTCGTTTCTCCTTGCTCTTTAGTCACGGCCTCGTCTTTATGAATGGGTTCGCTCGTGGCTTACGAGAAATCGTACTATCTCTACTACCACTACTTTCTCGCTCCCTCTCTCTCTCTCTCTCTCTTTCTCTTTCTTCCTCTCTCTCCGCTCTCTTTCCCATCCTCTAACGGGGTGTCAGACACCGTCCTTCTCGGAGGGAGGGTTACTGCAAACCCTTACACAGAGCCAGCGACAATGGAAGGCGGCCTCGAATCGATCGTATTACCTCGCAACCGCCACCGCGTCCGGCGTCGTCGTCGTCACTGCCAGCGTCTTTCTCTCTTTTCCTCTCCCTCCCTCCCTCCCTCTCTCTCTCTCTCTCTCTCTCTCTCTCTCTCTCTCTCTCTATCTCTCTTCTTTCGCAAAGATTGTAACGGTTACGATACTCGGGGAACGGGGGAAAATATTGCAGGGAATCCGTCGCGATATCAAATCTCGATTCAGCGGTTTCGAAAATTTATCTTCATCCCCCGATTCCTGTCGCGCACGGGATACGCGAATCGGTCCGCGATGCAATCGACGGTGAGTGAAAAATTACGAATAGGGTACCCCGGGATGCCGAGGGAAAAAAAGGATCGTCCGGAGTCGTTCGAAACGGACTCAATCTGCTCGCGGGATTGCCGGTCCGTTTTTTCACGAATCCGGCGAGCCGGAATATCGCGCGGCACGAGCGGTGCGCGTTTCCTTCGACAGGGCGCGGCTGGTTCTCGATCGCGCTTCAGCATCGCTACGGGAAGACGCGAAGAAAGAAGACGGAGACGCTGTGCCGCACAGAGAGACAGAGAGAAAGAGAGAAAGAGAGAGAGAGAGAGGGAGAGGGGTCGAAGGCTGAAGAGCAGGGCGAGATGGTGGTGGTGCGTCGGGTGGAGCGATCGAGGCGAGGGCTGCTTTTATCATTCGTATCGTGGGCCTGTTCCGGATCTCCGAAGACTTTAAAGTCCTCCGGAGGTCTGTCCAGGTTTCTGTAACGTGGGCTGACGCGGCGGGGAAGGAGACAGAGTAACGTTCCCGCGAGCGCACGAACACGAAGCGGAATAAGAAGTCGAGGGGGGACGGCGAAGAGGAGGCTCCGCTGGTTGCGAGCGGAGACGAGGGAGGTCTCGACGGTATTCGAGGAATGTCATGTAATAATCGGGCCGCCATTCGAGCGTCCGTTTCGACGACAGGCGGCGCCACCGCTCGGCTCGGCTTGTCTTTTGACGCTGGCGTTGGGACGCCGGGGGTGAAACTTATAGGCTCGTTCCCCGAGCGCGAGCAATCCTCCGATAACGAACTCTCCGGGATGAATTGGGTTGAAAGCTTTACGGGATTGGATGATTTTGGAAATGCTCAGTGTTCCCTTAATCGCTGACGGTTGAGCAACGTTCTAACTTATTGGATCGGAAACGAAGGCAGCGTCGAAGCTTCGAGCTAGTGACTGCTCTACCGACGATTATCACTTGGGAAAGTATGTTTTAAAACGTTCCGATGGGGGGAAACCACCCCAGGCACTACTCGAACCACCGGCCAGTCCAGAAATTACAAAAAGTCAGCTCGGAGTACATGGCCCGACGGCCACAATGGACTAAACGTTTTCCAACCCCTTCGAAATTAGCTGAGACGACCGATTTACGACACCCTAACAACAAGTACCGTCACGCTCCCGGGAATCACAATAATAGCGCAAGGATCGTTAACGAGATGCAGCATCTTCGACTAAAGAGCATCAGGAGAGGATATTCCTGTCCCTCGGTGACCTTTGACTACGCTCTCTCGGTCGACGGAAGAGAACGAGAGGAAGAAAGAGTGAGAAAGAGATGGAAATGGGGGGGTACGTAGGGCACTTGAAGCAGAGACAGGTCGGTACCGACCGACATGAACCGACGCCGATCCTTCACCGCATCCGGTCTTGGGATTCGATTCACGCGAGCCGGAGAATGTGCTCTCGTAGCCTCGAATGCGAATTTAATAAAGAGAATAAATCATTTTAATGTAACGCGCCGGCACGTCGCTGCGAAACGAAGGGGTGACGAAGCCAAGGGGGTAGAGAAATTCAACGGCGCGGGGCGGTTAGCGTGGAGGGGGTTGGAGAACGGTAGGAAAAAAAACCGGTATTTTTGCGTCGAGCACGAAGGGGTGCATTTCGTTGCGATTATAAAAGCCGGGCAACCCCCGGTGTGTCTAGACGACGTGGCCTCCTATCAAAAACAGACCACCGAACTGAAAAGGCTGAAAGGGCAAGGAACTCCTCACAATGCCAAGAAATTAAAGTTTCTCTGTATATCCACCTATACTCGTACTATGCCTCTTCCTCTACCCTGTTCTCTGTCTCTCTCCCTTTCTTTTTTTCGATCCGTCTACGGCTCCTATCCTTTTGCTCCTCGCCCATCGTCGATGTCGCGCGCATCAGAGAAGAGGAGAAGAAGAAAGGAAAAACGAAGAGAGAGAAAAAGATCACTTTGCCGATAAACGCAAACAGAATGGGGAGCAACGTACGCGCCAGTTAAAGAGACAGGCTGCTGCACTTTTTTCTTCGCAGCGAATGTTTCGCAAGGACTCGCAGGACTCGTAACCTGTTGAAGTTCGATCGATCGACGACTGTGCGTCGATAATCCACGTGATGGTACTCCACTATTCGCGAGAACCCGTTGATCTTCACGTTACCGATACGAAAATTTCCTCGTCCTGTAGTGTATCTTCTAAATGAACAACTAAATGATCCTTTGCTCTCCATTGTCGTCCATGTTTAATCACTCCAAAATGGCAAATTATTTGGCCTGTCACCTCTCCTTCGGATAAAAAGGTACTCAGCGCCCCTCTGAAAATCTATCTGCTTTCCTTTTTCAACTGACATATCGAAAAATGCAGTGACAAATTTGCATTATTTTATATACTTTATATATCACATATACCGCCATCTAGAATTGTTCCAACGCCCACGAAAGTACTGTATTGGAGCAACCAAAAACTCCAAAGCATCTAAGATTGATTAAATGAGTGGTTTACGAATTTCTCTATGGTTCTAAAAAGAGTGGCTAAACTATTAAAAGTTTAGGAAACCCTATTATTGGAACCAAGGTAATTTGCCTACTGATGATATTCAGTCTGAGCCGCTAATGTTGAATAATTTTGTGCATATCTCATCTTTTCTAAGTCGTTAAGCTTTTTCCGTTCCTCGTTGTCGCAGACAATTCCTTCCGCGACGCGACGCGGCACACGCAAAGTACCAAATAAAGCGTATTTCCCTTTCTTTCGGCGCCTTAAGGACGCGGGCCCGTTGATATTAATAATCTCTCCTATCGAGGGTGAATAAATTACTTCCGCATCTGCATAGCCGTTCAGGATTGGAAAGTGATTAATTTTCGTTTTCCTCGAACGGCCAGAAATCGGCGTGGCAGATGCTTATCGGCGACCTCGCACAGGTTCCTTTTACGTGAGTAATCCTTTACGATTCATGGCTCGCGTATCCTATATGATGACGTGCAAAAGCAGCACGTGACGCACCGCTTCCTGATTCATACTTCCGACTCGACTCGGATCCGGCTCGACACGATCGTCGATTTAACGCGCGTCGAAGTTTTTTATGAGTCCCACGCCACACGATCTCGGCCAATCTCGCCCGATTTCCACCCTGTCCCGTATTCGCAGAGGGATCGTCCGTGTTCGTCGTACAGAGGAAAACCCGGGTATGATGCTCGTTTGAAAGTCGGCTACCGGAGCATCGCTCTCTTCGATCGACTCCGTTGGTCCGCTCGATGAAAGGAAGTTCGACGAAATTTTCAGAGTCCGACATATGGCCGCGGGAGCCACGGTAAACGATAGTAATCAGTCCCGATTATGCAAATTATTCGGTGACTGGCTGTGACGGCTAGCCGGGCCGGACGTTTCTAGGGTATCAATGAATCGTTCTTTTGATCCGCGCAACAATACCGAAGGTATTTACCGCTCGCCTCGCAATCCTTGACCGGCTACAAAGAAGCTCTGGCCTCGCGGGGACAATTTCAGCAGATCGAATTCGTTGTATTACGACACTGGTCGATTATAAACATCGCGCAACGAACGTGGAATTACCGATAGGCGGTGTGACGCATTGAATCGAGGGACTCGTCAGTTTCAATCAGAACGCGTCGCGCTTCTGCTATTAGCGAGCTGAACAAGGGGAGGCACGAATAACTTGAGAATAATTGGGGAAAGCATAAACACTACATTTTACGATTAAAATCCGTGTATAGAACCGTAATATTAACACACACTTGATTAAAGGATTGAGATTATCGTCGAGGAGCATGAACTGGATTCGATAACACCATTACTATCGTTCCACTCTGTGTCCAGGAGTATTTAGTCTACATTTAGTCCTACAAATCGTAAATATGTACCGTTTCTTTCGTTCAGGATTGGAATCCACGAAAAATTGTTGAAGAAACTATTTCAATACGACACACGGTGATCCTCTTGTTTTTAATAAGAAATAAACATGTTGCACGAATGACTTTGTAAAATTGACGCTCACGAATGTATCAAGTTACGTTTTAATCTTTAATGTATTTTGATCAACTCTTCTGACAACAATGTAAACAAATCAAATCGGTAATTCTTCTGACAAAGATGGTACAGTTGAATAATAATGAATCAGAATCTGTTAAACTTTGTCAGGGTTGAAAATGAAAGAAAAATTGCATCGGGATTCGTCGCAGTGTTTATTTTATTACTCCATAGTCCAATCGTTATACAAAATCATACTGCATGTGTTTTAGCTTTTAATACGAGGGTATGAAAAAAAAGTGAAATCTGACTAAAATCGTAAGCCAAATGAAACTGACGAGTAGGAATATAGTATCGTGATCTATACGATTTAAATCGCGTGCCATTGCTTCGAGAATCAAAGGGCCAGAGACCGAACGTTTTTCTATCTGGCCATGGTGGGAAATATAAGCGAACCAAGCTGATAAACGACCTCTGGAATGTTAGATAAAACCGACTAGCGCCAACTACGAGTTAGTTAGCAGCAACAGTTGGTGTGGGTGTTTGTATGCTGTGGATCAAGAAAGAAAGGCGGATGTCCTACATCGGTAAAACAGTGACTTTGTCAGTCCCTCGGGATCCACCGTGAACGGATAGCAAGCATTCTACGTATTTTCTTTTCTACGACCTTAAAATCTATCTTTAATAAACAGCTGATAAAACGATCAATTATCGAAACGTGCGTAACATGCGACACTCATTACACTTTACTATCTCAGTCCTCGATTAAGATGACACGTACTGCGTAACAGAGTTTTGTCTGAAAACACTTTCTGCTCCTTAATTTCTTTATTTACTCAAGTAGGTATTATCATCATGTATAAATCTTTTTCAGCGACAAACGAAATTTATAATTGAATTGATTTGGCATCGTAGGTTCCCGCCATTTTCAAAATGACCATTCGTCTAAAAATTGATCAAGTATGACATAAACGAATCTGGAGCACTATTTGAATTTCACATCGGCAGTGTCATTCTTGCAAACTATCGTTTATTGCATCCCCATCCTGAATAAAAGGTTTTACGTTACCCACGACCAATAATTTCGTATGCACCGATCCAGTAAGAATGTTCAAAAGTTTTCGTACGAATCTGTGTCGACACTCATAATCTGCTTCCGTTTTGTGTACGACAGATGGCACTAGTAAATAAATGGAAGTCGAAGGATCAGTAACCCCGATGGGGGAATAACCGCGCATTAACTCTTTGTTTACTTGAACCCTCCGGAATACTTTCACTGTACCCGATTTGATCGATTTTACGTTTCTGCGTGTAATTTGCATACACGCCGTTTAGGTTAGGATCCGAATGGAACGGTCTAATCCTAGCAAACCGATCTTTTCAACAAAATAATCCAGTCGTTAGAAGTTTGAAATAGCAACAATACTAGATACAATACTCAATTGCGAAAGCTGGCAATATTAGTTGAATCGATTGTGTGCCTCGTGTGCTCGTATCGATATATACAGTTAGGAACAGAAGTATTGGCACACCTTTTAATTATAAAAACGCAAATTAAGGAAAAAGCATGATACATATTAGGTTAATCTTTCGTATTAGTCGTAACTACTGGATACATCATTTCAGAATATTACAACAAACTTTATATTGATTGATTACAAAAGAAAAAAGAACAATAAAGTATACATTAAAAGCAGTTTTCACGGAAACAAAAGTATTGGCACACATAAGTTTATAGTATATTATTATTTATTTTGTACAGCTATTCCCTTAATGTTTATAGCCTATTTTGATCTATCTGGCATGAAATGCGCTAATTTTTCTGTGCTTATTCTATTCCATTCCATTTTGTTTTGTAATTAATAAAAAAACTGAATAAAAAAACTCAATCTAATATCGTGCCTTTTCTTTCATTCATATGCGTTTGCACAAACGAAAGTCAGATGTACCAATACTTTTGTTCCTAACTGTACGTTGACAGGACCGAATCTCTTTTACGTTAGCAAGATAATACGTTGGTGAACAGTGACCGCGTGCCGTCGGTCATGTATCGAAAAAACTGCGCGAATGCGTAGACGAAATTCGCGAGGAACGACGGGGAAAGAGAAACAATGCGTGAAGACGCAAAAGCGACCGCGTGCCCTTTTTCTGTTTTCTTCTCTTTTTTCAGGTTGCGGTCGAGGTAAACACAGCACGGCACGTTTCGTGGCGCCCCCTAACTGATAAAACGCCATCGAAGCACTCTCGTGTCTCTCGCTCGCGCGTGTGAGAATCACGGCATGACATACGGCTCGCAGTCAAAACGAAACGTGACACCCGCTGAAAGGTGTCGGAACTACGCTGTCAGGGATAGTCATTGGAGTCGATATGCCGATATAACCTCAAAAGTAGACGAGATAAGACTTATTTAAAGGAGCGTGAGTTTACGACCACGCCACCGCCACGCACGCCAGACACTGGCATGCTTCGATGGTGGGGCCACCGTGCCGAACGACCGACCCCTTCCGCGAACGTTTAGAAACCACCAAAAATGTATTTCCATTGTCAGTACTCACCATCGTCTGAGTTGACCAGGTCTTTGTGGATGTCGGACATATCTGAAACCCACAAACACCACGGGTTAGCTGAAAATCCCTCGTGTTTTTGAGCAGCCTCGTTCGATCCACAGGCACTCACTCACCCGCCATGTTGTAACAAACTGCAACGCGCCCCGTGGCCACGCGTTTAACTTTTCTGTATCGAGAGATCGTTTCCTTAACACTTTCCGTCGTGATATCGATATTGCCAATTTTAATTCTCGTTTCAACGGCTCTTTGTAACAGGAGCACTGGAATTGACCGTTGCGCGAATGCGTCTGTATCTAATTAACGCGCTAAATTGCAATTAGGTAAGAATAACTACCGCAGACGATTAAATCGCCTGGAGGCTTCCTACAACGACGAAATGTTCAGTCGAGAGATTTAAAATTGCATATACGATAGTACAGTTTTCAGCCTTCGGATTTATTTCTTCAAATTTCGAACTGCTCTTGCGTGATTCCGAAATTGATAATGATTACAGTTTTTGTCTATTTTGTTGTGATTAACGTTTTTTGGAACGAGAGTACAGAAAAATATAGAGCTACATGTGATTTATACATTTAATACATAAATAGTATCCTAACATTTAGGATAGGTTGTTATGAATCAAAATCAACAAAGTTCTTAGAAAGGTTTTGCAAAGTTATACATATAATAGCATTTTATGTCTTCACAAGAATTGAATAGGAGCTTATATGCATATATAGTATATATAGTACTATATACAGTATATATAGCATTATACATAGAACTATATAGTATAGTATATATGTATACATATATATATATTTTTTTTTTATGTATATATGTTCCCATAATTATGAAAGTGGTCTAAGTCATAAAAAAAAAATTACATTGAATAAATTTAGTTTAAAATCATGTCGTGTGAAATAAGTGATAAATTCATTTTTTTTTTTAATTTTGACTTGGACCACTTTCATAATTATGGGCACACACATATATATATATATATATATATATATTGTATATTCTCTTTTTTTTAAGTATACTACAAGATATCAGTATTTTGCAGTTCCCTAAAAGATAAATCTTATTTTATAGCGCAAATTTAATTACTTGCTTGTCAGTATTGACAAGTACAGTTAACAAGTAATGCAGACTTTCATAATTTAAGAGAGAAGAACCTCAAGTTCGTGGACAAAATATTTTCTACATATTTGTGAACCAGTCACAAATATTAAATGGAAATATACAACATACAGTGGTAGCAATTTAAATGTAAATTGCAAATATGTTTTCTCAATGTCTACAATGTAAAAAAAATATTTTAATTTCATTTTTATCATCTTACTTTTGATGTCTAATTAAATGCAAATCGTGTATAGGCAGAACTTAGTGAAAATAGATCGCACAGGCGACAGAAGTGCGACAACATTTCTCTGTGATGTGAACTCGTAATATGTTAATTTATATATTACATTTATATAGCCGAAAGTAACGTACTCAAGACACCTTATAAACGTGATGCATTTAAATGTAACTGTACTTTCTGTGACTGATGTGAAGTCCTCCTCTTGATTTAAAATACTGTATTGTAAGAAAACAAATGCACATAATAATATAATGATATCCAGTACACGATGCACCAGGTGTGTTGTTGCTGTGATTATCTTGCGACAGTTCCTGAGAATTGTGTAATATGAAAAAGATAGTGGAAGAGTATTAAAAAATGCTGGTATGCTAAAGTGGTGTCATGTATTATCAAGAGCTACTTCTTCAATTGTAGCTCTGCACATTGGACACTCTACAAGTTGAACGGAACACATTTGGCAAAACCCTCTGAAAGAATTTATGTTTATATTTGATGTCAAGTATACTACTAGGAAAAATAACATTTAAGTTGCATTTATAATCATACATATGTATAATTACCTGTGATTGCATGGTAATAATCTTACTGAAGCTCTTTGGTCAAAACACAATGTACACGAGTCTTCTCTAACACTAAGTTTTCTCAGTTGGTCTAAGTAAATATGTCTAGGAAGCACAACCTTATCCTCTGGTTTTAAAGAAGCATACTCATTGAATTTTTTAAATTCACGATCTGTAGGAGGATATTTGAATGGAACGTTTCCAAAATTAAAAAGACATTGTTGGAATGACATAAAACTGGCCGCAGCAAAAAAACCGGATCTAAAATATTTATAATACGCACCGTAATATCATTTATTTTTACGTTAAGAAATCTTTAATTAGAAAAAACTTGCATACCTTACTGTTTTGAAAACTTGAACACATGGTTTTAACGGTACGCCGTTTATAGAAAATACTATTTCTAATTTGTTCAAGTCTAATAGACAACCCAAAACGTCACCAGCTTTCCAAGATGGTCTTTCATGATGTTTTTCACTCTTCGCATTATACCAAATCAGTCTACGACAACCATCATAGGCCAAGGAAAATTCATCATCACCTATGCCATACCCCTCCTGAACGTACATTGAAAGTAAGTACTTTCTACATAGGTTTTATATATGTACATATGACTATAAAATCTTACATGATTTAAAAATGTGCTATCCTTTGTGGCCCAACCAATTTGCATTACTCCTGCAGTTATTAGAAGTGTTTCATAATACCAAGTGCCAGAATCTACTTGAAACGTACATCTTACGCTTTCAAATGAGTATGCATCGCATCGAGCCTAAAATTGCCATAATAGACAATAGTAACGAATTATAATACAAACAAAATTTTTCTGATAAAACATATATCTTGATTAAACTCACTTCTAAACCATTAGGCGATATCTTCAGGTACTCACTTACATCCTTTGTGTTTAACATAACATTAATGCCAGACACATCAACTGAATCATGAGAATATTTCCTACCTTCCATCAAAACTAAAATAATTTGATTATTTGCAAATATTGCTAATTATTTTTTATATTCTTTTATATTATCATATATAATAAAAGTTTATAAATACTTACATAAATTATCTAAACACCATTGTGCACAAAATCCTACTTGTCTGCGCACAGAATGCGTTTCTGTTATCCATTTTTCCAATTCTAAAAGTGGATTAGGTTTTTCTGCCATCAAACGTTTTTTAATGGTAACTTTATTTTCACCTATTAAAATATAAAATTCATTTTACTTAAAATAACTTAATATAAAAGTTTGCAGTATTGTAACAGTTATTACTCACTTGTCTGTGCAAATTTTTCCAAAGCAATTAATGAAAATAATACCACGTAAGGATCGATATCTTCCCTCTAAAATGATATGAAAATTTAAAATATACAAACAATTACAAAAGACATCTTATGATGTTATTGTGGAATAAAGTCTGTTTGACAAACTTACAAGAATTGAGACAAGATAGTCTAAGGTTACATCGGAGAGAATTGCAATACTGCTAGGACCAGCCAATTTTTCAGCTATACAACCCAGTACCACACAAATATTACGTTGTTGAGTTGCAGTGGTTTGTACATTTCCAAGTTTTTGATAGAATTGAAACATACGCGATAATCTTAGAACTGATTCCTAAAAGATTAAATTAATCTTCTTAGCAAGTCCAAATGTAAGAGATAATTAACAAAGATGGAATAAAAAAGTGTAAACATACCTTCGATGGTAATGGACAATCATCTAAGAGAAGAGTAATGACTGAAGGGCCTAATGGGTTATGCATTGGTATAACATTAACCATTGAATTAATTACTTGTATCCACCCATCTTCCTTATCAGCAATTATGTGTAGCTTTAACATTGCGGGTGGTGGTTCTTGCTCACTAGACAGACAGACATTGTACGACAGTAGTTGCACATATGAACATTTAGATAGATTAATTGTTAACTAATAATACTCACTTATCAACAAGAGAACCAATCACTGCTAATGTTTCAAGTACCAATTTGTCAATATTAGCAGAATTTGGAAAATTAAAAGCTGCAGATGTTACACTACCAGATGCAACTGTGCCTACATTTGATTCAGAAAATACAGTATTTTCAGCTTCCGCATGGTTCTGTCCATTAAATCCCTCATGTACTTCTGGTGTATCTTTACCCAAACAATTGCCCATTCCCACAATTTATAAGAATACTTTTAAAGGCTTTCTATCACATATATTTTCTAAGTGATATTCACACAATTAAATGACATGTGTATTATTAAATATTACACCCAATGTAATAAAAACCAATTTATATATAAAAACAATGATGCTATGTACACAAATTTACATTTACATGTATCTCCATAGACATCGAGTCTAAAAAGAAATATTAATTTTGGTTGCTGAACATATTAAAATTATACCACGCAAAATCATGCTTCCTCATCAGAAGTAATTAAAATTTTTATTTACATTCTTGTGATTTTGTTCACTACTTTTAAATACATGGGTAAATATGATTTAAACAAAAATATATAACATATAAAACTCAGTTTACAATTACAGTTGTTATTGGTTATAAGAACATAGCTGAAAAAGAACGAAAGTTTAGTAACAATTTTTTCAATAATTTTGTGGGTCATATATTTAATTGTTACATACTTGCTTGAAAACTGTCATTTGGTTATGTTTCCATAAAAGCCGAACCATTCCATTTAATTCTTTATATACCTTCACGAACCATATTCTTTGTACAACAGATTAGAAAATCGTAATCATATTACTCTTTTATCAGTCGAATACGGATTCTGACGTTTTCGCACACTTTGAATCGTATCCTTTAGGTTATGTTCTTCATAATCTTCAAAACAGTAATCTCAGCATAACAGGATACACGTACTATAGTATGCCACCTTTCACGTGAAGTGATCAATTCTAAATCATACATAAGATAAACCTTTATACGTCAGCATTCTTTCTATTTTACGTTTATTTAATCAATACCATAAATACTTGTTTAAAACATCACAGAGTTTCGTTTAGTTGATTTGTGTATTGAATCATATATTGAGTACATTTTATAATCAGAAATTCGATTAAAAAAATTTTAATCGAACTACAGTAATCTTACAACCACAGATAACAGTATTTAAAAAATTACTGATAAGAATAGCTTTGATACAAATTTCTTGCAAATACATTTTCCGAATGTTACAAATCTGTAAGACAAAATTTACGTACTCTGCAAGAATGTCATAAAAATAAAGTAAATGATAATATATATTTAAATAAAAAAATACATTTTCATTGATATCGTTTATTTTCTTCTAATCTGTTCTTACATGAAACAAATTGAAAATATTATGAATAATTTTATAGCAAAAATTTGTCGAAACTTAAAAACTGCATTTTTATGTGCGCGTAGCCTTAATGAAGATGTCGTCAATGCAGTCAATAGTTACAGAGAGGAAATGAGAGTGCTCACGCCCGGGGTTTTAGTGACCCCACTTTTTCTGCATCATCTTTTAGCTTGGAACAGAACCTGCATCATCTTTTAGCCCGGAACAGAACCTGCATCATCTTTTAGCATCAATCAGAATCCGTTTAATTTTTGTTTAGCCTGTGGCGCGAATCAGAACTATATTGCAACCAAACCTTTATGCGACATTACCACAGACGAGGTATAGGAATAGACCAATCACCCAATCACCGACGAGATATATCGTCGGTGCTCGGTTTTCATGATCCCAGTCACCGACGAGATATACTTAAAGCAGAGAGGATATGAGAGTGCTCACGCCCGGGGTTTCGGCGTTCCCGTTATAGTAGTGACATCTGCTCAGCCTTAGCATGGCACAGAACCTGGGCCGTCTTTTTCGGATCAGAACCCCGGCCGTCTTTTAGCAAGGAAAAGAACCTGGGCCGTCTTTTTCTGGATCAGAACCCCGGCCGTCTTTTGAAACCAGGGCCGTCTCTTGACGGTCTTGAAACCGAAAGCTCAATATTTTTTTTACCAGGATTAGAAGGTACAGCTTAATTGTTTTATATGAAATATGTAACTGTGTGTGACGTGTAAATCGTGTGTATAAAATCTCTAATTAATATAAATTAAGTATAATATTAATTGTAATGATACGTATTTCATTTTTTCCAATTTTATAGTTGCAAACTCTAGTTGTAAAAAATGATAAACCCGGAAAAATTCGAACAAAAATACAAATTTCATGTCGACGTTTTAAAAAGCGACCATACTGAATTTTAATTTAATAATGAGCTATTGTCATCAGCACTATCTTAAATTTTTTCATATATTTAGCTACTGTTATTATTAATTTAAAAAAATTTTCTTTCATGAATTTTCTAATTTTTTATTATTTATTAATTATTTTTTTCCACCTCGGCACCATAGGATTTTTACTAGATGACTTTAAAACATATTAGAACTATTTTTAAATAATTTTACTCGAAAACATTCTAGTTTACTCTTTATTTCACCATTCTACTAATTTTTTATGAACTGTATTGCAGCTCTGTTTAACTCCCTTTTACAACTCAATACCATAGTACCATCCATATTTGAAGAAGAACAATTTTTTGCAACTATCATTGAAAAAACAAAAGTCTTTCCACATTTCAGGTCTTTAGTGCGTTGGTGACGTAGCGTCCAGCACACCTACCTGTGGTCTGTGCCACATCTGGAGTTTTATGGTACGCTAACAATCGCTATTGAATCGCAAGCCAGCCCGTACAAGCAAACGAATTCTCAACTTCCAGAGGCCTGACTCTAAGGCTAAAAGGAGAGGCCACGACCTTCGGGTCACCGATTCTGTTGAAACTTTGCACACTTATAGATCTCGTTCTCCTGTTCACGAATATATATCATTATAGGGGCAGATACTCAATAGTTTTCGAGATATTGACAATTAAAGTTTCATTATTCCCTATATAATGCCACATTTTCTACAGGTTACAAGAATCGGAGTGGCGCGACGGTAGCGTGGCAACTTTTCAGCCGGACGATCAGGGTTCAAATCCTGCCGAGTAATGCATTTTTTAAATAATTTTATTATGTTTTATCATCGTCTATTTATATGATTAAATTCAGTAGATTAAATTTCACTCATAAAATGGCATTTTGAATTATAAATAACATGTATTTATTTACTAACAACAGGATTATTTAATATTATTATATATTAAATATAGATATTAAATTTTAATAAATGTTTATAAATGTCCTGTGTTAATTTTCCGGATTTCAAATAAGTTACTGTTAGGTTTGTGTGATGTGACATAAGTTCATCTACTTTTACTTGAACAAGTGCGATCTTTTCTGTATGGGCGCCTAGATTCAAGAATAGGGGTTAGTTTGCCGGCCGAAGAATGGTCTTCGTGCCAGAAATCTTTTCCAACGTCTTTGGGGCTGCCTCTGGCCGACACGCTCCAGCATTGACATCTCGGGGGTGTAGGGGGGAATAGTAAACGGTTCTGGGGTTCTGGTCGCAGAGGACACAATTTTCGGCACGACACGATTCGGAAAAGAATCTTGAGAGCCATCGCAGCCGAAGAGTGTAACATGACACTAAGTATCGGGTATATCGGTGTGAGACCAGAAGACCACTACTAATCCAATTACAAAACCTCTTTATTTTTCATTATTTTTTTATGGGACTTTTACCAATATATTCGTGGCATTTTTCTGATTAAAATGATACCAAATATGATATAATTCCGATGATATTTACTTGTGTAACGAGCGATAAAAGTTTTGAACACAGAAGAACAGCGTATGGGAAAGAAAGAGCCGCAGAGAGTCGCGGCCGCCGGCAGAGATCAAAGCTCGCGTGAGCGCAGGCCTTTAAATGAAAAATTTAACTTCTTTATTATTAATTATTTTTTTATGAGACTTTCACCAATATATTTGTGGCATTATTCTGATTAAAATGATATCAAACGCGATATAATTCGGATCACATTTACACTAATTTTCCGTTAATGTAATTGTTATGGGAAGCAACTTTCATCGATCATTACACAGGTAAATATTATCGGAATTATATCATATTTGGTATCATTTTAATCAGAAAAATTCCAGGAATATGTTGGTAAAAGTTTTATAAAAAATAATGAAAAATAAAGAAGTTTTGTAATTGGATTAGTAGTGGTCTTCTAGTCTCACACCGATATAGCCGACAATGTTGTATCGCCTTTCTCCTAAGTGTCTGCCTGCGACGTGTCAATTGTTATTGAGTGGAGTACGGCTGGTCTATTTTCCCGTTTCTAGACCCGTCTCCAAGCCCGTAACGAACTCTTAGGGCTAAATAACTAAAAAATTACAGTGTTCCACTCGATCGTGACGCAGACCCAGACATGATGACTAGACAATTCTAAAAAAATATAATATTAAGTTCCCTACATTTCAATTTAAATAAGATAAGTTAATTTTTAAAGTAAGTTAAATTACAATCAAAGTAAATACTTTTATCTACACGTATAACTCTACACAATCAAAGTGTACATAAATTTTAACACAGCTTACAGCTGGAAAAAAATTATTCGAAGCGTTTGAATAGCAATACTGATAAAACCAGTAAATACAGATCAAATTATATCGTGTTTAGTGTAATTTTAATCAGAAAAACTCCACAAATAGGTTGGTGGAAGTCCTATAAAAAAATAATTAAAAATAAAGAAGTTTTGTAATTTGATTGGTAGTAGTTTCACAACCGATATACCTGTTCTCGCCTCGGATCGCCCGGCTGCCGTTTATTGCATCGCTGGGCGACCGAGGTGGCACGAGATTCTGGGCCTGGGTCGACGGGGCTCGAAGCCGCTTATTCGAACTAACGAAAAATATTCTAAATTTATTCGAAAGAATTAGTCGTAGCCTTCGAATAACAGTACAGATAAAAAATGAAAATTTAATTTGAAGCAAATATAAAAAAGTATTTTTATTCGTCGGATAAATTCTTACCTAATAAAATTATTTATTTGACACTCGTTCAATAAAGAGGGTTTTTTCGAACCTTCAAATAACAAAAATAAAGATAAAGTATTTTTTATTCGAATTTTTATTTAAATAATTTTTTATCCCAAATAATGCCCAACTCTGCGAGGGTCACTAGTAGTGTGAAAAATATACTTAATATTTTATTCAAAGAGTGTATCACGAACAAAGACTATGCACTTGGAACTGTTACAGAAATATGTAAGATCACTCTGTTGATGAAGTATCGAATAAGGTTTATAACCCGAGCGACTAGAATCCGCTTCTTTTGAAGAGTTTAGTGCACACGGTATTTCTACCCTTCCTTTAATTAGTTCGGAGGCAGGCCTCTGGAAGTTGTGAATGTATTCGCTTGTACGGTTTGGCTTGCGACTCAATAGCAATTGTTAGCATACCATAAAACTCTAGATGTGACACAGAACACAGGTAAAAGACTGAAATGTGGAAACAATGTCGTTTTCTCAATGATCGTCGCAAAAAATTGTTCTTCTTTAAATATGGATGATATTATAGTATTGAGTTGTAAAAGAGAGTTAAACAAAGCTGCATTGCAGCGCATAAAAAATTAGTAGAACAGTGAAATAAAGAGTAAACTAGAATGTTTTCGAGTAAAATTATTTAAAAATAGTTCTAATATGTTTTTAAATTCATCTAGTAAAAATCCTATGGTGCTGAGGTGGAAAAAATTTTTTAAATTAATAATAACAGTAGCTAAATATATGAAAAAACTTAAGATAGTGCTGATGACAATAGCTCATTATTAAATTAATATTCAGTATGGTCGCTTTTTAAAACGTCGACATGAAATTTGTATTTGTTCGAATTTTTCCGGGTTTATCATTTTTTACAACTAGAGTTTGCAACTATAAAATTGGAAAAAATGAAATACGTATCATTACAATTAATATTATACTTAATTTATATTAATTAGAGATTTTGTACACACGATTTACATGATGTCAGTTACATATTTCATATAAAACAATTAAGCTGTACGTTCTAATCCTGGTTAAAAAAATAATGAGCGTTCGGTTTCAAGACCGTCAAGAGACGGCCCTGGTTTTTGCTAAAAGACGGCCGGGGTTCTGATCCAGAAAAGACGGCCCAGGTTCTGTGTCATGCTAAAAGACGGCCGGGGTTCTGATCCAGAAAAGACGGCCCAGGTTCTGTGCCATGCTAAAAACGGCAAGGTCCAAAAAATGGGAACGCCGAAACCCCGGGCGTGAGCACTCTCATATCCTCTCTGCTTTAAGTATATCTCGTCGGTGACGGGGTTTTAGTGACCCCACTTTTTCTGCATCATCTTTTAGCCTGGAACAGAACCTGCATCATCTTTTAGCCTGGAACAGAACCTGCATCATCTTTTAGCACCAATCAGAATCCGTTTAATTTTTGTTTAGCCAGTGGCGCGAATCAGAACTATATTGCAACCAAACCCTTATGCGACATTACCATGCATTAGAAACTGCTTCGTGCGACATTTCCATAAACAAAAATCAGTTGAATTCTATGAAAAATGTGAAACAAGTAGTTTTTATTTTTTGATCTTGCCAAAGTAGTATGCATAAAAGAATTATACAAATGATTATGATTACAATGACTTGAAATCCAATATACAGGGTATTTCATTTATCTAAAAGAATTGAAATATCTCGTGAAAGACCACACCTGTAAAAAAAGTTTAGAAATAACTTGTTTGATACGAAGAGGGACATAATACGGTGTACGTTATTTTTTTGCAGGGTAGGTTGTGCGGAAAATTTTTAAGTCGATTTTAGTTTTTCAAATGCTACCCTATGTTTTCCTGTATTATGTCGACATTTATCAAGACAAATCCAATGACCTACGCCTACACTTCCTACGACCTGCACGTCCTGACTTTTTCTATTCTTCTCATGCTACTCAATTTAACGTTCGTAATGTTCAGAAACCTTGAAAAAAAAGGAGTTTATTTGGCAGATGTAAACAACATTGTCACGGACGCGTTGTCTAGTGGCGCGACGCGACGACGGCACGATAGCTGTTCACGAACGATAAGGCTAAAACAGACTAGTATATGAGAAAATAATTTTTTTATAGAAACAAATTTCTATACATTATAAAAATTTATTTGTTTAAACAATTGTTTTAACAATAAATTATTATTGAAATAATAATTCAAATAATGAATACAGAAACATTATAAAAATGTATTTATATAAAAATTGTTTAAATAATAAATAACAATAACTAACTACTTATAAATAATAAATATATGTATGTATAAGGTTGAACAGAATCGCGGTTCTTTTTACTGCCTTCCATACGAGATCGGAGATTCTCGCCGAGCGTCCCATTTGAAATACAATGTTGTACGGTGGTGCTGACAGCGAATCTCGAGAGCCTTCGCAGCCGAAGAGTGTAACATGACACTATCGGGTATATCGGTGTGAGACCAGAAGACCACTACTAATCCAATTACAAAACTTTTTTATTTTTCGTTATATTTTTATGGAACTTTTACCAACATATTCGTGGCATTATTCTGATTAAAATGATACCAAATATGATATAATTCCGATGATATTTACTTATTAACAAGCGATAAAAGGTTCGAACACAGAGAAGGACAGCGTATGGGAAACAAAGAGCCGTGGAGAGAAAGGTGAAAGATAAAAGATAAAAGATGAAAGATGAAATATGAAAGATGAAATATGATAGATAAAAGATAAAAGATGATAGATAAAAGATGAAAGATGATAGATAAAAGATAAAAGATGAAAGATGAAAGATGGTAGTGATGTGACACAGAATGGTAAGGGGGGAAAGATGAAAGATAAAAGATGAAAGATGAAAGATGAAAGATGTAAGATGATAAAAGATAAAAGATGATAGTGATGTGACACAGAATGGTAAGGGGGGAAAGATGAAAGATGAACGATGAAAGATAAAAGATAAAAGATAAAAGATGAAAGATGAAAGATGAAAGATGAAAGATGATAGATAAAAGATGAAAGATAAAAGATGATAGTGATGTGACACAGAAGGGAATGGCTCTTTTGCGCACAGACGATTGCGCACGACGGCATTGCACACGGTTCTTTTGGACACGGTATTATTGGACACACGGTTCTTTTGGACACAGCAACATTGGACACAGTGGGTTTTCGCTCACGCAAGGATTGCCCACATGGTTAAGACGCACTCGCTGAGTTACGCACATGTAAAATTGGACTCATGATAGATTGCAAAAAGTAAGCCCTAACCTCGAATTTACACAACCCCGCGCACAAACAACCTTCTACGGACGCAAAAAGTAAGCCCTAACCTCGAATTTACACAACCCCGAGCACAAAGCTTCTACGGACGCAAAAACCTTCTACGGACGCAAAAAGTAAGCCCTAACCACGAATTTACACCACCCCGACCTCGAAAAACCTTCTACGGACGCAAAAAGTAAGCCCTAACCTCTAATTTACACAACCCCGCGCACAAACAACCTTCTACGGACGCAAAAAGTAAGCCCTAACCTCGAATTTACACAACCCCGCGCACAAAGCTTCTACGGACGCAAAAACCTTCTACGGACGCAAAAAGTAAGCCCTAACCACGAATTTACACCACCCCGACCTCGAAAAACCTTCTACGGACGCAAAACGTAAGCCCTAACCTCTAATTTACACAACCCCGCGCACAAACAACCTTCTACGGACGCAAAAAGTAAGCCCTAACCACGAATTTACACCACCCCGACCTCGAAAAACCTTCTACGGAGGCAAACAGTAAGCCCTAACCTCTAATTTACACAACCCCGCGCACCAACAACCTTCTACGGACGCAAAAAGTAAGCCCTAACCACGAATTTACACCACCCCGACCTCGAAAAACCTTCTACGGACGCAAAAAGTAAGCCCTAACCTCTAATTTACACAACCCCCCGCACAAAGCTTCTACGGACGCAAAAAGTAAGCCCTAACCACGAATTTACACCACCCCAACCTCGAAAAACCTTCTACGGACGCAAAAAGTAAGCCCTAACCTCGAATTTACACAACCCCGAGCACAAAGCTTCTACGGACGCAAAAACCTTCTACGGACGCAAAAAGTAAGCCCTAACCTCTAATTTACACAACCCCGCGCACAAACAACCTTCTACGGACGCAAAAAGTAAGCCCTAACCTCGAATTTACACAACCCCGAGCACAAAGCTTCTACGGACGCAAAAACCTTCTACGGACGCAAAAAGTAAGCCCTAACCACGAATTTACACCACCCCGACCTCGAAAAACCTTCTACGGACGCAAAAAGTAAGCCCTAACCTCGAATTTACACAACCCCGAGCACAAAGCTTCTACGGACGCAAAAAGTAAGCCCTAACCTCTAATTTACACAACCCCGCGCACAAACAACCTTCTACGGACGCAAAAAGTAAGCCCTAACCTCGAATTTACACAACCCCGAGCACAAAGCTTCTACGGACGCAAAAACCTTCTACGGACGCAAAAAGTAAGCCCTAACCACGAATTTACACCACCCCGACCTCGAAAAACCTTCTACGGACGCAAAAAGTAAGCCCTAACCTCGAATTTACACAACCCCGAGCACAAAGCTTCTACGGACGCAAAAACCTTCTACGGACGCAAAAAGTAAGCCCTAACCACGAATTTACACCACCCCGACCTCGAAAAACCTTCTACGGACGCAAAAAGTAAGCCCTAACCTCGAATTTACACAACCCCGAGCACAAAGCTTCTACGGACGCAAAAACCTTCTACGGACGCAAAAAGTAAGCCCTAACCACGAATTTACACCACCCCGACCTCGAAAAACCTTCTACGGACGCAAAAAGTAAGCCCTAACCTCGAATTTACACAACCCCGAGCACAAAGCTTCTACGGACGCAAAAACCTTCTACGGACGCAAAAAGTAAGCCCTAACCACGAATTTACACCACCCCGACCTCGAAAAACCTTCTACGGACGCAAAAAGTAAGCCCTAACCTCGAATTTACACAACCCCGAGCACAAAGCTTCTACGGACGCAAAAACCTTCTACGGACGCAAAAAGTAAGCCCTAACCACGAATTTACACCACCCCGACCTCGAAAAACCTTCTACTAACGCAAAAAGTAAGCCCTAACCTCGAATTTACACAACCCCGAGCACAAAGCTTCTACGGACGCAAAAACCTTCTACGGACGCAAAAAGTAAGCCCTAACCACGAATTTACACCACCCCGACCTCGAAAAACCTTCTACTAACGCAAAAAGTAAGCCCTAACCTCGAATTTACACAACCCCGAGCACAAAGCTTCTACGGACGCAAAAACCTTCTACGGACGCAAAAAGTAAGCCCTAACCACGAATTTACACCACCCCGACCTCGAAAAACCTTCTACGGACGCAAAAAGTAAGCCCTAACCTCGAATTTACACAACCCCGAGCACAAAGCTTCTACGGACGCAAAAACCTTCTACGGACGCAAAAAGTAAGCCCTAACCACGAATTTACACCACCCCGACCTCGAAAAACCTTCTACTAACGCAAAAAGTAAGCCCTAACCTCGAATTTACACAACCCCGAGCACAAAGCTTCTACGGACGCAAAAACCTTCTACGGACGCAAAAAGTAAGCCCTAACCACGAATTTACACCACCCCGACCTCGAAAAACCTTCTACGGACGCAAAAAGTAAGCCCTAACCTCGAATTTACACAACCCCGAGCACAAAGCTTCTACGGACGCAAAAACCTTCTACGGACGCAAAAAGTAAGCCCTAACCACGAATTTACACCACCCCGACCTCGAAAAACCTTCTACGGACGCAAAAAGTAAGCCCTAACCTCGAATTTACACAACCCCGAGCACAAAGCTTCTACGGACGCAAAAACCTTCTACGGACGCAAAAAGTAAGCCCTAACCACGAATTTACACCACCCCGACCTCGAAAAACCTTCTACGGACGCAAAAAGTAAGCCCTAACCTCGAATTTACACAACCCCGAGCACAAAGCTTCTACGGACGCAAAAACCTTCTACGGACGCAAAAAGTAAGCCCTAACCACGAATTTACACCACCCCGACCTCGAAAAACCTTCTACGGACGCAAAAAGTAAGCCCTAACCTCGAATTTACACAACCCCGAGCACAAAGCTTCTACGGACGCAAAAACCTTCTACGGACGCAAAAAGTAAGCCCTAACCACGAATTTACACCACCCCGACCTCGAAAAACCTTCTACGGACGCAAAAAGTAAGCCCTAACCTCGAATTTACACAACCCCGAGCACAAAGCTTCTACGGACGCAAAAACCTTCTACGGACGCAAAAAGTAAGCCCTAACCACGAATTTACACCACCCCGACCTCGAAAAACCTTCTACGGACGCAAAAAGTAAGCCCTAACCTCGAATTTACACAACCCCGAGCACAAAGCTTCTACGGACGCAAAAACCTTCTACGGACGCAAAAAGTAAGCCCTAACCACGAATTTACACCACCCCGACCTCGAAAAACCTTCTACGGACGCAAAAAGTAAGCCCTAACCTCGAATTTACACAACCCCGAGCACAAAGCTTCTACGGACGCAAAAAGTAAGCCCTAACCTCTAATTTACACAACCCCGCGCACAAACAACCTTCTACGGACGCAAAAAGTAAGCCCTAACCTCGAATTTACACAACCCCGAGCACAAAGCTTCTACGGACGCAAAAACCTTCTACGGACGCAAAAAGTAAGCCCTAACCACGAATTTACACCACCCCGACCTCGAAAAACCTTCTACGGACGCAAAAAGTAAGCCCTAACCTCGAATTTACACAACCCCGAGCACAAAGCTTCTACGGACGCAAAAACCTTCTACGGACGCAAAAAGTAAGCCCTAACCACGAATTTACACCACCCCGACCTCGAAAAACCTTCTACGGACGCAAAAAGTAAGCCCTAACCTCGAATTTACACAACCCCGAGCACAAAGCTTCTACGGACGCAAAAACCTTCTACGGACGCAAAAAGTAAGCCCTAACCACGAATTTACACCACCCCGACCTCGAAAAACCTTCTACGGACGCAAAAAGTAAGCCCTAACCTCGAATTTACACAACCCCGAGCACAAAGCTTCTACGGACGCAAAAACCTTCTACGGACGCAAAAAGTAAGCCCTAACCACGAATTTACACCACCCCGACCTCGAAAAACCTTCTACGGACGCAAAAAGTAAGCCCTAACCTCGAATTTACACAACCCCGAGCACAAAGCTTCTACGGACGCAAAAACCTTCTACGGACGCAAAAAGTAAGCCCTAACCACGAATTTACACCACCCCGACCTCGAAAAACCTTCTACTAACGCAAAAAGTAAGCCCTAACCTCGAATTTACACAACCCCGAGCACAAAGCTTCTACGGACGCAAAAACCTTCTACGGACGCAAAAAGTAAGCCCTAACCACGAATTTACACCACCCCGACCTCGAAAAACCTTCTACTAACGCAAAAAGTAAGCCCTAACCTCGAATTTACACAACCCCGAGCACAAAGCTTCTACGGACGCAAAAACCTTCTACGGACGCAAAAAGTAAGCCCTAACCACGAATTTACACCACCCCGACCTCGAAAAACCTTCTACGGACGCAAAAAGTAAGCCCTAACCTCGAATTTACACAACCCCGAGCACAAAGCTTCTACGGACGCAAAAACCTTCTACGGACGCAAAAAGTAAGCCCTAACCACGAATTTACACCACCCCGACCTCGAAAAACCTTCTACTAACGCAAAAAGTAAGCCCTAACCTCGAATTTACACAACCCCGAGCACAAAGCTTCTACGGACGCAAAAACCTTCTACGGACGCAAAAAGTAAGCCCTAACCACGAATTTACACCACCCCGACCTCGAAAAACCTTCTACGGACGCAAAAAGTAAGCCCTAACCTCGAATTTACACAACCCCGAGCACAAAGCTTCTACGGACGCAAAAACCTTCTACGGACGCAAAAAGTAAGCCCTAACCACGAATTTACACCACCCCGACCTCGAAAAACCTTCTACGGACGCAAAAAGTAAGCCCTAACCTCGAATTTACACAACCCCGAGCACAAAGCTTCTACGGACGCAAAAACCTTCTACGGACGCAAAAAGTAAGCCCTAACCACGAATTTACACCACCCCGACCTCGAAAAACCTTCTACGGACGCAAAAAGTAAGCCCTAACCTCGAATTTACACAACCCCGAGCACAAAGCTTCTACGGACGCAAAAACCTTCTACGGACGCAAAAAGTAAGCCCTAACCACGAATTTACACCACCCCGACCTCGAAAAACCTTCTACGGAAGCAAAAAGTAAGCCCTAACCTCGAATTTACACAACCCCGAGCACAAAGCTTCTACGGACGCAAAAACCTTCTACGGACGCAAAAAGTAAGCCCTAACCACGAATTTACACCACCCCGACCTCGAAAAACCTTCTACGGACGCAAAAACCTTCTACGGACGCAAAAAGTAAGCCCTAACCACGAATTTACACCACCCCGACCTCGAAAAACCTTCTACGGACGCAAAAAGTAAGCCCTAACCTCGAATTTACACAACCCCGAGCACAAAGCTTCTACGGACGCAAAAACCTTCTACGGACGCAAAAAGTAAGCCCTAACCACGAATTTACACCACCCCGACCTCGAAAAACCTTCTACGGACGCAAAAAGTAAGCCCTAACCTCGAATTTACACAACCCCGAGCACAAAGCTTCTACGGACGCAAAAAGTAAGCCCTAACCACGAATTTACACCACCCCGACCTCGAAAAACCTTCTACGGACGCAAAAAGTAAGCCCTAACCTCGAATTTACACAACCCCGAGCACAAAGCTTCTACGGACGCAAAAACCTTCTACGGACGCAAAAAGTAAGCCCTAACCACGAATTTACACCACCCCGACCTCGAAAAACCTTCTACGGACGCAAAAAGTAAGCCCTAACCTCGAATTTACACAACCCCGAGCACAAAGCTTCTACGGACGCAAAAACCTTCTACGGACGCAAAAAGTAAGCCCTAACCACGAATTTACACCACCCCGACCTCGAAAAACCTTCTACTAACGCAAAAAGTAAGCCCTAACCTCGAATTTACACAACCCCGAGCACAAAGCTTCTACGGACGCAAAAACCTTCTACGGACGCAAAAAGTAAGCCCTAACCACGAATTTACACCACCCCGACCTCGAAAAACCTTCTACGGACGCAAAAAGTAAGCCCTAACCTCGAATTTACACAACCCCGAGCACAAAGCTTCTACGGACGCAAAAACCTTCTACGGACGCAAAAAGTAAGCCCTAACCACGAATTTACACCACCCCGACCTCGAAAAACCTTCTACGGACGCAAAAAGTAAGCCCTAACCTCGAATTTACACAACCCCGAGCACAAAGCTTCTACGGACGCAAAAACCTTCTACGGACGCAAAAAGTAAGCCCTAACCACGAATTTACACCACCCCGACCTCGAAAAACCTTCTACGGACGCAAAAAGTAAGCCCTAACCTCGAATTTACACAACCCCGAGCACAAAGCTTCTACGGACGCAAAAACCTTCTACGGACGCAAAAAGTAAGCCCTAACCACGAATTTACACCACCCCGACCTCGAAAAACCTTCTACTAACGCAAAAAGTAAGCCCTAACCTCGAATTTACACAACCCCGAGCACAAAGCTTCTACGGACGCAAAAACCTTCTACGGACGCAAAAAGTAAGCCCTAACCACGAATTTACACCACCCCGACCTCGAAAAACCTTCTACGGACGCAAAAAGTAAGCCCTAACCTCGAATTTACACAACCCCGAGCACAAAGCTTCTACGGACGCAAAAACCTTCTACGGACGCAAAAAGTAAGCCCTAACCACGAATTTACACCACCCCGACCTCGAAAAACCTTCTACGGACGCAAAAAGTAAGCCCTAACCTCGAATTTACACAACCCCGAGCACAAAGCTTCTACGGACGCAAAAACCTTCTACGGACGCAAAAAGTAAGCCCTAACCACGAATTTACACCACCCCGACCTCGAAAAACCTTCTACGGACGCAAAAAGTAAGCCCTAACCTCGAATTTACACAACCCCGAGCACAAAGCTTCTACGGACGCAAAAACCTTCTACGGACGCAAAAAGTAAGCCCTAACCACGAATTTACACCACCCCGACCTCGAAAAACCTTCTACGGACGCAAAAAGTAAGCCCTAACCTCGAATTTACACAACCCCGAGCACAAAGCTTCTACGGACGCAAAAAGTAAGCCCTAACCACGAATTTACACCACCCCGACCTCGAAAAACCTTCTACGGACGCAAAAAGTAAGCCCTAACCTCGAATTTACACAACCCCGAGCACAAAGCTTCTACGGACGCAAAAACCTTCTACGGACGCAAAAAGTAAGCCCTAACCACGAATTTACACCACCCCGACCTCGAAAAACCTTCTACGGACGCAAAAAGTAAGCCCTAACCTCGAATTTACACAACCCCGAGCACAAAGCTTCTACGGACGCAAAAACCTTCTACGGACGCAAAAAGTAAGCCCTAACCACGAATTTACACCACCCCGACCTCGAAAAACCTTCTACGGACGCAAAAAGTAAGCCCTAACCTCGAATTTACACAACCCCGAGCACAAAGCTTCTACGGACGCAAAAACCTTCTACGGACGCAAAAAGTAAGCCCTAACCACGAATTTACACCACCCCGACCTCGAAAAACCTTCTACGGACGCAAAAAGTAAGCCCTAACCTCGAATTTACACAACCCGAGCACAAAGCTTCTACGGACGCAAAAACCTTCTACGGACGCAAAAAGTAAGCCCTAACCACGAATTTACACCACCCCGACCTCGAAAAACCTTCTACGGACGCAAAAAGTAAGCCCTAACCTCGAATTTACACAACCCCGAGCACAAAGCTTCTACGGACGCAAAAACCTTCTACGGACGCAAAAAGTAAGCCCTAACCACGAATTTACACCACCCCGACCTCGAAAAACCTTCTACGGACGCAAAAAGTAAGCCCTAACCTCGAATTTACACAACCCCGAGCACAAAGCTTCTACGGACGCAAAAACCTTCTACGGACGCAAAAAGTAAGCCCTAACCACGAATTTACACCACCCCGACCTCGAAAAACCTTCTACGGACGCAAAAAGTAAGCCCTAACCTCGAATTTACACAACCCCGAGCACAAAGCTTCTACGGACGCAAAAACCTTCTACGGACGCAAAAAGTAAGCCCTAACCACGAATTTACACCACCCCGACCTCGAAAAACCTTCTACGGACGCAAAAAGTAAGCCCTAACCTCGAATTTACACAACCCGAGCACAAAGCTTCTACGGACGCAAAAACCTTCTACGGACGCAAAAAGTAAGCCCTAACCACGAATTTACACCACCCCGACCTCGAAAAACCTTCTACGGACGCAAAAAGTAAGCCCTAACCTCGAATTTACACAACCCCGAGCACAAAGCTTCTACGGACGCAAAAACCTTCTACGGACGCAAAAAGTAAGCCCTAACCACGAATTTACACCACCCCGACCTCGAAAAACCTTCTACGGACGCAAAAAGTAAGCCCTAACCTCGAATTTACACAACCCCGAGCACAAAGCTTCTACGGACGCAAAAACCTTCTACGGACGCAAAAAGTAAGCCCTAACCACGAATTTACACCACCCCGACCTCGAAAAACCTTCTACGGACGCAAAAAGTAAGCCCTAACCTCGAATTTACACAACCCCGAGCACAAAGCTTCTACGGACGCAAAAACCTTCTACGGACGCAAAAAGTAAGCCCTAACCACGAATTTACACCACCCCGACCTCGAAAAACCTTCTACGGACGCAAAAAGTAAGCCCTAACCTCGAATTTACACAACCCCGAGCACAAAGCTTCTACGGACGCAAAAACCTTCTACGGACGCAAAAAGTAAGCCCTAACCACGAATTTACACCACCCCGACCTCGAAAAACCTTCTACGGACGCAAAAAGTAAGCCCTAACCTCGAATTTACACAACCCCGAGCACAAAGCTTCTACGGACGCAAAAAGTAAGCCCTAACCACGAATTTACACCACCCCGACCTCGAAAAACCTTCTACGGACGCAAAAAGTAAGCCCTAACCTCGAATTTACACAACCCCGAGCACAAAGCTTCTACGGACGCAAAAACCTTCTACGGACGCAAAAAGTAAGCCCTAACCACGAATTTACACCACCCCGACCTCGAAAAACCTTCTACGGACGCAAAAAGTAAGCCCTAACCTCGAATTTACACAACCCCGAGCACAAAGCTTCTACGGACGCAAAAACCTTCTACGGACGCAAAAAGTAAGCCCTAACCACGAATTTACACCACCCCGACCTCGAAAAACCTTCTACGGACGCAAAAAGTAAGCCCTAACCTCGAATTTACACAACCCCGAGCACAAAGCTTCTACGGACGCAAAAACCTTCTACGGACGCAAAAAGTAAGCCCTAACCACGAATTTACACCACCCCGACCTCGAAAAACCTTCTACGGACGCAAAAAGTAAGCCCTAACCTCGAATTTACACAACCCCGAGCACAAAGCTTCTACGGACGCAAAAACCTTCTACGGACGCAAAAAGTAAGCCCTAACCACGAATTTACACCACCCCGACCTCGAAAAACCTTCTACGGACGCAAAAAGTAAGCCCTAACCTCGAATTTACACAACCCCGAGCACAAAGCTTCTACGGACGCAAAAACCTTCTACGGACGCAAAAAGTAAGCCCTAACCACGAATTTACACCACCCCGACCTCGAAAAACCTTCTACGGACGCAAAAAGTAAGCCCTAACCTCGAATTTACACAACCCCGAGCACAAAGCTTCTACGGACGCAAAAACCTTCTACGGACGCAAAAAGTAAGCCCTAACCACGAATTTACACCA
Source organism: Seladonia tumulorum (assembly GCA_913789895.3). Taxonomy (NCBI): domain Eukaryota; kingdom Metazoa; phylum Arthropoda; class Insecta; order Hymenoptera; family Halictidae; genus Seladonia; species Seladonia tumulorum. The sequence goes on from OU565272.1 coordinate 13,171,530, forward strand.
CCCCGACCTCGAAAAACCTTCTACGGACGCAAAAAGTAAGCCCTAACCTCGAATTTACACAACCCCGAGCACAAAGCTTCTACGGACGCAAAAACCTTCTACGGACGCAAAAAGTAAGCCCTAACCACGAATTTACACCACCCCGACCTCGAAAAACCTTCTACGGACGCAAAAAGTAAGCCCTAACCTCGAATTTACACAACCCCGAGCACAAAGCTTCTACGGACGCAAAAACCTTCTACGGACGCAAAAAGTAAGCCCTAACCACGAATTTACACCACCCCGACCTCGAAAAACCTTCTACGGACGCAAAAAGTAAGCCCTAACCTCGAATTTACACAACCCCGAGCACAAAGCTTCTACGGACGCAAAAACCTTCTACGGACGCAAAAAGTAAGCCCTAACCACGAATTTACACCACCCCGACCTCGAAAAACCTTCTACGGACGCAAAAAGTAAGCCCTAACCTCGAATTTACACAACCCCGAGCACAAAGCTTCTACGGACGCAAAAACCTTCTACGGACGCAAAAAGTAAGCCCTAACCACGAATTTACACCACCCCGACCTCGAAAAACCTTCTACTAACGCAAAAAGTAAGCCCTAACCTCGAATTTACACAACCCCGAGCACAAAGCTTCTACGGACGCAAAAACCTTCTACGGACGCAAAAAGTAAGCCCTAACCACGAATTTACACCACCCCGACCTCGAAAAACCTTCTACGGACGCAAAAAGTAAGCCCTAACCTCGAATTTACACAACCCCGAGCACAAAGCTTCTACGGACGCAAAAAGTAAGCCCTAACCACGAATTTACACCACCCCGACCTCGAAAAACCTTCTACGGACGCAAAAAGTAAGCCCTAACCTCGAATTTACACAACCCCGAGCACAAAGCTTCTACGGACGCAAAAACCTTCTACGGACGCAAAAAGTAAGCCCTAACCACGAATTTACACCACCCCGACCTCGAAAAACCTTCTACGGACGCAAAAAGTAAGCCCTAACCTCGAATTTACACAACCCCGAGCACAAAGCTTCTACGGACGCAAAAACCTTCTACGGACGCAAAAAGTAAGCCCTAACCACGAATTTACACCACCCCGACCTCGAAAAACCTTCTACGGACGCAAAAAGTAAGCCCTAACCTCGAATTTACACAACCCCGAGCACAAAGCTTCTACGGACGCAAAAACCTTCTACGGACGCAAAAAGTAAGCCCTAACCACGAATTTACACCACCCCGACCTCGAAAAACCTTCTACGGACGCAAAAAGTAAGCCCTAACCTCGAATTTACACAACCCCGAGCACAAAGCTTCTACGGACGCAAAAACCTTCTACGGACGCAAAAAGTAAGCCCTAACCACGAATTTACACCACCCCGACCTCGAAAAACCTTCTACGGACGCAAAAAGTAAGCCCTAACCTCGAATTTACACAACCCCGAGCACAAAGCTTCTACGGACGCAAAAACCTTCTACGGACGCAAAAAGTAAGCCCTAACCACGAATTTACACCACCCCGACCTCGAAAAACCTTCTACTAACGCAAAAAGTAAGCCCTAACCTCGAATTTACACAACCCCGAGCACAAAGCTTCTACGGACGCAAAAACCTTCTACGGACGCAAAAAGTAAGCCCTAACCACGAATTTACACCACCCCGACCTCGAAAAACCTTCTACGAACGCAAAAAGTAAGCCCTAACCTCGAATTTACACAACCCCGAGCACAAAGCTTCTACGGACGCAAAAACCTTCTACGGACGCAAAAAGTAAGCCCTAACCACGAATTTACACCACCCCGACCTCGAAAAACCTTCTACGGACGCAAAAAGTAAGCCCTAACCTCGAATTTACACAACCCCGAGCACAAAGCTTCTACGGACGCAAAAACCTTCTACGGACGCAAAAAGTAAGCCCTAACCACGAATTTACACCACCCCGACCTCGAAAAACCTTCTACGGACGCAAAAAGTAAGCCCTAACCTCGAATTTACACAACCCCGAGCACAAAGCTTCTACGGACGCAAAAACCTTCTACGGACGCAAAAAGTAAGCCCTAACCACGAATTTACACCACCCCGACCTCGAAAAACCTTCTACGGACGCAAAAAGTAAGCCCTAACCTCGAATTTACACAACCCCGAGCACAAAGCTTCTACGGACGCAAAAACCTTCTACGGACGCAAAAAGTAAGCCCTAACCACGAATTTACACCACCCCGACCTCGAAAAACCTTCTACTAACGCAAAAAGTAAGCCCTAACCTCGAATTTACACAACCCCGAGCACAAAGCTTCTACGGACGCAAAAACCTTCTACGGACGCAAAAAGTAAGCCCTAACCACGAATTTACACCACCCCGACCTCGAAAAACCTTCTACGGACGCAAAAAGTAAGCCCTAACCTCGAATTTACACAACCCCGAGCACAAAGCTTCTACGGACGCAAAAACCTTCTACGGACGCAAAAAGTAAGCCCTAACCTCGAATTTACACAACCCCGAGCACAAAGCTTCTACGGACGCAAAAACCTTCTACGGACGCAAAAAGTAAGCCCTAACCACGAATTTACACCACCCCGACCTCGAAAAACCTTCTACGGACGCAAAAAGTAAGCCCTAACCTCGAATTTACACAACCCCGAGCACAAAGCTTCTACGGACGCAAAAACCTTCTACGGACGCAAAAAGTAAGCCCTAACCACGAATTTACACCACCCCGACCTCGAAAAACCTTCTACGGACGCAAAAAGTAAGCCCTAACCTCGAATTTACACAACCCCGAGCACAAAGCTTCTACGGACGCAAAAACCTTCTACGGACGCAAAAAGTAAGCCCTAACCACGAATTTACACCACCCCGACCTCGAAAAACCTTCTACGGACGCAAAAAGTAAGCCCTAACCTCGAATTTACACAACCCCGAGCACAAAGCTTCTACGGACGCAAAAACCTTCTACGGACGCAAAAAGTAAGCCCTAACCACGAATTTACACCACCCCGACCTCGAAAAACCTTCTACGGACGCAAAAAGTAAGCCCTAACCTCGAATTTACACAACCCCGAGCACAAAGCTTCTACGGACGCAAAAACCTTCTACGGACGCAAAAAGTAAGCCCTAACCACGAATTTACACCACCCCGACCTCGAAAAACCTTCTACGGACGCAAAAAGTAAGCCCTAACCTCGAATTTACACAACCCCGAGCACAAAGCTTCTACGGACGCAAAAACCTTCTACGGACGCAAAAAGTAAGCCCTAACCACGAATTTACACCACCCCGACCTCGAAAAACCTTCTACGGACGCAAAAAGTAAGCCCTAACCTCGAATTTACACAACCCCGAGCACAAAGCTTCTACGGACGCAAAAACCTTCTACGGACGCAAAAAGTAAGCCCTAACCACGAATTTACACCACCCCGACCTCGAAAAACCTTCTACGGACGCAAAAAGTAAGCCCTAACCTCGAATTTACACAACCCCGAGCACAAAGCTTCTACGGACGCAAAAACCTTCTACGGACGCAAAAAGTAAGCCCTAACCACGAATTTACACCACCCCGACCTCGAAAAACCTTCTACGGACGCAAAAAGTAAGCCCTAACCTCGAATTTACACAACCCCGAGCACAAAGCTTCTACGGACGCAAAAACCTTCTACGGACGCAAAAAGTAAGCCCTAACCACGAATTTACACCACCCCGACCTCGAAAAACCTTCTACGGACGCAAAAAGTAAGCCCTAACCTCGAATTTACACAACCCCGAGCACAAAGCTTCTACGGACGCAAAAACCTTCTACGGACGCAAAAAGTAAGCCCTAACCACGAATTTACACCACCCCGACCTCGAAAAACCTTCTACGGACGCAAAAAGTAAGCCCTAACCACGAATTTACACCACCCCGACCTCGAAAAACCTTCTACGGACGCAAAAAGTAAGCCCTAACCTCGAATTTACACAACCCCGAGCACAAAGCTTCTACGGACGCAAAAACCTTCTACGGACGCAAAAAGTAAGCCCTAACCACGAATTTACACCACCCCGACCTCGAAAAACCTTCTACTAACGCAAAAAGTAAGCCCTAACCTCGAATTTACACAACCCCGAGCACAAAGCTTCTACGGACGCAAAAACCTTCTACGGACGCAAAAAGTAAGCCCTAACCACGAATTTACACCACCCCGACCTCGAAAAACCTTCTACGGACGCAAAAAGTAAGCCCTAACCTCGAATTTACACAACCCCGAGCACAAAGCTTCTACGGACGCAAAAACCTTCTACGGACGCAAAAAGTAAGCCCTAACCACGAATTTACACCACCCCGACCTCGAAAAACCTTCTACGGACGCAAAAAGTAAGCCCTAACCTCGAATTTACACAACCCCGAGCACAAAGCTTCTACGGACGCAAAAACCTTCTACGGACGCAAAAAGTAAGCCCTAACCACGAATTTACACCACCCCGACCTCGAAAAACCTTCTACGGACGCAAAAAGTAAGCCCTAACCTCGAATTTACACAACCCCGAGCACAAAGCTTCTACGGACGCAAAAACCTTCTACGGACGCAAAAAGTAAGCCCTAACCACGAATTTACACCACCCCGACCTCGAAAAACCTTCTACGGACGCAAAAAGTAAGCCCTAACCTCGAATTTACACAACCCCGAGCACAAAGCTTCTACGGACGCAAAAACCTTCTACGGACGCAAAAAGTAAGCCCTAACCACGAATTTACACCACCCCGACCTCGAAAAACCTTCTACGGACGCAAAAAGTAAGCCCTAACCTCGAATTTACACAACCCCGAGCACAAAGCTTCTACGGACGCAAAAACCTTCTACGGACGCAAAAAGTAAGCCCTAACCACGAATTTACACCACCCCGACCTCGAAAAACCTTCTACGGACGCAAAAAGTAAGCCCTAACCTCGAATTTACACAACCCCGAGCACAAAGCTTCTACGGACGCAAAAACCTTCTACGGACGCAAAAAGTAAGCCCTAACCACGAATTTACACCACCCCGACCTCGAAAAACCTTCTACGGACGCAAAAAGTAAGCCCTAACCTCGAATTTACACAACCCCGAGCACAAAGCTTCTACGGACGCAAAAACCTTCTACGGACGCAAAAAGTAAGCCCTAACCACGAATTTACACCACCCCGACCTCGAAAAACCTTCTACGGACGCAAAAAGTAAGCCCTAACCTCGAATTTACACAACCCCGAGCACAAAGCTTCTACGGACGCAAAAACCTTCTACGGACGCAAAAAGTAAGCCCTAACCACGAA